>CM024762.1:101595285-102195285 GCA_014218235.1 Colocasia esculenta
GGCATGAGATATAGAAAATTATATGTTCGCTCAGCAGAGTGAAGGCATGCAGATGACAGATCTATAATCTGTTTATCCAATATATCATCAATTCAAGAAGCTGCCAGAAACATGCCCTAAAGTCCCAAAACTATCAAAGTTTAACGGACATGGGTCACACTGGAATATATGGCACATTATGTTATTGCCTTGGGCAAGCTCGCCATCGGCAATCTTATATCCTCAGATATTTTGCAACTTCCTTGATTGAAGTTGCATTTCAAAGGTATTCAGAACTCAAGCCTGACTCAGTTGCCGATCGGGCGGATATGCAAAAGAAATCATGGACCATCTCTAAACGGCTAAAGGGAAGGTATCCCTCTTGCCAAATATCTTCCCTCAAACAGAAGAAAAGGGGAGTCAATCCACTTCATCAAGGGATGGAGAGAGTTTAGCATGAAATGCAATAACCCTCCTGTTCAAGAAGATACAATCCCTATCTGCCAAAAAGGCCTCATATCAACAATCAATGAGAAACTCTTGGGAGCAAATATCAAGAGCTTCGATCAATTGAATTCCATAGTGGCAGACATTGAGATGTTTCTAGCCGAGCAAATGACACATACATCTCATAAAGGCAAGCTCCCCAAAGAGCGCAATAAGTTAGCAAAAGAAGTCAACATCATTGACTCCTCACCTGATGATGAAGCAAAGGGGGCAACAATCTCTCCTGCCCCAAAGAAGAAATCAGAAGCTAAAGCTCCACTGCCATCATTGATGGGGCGCATGAAGACTCCTTATTCTTTCAAAAAACAAGAATCATAGAGGCTCTTTGATCTCTGCCTCGACAATCAGTTAATATCACTGCAGAACCAAAGAGGCAGGCAGGTGTCAGCCAAACCAATCAGCTTAATTTGCCGTATCACTGTATGGTGGGGCATGTAATTGAAGATTGCTACATCTTCAAAAATGAGGCCCAGAAGATCATTCAAATGGCTCATATCTATGCAAAATGCTCTGGCTGACCCTCCTCAACTCCATGCTTGGGATCGACCAGAGCAATCTGTCAATGTCATTTATATGACGAGACTTCCAACAAATTCAAATCATCCCGAGGACAGTCATTCATGTAATCCTCCTCAAGATAATTCAGGAGCTCATTCTCTACCAAGATCAAGACATGATCCACATGGAATAATGAGGAAAGTCCAAAGGTAAATATACTCTTATGCATACTCAAATATATTCAGAGCCGCCTCCTATGTCGCCATATGCAGACTCAATTGGGTGGCTATCCGAAGATCCTTCAACTCCTGTCGAGCTGGCAAGGTTATATTCTTTCCCTCGACATCTCATTACTCACTTTTCCGGCTATGCCTTCAATCGGATTAATGGATTACCGAGCTCCGGCAGAAATATTAGCCAATTACTGCCCATATCATCAAGTGATGGGTCATAGTATCAAAGATGCATAAGATTCAAAAATGATGTTCAAAAGCTAATTGACTGAGTATTCATCGGTCAACCAGCCTCATACTCAACAATCACCAAATGGACCGGCCAATCCTGGATCCTATGTGGTGAAATCATTAGGGCATCATCATCCTTTGGTCTTCTCGGTTATCAGTGGGGGAGCATTCAAATCCATATTTATCCAGTCAATCGTATACAAATCTGCATCTTCTATAATAAGCTCTCATTTGCAACAAAGAGCACCAAGTTTATACTGACAATCTCAGAAGACGAAGTCTGGTTTCCATACTTAAACCAGCATCATATATCTTTCAAGAGTGAAAGGAGATGCATGACTATTGTTTGGATCTCCATGATTTGGTCGAAACTCATATCTGGGGAGAAAAAAAAATTGATCAATATGGGAATTCTTTGGCGCCAGCAAATAAGGTGTCACAACGAGCCTATGGTTCAAGTCCAGAATCCAGCTCTATATCCAAAGATATGTGAATATTATCATCATCCCCTGGGCTATGGACGATACAAAGTCAAAGCTGAAATGGAGCAATTTAAAATTGATTTTTCAATACAGAATGAGAATATCGAAAGAAGTTGCGACAAAGCCAATCTCCAGCAAGCAGAGGAGTTCGTAGATCATTATCACCAACTCCCATCTTCAAATATTCAAGAAGCAATTAATGCAATCTTTGAGAATGGGTCACTGTCGGCCCTCAAAATCAGCCAGTTCCAAAAGAGTCAACAACTCTACAACTAAGAGGTGGCTCAACAAGAGAAGCATCTCCAAATCATCTTCAGAGCAGAAAGTCATAAGCTTACTTAAAGCTCTTCAGGTATGAAATAAAATATATATACTATATATATATAAACAAAAAAAAAAAAAAACCAAAAACAACAAACAAAAAAAAAAAACAACAACAAATAATAATAATAATAATAAAGAAGAATGAAAAGAACAAATGTAGCGTGATGCTGCTGCTGAGGTACCTCAAGTATCAACTTAAAAAAAAAAAATCATCAATCAATCAAAATTGAAGAATCAAATCACATATTTAACTCACCAATTTACAATATGGTGTCCAAACCTCAACCAAAGAAGCTATAAATCTCTCCAAGTGATAATACCAAACAGGCTGAAGGTAAGCCAACAATGCTGACATATCAGCGTCGGCCAACAAATAATTCAAATTGCCGTCGCAAGAAAGGGCATGGTAAAGAGCAAAAAGTTGCATCTACTATTTCAAGAAGCCTGATATCACAAAATCAAGCAGAGTCATTCTCATTTAAGGCAAGGAGTCAAAGCCTCTGCCTAAAGCCAAAATACGGGCGGATTCTTATGTCTTCAACCCTTCAGATGAAGAAGAAGAGCTATCCAATATGCCTCCTCATACAAAAGAAAGAGCCAAAGTCCCCATGCCTCATCAAATGAGCCGGACAACGCTCCTCTCTTTTCAAATGGAAGGATGTTGATTCCTCTCTCTCAAAAGAAATCTGTCAAGCCAAAGAAGCCATTGAGTCCTCGATAAAGGGATCTCCCTCATCGGACCAGTACGCATCAAGGCTGATGACAAAATCTTTCAGCAACTCAAATCACTCCTCGTTAACCTTACTGTCTAGAAGGCAATTGCTTGGAGTGAGGACTTGAGGGAAACTCTCGTCAAAATACTCCAAGAAACAGAAATATATGAAGCTCATATGGCTGATTTCCAAGCTCAAATATATGAAGCACTAGCAGCAGATGTCACCTTCACAGATAAAGGAATGCTACTATGTCATAATCGTCCTGAAGGGAAAGTAAATGGCAACAATTGAGTCAGATCCTGGCCGATCTGGGGGCATCTATCAATATAATGCCTTATAAAGCCTTGAATCTCTACATCTCATGCCTCATGTGCAACAGGTTAAAAGATGTACAAGCCACTGGTTCTAAAACCAAAATTCAGGAGAAGCCATTGGAAGAGTCACTGTCAACTTAATTCTTAGAAGCTTCACCACCAAGGTAGCCTTCTATATTATTGATGCTGATACCAACATACAAAATATTACTTGGAAAACCTTGGCTATAAAAATTTTGGGTCATCCCATCGACACCCCATCAACGCATCAAGTATGCAAAAGAAGGAAGCAGAATACAGTCTTTGCCAGTTAAGCCCCGTATCGGGAAGATGAATGCAACCTGACTGATGCCCCTTTATATCTTGGAGGACCAAATCTTCCACCCTCCTCTCTCCCTAAAGGGAAGGGTAAGCAAATTCAATCTTCAATGAAGACAATGAAACTGGCAAGCTTTTGTGGTAAACAAAAGCTTGTCAAATCACCTGCAAATACTTCTCAAAGCAAAGCAACTGCCCAGAGCGGCGGAGCATCAGTTATGAAGCTGATCATATAGTCAAGTTATTAATGGGAGCATTCCTCTGCCATCCAATTGCATGTAGATCTGCTCTCTAAAGCAAGAACAAAGTGTCCGGCGATTA
Organism: Colocasia esculenta; assembly: GCA_014218235.1. Taxonomy (NCBI): domain Eukaryota; kingdom Viridiplantae; phylum Streptophyta; class Magnoliopsida; order Alismatales; family Araceae; genus Colocasia; species Colocasia esculenta. The sequence goes on from CM024762.1 coordinate 101,599,209, forward strand.
AAAACTTTCGTCGTCACTCATCAAAGAAAAGAAAAAAAGAAAGAATGCAAGAAAAGCAGCAAAGCCAATCCTCTTCTACAAAGGGGAATTAATCCTTCCAACTTACAGAGGATGATTTTGGTTGGAAAGACAGCTCCAATAACCAACTGGAATCAATACAAGAAATGGCCGATATGCCAGAAAAAAAATTAAGGAGATGTGCAGAGAAAGCAGAAAATTCTCACGTACAAGATGTTTCCCGGAGAAATTCTTCAAACAACTATGGGAACCCTCTCAAGTCCGGGGGCAACCTCCATTCTCTAGAAGAGATACCAGAGGATTAGGTTATGATACCAAATCCTCCTATACAGTCAATGTTGTCGGATCATCATCAGAGGTCTGCAGCACGCAGAATAATCAGGAGTCTTCCAACTCAACTCTCAAGCCATTATTTCAGCTCCATCAAATGAATTATCAAATGAAGAGCTACCAGAAGAATTCTGCAAGCAATCTTCATCCACATACTCTGAAGATAGGAATCTCTATGAAGTCTGCGTCGCCAACTCCGATGACGAAGAAGATTTCATAGATCTGCAACCAGCTCCCCAAGAAATGAAGACATGGACAGGCCACTTGATGAATTAATTGAACTCAATCTCGGGAGTCAACAAGATCCCGACCAATCTTTATCAGTGCCCTCTTGATGAACAAGAGAGGCAATCTTATCAAATTCTTCTGCTGGAATTCCAAGACTGTTTAGCTTGGAATTATAAAGAAATGCCAGGACTAGAGCCATCAGTTGCTGAGCATGAATTATCCATATTGCACACGGCCAAGCCTGTCAAACAACTCAAAGGCGTATGCGGCATGAACTAGAATTGAAAGTAATACTGAAGTCGACAAACTTTCTGAAGTAGACTTCATCGAGCATGCATATATCCAATATGGCTCGCCAATATCGTTCCAGTGAAGAAAAAGAATGGTCAAATCGGATATGTATCGATTACAGGGACTTGAATAAAGCATGTCCCAAGGATGATTTCCCAGTCCAATCAATCTGAAACAATGGTGGATATGACCACCGGCTATGAAGCCTTGTCATTATGGACGGGTCTTCCGGTTACAATCAAGTCCGGATGGCGATCAAAGATAAAGATCATACTGCATTCATATCACCCAAAGGTATCTTCAACTACAAGCGGATGCCCTTGGTTTGAAGAATGCAGGAGCCACATATCAAAGAGCCATGACAAAAAATTTGACGAAATGATTCATGATATAGTCGAATGCTATGTCGATGATCTCGTCGTCAAAACCAAAAAACGGGAGGACCATTTATATGATCTTCGCCGTGCTTTTGAAAGGCTTCATCAATTCAAATTGAAGATGAACCCCATGAAGTGTGCATTTAGGTTTCAAGTGGCAAGTTCCTGGGTTTCATCGTCAAATATCGGGGAATAGAAATAGACCCTGACAAAATCAAGGCAATCCAGCAATTGCCACCTCCTCAAAATTTGACTGAGCTAAGGTCATTTCAAGGAAGATAGCCTATATCAGGCGATTTATACCCAATCTCTCAGGAAAATGCATGCCGTTCGGCAAACTAATGAAGAAGAATGCACCCTTCATCTGGGATCAAGAATGCCAAATTGCTTTGAACAGATCAAAAAAGTATCTCCTTACTCCACCAGTTTGGGGCACCTATCGCTGGAAAGCATCTTATACTCTATATTTCAGCTATGGATGCTTCTCTGGGAGCTCTACTGGCACAAACAAATGAAAAGGGTGAAAAAGAGCAAGCTTATACTATCTTAGCAGAAGCTAATCAGTCCAGAACTCCGATATGCTCCAATAGAAAAAGTATGCCTAGCACTGATATTTGCTGCAAAGAAATTGAGACATTATCTTCTGGCTCATGAAATTAAAATCATCTTCAAGTATGATCCAGTTAAATATCTGCTAAGGCAACCCATATTGTCAGGAAGACTCGCGAAATGGGCTCTGCTCCTCATGGGGTTTGATGTCACATACATCCCACAAAGGGCAATCAAGGGCAAGGCTTGACCGAATTTTTGGCCGCACATCCAGTGCCAGAAGATTCCCCTTTATCTATAAAACTCCAGAAGAAGAAACTCTTTCTCCTACAAGTGAAAATTCAATGCTCAAAGAGGTTGCCACAACTGAGCTACCTCTTGGGAATTATATTCTGTTGGAGCTTCCCGAACTCTCCACTATACAGATGGCTCTACCAGCCCCTTACTGGAGCAGGTATTGGGCCAGTATAAAGTCCGAAAGCACAATCACTTCCATACTATACCATAGTCATGAAGCTCAAAGAAAAATTCAACTTCTTCGACATATCTCACGTGCCGAGAAGTGAAAATTCTCAGGCAGATGCTTTAGCCAAATTGGCTTCTGCCATAAAATTGCCTCCCGAAGGGGAATTGGACATAAGTGTCCGTCACAGAAGGCTCATGCCGAGTATTCTCGACGCTGAGTCTAATGTTACGATTGAAGAAGCACATACTATAGAGCAAGATGTCACAAATGAACCTCAGGATTGGCGTGAGCCGATCATTAAAATTAAGAAAGGCTGGCTACCTTCTGACCGGGCTCAAAAAATCCAACTCCTGCGAAGGGGCTCATATCAGATTGTAGCAGGTGTCAGCTCTATAGATTGGTTCATGAAAAGAAAGGGTCAGTCCTTCTCAGATGTTTATCCCTCAAGGAAGCCAAAATCATCATGAAGGAAGTTCACTCTGGGCTGTGTGGTGCACACCAAGCAGGAGAGAAGATGAAAATCAATATCAAACCTAAAAGGTTTCTACTGGCCCACTATATACGCGGACTGTATCCAATATGCCCGTGCATGTCATCAATGCCAGGCATTTGGTCCTGTGCGAGGAAATCACCAAATATGTTACATCCCACAGCGCCAACATGGCCCTTTGCTGAATGGGGTATGGATATTGTGGGACCATTCCCACCTTCCTCTCAAGGCCACAAATTATATTGGCTGCTACAGATTATTTCTCTCGGGGGGCTGAAGCTATCCCATTAAGGGAGGTAACCGGAGAATCAGTCGCCAAATTTGTCAAGCAAAAACATATATACAGATTTGGGACTCCTCACAGGATTATATCTGATAATGGGTCGCAGTTTAGAGAAACAAAACAATATATTCTTTGGCGGCAAAGTTCCATATTGACTGGAGGACATCCTCAATATATAATCCACAGGCAAATGGGTTGGCAGAAGCCTTCAATAAAACCCTCTGTAAATTGCTTGCCAAAATAATCGGCAATAGAAAGCGAGAGTGGGGAGAAAAGTTCACGAAGCTTTATGGGCTACAGAACTACATATAAACTCCTACAGGGTGTCACCCTTCTCCTTAGTCTATGGAGCTGAGGCCATGATCCCTATAGAAATCGAAATGACATCCTATCGGGTGGCAATACAAAATGAATTCAATGCCGAGATCAAGATCAAATGGAGAGAAGACTCGAAGAGCTTTCCAATTTAGAAGGGAAGCGCCTTGAAGCCTACAAATCCCTTCAAGTATATCAAGCCAGAATGGTTCGTGCGTTTGACAAATTAGCAAGACCCAGAGCTTTCAAACAAGGGGATCTTGTCATGGTCAAATGCAGAGAAGCAATGGCTGGGAAATCATGCGGCAAATTGCAGCCTATTTGGCTCGGTCCATATATCATCACTATGGCATATGAAGGAGGCGCATATCGGCTCGTGGACCATAAAGGTATGTGCCTTTCCTCGCTCAACGGGAAACACCTGAAATTGTACCACGCGCCAGAACATGAATTCCTGGCCAGCCTCCAAAACAAAAAGAAACAGTCACCTCAAAAGGCATGAAGCCAAAACAGAGTGAAAAATATGAAACAAAGTTTGCTGTAGATAGGGACAAAGGAATCAAACTTCCACCTACCCGTTATACACCCCGAACTTGTCAGTCCCTACCCAGCATAAAGCCAAGGGCATTCCATGTATAAACCGGAAATAGAAGATCCAATGAAAGGTGGAGGCTTATTTTGCATATCCCGCCAAATGAGGTTCCAAGCTACAATGGTAAGCTATGACAAATCCAAAATACCAAAACCATAGCCAAAAAACCAAAAAGGTAGGCTATGCCAAATCCAAAATACCAAAACTGTAGCCAACAAACCAAAAAGGTAGGCTATGCCAAATCCAAAATACCAAAACCATAGCCAAAAAACCAAAAAGGTAGGCTATGCCAAATCCAAAATACCAAAACCATAGCCAACAAACCAAAAAGGTAGGCTATGACAAATCCAAAATACCAAAACTGTAGCCAACAAACAAAAAGGTAGGCTATGCAAATCCAAAATACCAAACCATAGCCAAAAAACCAAAAAGGTAGGCTATGCCAAATCCAAAATACCAAACCATAGCCAACAAACCAAAAAGGTAGGCTATGAAAATCCAAAATACCAAAACCAGCCAGCAAACCAAAAAGGTAGGCTATGCCAAATCCAAAACATAGCCAGCAAACCAAAAAGGTAGGCTATGTCAAATCCAAATACCAAAACCATAGCAGCAAACCAAAAAGGTAGGCTATGCCAAATCCAAATACCCTAAACCATAGCAAACAAACCACAAAGGTAGGCTATGTCAAACCAAAAAAAATCATCACATTAGCAGCAAAACAAAAAGGTAGGCTATATTGAGTCCAGAGTACCATGACTTAGCCAACAAACCATAAAGGTAGGCTATGTCAAATTCAAAACCCCAAAACAGAAGCTGAAATAACCAAAAACCCCAAATCCAAACCGAAACTCCATACCAAGCCCATAACAACACCCAAAAAAAATCTTCCACAATCAGACCATCATCCATCCACATCTCAGATCACCATCCGTTTCAAAAACCAGACCCTTACCCATTCGACCATCTAAACCAGCCCAATCTTCAATAGTCAAAAAAAAAAAGAAGGGGAGAAAGGGTTGAAAAATAGAGATACCCCGAGGACTTAAGTATACAATCCTTGTATACTTAAGGGCAAAAAGATCAAAAAATCCAGCTGAGGTGAAAACCGAAAGGGCGCTTCAGGCAAAAATGGATAACCCCTCAACGTGAAGACCCGAAATAGCACGTTGGAAAAAGCTAGAGGGGGCTGGTCTTGGTGAAAACCTGAAAGGGCACTAAGGCCGGTAATGTGAAAAAAGAAAATAAGAAAGAAAGGAAAAAAAGAAGAGAGAATGAAAGCGAGGACTTTTTAGTTCTCCATTCAGGCATTCACAAAGTTACAAGTCACCATATTACAAATTCAAAAGGGCGACAAATACCACATGCAGAAACAGAAGGGAGATCAAGACAACAAGCCCAATATGCAGGCAAAAAAAAAAAAAAAGGCCTTTTTCTCCAGATGGGGCTACCATCGGTTAAGGGGATTATTTCCCAAACCGATGGAAGCACCATCGGTGAGGGAAATCCCCTTTAAATCCCCTAACCGATGGGACTTACATGGGTTTAGGGGATTTTTCCTTCAACGATGGGAGTTCCATCGGTTGAGGGGAAATTCCCCTTCAACCGATGGAAGTGCCATCGGTTAGGGGAGTCTTCCCTCTAACCGATGGGAGTTCCATCGGTTAAGGGGAAATTCCCCTCTAACCGATGAAACCTCCATCGGTTAAGGGGAATCCCCTTTAAAAAAAAAAAACAGAAAATAAAAAAAACAGGGAATAGGCACATCCCCTAACGATGGTACCCCCATCGGTTAGAGGAGGCCTCCCCCTAACCGATGGTACCCCCATCGGTTAGAGGGATTTTAAAATCCTCTAACCGATGGAACCCCATCGGTTAGAGGGAATTTTCCCTCTAACGATGGAACCCCCATCGGTTAGAAACCCCACTCCCACGCATGTAAGGGGGGGGGCCTTCCCCTATAAAAGGCCCCCCCATCCCCCCATTTGAGGAGGCTGGCGGGGGAGATGCCGGCTCCCTGGAGAAAGTGCTGCCCCCCTCTTTTCTGAAATTCTGAAAAAATAGAAAATTTCCAAAAAGTCTCGTTTCTCTCAATCTCATTTCTTGTGTGAGTGAAGGTACCAAATCTTCTTCCCTGAGGGTTGAGAGGTGTCCGTATGCGGCATCGGCAAACTTCATCGGCTCTAAAAGTCCGCAATAGCGGCACTGGCCCTCACGGGCTATAGGTTCTAAATACGTCCGTTCCGGAATATGGTATTTAGGTACCTTTGTTATTTATGCCACCTCCATCGAGTTTTAAACTCTCGGGATGGTGTGTTTGTGCTATATGCATATGTTTCTTAGAGGAGACTCTGCCCAAGTGGAGATTCTGCTCGAGAATATATTCATATATTCACAGATTCGTATTTATATATGGTTCTTAGAGGAAATGCCCAAGTGGAGATTCAACCTAAGAACATATCTATGAATTTCAAATCTGTGTTTATATTTATATGTTTCTTAGAGGAGATCTACCCAAGGGGAGATTTGCCCAAGAACATGTTTGTTATTCACAAATTGGTATTTTATATGCATTTCCTAGAGGAAACTCTGCCCAAGTGGAGATTCCGCCTAAGAACATACCTATAAAATTCAAATTTGTGCCTATACACATGTGTTACTTGAAAGGAAGCTCTGCCCATGTCAGAGTTTTCCCTCTAAAAACATATCAATATAATCACAAACTTTGTATTTATATACATGTGTTCCCAAGAGGAAACTCTATGCCCAAATGGAGTCTCCGACTACGGACATGTCTATATAATCATGAATTCGCAATTGTATGCGTATGCCTCTCAAAAAGGGTTCTGCATATGCAGATGGTACCTTTTGCCGGATACTCCATTCAAATAGGAATACCCGGTGAGAAAATATGCGTAAACTGCAAATTTGATTATACACACATACCTTTTTAAGGGCAAAATCCTCCGAACAAAGGTCTCTGGGAACACATGGATATAAGTACATGTTCATATGAATATATCTCCGTGAGGGCATTCGCATAAGCGGAAACTCTGACAAAATAAATTTATGAAAATTGTGATAATATACACACATCCAAAGGAAAAGAGGACAGGACCGAACTATGACAGGACCCGAACTGTGACAGGACCCGAACTGTGACAAGACCCGAACTGTGATAGGACCCGAACTGTGCCCAGATACTCCCAAGAGCAACATGAATGCATACTCACAAGAATTGTGGTTCATATGGACAGTTCCAGAAAGGAACTTCAAATTGACAAGAACGTCCATGGAGATATGTGCATACGTTCTCCGAAAATCATACTCATACAAGTAAAAAAAAATGAATGATGAATGAATGAAACAATGAACAAAGAGAAATGAACTCTGCCTCAATTCAGACTCATTTAAAAAAAAGATGTGTTGTAAAAGAATATCATGTCATAAGGAAAATTAATGTAGCAACTTTTAATACAGAAATGCTACTTTGAATCACGACTTCCCTCAAGTTCAGAATCAAATGACGGGTATATGCCTGTCTGCAATAATAATCCTCAGGTTTTCCAAAATAAACCTTCAAAACAACATCTTTCTCAAAAAAAGGAGAGGAGGGAGACCCCAAATGGGTTCACGAAATACATCTGTTCCCTTCTTAAAAGTCATATCTGGACTCCACAAAGGGCAGTCTTTTCAAAAATGAAACATCAAAGCAAAAGTATTTCAAAATCCCAAAAAGAAAAAATGACATCATGACCAGGATTTTCTAAAAAAAAATGTGTATTTCTCATCCCCTTTGCTATGAATGGTTCGGTTAAAACTGGTGTTAAATACACCAAAAGTCTTAACTTGATGTAAATGTAACATCGACTCCGGTCGATGGAGACAGAGGTCCGCACATGCTACCTCAATCACCTGATGAGTATAGATACGGGACTCAAGGAGTTCAGATTAAAATACGGCGCACCTGTCCTTTCCTCGGACATCATACCTGTCCGTCCTCGGACATCATACCCGTCCGTTCCTCGGACATCATACCCGTCCGTTCCACGGGCATCATACCCGTCCGTTCCTCGACATCATACCCGTCCGTTCCACGGGCATCATACCGTCCGTTCCATGGACACCCAAAAAACCTTCTCCGCATTGCGCGGACTCTTTCTTCTGTCTGTTAGACAGACTGGCACGCCCCGCAAATCACATACAAAATCAAAGCATGTGAAATAAATGAATACCCAAATGAAATGAATACATGAACCAGATAAAAGAAATGAGCCAAAGAGCCAAAAATACCGAATGATATGTCAAAGCGATATAAATCCCGTGTCACCACGGCTATAGGGTCTAAATACCGTCCATTACGGACATATGGGTTTTAGTACCTTTGTTATTTATGCCGCCTCCCATCGAGTTTTAAACTCTCCGGGATGGTGTGTTTGTGCTATATGCATATGTTTCTTAGAGGAGACTCTGCCCAAATGGAGATTCTACCCGAGAACAATTCTATATATCACAGATTCGTCTTTTTATATATGTGTTTCTTAGAGGAAACTGCCCAAGCAGAGATTCAACCTAAGAAATATCTATAAATTTCAATCTGTGTTTATATTTATATGTTTCTTAGAAGAGATTCTGCCCAAGGGAAGATTCTGCCTAAGAACATGTTTGTATATTCACAAATTGGTATTTTTATATGCATGTTTCCTAGAGGGAACTCTGCCCGAGTGGAGATTCCGCCTAAGAACATACCTATAAAACTCAAATTTGTGCCTATACACATATGTTTCTTGGAAGGAAGCCCTGCCTATGTCAGAGTTTTCCCTCTAAAAACATATCAATATAATCACAAACTTTGTATTCATATACATGTGTTTCCAAGAGGAAACTCTGCTGCCCAAATGCAGTCTCCGCCCACGGGCATGTTTATATAATCATAAAATTCGCATTATATGCGTATACCTCTCAAAAGGGATTCTGCATATGCAGATGGTACCTTTTACCGGATACTCCATTCAAACAGAGATACCGGTGAGAAAATATGCATAAACTGCAAATTTGTGTTTATACACACATACTTTCTTAAGGCAAAATCCCTCCGGCAAAGATTCTCTGAGGACACATGGATATAAGTACTGTCATATGCATATATCTCGTGAGGGCATTCCGCATAGCGGAAAATCTGCCAAAATAAATTTATGAAAATTGTGATAATATACACACATCCAAAGAAAAGAGGACAGGACCCGAACTGTGACAGGACCCGAACTATGACAGGACCCGAACTGTGACTGGACCCGAACTGTGACAGGACCCAAACTGTGATGGGACCCGAACTGTGCTCAGATACTCCCAAGAGCAGCATGAATGCATACTCACAAGAACTGTGTTCGTATGGACAGTTTCCAGAAAGGAACTTCAAATTGACAAGAACGTCCATGAGATAGGTGCATACGTTCTCCGAAAATCATACTCATACAAGTAAAAAAAAAAGAATGATGATAAATGAAATGATGAACGAGGAGGAAGGGAATTCTGCCTCAATTCGGACTTCTTTTAAAAGAAGGATGTTGTAAAAGAATATCATGTCATAAAAGAAAAGGGATTGATGTAGCAACTCTTCTAAATGCTACTTCTAATCACGACTTCCCTCAAGTTCAGAATCAATGCACGGGTATATGCCCTCTGCAATAATAATCCTCAGGTTTTCCAATAAAACCTTCAAACAACATCTTTCTCAAAAAAAAGAGAGAGGGAGACCCCAAATGGGTTCACGGAATATACTCGTTCCCTTCTTAAAAGTCATATCTCGAGCTCCACAAAGGACAGTCTTTCAAAATGAAACACTCAAAGCTCAAAGTATTCGAAAATAACCAAAAGAAAAGATGCATCATAACCAGGATTTTCTAAAAAAAAAATGTGTATCTCTCATCCCTTTTTGCTATGAATGGTATTCGGGTTAAAACTGATGTTAAATAACATCAGAGTCTTAACTCGATGTAAATGTACATCGATTTCGCTCGGAGACAGAGGTCCAGCACATGTTACTCCAATCACTGATGAGTAAGATACGGGACTCAAGGAGTTCAGATAAAAAACGGCGCACCTTAGTCGTCCGTCACACGTACATCCCCGTCCATTTCATGGACAACCCAGTCGCCGTCCACACGGACACCTCTGTCCATTTCATGGACACCAATATTTCTCTTCCGCATTGCGCGGATTCTTTTCTGTCTATTAGACAAACTGGCACGCCCCGCAAAATTCAAAGCATGTGAAATGAATATGCATAAACCTCCATGAAATGAAAAAAAATAAACCAAAATCAAATGGTCGGTGTTCCCGCGCCGATGATACACCGCGTGGTTCACCAACATATCTCCATCCCGTGTCAACAGGGGATCATACCTTGGAAGTCTTCGAACCGCCCTAATGAGGACGTGCCCTTTGAAATGGTGTCATGTTCGTTGACAGGACACGAAGAGGGTCGTAATGGGCCATCAGGGCTTAGGTGACCAGATTTGGCCACACACTTGCCCCCCACGCTCTTGAGTGGCTCGCGGTGAGACGAGCGCTTTGAGGGCGTCGCTTCCTCATTTAATGCGATGGCCCGTTGCGTGGTGCCGCCGCTTGGAGTCCTGTCAAACGGCTAACCCGTCATGATGGGTGCAAAGCCGTGTCAAGCCAGGAGCATCATCGTTGCGTTCAAACGGCCGCCGACGCTGTACCCGAGGGGAAATTTTCGAAACGGAAGGAGCGGCGTTTAGGGCCCGCCTCGAATTTCGCTCCTTCCCCTTTCCTTATAAGGAGGGGAGGAGGCGAAGGCGGGAGTCACGCCTACGAAAAACCTTCCAGCATTCCAGCCTTCGAGTTTTCTTGCCTTCCCAGCTTTCCACCTTCTCCTTCGTCTCCTCTTACTGCTGCCGCTTCCCGCGACTCTTCCAGTGATGGCGAGCAGAGGGAAGGCCGTCGCCGGAGCAAGTGGGGTGACCGTCGCGCAGCGTCCAGCGGACCACGGTACCGCCATTACACGCGACTCCGTGAGCGCTTCAGATCGGTGACGAGTCGAGATCGTCGACGCGAAGAAGGGGAGTCGTTCCTGGTGAACAAACCAGGTTGCCTCCTCCTCTCTGTAGATCACCTGGAGGCGGGCTTCCGGCTACCGCTGCCGGAAGTGGCGAAGGCGCTCCTGAACTGTTGGGGCGTTTCGCCAATACAACTGACGCCCCACACATGGAGGTACATCTGCATCTTCGGCGTCATCTGCAAGATAAAAGAGATCCGGGGTCGGCGGATATTTTCCGGGCTCACTTTAAGTTGTCTGTTTCTCGGGCGTCAGGAGCAGATATCTACTATGCAAAACACCGAACAGACAGGATCACATCGGGCTGTCCAAAAATACTCCAACAACAGGTTGGATGGACAGGCTATTTTTTGTGCGCCACCGGGGTGTTGCCGAGTGGGGATTCCCCACTGTTATCCGCTCGGCACGGAAGGACAGCTTTCCGAAGTTGATCCAGCACGAGGCGAGGGCATCGGACAGTCTTCTCCGAGCAGGTGTTCGGAATGGAGAAGGCTATGTGACCGAGTTCTTGCTTGTCAAGTATGGCCTGAGCAAACCGTGGAGTAAGTATACGAACTCTTGGTTATTTACTCGTTGGTTGGTGACCTCACTCTAACTCTTCCTCTTCTTCTTTTCTTTATGTGCAGCTGCCGCAGAGCTGGAGGCCGGAAGGGATCAAGAGGCGAATGAGATTTTGCCGAGCAATCCCTGTTTTGGCGCATATGGTGTATGAGGACGACGACGTTGCTGTCGTTGTTCGGGTTCCCTCTGCCGTGAGGGTCGGCACCGCAGTAACGACGGCGCTCGTTGCTCCTTTGCCTACTGAGGATCGTCCAGCCAAGACACGGGCCCCTGAAAAGGGGCCCGGAAGGATTCGCCTGAAGAAGAAGGCCACTAAGGAGGTGGTTTCGGCTGGAGCTCGGACTCCACCGGAGAAGGGCGACGGGGCGAGTCGTCCTCCGCTTCCATAAAAAAGAGGCCAGTTTTGTTCGACGAGAGCGCAGAGGAGGCAGAACAACTCCGCGCTCGAAAGAGGAAGAAGACGTCCAAGCTACCCTCCACGTAACGAGGAGGGGACTGAGGAGGAAGCGGAAGAGGCGCAGTTGCTGCTGCGCAGAAAAAGTGAGGCCGTGGAATCGGCCGATCAGGGAGTGGCCGCGGGTGGCCTCCGTGGCGCGCCCAGAGGTCGCGCAGAAGATGGCGACCGAGCTGGGGCTCGTCGTCGTGAGCGACGAGTCCGAGAGCCCTGCCGGAGAAGAGGCCAGGGGCTCCACCTGCTTGAAGGATAGGGAGCCCTCTGATGCTTCCAACATTGGTGGTGCCGAGCACGGTGCTACCAGCAACACTGCGGGGGCTTCTTCCAGGAGGAGTGGAAAGTTGCGGTGTCTCCTGTTCGGCGGGAGAGGACGCTGATGCGACGGAGGTTTCCGCCCCTGCTGGGGTGGTAGCAAGCAGCGGGTGGCTCCAGCGCCAATGCAACTCCGTCTGAGGGACAGGAAGTGTTCCTGCAGCAAGGGCCACTGAAAAAGCGGCCGCGACAACGGGGGCGCCGAGGAGATTGCTGCTACCACCGGGGAATCCTCCCCCCATGCCCCCCACCAAGGTGGTTGCTAATATAAATGCAACCTCCAAGGTAGTTGAAGGTGATGGGGGGAGGCTGCGGGTGTTTTGGGGGCGGTGATCGAGCTGAAGAGTCTGATGACGACCGAAGACCCCTCAGTGAAGCGCTGCTCAAGAAGCTTCCTGAAGACCCTTCTGTGGCAGCGTTGGAGGCGACCCTTCGTCGTATGGAGAACGCGCCAAGGGACTGCCTGCGAGCCCTACTGCTTCCCAACTTGACCAGCTGGCAAGGTGCCTAGACCTTCCTTCCGAGCAGACTCCAGAGAGACCAGTGGAAGGTTACCCACCCGAGGGCCTAGAGGATGAAGGCATGAGTGATGTTGATCTGGAGGCGCTTGCGGATGGAATGTCAAGTCGCTGGGCATCCTCAAGGCTCTAGCTGCTCGGGGTCAGAAGCAAAAATATCTTTTTGAGGCGCAGGCGGCTTTCCTGCGAGGACCTGTCAGCGAGATATAAGGCTCGCGAGGCAGCACTGGAGGAGGAGGTGAAGAACCTCAAAGCTGCCCTCCAGGCTTCGAAGCTGGAGGCTACTTGGCGCGGGCCGAAAAAGACGCCCTAGCCAAGGTGTAGTAGATGCGGGGGCCCGTGCTGTTGCTGAGTACAAGGCCGGGCCGGAATACAAGGAAGACTTGGAGCAGTATGGGGCCCACTGCTACAGGGGGGTCTTAATGCTGGGAAGGATCTCGGAGAGCGGCTTTCCTGGGTTGAACGCGCCCGAGAAGCCTTTGAGGCTGCTGTTCGGGAATGCCGGCGTCGCACTCATAACGCCCGTTTAGATGGTGTGCACTTCGCACAATTCCAGTCAGGGCGGATGCCCTCTTCGGTGAAGATGCCGATCCTTCCGAACAAGCTCCTTAATCCCCTTGCTCCATGTTCTTCTTGTATTTCCCTTTTTGCAGCCATACTTGTAAAAAGAAGGATTAGTAAATGAAAATTTTATTTTCTATGTTTTGACTATGGCGTCTCTTTTCTATCTTCTCCCTTTCGTCATTGTTCCTGCTCGGTTGGAGGTCTACGGGTTTATAAGCATTGTATGCACAGCGCAGATCATGAGAACCATAGGAACAGGAGAAAAGAAGTGGGATGCCGAACGAAGGCTTTTACAAATGGTAAGCCTTGAGGTTAGATACATGCCAAGTCCTGGGTATGGCTTCGCCACTAGGGGTAGTTAGCTTATATGAGCCTTTCCCAAAGACGTGGGTGACCTGATAAGGTCCTTCCCATTTAATGGCAAGTTTGCCGACTGCTCTTCGGGGATCCGAAGCCGAACAGCGGCGCAAAACCAGATCTCCCACATTGAACCGCCTTTCCTTGACTCGCGCATTATATACTGCGCGAGCCGTTGCTGATAAGAAACGGGCGAATGTTGGCGTCGTTTTGTCGCTCGCCAAGCATGTCCAAGTTTTCCCGAAGAGCACGGTTGTTGGCGGCTTCGTCGAAGTGGGTTGTTCGGATGGTAGGAACGGCTACTTCCAGAGGTACAACAGCTTCTGAGCCGTAGACCAAATGGAAAGGTGTTTCCCCTGTAGCTACCCGAGCAGTCGTTTGGTGACACCAAAGAACGTTAGGGAGCTCGTCAATCCACGATCCACCTGCAGCCTCTACTCTTGTGCGGATCCCGTGCAGCAGTGTTCGGTTGGCGTTTTCCACCAAACCGTTAGCCTGGGGATGTGCCACGGAAGTGAAGTGGTTGTAGATTCCGAGCTCGGCACATTTCTGTTTGAAGAAGGTGCTGTCGAATTGTTTCCCGTTGTCGGAGGTGATCACTCTTGGAACGCCAAACCTGCAGAGGAGGTTCTTCCAGACGAACTTCCACGCGGCTTGTTCGGTGATCGTGGCAATAGGTTCGGCCTCGATCCACTTAGTGAGTAATCGATGGCCACAAACAGAAACTTCTTCCGCCCTTGGGCTCTGGGAAGGACCCAAGATATCAATGCCCCATCTGGCGAAAGGGTGCGGCTCGAACAACTGTGAAGCTGTTCGGCAGGCTGCTTGATGAGCTCTCCAAACTTTTGGCATTATGGACATTTCCTGACGAAGGACATGCAATCCTTCTGAAGAGAAGGCCACCAGAACCCTGCTCAGATAATGCTGCGTGCTAGCGTTCTGCCCCCCAGGTGGCTTCCGCACAGCCCCTCGTGGACTTCTTCTGTGGCCGCAAGGGCCTCCTCAGGGTTGAGACAACGCAAAAGAGGTCTTGAAAGGGACCGTCAGTACAGCTTACCTTCTACGAGGGTGAAATGCTGAAACGCATCTGATTCTCCGAGCTTCGCCCTGTTCGGGCGGAAGCTCTCCCCGGTAAGTACGCCAAGAGAGGGTCCACCCAACTCGGAGTTGGTGGGTCCGTTTCTATGGCTGCAACATCTACCTCCGTGCTCGGTAAGGCGAGCTCTTCAAAACACGGAGCGGGAAGGGGCGATGTCACCTGAGGACGCCAACTTAGCAAGTGCATCGGCTCGCACATTCTGCTCCCGTGGGACGTGTATGACTTCGAAGTGTAGGAGGCCCTCTACTTGGCTCTTGACCTGTTGAAGGTATTGAGCCATGCGGGGTTCCCTTGCTCCGAACTGCCCGCTTACCTGGCTGGCAACCAGTTGGGAGTCACTAAGACCCTAAGCCGAATGGCTCCGGTGTCTAGCCATGCGGATACCAGACAGCAAAGCTTCGTACTCAGCCACGTTGTTGGAGGCTGGAAAGCGGAAACGAAGGCGTATTGGAACTCTAACCCCTCCGGGGAGGTGAGGACTAAGCCAGCTCCACTCCCTGTAACGCAAGAGGACCCGTCAACGTAGAGCTCCCATGGGGGTTCATCCGCCAACGGAGGATCCTGCTCGGCGGGAGAGTACATTCCGCAACGAAGTCTGCTAATGCTTGCGCCTTGACCGTCGTCCTCGGCCGGAAGCTGATGTCAAACTCACCAAGCTCTATCGCCCACTTAACAAGCCTACCGGAAGCCTCCGGCCCTGAAGGATGGATTTCAACGGCTGATCGGTTAGAACCGTGACGGAATGGGCCTGAAAATAGGGCCTAAGCTTCCGGGCAGCCGTGACAAGAGCAAGGGCGAGCTTTTCTCCTGCTCGGGGGTACCTCCTTTCAGCTTCTTGGAGGACCCTGCTGATAATACACCGGATGCGCGCCGCCCCTTCTTCTCTGATCAAGACTGCGCTGATGGGTGTTTGGTAACCGAGAGATACACAACAAAGGTTCCCCGAGCACAGCTTTGAGAGAACAGGAGGGGCTGCCAAATATGCCTTCAGCTCGGTGAAGGCAGCCTCGCATTAGTCCACCGTACTTGCCCCCTTGCTTCGAGGCGCTTTTAGGGCCTCGGAGCAACTTGAAGAAGTTAAAACTTCTTTCTGCTGCTCGGGACATGAACCGGTTCAGTGCCGCAAGACGCCCTGTCAGGCGTTGGACGTCGCGCACTGTCTTTGGACTGCTCATCTCAAGCACGGCTTGGATTTTCTCCGGTTTGCTTCTATTCCTCTGTTTGACACAAGGAAACCGAGGAACTTGCCCGAACGAACACCAAACGCGCACTTGGCAGGGTTGAGTTTCATATTGTACTTTCGCAGGGTTGCGAAAGTTTCCTGGAGGTCGAAAATGTGGTCAATGCTCGGAAGAGTCTTGACCAGCATGTCATCAACATAGACCTCCATGTTGCGCCCGATCTGCTGCTCGAACATCTTGTTGACCAGCCGCTGGTAAGTTGCGCCCGCGTTCTTTAGGCCGAAAGGCATTCTGGTAAAACAGTACAAGCCTAGGTCTGTGACGAACGTCGTGGCGTCTTGATCCGGGGGATGCATACTGATCTGGTGGTAACCAGAGTAGGCATCCAAAAAGCTGAGGAGCTCGTGACCGGAAGTAGCATCCACCAGCTGATCAATGCGCGGCAGAGGGAAGTTGTCCTTGGGCATTGCTTTATTGAGATCCTTGTAATCACGCACACGCCCATTTACCGTTGGCCTTGCGTACGAGGACCACATTGGAGATCCATCTTGGTATTGGCTTCTCGGAGGAGCCCACAGTTCGGCTTTTGACTACGTGATCCTGAATCACGGTCTGTCGTTCTCGGTTCACAGGTCGCCTCCTTTGCTAACTGGTGGGATCCGAGGATCCAGACGGAGGCGATACACCATTACCTCCGGGGGAATACCGGAAGCTCATCATCAGACCAGGCGAACACGTCCAAATTGGCCAGCAGGAAGGCTATGTAGCGCTGCTGCTCGGCCTCTGTCAACAAGGCGCCAACGTATAGGACGTGTTCGAGGTCATCGTCTACCTGGACAGGGATTAAATCTTCAGCAGGCGTTCCTCGGCTGGTGGAAGGCTGATCGGACGTTGGAGGGGCTGGATCAGCGAGTGGTTGCTTGTCCCTTAAGGAGAGGACAAAGCAACGGCGGGACTCGCGCTGACACCCGAGCACTTCGCCAACTCCGCTCGGAGTAGGGAACTTCATCTTCTGATGGAGTGACGAAGGTACTGCTTTGATGCGCCCGATCAGACCTCTGCCGAGGATGGCATTGTATCCAGGCATATTGTTGATGATCAAGAAGTCAACAATCTTGGTCACGACCCTTGGAGCCGTCCCTAAGGTAATCGGGAGGCGAACTCTTCCCATGGGCTGGACCGAAACTCCCGAAAAGCCGAACAAAGGCGAGTTTACAGGGGTGAGTTGATCGGTTCTCAGGCCCATGAGGACAAAACAGTCGTAAGCCAAGACATCGGGGGCGCTTCCATTATCCACCAGAATCCGGCGCACATTACAGTGGTTGATGGTGGCCGAAATGACCAACGCATCGGTGTGTGGGGTCGTAACCCCTACAAGATCTTCGTCCGAGAAGGTTATAGCCTCCTCGGGCTGTGCGCGTGCAGGACTGGCGGGATATGGAGTCGGCCGAGGTGCCGAGGGCCTATCTACGACATGCACTCGCCTTGCGTAGTCACGTCGGCTTCGAGTGCTTTCTCCGCCTGCGCCGAAGCCTCCCGCGATCACGTTGATCTCCTGCCTATTGGGCTCATTGTTGATCGGCTGCTCGGGAGTACGCTCTCGGCGTCTGGGGCGCTCTTCATTTCGGCGCACAAACCGTCCAAGATAGCCGCGCTTGATAAGGTCTTCGATTTCGTCCTTAAGCTGGCGGCACTCGGAGGTGTCGTGGCCGTGGTCGCGATGGAAGCGACAGTACTTGTTCTGATCACGCTTCCGGGGGTCAGAACGCATCCTCTGTGGCCACCGAACAAATGCTTCGTTCCTGATCTCCGCCAGGATCTGTTCGGGTGCCACAGTGAGGGGGGTGTAGTTGGTGAAGGGGTGCAGACGACGCGGAGAATCACCATTGCGTCGTCCCTTCTTCCGATCTCGGTCGGAACCGTTGTCGGAAGGCCGCTTCTTATCCGACTGTTCCCCCTGCTCGGCCCTACTCGCTGTCAGGCTCTCCTCGCAAGCGGCATGGCGCTATGCGATGGAGAGCAGCTCGGCAAGGGTGGCGGGTTGCTGGACGTCGAGAGTCCTCTGCAAAAAACCGTCGCGGGTGCCCTGAATAAGGGCACTGGTTGCCAGAGGGACGTCCAGGCGCAAGATGCGAAGCGCCTCAGTTCGGAACCTCTTAACGAAGTCCCAGAGCGCCTCGCCCTTCTTCTGGCGCACGGCCAGGAGTGAAGCTGCCGTTCGCGGCTGCGACCTTCCACCAAGGAAGTTGTCCCGAAGGACTTCTTCAGTTGGCGGAAGGAGGTGATGGAGCCCGCCGGAAGGGTCTCGAACCAGGCCCTGGCGGTCTCCTTGAGAGTTGCAGGGAAGGCCCTGCACTTGGCCGCATCTGATGCTCCGTGGAACACCATATACGACTCGAAGCCGTGGATGTGGTCGGCCGGGTCGGTAGTGCCGTCATAGGGCGCGATGGTGGGCAGGGGGAGCTTGGAAGAGACCTGAGCTTCCAGAATCTCCCTGCTGAAAGGGGAGCGGAAGTCCAAGTCATCTTCCGCTGGAGCTTTCCCCTCCGCGCACTGAACCATCGCGTCCACGCGGCGCTTGAGGTCGACCACACGCCTCAAGCGCCTGGCGAGCTCCTGTTCGGAATTGGCGGACCCCCTCGTCCGGACGCGTGGGAGTTGCCTCCCACGACTGATCGTGGCGGACGGGGGAAGCGACAGAGCGATGGGGCGAACGCCCGCGGCGCTCCGGCGCCCGCTCCTCGGACGGGGTTCGATGCGACCGGCGCGGCGAGTCTGCCTGCTTCTCCTGAGGCGCCGGGAGGACGCGAGAGCGTCGATGCGACGACTCCGCCTGCCGCTCTCGCGACAGAGGAACCGCCGGGGCTGGTGGTCCAGCCAGCTGAGCCTGCAGGGCGAGGCAGACACCTGTCAACTGCTGCATTTGCCCCGAAGTTCTGCCACTTCGAGGGTTGTTGCCGGCGCGGCGGCAACAGGCGCAGGGACGTCGTTGTTAATGTCGGGAGGGGCGATGGCGACGTCAACAGGGGGGGATCGCTGGCGAGAGTCCCCTCGTGACTGACGGGATCTCGTCGCCCTGCTCCCCACATTCTGGTATGAGGATCGTCCACGAGCCATGGCTACGTCGTTCCTATAGACGGCGCCAAATGTGGTGGTATAATCCTGTTTGGGCCGGAGCCAAATGGGCCTCCACTAGAGAAGATGGGGAAGACGAAGGCCGGTGTGGACGAGAGCCTGCAAAACCAGAACTGGATCAGGGGGCCCGGTAAAGACCGGGAAACCCTCCGATGCCTAAGTCAGTACGAGGCTTGCAAGGCAGGGGTGTTCGGAGTGTAAGAGTGTGTTCGCGTGAGAGAGAACGTACCAGTGCATGGTCCTGTACCTGTACCTTTATAGGCGTAGGTGCGGAGGCAATCGTGCGTAATGTTGGTAGATCGTGCCTGAAAAGGCGCCTACATGGTGCGCATAACGGAAGGAGTTATGCGCCCAGGTGTCTGTTGAGATGCCAGGCAGTTAACGCGCCTCTTATGATGGGGCGCGTGGCCTGAGGCGGTTATAACCGTCGCGAGGATACGGAGAGCTGTTCGGCAACCTCCGGACAAGATCAGCGAGCAGGTGACGCGCGTGGTAATGGAACGCGCTGATCGTAGCGTCCATAGTGTTGTTCGGTATGGAAGGATAGATGACCTGATCGGGAATATGCTACTGTGGAGCTTGACGACGTCCGATCACGGGGATCATACCTTGGAAGTCTTCGAACCGCCCTGATGAGGACGTGTCCCTTTGAAATGGTGTCATGTTCGTTGACAGGACACGAGAGGGTCGTAATGGGCCATCATGGGCTTAGGTGATCAGATTTGGCCACCACATGTACATATGAGCGTATTGATTTTAGGGGAGAGTCCTTGTATAGACAGAGTGTCCCCTTGAAATATGTACATACGTACATATGTATTTATGGACATATGGATATGCTTTTGGGTAAAACCCCTACTTATGCAGAGTTTCCTTTAAAAGACATATTCACATGAACGCATATCCGTGAACATATAGATATATTTTTGGCAGGATCTCCATTTAAGCAGAGTTTCTCCCCGAGAGTATACACATGTGAATACAACTTTATGTAAATATATGGATATTTCCCCGACAGAACCTCCACTTGGGCAGAGTTTCCTTTAAGGAAATATACATATAAGCACAATATTTGTGAATATATGGACGTATTTCCGGCAGAGTCTTCGCTTGAGCAGAGTTTCCTTTAGGAAATATATGCATATAGGCACAGAGTTGTGAACATACGAGTATGTTTTCGAGTAGAACCTCCGCTTGGGCAGTGTCCTCAAGAAAAACATATACATATGGGCACGGGTTTGTGATTATATGGATATGCTCTCAGGCAGAACCTTTGCTTGGGCAGAGTCTCCCCTAAGAAACATATATATATAAGCACAAATTTGCGATTCTATGGATATATTCTCGGGCGGTATCTCTGCTTAGGCAGAGTCTCCTTCAAGAAGGTATCTCTGTGTGGGCAGAGTCTCCTTTAAGAGACATATACATATGAACACAAATTTGTGATTATACAAATATGTTCTTGGGCAGAATCTCCGCTTGGGTAGAGTCTCCTCTAAGAAGCATACACATATAAGCACGAGTTTGTAGTTATATGGATATGTTCATGGACGGAGCTTTTACTCAGACAGAGTCCCTCCTTAAGAAACATATACGTACAAGCACAAATTTGCAATTCTATGGATATGCTCTCGGGCGGTATCTCTGCTTAGGCAGAGTCTCCTTCAAGAAAGGTATCTCTGCGTGGGTAGAGTCTCCTTTAAGAGACATATACATATGAACACAAATTTGTGATTATACGAATATGTTCTTGGGCAGAGTCTCCTCTAAGAAACATATACATATAAATACGAGTTCGTAGTTATATGGATATGTTCTTAGACGGAGATTTTGCTTAAACAGAGTTTTCCCTAAGAAACATATATGTACAAGCACAAATTTGCAATTCTATGGATATTCTTGGGCGGTATCTCCGCTTGGCAGAGTTTCCTTTAAGAAACATATACATATGAACACAAATTTGTGAATATACGAACATGTTCTCGGGCAAATCTCCGCTTGGGCAGAGTCTCCTCTAAGAAACATATACATATAACACAAGATCCACGATCCCGGAGTCTTGCTCGACGGGCGGGGAGAACATATGCATCTAAATGTGCATACCCATAGAGTCTTGCTCGATATGGAGGCATTTAGAGCACGAGAACAAGGGTATTTAAATACCGTATATCCATAGAGTCTTGCTTGATATGAATGGTATTTAAATCCCGAAGGGTATCTCCCCCACAGAGGCTTGCTCGATGTGGGGGCGGGGACCGCGAACATGATTTTTTAAGGACCCTTCATAGAGGCTAGCTCCGCGTGAAGGGGAAATAGAGGGGACGTCGGTGTCGTATGGAGCCGATCTCCCGATTCTCCTTCTTTATCGGATCATTCCACGCTTTTCCATCGAGCCAGGGGAGGGCCAGCACCTTCACACCAAACAAGGGAATTGGAGGAACCAGTGGAAGGGATTTTGGACCAAGAAAATGCTTTTTGCAATTTTTCTGGATTTTGGCAGCAGGGATTTAAGGAAAAAAAAAACATTGCGCAAGGGCAAAAACCTGGACCTTCTGGGGGGAGAGGGACCCTTTCGCTTGAAGGGAAAAGGGGGCCTTTTATAGGGGAAGGCCCCCCTTACATGGGCATGGGATGGGAGTCCCTCTAACCGATGGTGAGTCACCATCGGTTAGGGGAAATCCCCTTAACCGATGGTGAGTCACCATCGGTTAGGGGGTGCCTAACCGACCATCGGTTAGGGGGGCCTAACCGATGGTGACACATGATGATGTCACTATCGGTTAGCCTCTTAACCGATGGTGACACACAATGATGTCACCATCGGTTAGCCCCTTGACCGATGGTGACACATGATGATGTCACCATGGTTAGGGGGAATCCTTAACCGATGATGTTAGGGAGATGACCCTTCGATGATGTCACCATGGGGTATTGGCACAAAAAAAAATTATGTCAACAGCGACCGAACACAACCACAACACACGAGTCGTTGTCCCACTGTCGTCTTTCCCTCAGCTAGACGTACAACTCAAGCAAAAGAGTGATGGTGTCCAAAAAGACGACACAGACCTCGACGGTATACAAGTACCGGGACAAACCCTGAGCACAACGTGCCTGGCTCACAGAGAACCTAGGATACCCGACTCGAGAGGCAACCACGGAAGGCGTTCAGCAACCCAACTTGCCACGTACACACAACCACACAAACTCGGCATTCTCAATCACAATATGTGCCAGTGCACCGCTTACATGCTTTAAATCACTTAAACAACAACGCACATCCACCCCACAACTGAAAACAGACAGACTACCCACAGAAACAGTCATCTCGGGTGAACATTTTTAGAAACGTGTCCGACACAGACGCCGCGTTTCAAACACAGAATCTTGACGGAGGAAAGCGTCGCCTATCAAACCTAAATCGCGACCGGACAGGTCGTCGCGTTTAAAACGCGACGTCTGGGTCCGTCACCTTTCAAAGCACGATTTTCCATCAGAGCCTCAGCTCTGGAAATCACCCAAACCACCTTGTACAGTTATAAAACTTGCTTATTTGCATTAAAATAAATACCTACACATGGTTGCTACTCATCATAACCAGTCCATGCATTAAACGTCTCAATCACGATCCATTTAAATAAAAAATGAGTAGAATTCCCAACCACACGAGGAACGCGAAGAACGGCGTTGCCCTGGCGTTTCCTACGCTCCGAACAACCTCCTCGCAACGGTAGCACGCCAAACCGCACGCCGCGAACATCAGGCCTTCCCTCGACCCAAACAGTGTTTCCTACACTGTTTGGCCAGGGGCTCGGCCAACAAAACCTCTTAGTCTAAATCGAGATGAGGCAAGCCGTCACGTTTTTAGAAAGTGCACCAGAGGTCTGTTGGGTTCAGATTTCCGACCCCCAACCCCTCACTACCTGCTCAAGCATTCAAAATACACCAATAAAACGACGATCCGAAAGTCCTCGACATTACAAGTCCGCTCCTCCAGCAGTGTAATTCTCTTTCTGTTGTATCTCGGGGTATGCCCCAAGCTGTAGTACACTATACTTTGACTTTTGTTGAGAACTGGTTGTGTAATATTCATGTAAATATATATGAGATGTGCAATCTTATATGTGTTCAATGCATTCTTTCATATTTCCACGGTCATGTATATTGATATCCCTTGCGAGGCATTGACCTGTTCGCGGGAGGCGGAGTCGGGTCAAGCTCGTTATTAGGTTAACGGGTTTGAACGATGAAGACCGTCACAGTTTTGGACCCCCTCAAAACCAAAACCGAAACCGACACCCCCATCCATGGACTTCACAGTCCCTTTCCCTGTAATACTAGAATGGGAGCCATCTGCTATAGAAACTGGAAAAAATTATCCTAGATTCCAACGACCAAGCCTTTGTGAGGTTCGGTCGACCGACAATCAGAGAACGGGCGATCGATCCCCTAATCGCCAAATTGATCTTCATCCCTTTTACTCTTTGAATATCCTATATTTATGGAACAAATAAATTATTCATCTTCTTTTGTTTAGCACTTTCAATTCGTTATGCTTATGAAATCGGTTTATGATTATAAGACAGTGCTCTCTTTAAAGAGGGAATGAGGACCACTTGTGATAGCACCAGTCACCTATGGTAGCTACGGGCGCGTTTGTAAGTAAATCCAAGTCAGTTGTCATATGAGGGTGGGTAAAAACCTCGTTCTTGCGCAATGAACAAGATCCGGTGCTGGAATCGCCTAGGCACTAAGGATGTATATGTTTACGTTAGTAACCTCTTGAGAACAGTATGATACTTGTCGAACTCAATTTCTGAATAAGTTATGTTATGAATTTTGAAAGATATATGTGAGCTTTTATTCTGAAATTCATTTGGCCCGATATGAAACTAAGTGAGCTATTTGTTTATGTTGGATTCTGGATGTTCATGAACAGTACATCATTGATCCATAAGCACATTTCTAAATATTCATTTAATCTGAGTAGTTTGAATTCTTGTTCTAACGCTCGGGTTTGATTAGATTAAGTCCGAAATTTGACTTGTGACTTTGTTCTGAAATCGGATCTAAGTCCATGCTTTGTAATGCTTTGTACATTCAATTCTGAACATTTGAAAAGAAATTATCACGTCCCACATAAGCTACTATTCATGGCTGAGAAGAACTTATGATTACTTTCTACCCCGGTTTTGCACGGTGGAGCGAATCGGCTCGATTCGCCCGCATCGGAGCGAATCGACGCCGACCCGTAAGCGTGATCCGCCTGGATCCGCCGTCTGCCAGGGAATCGACCGGATCCGCCTCGCTCCGGCCCGATTCGCCCGGCCCGACCCGCTCCGCTTCGCCCCGCCCGTAAGAAACCCCGATGCCCTGCGAATCGAGACTGTGCAGTCCCGATTCGCAGGAGCCACGCCGCAAGAGCCCTTTTCCCCCCTTTTTCCCCTTCTCTCTAAGGAAACACCAGATCCACACTCTAGGAGACCCAAGGAGGCTTCCTAGGTGGATTGAAAGGTGCTTGGAGGTGTTCTTGGGCTTTCTCATCCCTCTCTTCATCTTTTTCACTGTTTTGAAGGTAGTCTCATTCTATCTTCCATTTTTTTCTGTTTTTTGTTGATGGATGGGATTCATGGGAGGTATATTCATGGGAGATGATGTTGCAAGTGATTAGTGTTCACTTGCAACCATTTCTCCCTTGAATCTTCCATTTTTAACATAGATTTACCCATTTTCTCCTATTTTCGAATTTCTGAAAATATTTTTTAAAAAAATCAAAATAATTGAAACATGATATAGCAAGTGTTTAATGTTTAGTTCCACCATTTCTCCTTTGAATCTACATTTCTTCCACAATTTGGCCATGTTCTTCCATTTTTTATTTTCTGAAATTATTTAAATAAACAGAAATTGCAACGAAATTATATTTTTAAAAATCAAAATTTAGAACCATGATGTTGCAAGTGTTTAGTGTTCACTTGCAACATTTCTCTCTTGGAATCTTGAATTTTTCCACATACATTTGCCCATTTTCTTGTAATTTTGAATTTCTGAAAATATTTGTTTAAAAAATCAAATAATTCAAACATGAGGGTGTAAGGTTTAATGTTCACTTTCCACCATTTCTCTTCAATCTTAAAATTTTCCACATAGATTGCCCTTTTTCTTTTAATTTTGAATTTCTGAAAATATTTGTTTAAAAATTCAAAAAATTTCAAACATGATGGTGTAAGTGTTAATGTTCACTTTCCACCATTTCTCCTTTGAATCTATCTTTCTTACACATACTTTTGGCCATGTTCATCTAATTTTTTATTTCTGAATTTATTTATAAAAAAATCAGAATATATTTTTTAGATGAAATTTAATGAATAACTATTTTATGTAGATGGCACCGAAGAAAGCTGCTAGTGAGGACATTGGGTGGCAGCACGGGACTGCAATAGGCAGTAGGCACAATTACAAGTGCAACTACTGCGGCCATACGGGCCAAGGAGGGGGCGTCTCCCGCCTCAAGAAGCACCTTGTAGGTGGGCGGCTTGCAGGGTACCAAGATGTCCAAGGTTGTAAATCCGTGCCTGCTGAAGTGAAGCGGCTCATGATTGAACACTTGAAGGGTGTTCGTGCTGAGTCGCAAAGAAAGAAGGCGGACAAGGGCATGCAGGAGAGGATCATCTCGGGAAGGCAACGAGATGAAGATGACGATGACGAACCTGATGTGCCCCTTATCCCTGAGCAGATAGGGAGCTTTGAGGTTGGTAGTGGTAGTGGTGGCAGTGTGTCTAGAGTTGGGGGTGAGACCCAGTCCCGTCGGTACTCCAATGTGGATGATTACTTCACTCATATTCCATCCTCAACCAACGTACGAAACCCAGACAGAGAGCAAGGGCAAAGGAAGAGATCCACGGGTGTAACCTTAGAAGAGGTGGATCCGCATTTATATTCTCGGGAGCATGGAAAACAAACCAGAATTGATGATGCATACAACAAGCAAGGCCTAGATATAAGTGGGCCGTGCAGTGGCAAATGGTGGCATCATTCGGGCATTTCATTCAATGCAGCTAATAGCCCGTATTACAAAAGTATGATCCAAGAGGTACAACAACAAGGGCTTCATGTGCAACCACCCTCATCAAGAGACTTGGCAGGGAGATATCTAGATGAAGAAGTGCAGAAGATCAAGTCATATATCCAAGGCTTCAAAAAAAGTGGGAAAAATATGGTTGCACACTCATGGTGATGGTTGGTCAGGTACGACCAAGAGTAATCTTATCAACTTCCTGTGTATTGTGATAGACAGGTGTTCTACCACAAATCTGTTGATGCATCCGATAGAGTGCACAATTCTGAATATATTCTAAGTTTGATGCGGGAGGTTGTGGATGAGATAGGAGAGCAATATATTGTGCAAGTGGTGACCGATAATGGCTCTGCATACAAGAAGACAGGTGAGGAGTGATGCTTCTTTATCCTCATCTTTACTGGACTCCTTGTGTAGCACACTGTGTAGATTTGATGTTGAACGAGATTGGCACATTGCGACCTGTCAGGACGGTGGTGGAGGCTGGGCAGAAAATCACAAGGTACATTTATAATCATCATGTTGTGTTGGCGTGGATGAGAGAGTCCACAGGTGGAGAGTTGTTGCGGCCGGCTATCACCCTCTTTGCAACTAATTCATTGCTTTACAAAGTCTCCTAAAGCATAAAGATGGTCTAAAACGCATGTTTAGGATAGACAGATGGATGCACAGCACTTTTGCAGGGACTTCTGATGGTAAAGAGGTAGAAGGGATCATCTGCAGCGCTAATTCTGGGACCGAGTCTTCAAGCTGGTGCAAATCATTGAATCTCTTTATGAGGTTTTGAGGGTGGTAGATGGGGATAGGAGACCAAGCATAGGTTTGGTTTATGCAAAAATTGAAGCTGCAAAGAAAAAGATCCACGATGTGTCCCCTCGTTATGCACACTTGGTCTTAGACGTTGTTGAGGATCGGTGGGACCGACAAATGAGTCGGGATCTACATATGGCGGGTGAGAAAATTTTAGTTCAACTTGGTACTATATTTTTTTTTAGTACAATCACACTAATTGATTTTATACCATAATTGCAGCTTACTATCTCCATCCTGCTTACCATTATGCGTTCGAGTTATCGTACGAGGATCACTTGATTGCCGCCTTACACAGGTTGTTGAAAGACTGTCAAGGAGTCCATTGGATGCAGCAGATGCTATTGATCAGGCGAGCATTAATACAAGTACATCATGTTTATGTCAATTAATCAATTGCAGCTTTTCTAATGGACTTCATTGCGGCAGATGAAGAGCTTTAGAGAAGGGGTAGGGAGTTTGCAGAGCCATCCGCTATTGCTGGTCGGGACCGCATTGATGTCGGTAATGTGCTTTCCCTTTTATAATTACATATTAGTAAACTCAACGATTGACTAATGAGTGCAACAATATTTTTTTTACAGCTGATTGGTGGTTCAACTTTGGGCATCGACACCCATATTGAGGAAAATTGCAGTAAAGATCTTGTCCCAGACCTCCTCCTCAAGTGGGTGTGAGAGAAAACTGGAGCACCTTCGCATGATACACACCAAAGTCCGGAACAGGTTGTCACATAGGCGGTTGGACAATTTGGTGTATGTGCATTATAACATGAGGTTGAGGGTGAAGCATTTAACAGAGGATCCAAAGAGGGGGGAGGTGGAGGATGATCCGGTTGACATTGGGTTTCTACGAGATGATGAAGACCCAATGGTTGCATGGGTTGCACGAGCGACTACAGAGCAGGGAGAGTTCGAGTTAGATGAGGAGGCAGATGATCTGGAAGATCCACCACAGCCAAACACATTTTTAGCTAAGGCTATCGAAGCTGCAGAAGTGGAGGAGGGGGTGATGGAGATGTGGGAGGGGGCGGCCAACCACATTCTAGTCAATTTCGGGCCGAAGAAGAAGATGAGGTAGATCTTCTTGGCGAATTATCAATTGGGGCAAGAGGTGAGACAGTAGTTCTAATTGTTAAACATGTTCATTCTTTGTTTTGTCATTGTCTGTTGTACAATTGTGATGTTGGGGACTATTGCAGGTGGTGCAATTGTTGATGATGATGCAGAGTTTGAAAGATTGATGAATTTAGGCCCGTCAGCCCACTCAGAGTTTATTAGAGAAGCACAAGCAATTGTTTCCGCAGAACCAAGAAGGAAGGGATCACATAAGGAACCTGCTGCTCTCTCCCAAGCTGCAAAAGGAAAGGCGGTGGGCATCCCAACCAAAGAAAGGAAAGGGGAAGGACATAGGTCCAGCAGGTGGCCCAGCCAAAGACATTGTCATTACAGAGCCAACCGCCTGTGGACACAAAAATTTTTAACCCCTTAACCGATGGGGCTACCATCGGTTAAGGGGATTATTTCCCCAAACCGATGGAAGCACCATCGGTTGAGGGGAAATCCCCTTTAAATCCCCTAACCGATGGGACTACCATCGGTTAAGGGGATTTTTCCCTTCAACCGATGGAAGTGCCATCGGTTAGGGGAGTCTTCCCCTCTAACGATGGGAGTTCCATCGGTTAAGGGGAAATTCCCCTCTAACCGATGAAACCTCCATCGGTTAAGGGGAATCCCCTTTAAAAAAAAAACAGAAAACAGAAAAATAAAGAAAAAACAGAAAAAAAAAACACAGAAAGATAGAAAACAAGAAAAACAAAAGAAAATATAATAGAAAATAGAAAAAAAAACAGAAAATAAAAAAAAAGGGGGCCTAACCGATGGAACCCCCATCGGTTAGAGGGCCTTTAACCCTCTAACCGATGGGAGTCTCACGGTTAGAGAGTTTTTTTCCTTTAACCGATGAGAGTCTCATCGGTTAGCTTTAACCGATGAGAGTCTCATCGGTTAGAGGGAATTTTCCCTCTACCGATGGAACTCCATCGGTTTAAACCCCCCACCATGTAAGGGGTGCCTTCCCCTATAAAAGGCACCCCATCCCCCCATTTCAAAGGGCTGGCTCCCGGGAGATGCCACAGCCCCTTTGAGAAATTGTTGTCCCCCTTCCCGTGAAATCCCAAACAATAGAAAATTCTGATTTCCAAAGTCCCCCTCTCTCTCAACCTCATTTCTTGTGTGAGTGAAGGTACCAAATCTTCTTCCCCTGAGTGTTGAGAGGTTGTCCGTATGCGGCATCGGCAAACTTCATCGGCTAAAAGTCCGCAATAGCGGCACTGGCCCTCACGGGCTATAGGTTCTAAATACCGTCCGTTCCGGACATATGGTATTTTAGATACCTTTGTTATTTATGCCACCTCCCATCGAGTTTTAAACTCTCCGGATAGTGTGTTTGTGCTATATGCATATGTTTCTTAGAGGAGACTCTGCCCAAGTGGAGATTCTGCTCGAGAATATATTCATATATTCACAGATTCGTATTATATATGTGTTCTTAGAGGAAACTCTGCCCAAGTGGAGATTCAACCTAAGAACATATCTATAAATTTCAAATCTGTGTTTATATTATATGTTTCTTAGAGGAGATTCTACCCAAGGGGAGATTCTGCCCAAGAACATGTTTGTATATTCACAAATTGGTATTTTTATATGCATGTTTCCTAGAGGAAACTCTGCCCAAGTGGAGATTCCGCCTAAGAACATACCTATAAAATTCAAATTTGTGCCTATACACATGTGTTACTTGAAAGGAAGCTCTGCCCATGTCAGAGTTTTCCCTCTAAAAACATATCAATATAATCACAAACTTTGTATTTATACATGTGTTCCCAAGAGGAAACTCTGCCCAAATGGAGTCTCCGACTACGGACATGTCTATATAATCATGAATTCGCAATTGTATGCGTATGCCTCTCAAAAAGGGTTCTGCATATGCAGATGGTACCTTTTGCCGGATACTCCATTCAAATAGGAATACCGGTGAGAAAATATGCGTAAACTGCAAATTTATGATTATACACACATACCTTTTTAAGGGCAAAATCCCTCCGAAAAAAGGTCTCTGGGGACACATGGATATAAGTACATGTTCATATGAATATATCTCCGTGAGGGCATTCCGCATAAGCGGAAACTCTGACAAAATAAATTTATGAAAATTGTGATAATATACACACATCCAAAGAAAAAGAGGACAGGACCCGAACTGTGACAGGACCCGAACTGTGATAGGACCCGAACTGTGCTCAGATACTCCCAAGAGCAACATGAATGCATACTCACAAGAACTGTGTTCGTATGACAGTTTCCAGAAAGGAACTTCAAATTGACAAGAACGTCCATGGAGATATGTGCATACGTTCTCCGAAAATCATACTCATACAAGTAAAAAAAAATGAATGATGAATGAATGAAACAATGAACAAAGAGAAATGAAATTCTGCCTCAATTCAGACTTCATTTAAAAGAAGGATGTTGTAAAAGAATATCATGTCATAAGGAAAATTAATGTAGCAACTTTTCTAATACAGAAATGCTACTTTGAATCACGACTTCCCTCAAGTTCAGAATCAAATGCACGGGATATACCCGTCTGCAATAATAATCCTCAGTTTTCAAAATAAAACCTTCAAACAACATCTTTCTCAAAAAGGAGAGGAGGGAGACCCCAAATGGGTTCACGGAAATACATCTGTTCCCTTCTTAAAAGTCATATCTCGGACTCCACAAAGGGCAGTCTTTTCAAAAATGAAACACTCAAAGCAAAAGTATTTCAAATAACCAAAAGAAAAAAATGATACATCATGACCAGGATTTCTAAAAAAGTGTGTATTTTCTCATCCCTTTGCTATGAATGGTATTCGAGTTAAAACTGGTGTTAAATAACACCAAGAGTCTTAACTCGATGTAAATGTAACATCGACTCCGGTCGATGGAGACAGAGGTCCAGCACATGCTACCTCAATCACCTGATGAGTATAGATACGGGACTCAAGGAGTTCAGATTAAAATACGGCGCACCTGTCCGTTCCTCGGACATCATACCCGTCCGTCCTACGGACATCATACCCGTCCGTTCTACGGACATACCCGTCGTTCCACGGGCATCATACCCGTCCGTTCACGGACACCATACCCGTCCGTTCACGGACACCATACCCGTCCGTTCACGGACACCATACCCGTCCGTTCCATGGACACCCAAAAATACCTTCTCCGCATTGCGCGGACTCTTTCTTCTGTCTGTTAGACAGACTGGCACGCCCCGCAAATCACAATACACAAATCAAAGCATGTGAAATAAATGAATACCCAAATGAAATGAATACATGAACCAGATAAAATGAAATGAGCCAAAGAGCCAACAAAACCAAATGATATGTCAAAGTGATATAAATCCCGTGTCAACAACTGGCACGCCCGGTGGGACCTCTTCTCACCATTCATAGCAAAGGATGAGACATACGTATTTTTCATGAAAGTCCTAATACTGATATTTTCCTTTGAAGGTACAAACAAAAAGGCAAATCATAAGCTGTTGAAGATGGCCGTCACTTATGGACCACTCGCCATCAACAATCATGCCAGGTTCGGTTACCAGGCGACTCCGATCATATTTGGGGATTTTTCCAACAATTGTCGGATCCCTTCCGGCCTATGAAGAAGATGCTGCTCAAAAGCCTCTCTCCAACAAGTTAACAAGGAAGATCCACGAGAGCTGTGGGCAAGCCAAAGCTCGTCCTGTTATTATCAGCAGGGGGCATCCGAATGCTCTCCAAAGGTAATACTTATAAAGGGGATCAGCCTAACTCTGACCAACAAGCCATCAAGGCAGGTCATGTCCAATCCAAATTCAAAACCATATCCAAACTCAAGCTCATGACCAGCAAGCCATCAAGGCAGTCATGTCCAATCCAAATTCAAAACCATATCCAAACTCAAGCTCATGACCAACAAGCCATCAAGGCAGGTCATGTCCAATCCAAATTCAAAACCATATCCAAACTCAAGCTCATGACCAACAAGCCATCAAGGCAGGTCATGTCCAATCCAAATTCAAAACCATATCCAAACTCAAGCTCATGACCAACAAGCCATCAAGGCAGGTCATGTCCAATCCAAATTCAAAACCATATCCAAACTCAAGCTCATGACCAGCAAGCCATCAAGGCAGGTCATGTCCAATCCAAATTCAAAACCATATCCAAACTCAAGCTCATGACCAACAAGCCATCAAGGCAGGTCATGTCCAATCCAAATTCAAAACCATATCCAAACTCAAGCTCATGACCAACAAGCCATCAAGGCAGGTCATGTCCAATCCAAATTCAAAACCATATCCAAACTCAAGCTCATGACCAACAAGCCATCAAGGCAGGTCATGTCCAATCCAAATTCAAAACCATATCCAAACTCAAGCTCATGACCAGCAAGCCATCAAGGCAGGTCATGTCCAATCCAAATTCAAAACCATATCCAAACTCAAGCTCATGACCACAAGCCATCAAGGCAGGTCATGTCCAATCCAAATTCAAAACCATATCCAAACTCAAGCTCATGACCAGCAAGCCATCAAGGCAGGTCATGTCCAATCCAAATTCAAAACCATATCCAAACTCAAGCTCATGACCAACAAGCCATCAAGGCAGGTCATGTCCAATCCAAATTCAAAACCATATCCAAACTCAAGTTCATGACCAGCAAGCCATCAAGGCCGGTCATGTCCAATCTCAATTCAAATTCCAAACCATATGCAATCCGGAATACATCAAAACCAAACATCAAATATGGCCACAAACCATCAAGGTAGGCTGAATCCAAAACCAAAATCCAAATTGAAATTCCAAAATCGTAGCCACCAAACCTCAATGGTAGGCTCCACCAAATTCCAATACCATACCTTTAACCCAAAAAAAAAGTCATTAAAAAAAAAAACTAAGTCTGCCCAAATCCAGACTTGTTCAATCCGGGTGAACTCCTTCAAAATCATATTTTCCATCTCTACAACAAGGACAAAATAAAATCATAAAAAGTAAAAGGGCATCAGCTGCCACCTCAAGATCCGACAAATCCATCATGATCAAAGGTCTGCAGGTATGGCTTGACGGAAGCCAACCTATCACCCTGCGGATAGGTATGTTCCTACAATCCCAACCTCAAACCGCTTCTCAGTTTTGCGGTGGTTTCAAGGGGAATCAAGAGATTCCAAGAAGGAAGCCGATGTCAAGCAAAAGACTCGGCACTCTGCTGAGTTCAAACAAATCTGGGATCCCATAAAGGAAGCTCAGAAGCTCAAAAGAGATCCAAGCAAATACACCAACAATGTTCAGCAAGAGAGGCAACATCAAAAATGCTCCCTTCCAACATGCTGAATCCAAACACTATCATGGACAAAAAAGAGAAAAGGAATATACAAGAAATCAAGGTATACTCTTCAAGGCTCGGAGAATACCCGAATAGTCAAAGAAAATCCAACTCAGCGATTTAAATCTCGCATATCGGCCTTCAACCGTATACGGCGAGTTTCAATATTTAATGGGCTGGGGGCAATTCCTAACGCCAGTACCCGTCCGTCAAAAAGACGACGTGTTACTTGGGCAGCTGAGGAAAAAACCCAAGCTTATAATCTTCTCATGCTATGCCGCCGGGAATGACTCTGGCGAACCAGCTGAACAAATCGCTGAAGCCACTTCAATCCTGCTGAAGCCATCAGGTAATTTGCCAGAAGAAACCGCCAGCCCGGCGGACAAGCTGAAGCACCTGGTCAAGTTCTCCCTCGTATCGATATTTAGCATGAGGGAATTCAAGTCCCCTTCTTCGAAGAAACAAATATTCAAGTCGAAGAAGGTGGGCCTTCAACTTCAAACATCAATCCCGTCATCGACTTGCCGACAAAGGAAAATTTCCAGGCTATGTCAGATGACGACAAATATCAAGTGATGCAGCAATGCCAATCTCAAATGGCTGTGCTTCTAAATGAAATGAGGCAACTGGTAACTACAAGCCTCCCCATTCTGTGGAGCCAGTCTCTGCTCAAAATCAACAAAATCAACATCCAGATGGGGCTGCCCCGACAAATTATTCGGCAGTTTCTACAACTGGTCTTCTTCCTCAAACTACAGGTCAGGATATCATTGATCCGTCCAATGTTATGCATCCTCAAACAGAAACAATTCAAGGTATTCCCATTCAAAGGCATGAGATATAGAAAATTATATGTTCGCTCAGCAGAGTGAAGGCATGCAGATGACAGATCTATAATCTGTTCTATATCCAATATATCATCAATTCAAGAAGCTGCCAGAAACATGCCCTAA
The DNA here is from genome assembly GCA_014218235.1 of Colocasia esculenta. NCBI lineage: Eukaryota > Viridiplantae > Streptophyta > Magnoliopsida > Alismatales > Araceae > Colocasia > Colocasia esculenta. Next base: position 101,633,670 of record CM024762.1, read on the forward strand.
AGTCCCAAAACTATCAAAGTTTAATGGACATGGGTCACCACTGGAATATATGGCACATTATGTTATTGCCTTGGGCAAGCTCGCCATCGGCAAATCTTATATCCTCAGATATTTTGCAACTTCCTTGATTGAAGTTGCATTTCAAAGGTATTCAGAACTCAAGCCTGACTCAGTTGCCGATCGGGCAGATATGCAAAAGAAATTCATGGACCATCTCTAAACGGCTAAAGGGAAGGTATCCCTCTTGCCAAATTATCTTCCCTCAAACAGAAGAAAAGGGGAGTCAATCCACTTCATCAAGGGATGGAGAGAGTTTAGCATGAAATGCAATAACCCTCCTGTTCAAGAAGATACAATCCCTATCTGCCAAAAAGGCCTCATATCAACAATCAATGAGAAACTCTTGGGAGCAAATATCAAGAGCTTCGATCAATTGAATTCCATAGTGGCAGACATTGAGATGTTTCTAGCCGAGCAAATGACACATACATCTCATAAAGGCAAGCTCCCCAAAGAGCGCAATAAGTTAGCAAAAGAAGTCAACATCATTGACTCCTCACCTGATGATGAACAAAGGGGGCAACAATCTCTCCTGCCCCAAAGAAGAAATCAGAAGCTAAAGCTCCACTGCCATCATTGATGGGGCGCATGAAGACTCCTTATTCTTTCAAAAAACAAGAAGCATATTAAAGAGGCTCTTTGATCTCTGCCTCGACAACCAATTAATATCACTGCCAACACCAAAGAAGCCGGCAGATGTCAGCAAACCAATCAGCTTGATTTGTCTGTATCACCGTATGGTGGGGCATGTAATTGAAGATTGCTACATCTTCAAAAATGAGGCCCAGAAGATCATTCAAATGACCTCATATCTATGCAAAATGCTCTGGCTGACCCTCCTCAACTTCATGCTTGGGATCGACCAGAGCAATCTGTCAATGTCATTTATATGACGAGACTTCCAACAAATCCAAATCATCCCGAGGACGGTCATTCATGTAATCCTCCTCAAATAATTCAGGAGCTCATTCTCTACCAAGATCAAGGCATGATCCACACAGAATAATGAGGAAAGTCCAAAGGTAAATATACTCTTATGCATACTCAAATATATTCAGAGCTGCCTCCTATGTCGCCATATGCAGACTCAATGGGTGGCTATCCGAAGATCCTTCAACTCCTGTCGAGCTGGCAAGGTTATATTCTTTCCCTCGACATCTCACTCACTTTTCCGGCTATGCCTTCAATCCGGATTAATGGATTACCAGCTCCGGCAGAAATATTAGCCAATTACTGCCCATATCATCAAGTGATGGGTCATAGTATCAAAGATTGCATAAGATTCAAAAATGATGTTCAAAAGCTAATTGACCTGAGTATTCATCGGGTCAACCAGCCTCATACTCAACAACCACCAAATGGACCGGCCAATCCTGGATCCTATGTGGTGAAAGTCATTAGGGCATCATCATCCTTTGGTCTTCCTCGGTTATCAGTGGGGGAGCATTCAAATCCATATTTATCCAGTCAATCGTATACAAATCTGCATCTTCTATAATAAGCTCTCATTTGCAACAAAGAGCACCAAGTTTATACTTGACAATCTCAGAAGACAAAGTCTGGTTTCCATACTTAAACCAGCATCATATATCATTCAAGAGTGAAAGGAGATGTATGACTATTGTCTGGATCTCCATGATTTGGTCGAAACTCATATCTGGGAAGGAAAATTTGATCAATATGGGAATTCTTTGGCGCCAGCAAATAAAGTGTCACAACGAGCCTATGGTTCAAGTCCAGAATCCCAAGCTCTATATCCAAAGATATGTGAATATTATCATCATCCCCTGGGCTATGGACGATACAAAGTCAAAGCTGAAATGGAGCAATTTAAAATTGATCTTTTTCAATACAGAATGAAATATCGAAAGAAGTTGCGACAAAGCCAATCTCCCAGCAAGCAGAGGAGTTCGTAGATCATTATCACCAACTCCCATCTTCAATTATTCAAGAAGCAATTAATGCAATCTTTGAGAATGGGTCACTGTCGGCCCTCAAAATCAGCCAGTTCCAAAAGAGTCAACAACTCTACAACTAAGAGGTGGCTCCAACAAGAGAAGCATCTCCAAATCATCTTCAGAGCAGAAAGTCATAAGCTTACTTAAAGCTCTTCAGGTATGAAATAAAAATATATACATATATATATAAACAAAAAAAAAAAAAACAAACAACAAACAACAAACAAACCAAAAAAAAAAAAAAAAAAAAAAAAAAAACAACAACAACAATAATAATAATAATAATAAAAGAAGAATGAAAAAGAACAAATGTAGCGTAATGCTGCTGCTGAGGTACCTCAAGTATCAACTTAAAAAAAAAATCATCAATCAATCAAAATTGAAGAATCAAATCACATATTTAACTCACCAATTTACAATATGGTGTCCAAACCTCAACCAAAGAAGCTATAAATCTCTCCAAGTGATAATACCAAACAGGCTGAAGGTAAGCCAACAATGCTGACATATCAGCGTCGGCCAACAAATAATTCAAATTGCCGTCGCAAGAAAGGGCATGATAAAGAGCAAAAAGTTGCATCTACTATTTTCAAGAAGCCTGATATCACAAAATCAAGCAGAGTCATTCTCATTTAAGGCAAGGAGTCAAAGCCTCTGCCTAAAGCCAAAATACGGGCGGATTCTTATGTCTTCAACCCTTCAGATGAAGAAGAAGAGCTATCCAATATGCCTCCTCATACAAAAGAAAGAGCCAAAGTCCCCATGCCTCATCAAATGAGCTGGACAACGCTCCTCTCTTTTCAAATGGAAGGATGTTGATTCCTCTCTCTCAAAAGAAATCTGTCAAGCCAAAGAAGCCATCTGAGTCCTCGATAAAGGGATCTCCCTCATCGGACCAGATACGCATCAAGGCTGATGACAAAATCTTTCAGCATCTCAAATCACTCCCCGTTAACCTTACTGTCTAGAAGGCAATTGCTTGGAGTGAGAACTTGAGGGAAACTCTCGTCAAAATACTCCAAGAAACAGAAATATATGAAGCTCATATAGCTGATTTCCAAGCTCAAATATATGAAGCACTGGCAGCAGGTGTCACCTTCACAGATAAAGGAATGCTACTATGTCACAATCGTCCTGAAGGGACAAGTCAAATGGCAACAAATTGAGTCAGATCCTGGCCGATCTGGGGGCATCTATCAATATAATGCCTTATAAAGCCCTTGAATCTCTACATCTCATGCCTCATGTGCAACAGGTAAAAGATGTACAAGCCACTGGTTCTAAAACCAAAATTCAGGAGAAGCCATTGGAAGAGTCACTGTCAACTTAATTCTTAGAAGCTTCACCACCAAGGTAGCCTTCTATATTATTGATGCTGATACAACATACAAAATATTACTTGGAAGACCTTGGCTATAAAAATTTTGGGTCATCCCATCGACACCCCATCAACGCATCAAGTATGCAAAAGAAGGGAAGCAGAATACAGTCTTTGCCAGTTAAGCCCCGTATCGGGAAGATGAATGCAACCTGACTGATGCCCCTTTATATCTTGGAGGACCAAATCTTCCACCCTCCTCTCTCCCTAAAGGGAAGGGTAAGCAAATTCAATCTTCAAATGAAGACAATGAAACTGGCAAGCTTTTTGTGGTAAACAAAAGCCTTGTCAAATCACCTGCAAATACTTCTCAAAGCAAAGCAACCTGCCCAGAGCGGCGGAGCATCAGTTATGAAGCTGATCATATAAGTCAAGTTATTAATGGGAGCATTCCTCTGCCATCCAATTGCATGCAGATCTGCTCTCTAAAGCAAGAACAAAGTGTCCGGCGATTAAAAACTTTCGTCGTCACTCATCAAAGAAAAGAAAAAAGAAAGAATGCAAGAAAAGCAGCAAAGCCAATCCTCTTCTACAAAAGGGAATTAATCCTTCCAACTTATACAGAGGATGATTTTGGTTGGAAAGACAGCTCCAATAACCAACTGGAATCAATACAAGAAATGGCCGATATGCCAGAAAAAAAATTAATTAAGGAGATGTGCAGAAAGCAGAAAATTCCTCACGTACAAGATGTTTCCCGGAGAAATTTCTTCAAACAACTATGGGAACCCTCTCAAGTCCGGGGGCAACCTCCATTCTCTAGAAGAGATACCAGAGGATTAGGTTATGATACCAAATCCTCCTATACAGTCAATGTTGTCGGATCATCATCAGAGGTCTGCAGCACGCAGAATAATCAGGAGTCTTCCAACTTCAACTCTCAAGCCATTATTTCAGCTCCATCAAATGAATTATCAAATGAAGAGCTACCAGAAGAATTCTGCAAGCAATCTTCATCCACATACTCTGAAGATAGGAATCTCTATGAAGTCTGCGTCGCCAACTCCGATGACGAAGAAGATTTCATAGATCTGCAACCAGCTCCCCAAGAAATTGAAGACAGTGGACAGGCCACTATTGATGAATTAATTGAACTCAATCTCGGGAGTCAACAAGATCCCGACCAATCTTTATCAGTGCCCTTCTTGATGAACAAGAGAGGCAATCTTATCAAATTCTTCTGCTGGAATTCCAAGACTGTTTCGCTTGGAATTATAAAGAAATGCCAGGACTAGAGCCATCAGTTGCTGAGCATGAATTATCCATATTGCACACGGCCAAGCTGTCAAACAAACTCAAAGGCGTATGCGGCATGAACTAGAATTGAAAGTAAATACTGAAGTCGACAAACTTTCTGAAGTAGACTTCATCGAGCCATGCATATATCCAATATGGCTCGCCAATATCGTTCCAGTGAAGAAAAAGAATGGTCAAATCCGGATATGTATCGACTACAGGGACTTGAATAAAGCATGTCCCAAGGATGATTTCCCAGTTCCAATCACTGAAACAATGGTGGATATGACCACCGGCTATGAAGCCTTGTCATTTATGGACGGGTCTTCCGGTTACAATCAAGTCCGGATGGCGATCAAAGATAAAGATCATACTGCATTCATATCACCCAAAGGTATCTTCAACTACAAGCGGATGCCCTTTGGTTTGAAGAATGCAGGAGCCACATATCAAAGAGCCATGACAAAAATATTTGACGAAATGATTCATGATATAGTTGAATGCTATGTGGATGATTTAGTCGTCAAAACCAAAAAACGGGAGGATCATCTATACGATCTTCGCCGTGTTTTCGAAAGGCTTCGTCAATTCAAATTGAAGATGAACCCTATGAAATGTGCATTTGGGGTTTCAAGTGGCAAGTTCCTGGGCTTCGTTGTCAAATATCGGGGAATAGAAATAGACCCTGACAAAATCAAGGCGATCCAGCAACTGCCTTCTCCTCAAAATTTGACAGAGCTAAGGTCACTTCAAGAGAGATTAGCCTATATCAGGCGATTCATATCCAATCTCTCAGGAAGATGCATGTCGTTCGGCAAACTAATGAAGAAGAATGCTCCCTTCATCTGGGACCAAGAATGTCAGGACGCTCTTGAACAAATTAAAGAGTATCTACTTACTCCTCCAGTCCTAGGAGCGCCAGTTAATGGAAAGCCTCTTATACTCTATATTGCAGCTATGGATGCTTCTCTGGGAGCTCTACTGGCACAGACAAATGATGATGATAAAGAGCAAGCTTTATATTACCTTAGCAGAAAGCTAATTGGTCGGAACTCCGGTATGCTCCAATGGAAAAAGTATGCCTAGCACTGGTATTTGCTGTAAAGAAATTGAGGCATTATCTGCTGGCTCATGAGATTAAACTCATCTCCAAATATGATCCAATCAAATATCTGCTGAGGCAACCCATATTGTCAGGAAGGCTCGCGAAATGGGCTCTGCTCCTTATGGAATTTGATATCATATACATCTCACAAAGGGCAATCAAAGGGCAAGGCTTGGCCGAATTCTTAGCCGCACATCCAGTGCCAGAAGATTCCCCTTTATCTATAAACCTTCCAGAAGAAGAAACTCTTTCTCCTGCAAGTGAAAATTCAGTTCTCGAAGAGGTTGCCACAATTGAGCTACCCTCTTGGGAATTATATTTCGATGGAGCTTCCCGAGCTCTTCATTATACTGATGGTTCTACCACCGTCTCTACTGGAGCAGGGATCGTCTTAGTCACTCCATATGGAGGGATCTTGTATAATTCCTGTGCTCTCATGAAGCCACTCACAAATAATGAAGCCGAATATGAAGCTCTGATTATTGGGCTCCGGCTGGCTCTCGAAATGGGAATCAAAGGCATACAGGTTTACGGTGACTCACAGCTGGTCATCCGACAAATATTGGGCCAGTATGAAGTCCGTAAACCGCAATTGCTTCCATACTATACCACTGTCATGAAGCTCAAAGAAAAAATTCAACTTCTTTGACATATCCCATGTGCCGAAAAGTGAAAATTTTCAGGCTGATGCTTTAGCCAAATTGGCCTCTGCTATAAAATTGCCTCCTGAAGGGGAATTGGACATAAGTGTCCGTCACAGAAGACTCATGCCCAGTATCCTTGACACTGAGTCTAATACCACAGTTGAAGAAGTATATAATACAGAGCTAGATATAACAAATGAATCTGAAGATTGGCGCGAGCCGCTTATCAAAATCAAGAAAGGTTGGCTGCCTTCTGATCAAGCACAAAAAATTCAGCTCTTACGCAGGGCCACCTCATATCAATTAATAGCAGAACAACTATATAGGCTGGTCCATGAAAAGAAAGGGCCAACCCTCCTCAGATGTCTATCTTTCAAAGAAGTCAAAATCATCATGAAAGAAGTTCACTCCGGGCTGTGTGGTGCACACCAGGCAGGAGAAAAGATGAAAATCAATATCAAACTAAAAGGCTTCTACTGGCCTACCATGTATGCGGACTGTATCCAATATGCCGTACATGTCATCAGTGTCAGGCATTTGGCCCCGTGCCGAGAAAATCACCAAATATATTACATCCCACGGCACCAACCTGGCCCTTTGCCGAATGGGGGATGGATATTGTGGGACCATTCCCACCCTTATCTCAAGGCCATAAATTCATATTGGCTGCTATAGATTACTTCTCTCGGTGGGCTGAACCTAACCCATTTTTGGAACTCCTCACAGAATCATATCCGATAATGGGTCACAATTTCGCAATAAAACAATATATGCTTTAGCAGCCAAGTTTCATATTAATTGGAGGACTTCTTCAGTATATAATCCACAAACAAATGGATTGGCAGAAGCCTTCAACAAAACCCTCTGCAAGCTGCTTGCCAAAATAGTCGGCAATAGAAAGCGGGAATGAGGAGAGAAAATCTATGAAGCTTTATGGGCTTACTAAACGGTACATAATACCCCTACCGGATGTTGGCCCTTCTCTTTGGTATATGGAGCTAAAGCAATGATACCCATCGAAATTGAAATGGCATCCTGTTGAGTGGCAATCCAAAATGAATCTCAAAGCCAAGATCAAAGTCAGATAGAAAGAAGACTTGAGGAGCTCTCCAACCTGGAAGGAAGGCGACTCGAAGCATATAAGTCTCTCCAAATATATCAAGCCAGAATGGTTCGTGCATTCGACAAATTAGCAAGACCCAGAGCTTTTAAGCAAGGGGATCTTGCCATGGTCAAGTGCAGAGAAGCAATAGTCGGAAAGTCATATGGCAAACTGCAACCCACTTGGCTCGGTCCACATATCGTCACTCTGGCGTATGAAGGAGGAGCATATCGGCTAGTGGACTATAAAGGTAATGTGCCCTTTCCCCCACTCAACGGGAAACACCTGAAATTGTACCACGCGCCAGAACATGAATTCCCTGGCCAGCCACCAAAAAAAAAAAAAAACAATCACCCCAAAAGGCATGAAGCCGAAAGAGAATGAAAAACAATGAAATGAAGTTTGCAACAGATAGGGGCAAAGGAATTAAAACTTCCACCTGTCCGTCATATACTCCAAACCTTGCAGTCCCTGCCGAGCATGAAGCCAAGGGCACTCCATGTATAAACCCAAAACAAAAAAAGAGAAAATCCAATGAAAGATGGAGGCATATTTTGCATATCCCGCCAAATGAGGTTCCAAGCTACAATGATAAGCAATGTCAAAACCATACCAAAGTCATAGCCAACAAACCAAAAAGGTAGGCTATGCCAAAACCATACCAAAGTCATAGCCAACAAACCAAAAAGGTAGGCTATGCCAAAACCATACCAAAACCATAGCCAACAAACCAAAAAGGTAGGCTATGTCAAATCCAAAATACCAAAACCATAGCCAACAAACCAAAAAGGTAGGCTATGCCAAAACCATACCAAAGTCATAGCCAACAAACCAAAAAGGTAGGCTATGCCAAAACCATACCAAAACCATAGCCAACAAACCAAAAAGGTAGGCTATGTCAAATCCAAAATACCAAAACCATAGCCAGCAAACCAAAAAGGTAGGCTATGTCAAATCCAAATACCAAAACCATAGCCAGCAAACCAAAAAGGTAGGCTATGTCAAATCCAGAATACCAAAACCATAGCCAACAAACCAAAAAGGTAGGCTATGCCAAATCCAAAATACCAAAACCATAGCCAGCAAACCAAAAAGGTAGGCTATGTCAAATCCAAAATACCAAAACCATAGCCAGCAAACCAAAAAGGTAGGCTATGCCAAATCCAAAATACCAAAACCATAGCCAACAAACCAAAAAGGTAGGCTATACCAAATCCAAAATACCAAAACCATAGCCAACAAACCAAAAAGGTAGGCTATGCCAAATCCAAAATACCAAAACCATAGCCAACAAACCAAAAAGGTAGGCTATACCAAATCCAAAATATCAAAACCATAGCCAACAAACCAAAAAGGTAGGCTATGCCAAATCCAAAATACCAAACCCATAGCCAACAAACCAAAAAGGTAGGCTATGTCAAATCCAAAATACCGAAACCAAGCAAACCACAAGAGATAGGCTATACCAAATCCAAATCCCAGTCATAGCCAGTAAACCACCAAGGTAGGACATATCAAAGCCAGTCCAAAACCGTGAAGTTCCACTGGCAAACTACCATGATAAATGATGTTAAGCTCAAATCCCAAGTTCATATCTCGAAACCATCAAGGCACATCATACCCAGATTTCATCCAAAACTAAAACCAAAACCAAAACCAAAATCAAAGCTAAAACCAAGTCTAGAGCCAAATCAACCTACATCCTACATCCAAAATCCAAAAGCAAAATCAAAATCTCATATCCCATCCAGACTATCAGTCAGGTAAAAAAAGGGGTTGAAAAATAGAGATACCCCGATGGACTTAAGTATATGATCCCTTGTATACTTAAGGGTAAAAAGATAAAAAAATCCAGCTGAGGTGAAAACCCGAAAGGGCGCTTCAGGCAAAAATGGATAACCCCTCAACGTGAAAACCCGAAAGAGCACGTTGGAAAAAGCTAGAGGGGGCTGGTCTTGGTGAAAACCTGAAAGGGCACTAAGGCTGGTAATGTGAAAAAAAAAAAAAAAGAAAAGAAAGAAAAAAAAAGAGAGAGAATGAAAGCGAGGACTTCTCAGTTCTCCATTCATGCATTCACAAAGTTACAAGTCATCATATTACAAATTCATAGAGGGCGACAAATACCACATGCAGAACAGAAGGGAGATCAAGACAACAAGCCCAATATGCAGGCAAAAAAAAAAAAAGCCTTTTTCTCCAGCCATTAAAATTCAAGTGTAAACCCCTTACCCCGGCACTAAGCCATCAAAGAGGGGTGAAATTCTAATCCCAAAGCCAGAATAGCAAACACCATTCCAGAGCCCGTTCAAAACCAAGCCCAGGGCTAAAACATACCCAAATCTCATATCCATATTCATATCTAAACATAAATTCAAAATACCACAAAGGTAACCCAACATACTCATATTCAAACCCAAGTCCACATCCAAAATTCAAAACCCAAATCCACATCCAGATCCAAACTCCAAATTCGAATTTCCAATCATTGGCCAAATTCAAAATTCAAACCACATTCGAATACACCACTCATTCCACAACCAAACCCTTAGCCATTCAACTATCCAAGTCAGTCAAGTCCTCAACAGTCAAGTCAAAAAAAAAAAAAGAAAAAAAGAAAGAAAAGAAAGGGGGTTAAAAAAATAGAGATACCCCGATGGACTTAAGTATACGGCTCATTGTATGCTTGAGGGTAAAAAGATCAAAAAATCCGGCTGAGGTGAAAACCTGAAAGGGCGCTTCAGGCAAAAATGGGTAACTCCTCAACGTGAAAACCCGAAAGGGCACGTTGGAAAAAGCTAAAGGGGGTCAGTCTTAGTGAAAACCCGAGAGGGCACTGGGATTGGTAATGTAAAAAAAAAAGGAAATGAAAAAGAAAAAAAAAAAAAAAAACAAGAAAGGAGGAAAATGAAAAGGAGGACCGCCATTGTCCTTCACCTTGTATTTTACAAAGTCACAAGTCACTTTTTGTACAAATATACAAAGAGTGGTGATAGCTACATGAAAGTCAAAAAAAAGGGGGGGGCAAGATAATGAGCTCAGCATGTAAATGTCATACTGAAAAACAGAGGCAGGAAGGCTTTTTCCTCTTCGGCTGTTCAACTTCCTTAACTTTGGAGGCTGTCGACTGGCGGAAGTTCCTTCCGTTTCTTACATAGGCAGTTTCTTCTTCAGAATCTATGGCCTCATCTCTAGCCTCCTGATTCAAAGAAGCTCGCGTACCAACCGGGCAATGTTCTCCTTCCCGACAACCATGCTCAACACCATCGTCACTCGCAGCATCGCCTACTTGAAAGACAGAATAAGCTTGAAACTCCAAAAAAGGGCTCCCTGCATCTCCCCAAAAGTGGAAAGAGAGGATTAGCCACAAATACAGAATATGAATCCATCATCCCCCAAAGAAGAGTTGATCACAGAAGATCTAGTCACCTGAATACAAGGAAGGAAAGTCAATATCAGAAAAGAAAACATCATCTTTAAAGATTGTATATGAGCTCAGTAAAGGAAGTCACCTGCAGGAGTTGATTCCATGGCAGAATATTCCTTGGCAGGCATTGGGATATAAGCCCCGACAGGAGCAGAAGAATACTGTTCCGTCGAGACCCTCAGCTCAGCAAATGCAGAGGCACCGTCATCCGTCACAGCTATCTCAAGAAAACAGACAGTCAGATGATGGTTTATTATCATCAATCTCCGGCATAAAGTTGATAACTGCCCGTGAGGAATTCTCATGCTCCACTTCACAAAGGAGAGGAGAACCTCTAGGCAAAGAGGCATTGCCGCCCGAAGCAATCGGACCAGCACTTTTCCTCATCTGTCTCGTCATCTGAGGTAGATAAGTCAAAAAGGGAAGAAAGGATAAGTGACAAATCAAGAAGAAGAATCATGAATGACATTGATGAGAGAAGAAAAGAAAAGAAAAGAAAGCCACCGCCAGATAAGGCGGAATCCGCCACCCCCCTTTTTTTCCAGCTCTCTTGGATCTGGAAGAAGAGGGAATATTCAAATGAGTTTCACCATTCCTGTCTCCAACAACTTCCGGAGCAAGGATGGTTGAGAATTCAAAACAGATACAAAAAAAAAAAAAAAAAAAAAAGAAAGAAAGATAGCCGCAAAACCAAGAAGGTCAGCCTCAGTAGCCGAATACCATGCCAAATCTCGGACAAAGCCAAGAGGACAAGATTCAAGGAAAAGATGTCAAATCCAATCCAAGCAAATGCCAAAAAGGCAAAGCTCAGGAAAGTGATATCGGATCCAACTGCGAATCAAGTAAGGGTCACAAGTCAAAAAAAAAAAAAATCTCTCAAATCAAGTTGTTGAGCAAAGTCAGAAAGACGAGTCTCACCAATTGAATCCTCAAGCCAGAAATGAAAAATCTCTGAGATAAAATCCAGAAGGCAAAGACCCAGGCAAAGAAAGCCCAAAGTCAGTTTTAAGTAAATCCAAGGAAGCAGATCGCTCAGAACAAGAAGCATGACAAAATCGATCGTTGCCCGAGGTTGTCGACTTCACAGTGCAAGTGCTGAAGTGTGTCAACTGTGGCTACAACTTTCCGATTCAAGTTTATTGTCAAGTCATGAAGATCAGAAGCACGGCTCGAAGAACGCACGGGACGTCCCCCTCCGCCTTCGGTGTCGGCGCACTTCCCGTGGGGGGCATTTGTGGACACAAAAATTTTTAACCCCTTAACCGATGGGGCTACCATCGGTTAAGGGGATTATTTCCCCAAACCGATGGAAGCACCATCGGTTGAGGGGAAATCCCCCTTTAAATCCCCTAACCGATGGGACTACCATCGGTTAAGGGGATTTTTCCCTTCAACCGATGGAAGTGCCATCGGTTAGGGGAGTCTTCCCCTCTAACCGATGGGAGTTCCATCGGTTAAGGGGAAATTCCCCTCTAACCGATGAAACCTCCATCGGTTAAGGGGAATCCCCTTTAAAAAAAAAACAGAAAACAGAAAAATAAAGAAAAAACAGAAAAAAAACACAGAAAGATAGAAAACAAGAAAAACAAAAGAAAATATAATAGAAAATAGAAAAAAAAACAGAAAATAAAAAAAAAGGGGGCCTAACCGATGGAACCCCCATCGGTTAGAGGGCCTTTAACCCTCTAACCGATGGGAGTCTCATCGGTTAGAGAGTTTTTTTCCTTTAACCGATGAGAGTCTCATCGGTTAGCTTTAACCGATGAGAGTCTCATCGGTTAGAGGGAATTTTCCCTCTAACCGATGGAACTCCCATCGGTTTAAACCCCCACCCATGTAAGGGGTGCCTTCCCCTATAAAAGGCACCCCATCCCCCCATTTCAAAGGGCTGGCTCCCGGGAGATGCCACAGCCCCTTTGAGAAATTGTTGTCCCCCTTCCCGTGAAATCCCAAACAATAGAAAATTCTGATTTCCAAAGTCCCCCTCTCTCTCAACCTCATTTCTTGTGTGAGTGAAGGTACCAAATCTTCTTCCCCTGAGTGTTGAGAGGTTGTCCGTATGCGGCATCGGCAAACTTCATCGGCTAAAAGTCCGCAATAGCGGCACTGGCCCTCACGGGCTATAGGTTCTAAATACCGTCCGTTCCGGACATATGGTATTTTAGATACCTTTGTTATTTATGCCACCTCCCATCGAGTTTTAAACTCTCCGGGATGGTGTGTTTGTGCTATATGCATATGTTTCTTAGAGGAGACTCTGCCCAAGTGGAGATTCTGCTCGAGAATATATTCATATATTCACAGATTCGTATTTATATATGTGTTTCTTAGAGGAAACTCTGCCCAAGTGGAGATTCAACCTAAGAACATATCTATAAATTTCAAATCTGTTTATATTTATATGTTTCTTAGAGGAGATTCTACCCAAGGGGAGATTCTGCCCAAGAACATGTTTGTATATTCACAAATTGGTATTTTTATATGCATGTTTCCTAGAGGAAACTCTGCCCAAGTGGAGATTCCGCCTAAGAACATACCTATAAAATTCAAATTTGTGCCTATACACATGTGTTACTTGAAAGGAAGCTCTGCCCATGTCAGAGTTTTCCCTCTAAAAACATATCAATATAATCACAAACTTTGTATTTATATACATGTGTTCCCAAGAGGAAACTCTGCCCAAATGGAGTCTCCGACTACGGACATGTCTATATAATCATGAATTCGCAATTGTATGCGTATGCCTCTCAAAAAGGGTTCTGCATATGCAGATGGTACCTTTTGCCGGATACTCCATTCAAATAGGAATACCGGTGAGAAAATATGCGTAAACTGCAAATTTATGATTATACACACATACCTTTTTAAGGGCAAAATCCCTCCGAACAAAGGTCCTCTGGGGACACATGGATATAAGTACATGTTCGTATGAATATATCTCCGTGAGGGCATTCCGCATAAGCGGAAACTCTGACAAAATAAATTTATGAAAATTGTGATAATATACACACATCCAAAGAAAAAGAGGACAGGACCCGAACTGTGACAGGACCCGAACTGTGATAGGACCCGAACTGTGCTCAGATACTCCCAAGAGCAACATGAATGCATACTCACAAGAACTGTGTTCGTATGACAGTTTCCAGAAAGGAACTTCAAATTGACAAGAACGTCCATGGAGATATGTGCATACGTTCTCCGAAAATCATACTCATACAAGTAAAAAAAAATGAATGATGAATGAATGAAACAATGAACAAAGAGAAATGAAATTCTGCCTCAATTCAGACTTCATTTAAAAGAAGGATGTTGTAAAAGAATATCATGTCATAAGGAAAATTAATGTAGCAACTTTTCTAATACAGAAATGCTACTTTGAATCACGACTTCCCTCAAGTTCAGAATCAAATGCACGGATATATACCCGTCTGCAATAATAATCCTCAGATTTTCCAAAATAAAACCTTCAAACAACATCTTTCTCAAAAAAGGAGAGGAGGGAGACCCCAAATGGGTTCACGGAAATACATCTGTTCCCTTCTTAAAAGTCATATCTCGGACTCCACAAAGGGCAGTCTTTTCAAAAATGAAACACTCAAAGCAAAAGTATTTCAAAATAACCAAAAGAAAAAAATGATACATCATGACCAGGATTTTCTAAAAAAGTGTGTATTTTCTCATCCCCTTTGCTATGAATGGTATTCGAGTTAAAACTGGTGTTAAATAACACCAAGAGTCTTAACTCGATGTAAATGTAACATCGACTCCGGTCGATGGAGACAGAGGTCCAGCACATGCTACCTCAATCACCTGATGAGTATAGATACGGGACTCAAGGAGTTCAGATTAAAATACGGCGCACCTGTCCGTTCCTCGGACATCATACCCGTCCGTCCTACGGACATCATACCCGTCCGTTCTACGGACATCATACCCGTCCGTTCCACGGGCATCATACCCGTCCGTTCACGGACACCATACCCGTCCGTTCACGGACACCATACCCGTCCGTTCACGGACACCATACCCGTCCGTTCCATGGACACCCAAAAATACCTTCTCCGCATTGCGCGGACTCTTTCTTCTGTCTGTTAGACAGACTGGCACGCCCCGCAAATCACAATACACAAATCAAAGCATGTGAAATAAATGAATACCCAAATGAAATGAATACATGAACCAGATAAAATGAAATGAGCCAAAGAGCCAACAAAAACCAAATGATATGTCAAAGCGATATAAATCCCGTGTCAACACCGCCCCAGCACAAAAGAAAAAGAGTTGGTTACCCTGGGGATCCAAGAAAGGGAAAAAATTGGCTGCCCCTTCTGTAGATCCACTTGACATTGCAGATTTAGAAACATTGGATCCAAATGCAGAAGAAACACCTCCAGAGGATTCGCTACGATTACCCAGCAGCCGCTCCCATGACTCCATGACAACTGGTTCACCGGGTGGGTCTGTAGGGGGAGGTGATGGAGATGGGGGAGGGGGCGATGGTAATGTTGGAGAAGGGGGAGGGGGCGGGGGTAATGATGGAGATGGGGGAGCATTCACTGCGGAGCAGCATCATGGCGGCCCAGTGAAGTACAATAGAAGGCGAAGGGTTAGGGGAGGTGGTCGTGCAGAAGGTGCAGCAGTGGATAGTGATAGCTATAACACTATGATATCTGATTTTGAAAGAATGAGTACAAATGAGTCTGTGGGATCCTATGGATATGGGGGACATAGTTATCAGCCAGAGTCCGACACAGGCTACTCTAGTGGCTATAGTGGCTATAGTGGGTACGCCACCACAGGCTACCCAGCACCATATTTTCATCCTCCTCTGTTTGTTCATGTTCATGTTCCTATTCCTGTTCCTGTTCAGCAGACTTATATTTCTGCAGAGGATGTAGAAATGGCGAGGTTGAGTATAGTCCGTCCTGGATGCGAGGTGTGGGACCACTTTGTGAGGGAGTTTCGGAGCAGATAAAACACCATGATGACTTGGGATGAGTTCCGTTCATTTGTGTCTCGAACCAAAAGTTATCATCTTATTGGGGAGCTGCCCTCAGAGTCGGATGAGTCTGTCCAACCCCAGTGGGGTACATATGATCCATATCAGTAGGGATATTGGGGATACTAGACTCATTGTACTTTGTATTTGGATTTGAATTTCAGGTTTGTACTTTTTAGTTGATACGAGTCTCATTGTATTTTTCAATTGGAATTGAGTTTCATGTTTCACATTTCATGTTTATACTTTGAAGTTTGTTCTCATTTCCAATACAATTGAATGAAAATGGATGTTTGTGCAGTATTACATGCCATAAATATCATCAGTTATACATGATGTTCTTCACAAAAGGTTGTAAACATAGAAACAGCCAAAAAAATATCAAAACCATGCGAATCTGGCCAAACTGGGGCTTCAGCCATGACTGCCCAACAGTTTCCAGGCGAATCGGGTCGATTCGCCCCGATTTGGGGCGAATCGGAGCGCATCAGGGCGAGCCCGATTCGCCCCGAATCGGCGCACCAGCAAACCATGCTTCTACCTATTGAGTCTCCTGAGTTCCGACTCATACTTTTATTTTTCCACAAACCCTATCAAATTGAAGGTGAATGAAATTTCAGCTACAAGCTATTTTCACTTCCGCTGCAGATCCAAGAGAAGAGCATAATCTTAGTAACTCTCTAGAGATTTTGTTGTAATATTTAAACGCTAGATAGGGTATTGGTGTGTATGTAAAATATGGATGCTAGAACAAAGGAAGCTTATTGATATATAATACTTTTAATGATGGCTTTGTGGAATGGTTTGCCAGTTTTGTGCATGACACAAATTTGTTTGCCCATAACGAATTTTGTTAGCGTAACCCCTCTTCCATATGGAAATTATAAATCATGTGTGTGTGATGGGAGAGGGTGCTACACGAAATTGATCCATTTCAGTTCCGAGTGGCCAAAACTGGATGAACTCCCCTCTTAAGGGGAGTTCAAGTCCACCTGATACACCCGAAACCGAAACCAATCCCTTTCGGTTTCGGACTCGGCCGCATGGAATGCAGAATCGACCGATCCAGATCCAGATCGGTTGACTCTGAATTGGATCGGCCGATCCAGGCCAATCGGGCCTATTCCAACCGATCCCCGCCAATTCCTAGCCGGAATAGGTCCGATCCCGATTGGATCGGCCCTGACCGATTCTTGGGCCGATCCAATCCTTTTTTCCATGCCCCGCTGAAATCAAAACCAACACTGCCATTCTTTCCCCCAGACCTACAAATAACCTTGAAAGGCTACAAGAGGGCTCTGATAAGACCGCCATAGGTCCTCACAAGAGCAGAGAAGGCTTGTGGTGTCCGGCCCCTCTAGCATGGTCGTCTACCAACTACCGGAGTTGTGCATGATGCTAGAAGGAAGGAGGAAGGAGGAGGACAATAGGACAACGTCCCAAAGCCGGGTTAGGGCTCTGATTACTAATACCATGTTTAGAATTTAAAAAAAAATGCTTGATTATGCTTCTAAGTTCTAATTATGAGGCAAAGAGTACTTATAAGTTATACCTAAGTACATAATAAGTTATACTCTAGGCACAAGATAAGCTAAAAGAACACAACTACTAACCACAATATCAAATACAACCCTATTAATTATAAAATATAACAAAAGTCCTAACAAAGGACAAGCAAATTAGGCTGACTCACAGGATAATAGGACATAGGAGGTCACTGCTGGTTACAGTGTTCCTTGGTGGGAATGTGGCGAGGAGTAACAAGTAGACTGTTAGTGCATGCAAAGGTGTTGAGGCTGCATACAGAGCAATTGTTCACCGTATTACAGAAATGTCAAGGCTAAAACTTCTTCCACAAGATCTTGGTATTCAAACCCATCTTTTATGCCACATTATTAAGATAACAAGGTAGCCATCAACATTGCTAACAATCTGGTTCAACACGACAGAACTAAACACAGAAATTGATCAGCACTGCATTAGAGAGAAGTTGGATTCATGAGAGCTATGTCTACCTTATGTTAAGTTACAAATCAAGTGGCAGACATCTTTACAAAAGCAGACTGTGGCTCAGTTCATTACCAACTTCCTCAAGCTGAGCATGCATGCCATTTATGCTCAGCTTTTGGGAGAGTGTAGAAGATAACAACCCAAAACAAGGGCAGATCTGTCCATTTTTCTTTGTTTATGGTTGAGATGCTCTTAGTGATAGATTTATTGTCTTTTTATGCTAGTACAGAAGTATTTCTATCTTGTGCCATTTTATTACATAAATCCCTATTAAAAAAAATGATGGGACCTGTGGCTGGGTTCCCAAGTCTACAGGCCCTTCCTGTGCATCTCCCTTTCTCTGCCACTCTTCTACCTCTCCCCTACTCCCTACATCTTCTCCTTCTCTCAACTACTATAGAAGATGGTATACAAGCAATCTTGAAGGCGAGATTCACGTATGATTTGGGTTTTATTGGTGCTCTTCACTGGTTGAAGAGTGGGTGTGAAGAGGGCCAAATGTGTTGGTTCCCCCAAATTCTGGACCTGCAACAAATCCTTGCTTTCTATATGAATCAGCCTCCTGGACGAAGGAAGAAATGGGCTTTAGATTCAAAGTATTAAAAAAAGATCCCCAGAATTCTTGGATATCTGAGGAAAATGTAACCAAAATGAAATCCAACAACACTGCACAAACTAAGAAACCATGTAGCATATGTACGTGGTTTGGGCCAAGTGGCCAACAGAATCCCAAGCACATCATCAGAACTAACATCAAAATATCACTTTCCATAAACACAGAGGACATTGGATAGATGAAGATTTCATCATTAAATAAATGGGAGACCAATATTAAAAATGTATTAGCCATTTATATTTGGTAGCATTTTTGCAGACAACAGCCAAACAAGAAAAGGCCAATAATAACATTAGACAACAGAAACTCCTTGACCAACTCTTCTTCCAGCTTTTACACCCATGAATTAGTTTTCCCCATATACATTCTCAAGTTTCAATTGCTTACAAGTTGAAAACTACCTTGTGCCAAAACCTAGCATAAAGTAAATGGAGAACAGAATGCTCAGCACCACCAACATAAATATCCACAGGGCCCCAATACCTGCAATTGAAAATCATGTTAAATAGCTTACTTTGTGATTAGAATTGAAAGTCATGTCTCTTGTCTGACAAAGGCAAGAAAGATTGTCCATTTGTCCTTACATTTCTTTTCTCTTATCAACCAATGTATCTGGATTTTTTGGATCCATGAATCTCAAGTAATACCTAAAAGAGAAAGAGTGTCAGCAATCTCATATCCAGAATTTTCCCAAAGAAATTCATATTTAAAAGGCACGTTTCACTCCAATGAATGTTGAGCATACATTGGATAGTAGGTTTTTTTACATGGCATTTATCATTTAACGTTTTAGTCTCATATCTAGAGCTTTCTCAAAGAAATTCAGATCTAAAAGACAATTTACAGAATATTGATTGTTGAGCATATTGAATATCAGGTTCTTCGAGTGGCATTTAGGATTTAACATTGTACATTGTTCTGGATAAAGCAGTAGGCTAAGAACTTTCCAAATTGCAAAATGACCCAAATACCATGGATTCAATTAATTGCTCTGATTCGTATGAATTCAAACTTTCACCAGAACAAATCCAATTCATCTACATAAGATGTGCAGGTCAATATCATTAAATGTAGTCTGCAATCATATGGCATCAGAATCATTCTGTTCTGCAATTCCAACAGACTTATTTGTAGCTTTAACCCATTACAAACCTTCTTCAAAAATCAAAACCTAATTATAAGCATAGGCTAGCCCATTACAAGCCTTCTACAGCCCCAACTTAGCTTTGGCTCGCCACTGGGAAGTTCCTCTACCTGACAACCAGATTTACTAGTCCCCAGTAGAACCCTTGGCATCAGATTCTTCATGCAGTACTTGTTGATAGTTATCTGTAAACAAAGAAATCCAAGTCAAACCCACAAGTACTTTGACAGGTAATGCGTTTTCAGAGCTGAAACCCACTTCCCTGAATTCATAGTGCACTTGTCTCAAACATGTGTTTTATCCTTTTATTGCAATAGCCCATCTAGTTTTATGGATTTTGGCTATGTTTCAAATAAGGTTGGTGACATGCTGACAGCAAAACTCAAGCCATTGCCTGATGTTTGAATTCCTGCCAGATTATTAGATGGCATAGATGCAGATGATGCACACAAAATAACCCTTTATTGCCAATCTTTATTAGAATTCGAAGCCTTTAGATTCCAGCAGCCTATCTCAAGACATCAATCCTTTGAATGCACCATCAGTAACCATTGTCAGTGGCATTCATCAATCTGCTGCCCAATGTCATTGCAGAAAGATTCCTACTAACCCTTGTTTTCAGAGGAATCTTTGAGAATGCTGTGAAATTGGAAGATACACCATCTAAAGACATTGAGAAAAATTCACAGCCACGATGAACCAATAGAGTTAAGGGAGAGAGAATGTTTCTAAATAAGAAGCACCAAGAAGAGGGGAAAAATTGAGTTTGTTAAACAAAAACAAGAAAAGAACGAAAGAATGTAATTACCAACAGGATCCGGCCCATTGTGGCATTGTGCTTGTTTCACGTTTTGCTGATTTCCCAGATACTGGATCAATAGTGTTAACCTAAAGATACAAAAATTGATGATGTATAACATGGAAATTGTTTGGGCACAGTTAATGTAAAGAAAGGACTGGAAAAGGGTTGACATATATAATGTTCTAAATAAAGTATGCTGACATATATAATGTTCTAAATAAAGTATCTCCTATAACAAATATTCAGTATTCCATTGATGTGAACAAACAATGCAAAGAGGTGAGATAGACATCACCTCCAAGATGCCAGGACTTGTATAACCTTTAGTTCAATGTGTTATTTGGTACAACAGTTTGTTTTCTGAATACATATCACATTATGTAATTTAAAAAAATATATATCATTCCCCTGAAAGCATTAGCAAAAGATTAAAGAAATAGCTATGATAAAATGTTGAAGAATATAGAAAGCAGTGATATCATAATTCACAAAGTTTTTCATTCAGATCTCCAAGCCAAGAAAAATTATCAGGCAAGTGTCAGTGCCAGAGAAGGATGGAAATTCCATCAACTGTTTTTCATTCAGATCTCTAGGCCAACAAAACAATCATAATAGGACTTTATGATTTCTGTTTACACAAAGGTCAATTGTCAATGGAGTCAATCAACCACTCAAAATCCAGACCTCCATCAACTGTTCTAAGCTAATTGAATAAACAATTGGAAACATATTGTGATTATGTGACCAGCAAGCATGCCAGCATGATGAGATGAAAGCTGCACCAAAACTCGTAATTGGATTTGCAGGCTGAAACTGATGGCATAAACATCTGAGATTGCAAAGAACATATTTTCTTTCCTAGGGAAATATTTCGAAGGGTTTTCTACTTCTCAGCAACGGGAGCCTCCACTTTCCCAGTTCTAGTTCTTGACTTCCCCAAATAGTATCATCAAGTGGACAGCAACTCTTCCATGGAGTCCCACTCAACATGGAGATATTTAAGACATACAAACTTAGATTTCATCCCCCATAGAGTCCCGCTCTACATGGGGAATATACAAGGGGGTTCCACATTTGAGGTCGACCTTGGCTTGCCGAGCACGAACACTTCACGTCGAGCATGATCACTTCACACCGAGCAATCGACCATCGATTCTTCGACCATCCCCCCTTCTGTTGTTCGGAGGGGGGTATTTATAGAGTTTTGAGAGAGTGTGAGGAGAGAGATCTACCTGGATGGGCATCCATCCGGGAAGACCCCCTACTCGGATGGATAGTCCATCCGAGTAGGGAACTCTCCATCCAAGTAGGGAGTTCCCTACTGGGATGGACTATCCATCCGAGTAGGGGAAATTCCCCTCTACTCGGATGGACCATCCATCTGAGTAGGAATTCCCTACCCGGAGGACTCCCTCCTTGGCTCTTCTATAAATATATCCCCCCAGCATTTCACCGGGGGTTGTTGCTCTCGCACTCCTTGTGACAAGAGGACTTGGGCTTCATTGCTTGGCATCCTTCTGACGAAGACGAAGAGTTGTATTGTGTTGTCTTGCAAGTGCTTGGTGCTTACTCTTGCAAGCGAAGTAGGGGTTGTATTCTTCTTCGAAATATTGGTCTTGTTGACCTCGTACTGTCGAAGAATTTGTAATCTTCTCCGAAGCATTGTTCTTGTTGAACTTATACTCTGTCGAAGGATTTAACATCGGCCTTCGTAATAAACCCTTCTCTTGACTTAACAAAAAACCGAGATCCAATATTACATAAGTAAACATCGGATCAATATGAATATTTTCCGGCATTCCTATAAAAATGCCCATTGTAAATTTCGGGGTCCAACAATAATCAATGAAAAACAAGCATTCCTTGTTTCAAACTAGGATGTCCACACTGCAAAACCAGATTGGATACCTTGTCATAACACCATAAGCATGTTTTCTTGCAGGATGACTATATGATGCAGCAGTCCCCAAAGGAAAAAGCTTTGGACATGTCTGACATGTCCCAAATAATTTTCCTCTATACTACTCTTTAAGCCATATAGCCATGATGAAGGAGAAAGAGAAGGCAGAAAGAATACAATCGAGTCTTCAATTTCTTGCATCAAGTTCATCACTAGCTAATAATCTTCTGTCGCTTAATATGTCCTCCATCATCAAGTCGATACAATGCACTGCACAAGGAACCCAATACAAATATTCTCTTTTTTCCATCAACAATCTACCAGCAGCCTTGTAACTCGCTTCGTTGTCAGTGACAACCTACATAACATTTTCTTCACCCACTTCCTCCACAACTTCATCCATTAGTCTAAAGACTCTAAACAAATAATCTACATTCTTGATGTTGTCAGAGGCATCAACAGATTTAAGGAAAATTGTACCCTCACAACAATAAACAAGAAAATTAATCATAGATTTTCTTGTTGTCTCTGTCCAACCATCACACATAATGGTGCAACCACGTTCTTTCCAAACATTTTTAAAGCCATTAACCTATGTTGTCAACTCATCATACTCCTCCATCAAGCCCAGCATCATAAATATATTTGTGTGTGGGAGCCTTAAGACCAAACCCAGCTTCTGCAATTGCATCCAACATAGTCTGAAAATATGAGCTCTCTATTGCATGTGTCGGCACACCTGCATGCAAAAACCATTTGACAATACCTTTGATTGCTCCCTTTGCTGCTTTTTGCAGTGGCTTTCACTCCTTTCAAGGCCTGCTTGATAGAAGATTGTTTTACAAACCTTGACCTATACAAATATTTGTTCATAGAATCACGTGTAGGATTATGAACATCTGAGAGTCTACCTCCAAACCCTAATGCACCGGCAACCCTACGAACTGATGTGCTCCTAAGGGGAGATGTCCTAAAGTCATCTCTAGGCAAATGTGACCATGATGCCCCCATGCCCCTTCGTCTATCGTATTCCTCTGCATAAGAACGCCGACTAGCACGTGCAGCTATAGTGAACTTGGGATCAGGATCATCATCATCCTCATCATCGTCAACATTGATTGGTAAACTATAATCTCTATGAATATGTTGCCCAAAAATCTCATCTTGAAACTGTTGTTGCTGCTGAGTTGTTAATAATTTTTCAGTCTTTTTCCCCTTCATGTACGCTTTCATTTCATCCCTAACCTCAAGTGGACATGATGAGCATTTTGCTACATTTCTCAAAATCCCAGCAATATGTTGTTTAAGACGATATATGCCTCCAAACATCTCATTTGCACACCAATTACATTTCACTCTCTTCTGTTGAGCATCAAGGAGAGTACCATGAGCCCAACCAAGATCAGTGGCCTGCTACTCCACCTCTTGCTCTTGACATTCTTGATTTGCCATATTCTTATGTAAGATAGAAACTTAAATGTGATGTTTATGCATGTGCATTTTGTACAATGAGAGTGAATGAATGCAATTGAATTTGCAATAAGACTAATAAATGCAATTGGGTGCTTTGATCACTCAATTGCACATTAATTACATTAATTAGACAAAATCTCTAATTTTTAAACCTTAATTAGAGTTCAATTTGAGGATTTTTGGCAAAATAGACCATGCAATGCAATTGAGTCTACAAACAAACTCTAATCAACTCAAATGACTGCATTGGACACTTAATTGCATGTTAATTATATTAATTAGACAAAATCCCTAATTTGTAAACCTTAATTAAGATTCAATTTTGGGATTTTGGGCAAAATGGACCATGAAATGCAATTGAGTCTACAAGCAAACTCTAATCAACTCAAATGACTACATTGGACACTCAATTGCACATAATTACATTAATTAGACAAAATCCCTAATTTTTAAACCCTAATTAGAATTCAATTTGGGAATTTTAGGCAAAATGAACCGTGCAGTAGAGTCTATAAGCAAACTCTAATCAACTCAAATGACTGCATTGGACACTCAACTACACGTTAGTTAAATTAATTAGACAAAACCCTAAATTTTAAAACCTAATTAGGGTTCAATTTGGGGGTTTTTAGTAATGAGGGTCAAACATCTTATCAATGCTACTTTTTTTTTTTAATTACCTTGCACAACCGGCGGCGGCGGCGATGGAAACCACCCTCCTTCACCCACAAAAAGATCTTTCAAGAGTTGGATAAACATCCAAAGCAAATGCAAGACTCTTCTTGAGGCACCTTAGGGCTTAAATCTGAAATTTTCAAAAAAAGTACATGAGAGAAAAAGAGAAGAAGAAGGAAGAAATGGCGGCAGCGGCGCCGGCGGCCGGCGGAGAGCCTCCTCGGATCTCCTGCGGCGGCGGCGAGGGAGGGGACCTCCGGAGGGGGAGCTGGGAGGGGGCAGAGGGGGCGGGTTAGGTTGGGACTACATAGACAGCTCTCTGTTTGCGCAGTCCCGATCCCTCCTTAAGGACATCCGCTTCAGGCAGATCTAGCCCGACTCCATTAAAAAGAGTCATCATCCTATGGAAGCGGCCTAGAGCGGGTGGAATCGGGGTGGAGCGCTCGGAGTCGGGCTAAGTCGGTGCGACTCCACCCGAGTCCAGTCGATCCACCCCAATTCCACCTTATATCATGGGTGGGCCGTCCCCCCCCCCCCCCCCCCAAAAAAAAAGGGGAGGGCCAGATACTATTGCGCTACACAGCATATTTAGCAAGTTCTATATATAACATATATATATATATATACACACACACACAAATACACAGAGGAAGAGAAAGGGTGACAAGTTCTAGATTTATTAACTCATTCTTTTAGCATAAGAACTTAGGAATTTTGATTTTTGAGATAAATAAGTTTGTATCTTCTAAACAAGCAAATGCATTTGATTTGGACATACCCAACAGACTGCTTTTGCCAATGGAGGTTCCCCTGTTCCAGTGGGAGTAAAATCATCCAGTTCTGGAAGGGTAATGGGCAGCTCATCTTCTGGAAGAGGTATCATTTCATCTGTATCATCCAGGAAAATTACTGGAAAAGGTTCACCCCAGTAACGCTGCCGAGCAAAAAGCCAATCTCGTAACTTGTAGTTTACCTAATGGAAGAAATGGACTGAATAAGAATGCAGTGTATGTATAAACAACAAAGTATATGCATGATGGAAGCGTAATGCTGAAAAGCACCTTTTTCTTCCCACGACCACTACTTTCAAGCCAATCTATGACTTTTGAAGCAGCTTCTTTGCTACACAAGCCATTGATATTCAGCCCAGATGTCAAATTTAAAGAATTAATTATGACACCATCATCAGAATATGGCTCATTGGAATCATCACAACTTTCATCCACAGGGATCACAACCTTAATGACCGGAATTTCGTATTTTAAAGCAAATTCATAGTCACGAGAATCGTGAGCAGGTACAGCCATTATTGCTCCAGTGCCATAGCTGCAGAGAATTGTAAAGAAATAAATCATATAAGCATTTATTACAAAGTTAAAAATTCCATGGAAATATCAAGTATCATCTGGAGAAATATGGAGCAAAGTGAGTTTATGTACTATTAAAAAGAACGGACAAGAAAGGGGTAATAATGGTTATCCATTTTGTCCAAGAGCAGTATCCAACCTTTAGGTGCATAAGCCCTTTAGAACAAATAAATAAGGTTGAAGAGACAGTTTCAACGAAGAATAATAATCCAGAAGAAACATGCAACAATAAAAATCCATCAGAACAATGAACTATTAAGTTTTTATGGCTTTGAATTGAGCACGAAATGATGTCAACATGATATTGAAACATTACATCTACTAAGCCCTCTCCCAAAAGTCTAGGATCTGACACAAAGCTGCAATAAAACTGAGATCAAGAGGAGTCCAATCGGTGATGAGATTTTCATACAGAATTCCAAAGAGTGATCGAGGAATTATGATCTTTACCAAAGAAAGCATCATCCCCATGGGTATATCTCAAGCTATCCACCTTCAAATCAACAACAGCAGTATGTCTTAAATCATGCTTTACAGGCTCTTCATGAGTAAGAGGAGAAAACATAATGATACAGGAACCATAACAGGTTGCTGAAAGGAACATAGTTGCCAGCAACCTCCACTAAGACGACTGGTTGTATATCTTAACCGCATTGTTCTCTGTTGCTCAGCATTTGTTTCAGAAGTTAAGGCAAATGGACTAGCATGCCTCTGCTTTGGTATTCACTGAGGGCAAGCTAACAAATATATTTATGAAAAGCTTAAGATGTATGAGTTATGAACTGATCTTTTTCAATAGAAGGATCAACATTGGTTTTATGTTTACATTTCATGAATAATTGGACAGCATGCAATTTCTCTGTATGAAATGAGTGTCTTTTTTATTTCAGATAAGCAGCCTGTTCGTAACTGAACCAGCCCAGCAGTTTATGATTATGCTGAGCTGCAACACCGATCCTCCACTAGAAAAATAATTTATCTGTTTGTCATTTTGTATTTATCTGACATTGGTGTCACTCATGTACATATGAGTTTCACAGTAGCCTATTAAAACTAAAGGAATAATAGGATCAGTACTACATTTTCATGAAGTTAAATTTTGTTGACTGCAAACCCAAAACTGTTTGTTCAGTATCAACTCCTCACCATCAACCGCATGTCCCCATATGGTTAGAAGTACATGAAAGAGGAATAAAGATAGCTGGTGAATTGATGACAAACCGCATCTATAAGAAGATAAAATAACAGTGGATCTGTAATGCAGACATCAGTATTTGCATAAATTTCACTGCAAACCAGTTCAAAAAAAGGACACGCAAACCCAATTCTTTTTTAACATCTAACTATAAAAGATGATGCTCCATACCATGAATATGAAATCAAAACTCATGCTTTGCCACATGTTAGTTTATCAAGTTCAGTGACTAGAAGACATGCTACTTCACATCTTTCAACCAGAAATTGGGATATTTAGCATCATCCAAAGTAGATCAAGAACAGAACCCTATAACAAGGTAATAAGAAATATAAACCTTCCTAAAACATAATCAGCTACCCATATTGGAATAACTCCACCATTAGCTGGATTTCTAGCATACGAACCACTAAAAACCCCCGTCTTTTCCTTCTGAAGCTCAGTTCTCTCGAGATCACTTTTTCTTGAAGCAATCTCACAATATTCATTGACCTGTATTTGCAGATTAATACTCTTCAGCTGAGCATACAAAAATTTAGGGAAATCATATATATTAAAGAGATGAAGTATGACCCACACTGTTGCGTTGCTCCTCAGAGACTAATAATGGTAACAAGTGATGTTCAGGTGCAACAACAAGATATCTGGAAACAAGAAAGACAAATCATTTTAAACACCATCAGATCATAGCAACCATTACAGAAGAAGCATTTATAGTCACGTTAAATAAGTGATTCAGTTCAGAACGAAAAACGAAGAAAGTGAATGCCATATACGTTGCACCAAAGATGGTATCAGGTCTCGTTGTATAAACAGAAAGCTTTAAATCTTGTTCTCCCTTATCATCATCAACAAGAAACTCTAATTCAGCACCTTCAGAACGACCTATCCAGTTACGCTGCATTTCTTTTATACTTTCTGGCCAATCAAGATCCTCCAAGTCATCAAGAAGGCGATCAGCATAGGCAGTTATTTTGAGCATCCATTGACGCATTGGCTGTTAGACAACAGGATTTATATGGTCAAGAAGTGTATGAAATCTGTTTAGGAACTATGAGAAACACAGATGAAAAACATAAACTTCCTACATGAGTAACTGTTGCACACCTTTCTTATGACAGGATAACCCCCTCGTTCACTTACACCATTCACAACCTCCTCATTCGCCAGAACAGTACCAAGTGCTGGACACCAATTAACAGGTACTTCAGCCTAACATGTGACCTCGACCAATTAGAGATAACAGGAAACAACACCAACTACTGATGTACATAACAAATATAATAATCAGAGAAAAATGTTTGTATTTGATGTTCAAATTAAGATAAAAAAAATGCAGGGTAGGAGAAAAGAACAGAATTGCATACCTGATATGCAAGGCCTTTCTTCAGAAGTTGCAGGAAAATCCATTGTGTCCACTTAAAGTAATCAGGTTCAGTGGTTGAGATCTCACGCTCCCAGTCATATGAGAAACCTAATGACTTAAGCTGCAAAGTATTTATGCAAGTAATCCAATGAATAACTAAATGGGCCACATGAATAACCTGAAGCATATCTATAGTTGCTGATACATGATGAATCATGAAATCACTGCAGCTACCATTACTCCATTGCAGAGAAAACAAGGGAAATCAGATCAAAAGCCAACCTCCAGCCTCTAGGATACATTGATTCAAACAATTTAACAGTAATATATTAACAGTAAGGAGAAGCTTCAAAAGATCCGGAGGAACGCAGCAACAAGCAAGTTGTTGTTTATATCCCTCAAAACTGCAGATTTCTTTTTTTCTTCTTTTTTGGGTTGGGGGGGGGGGGGGGGGAATGGCCACCCACCCATGGTATAAGGTGGAATCAGGGTGGATCGACTGGAATCGGGTGGAGTCGGGCCGACTCAGGCCGACTCCACCCTGATTCCACCTCGACTCCATCTGATGTAGGCCGATTCCCTCAGCTTACCTTAAGTACGTCTGATCCCCTCCACTTACCTTATTTACCTGAACATCATTTAAGTAAATGTTATATTTGTAGTTTCATTTACTTAAGATCATCATCATCATCAGAGCCTTATCCCATTATTTGGGGTCGGCTACATGAATCCTTTTCCGCCAAAGATTTCTATCAAGTGCTATAGTCGTGTTTAAACTCAAAAGGTCCAAATCCTTCTTGATAACATCGCACCATCTCATTTTAGGCCTTCCCCTAGCTCTTTTACTAGCATCCACTAAAATTTGGTCACATCTTTTAACCGGCGCCGAGGTAGGGCGACGGTACACGTGTCCAAACCACCTAAGTCTATTTTCTCTCATTTTTCTATCAATTAGAGCTATCCCCAGATCTTCACGGAAGCGCTCATTCCTAATCTTATCTTTCTTAGTCTTACCACACATCCATCTCAGCATCCTCATCTCTGCTACACATATTTTGTTTACGTGTTCCTTTCGCACTACCCAACACTCCGTGCCATATAATAATACAGGCCTCACTGCCGTTCTATAAAACTTTCCTTTAAGTTTCACTGGTATACGACGATCGCAAAGGACTCCTGATGCACTTCTCCACTTTACCCAACCTGCCTTAATCCTATGTGCCACATCGTCATAAATCTCCCCATTCTCTTGGATGATAGATCCCAAGTATCGAAAGCTACTACTCTTAGAAATATCTTGACCATCAATTTGAACCACATCTCCTTGAGGAACCCTTTGATTACTATAATTACAGTGCATAAACTCAGACTTACTCCTACTAATTTTAAAACTTTAGACTCCAAAGCATGTCTCCAACTTTCTAACTTAACATTTAAACCATCAATACTCTCATCAATTAAGACAATATCATCTGCAAATAGCATACACCAAGGGATATCATCATGCAAATGTTTTGTCACCTCATCTATAACCAGAGCAAAGAGATATGGACTTAGGGCAGAACCTTGATGCAAACCTATAGTGACCGGAATTCACGGGTCTCTCCAGCAATAGTTCTCACACTAGTAGTAGCACCCTCGTACATGTCCTGAATCAAGTCAACATATCCTTGAGAGACTCCCTTCTTTGTTAATGCCCACCAAATCAAGTCTCTCGGTACTCGATCATACGCCTTCTCCAAATCAAGAAAAACCATATATAAATCTCTTCTCATCTCTCTATACTTCTCCATTAACTGACGCAATAAGAAAATAGCTTCTGTAGTAGATCTACTAGGCATAAAACCAAATTGATTTTCTGATATACTAGTCATGCATCGCACTCGGCTCTCGATTACTCTTTCCCAAAGTTTCATAGTGTGACTCATAAGCTTAATTCCGCGGTAATTATTACAGCTTTGAATATCCCCTTTGTTTTTATAGAAAGGAACTACAACACTTTTTCTCCATTCTTCTGGCATTCTCCGTTCCTTTAAAATTTTATTGAAAAACTTAGTTAACCATTTAATACCAATGTCTCCTAAGCCTTTCCACACTTCAATAGGTATGCCATCCGGTCCTAAGGCCTTACCCAATTTCATTTTTCTTAAAGCATCGCCCACTTCTGACATCTTAATACGCCTGAAATACTGATACTTATCAAATTTTGTTGACTCTTGATTCTCTTCTAAGGAGGCATCCTTAAAACAATTTCCATTAAGTAATTTCTGAAAATAGTTATACCATCTCTCTTTAACCTCTAGATCCTTAACCAAAACCTTTTGATCTTCATCCTTAATGCAACGAACATGATCTAAGTCTCTACTCTTCCTTTCTCTTAATTTAGCAAGTTTAAATATGTCTTTTTCTCCCTCTCGAGTTCCTAATTTATTATATAATTCTTCATACGCCTTGGACTTAGCTTCACTAACTATTCTTTTAGCCCTCTTTTTAGCTATTTTATAAGCTTCTAAAGTTTGATTATTCTTGTTTGTTTGCCAAGCTTTAAAACAATCTCTTTTAGCTCTAATGGTATTTTGAATTTCCTCACTCCACCACCAAGTCTCTCTTTCTATATTCCTTTTACCTTTAGATTTACCTAGGAGTTGATTTGCTACATTTTTTATACAATTTGTGACATTATTCCACATTACATTAACTTCTTGATCTAAATTCCAGATATTTTCTTTTACTAGATGATTTTTAAATGTTTCTAAATTTTTACTTTTCAAATTCCACCACTTAATCTTAGCACAATTATTTATGATGGTTTTTCTTTTAAATTTTGGAATACGAACATCTATTACTAGTAACCTATGTTGTGGGGCTAAACTCTCTCCAGGAATAACTTTGCAATCTTTACACAAAACTCTATCAGCCTTTCTAATAAGAAAATAGTCAATTTGGCTCCTATGTGTTCCACTCTTGTAAGTTATTAGGTGTTCGTCTTTCTTCTTAAAGAATGTGTTAGCAATTACTAGATCATAAGCCATAGCAAACTCAAGAATACTAGTACCCATGTCATTTCTCTCGCCAAAACCAAATCCTCCATGAATCCTCTCATATCCTCTATTACTTTCACCCACATGACCATTAAGATCCCCACCAATAAAAATTTTCTCTTCACTAGGGATATTTTGGATCAATCTATCAATAGCCTCCCAAAAATGCTTTTTAATGCTCTCTTCTAAACCCACTTGTGGTGCATATGCACTAACTACATTCAAAGTAACCTCACCTACGATAAGTTTTATTAAGATAAGTCTATCTCCCAATCTATTAACTTCTACAACTTTCTCTTTTAAGTCTTTATCTATTATTATGGCCACACCATTTCTAGAGTTACTAGTTCCTGTATACCAAATTTTATAACCATCAATATCTTTAGCTTTAGATCCTTTCCACCTAGTTTCTTGTAGACAAGCTATGCTAACCCTTCTATCCCTCATTAACTTGACCAACTCCAAACCCTTACCTGTTAAAGTTCCTATATTCCAAGTAGCTAGACGAATCCTATGTTTTTGGACTAACTTCTTTACCCGTGTTCGTCCAACCCCACACGGGAACCCTTGCCTATTTGACACCGCAATCGGGCGCCATCGCGGCGCGTCGCTTATGGGGAACGCCCTAGCTGGCCCTAGCTCACTTATCATTCCATCCGGGTTCCGATGAAACGCGTCGCTTACGGGGGACGCCCTAGCATTAGCACAAATATTTAGATCAGAATTCATGTAAGGATTTGACGTTATTTTACTGCTGGCTGTCAACCTAACGCAAACCCTCCTCCTTTCTCACCTGGGCTTGGGACCGGCTACGGCCTAGTTTCATTTACTTAAGATATTACAAGTAAATGTTAATATAACATTTACTTGTAATATCTTAAGTAAATGAAACTACAAATATAACATTTACTTCAGATATTACATGTAAATAAGGAAGTACCCCCCCGTTTGAATCCAATAAAAATATCAAAAAAAGCATATCTCTTACCAATAAAAAGTCAACTCTCCCATCAAAGAAGAAAATCGCGATTTCGGTGATTTTAGCAAAATGCTAACTTTCTAATCTCTCATAATTTGGCCTATCAAAAATTTGATAATTCAAATAAACCATTGTGAGAATCATTTTTTAAACTTTTTTTTTTAATTTGGATTTGATTTATTTGGCCTTTTATTTATTTACATGGACATGGTCTTATTCAGTTCGTTTGACCTCCCCCACTAACCTCAGTTAGTGTTTATTATATCAGCACAAAGACTGAACACCCTTGATTAACCATCAGACAACCCCTTTGAAACAGAAGAGCGTGACTCACAATTGAATGAAATGAATTATACATGAAAGAAAACAAAATTGCAAGCATGCAATCTATTTGTTTGGATTTTTTATATTTTATTTCATTTTTATTGATTTTTAAATTAGTTTTCTCATTTGTTGGTATTTTTAAAATTATTGATTTCCTTTATTTAATTATTTTCGTCATTTATTTATTTAAATTATGATTATGTGGATTAATTTAATATTTTCATTTATTTATTTGATTTAAAGAGATATTAACTTAAGGTGGATCAAAAATGACATGATATGGTGAATTGAATAACAATGTTTGCGAAATATTTTGTTAAGGTTTGTTGAAAAATTGGTTGATTTTGATTAAGAAATCAAGTGGTGAAGAGTTTGAAATAAACGAGACACTACATGCAATTATCCATATAGTGTGTGATTAAATGAATAAGATTAGCCCAATAGGCCCATTAAACATCACATGTAAGGATATACCATAGGTCGGCCCATTAACCATCATTAGGCCCATTAAACATGAAGCATCATGATCATTTAATAATTCATGGCATAAAAGATATAAGTCCGGCCCAATAAGCAATTTGAGGCCCAATAAGAAATTTGGCCCAATAAGGGAAGCCCAATGGACCTTGCTTAAGACTTCAGAAAGTTAAAATTGTGCCTTACACAATATTCTTTAGGGCTACCTTGCAGACCCTTCTTCCAGACCGCCTTGCAGTCTTTCTCAGAGCCTTGCTCTGTGTTCTAGCTTCAGAAAATCTCCCTTGGCCTGGGGCGCCCCCCTCCTTTTATAGTGGAAGGAGGAGAGACCATGGCCGAGACGTTTGTGTACCTCCCCCGGGAGGTTTACGTACCTCCACTGGGGAGTTTACGTAACTCCACCGGGAGATTTAAGTTGTACATTTGTGTTTTAGCCCTTGGCTATTTTTTTTTTCCTTTTTCTTCTTTCCTTTCTTTGTTCGTCCCCTTCCCTCGGTTGGTCTCTGTGCGAGACAGAGCAGAGGAAGAGGAGGCGCGCGGCCTCCTTCCTCCTCCTCCCTTCCTGCTCGACGGGGCCCCAACCAGGGGTAGCAGATGCGGTAGCGGGGGGGGCCGCGGTGGTGCGAACCAGCGCAGCGGCGGCAAGGGCCGCAGCGGGGGCAGCCGAGGCTGGCAGTGGCAGCAGTGGGGGGCCGGCGGCGGTGTAGCAGGGGCCAGCGGCGGCACCCTTTCCTCCCTGTCCCCCTTTCTTCCCCTTCTCACAGTAGGAGAGCCGAGCAGGGGCGACGGCCAGAGGAGGTGCAGGCCAGCGTCGGAGGTGAGTTTTTTTTCTTTCTTTCTTTTTCCTCTTTCTATTTTCTTCTTCTTTTCTCATGCTACTTCTGGAATAAAAGAATGGACCAAAGAAATTTTGGTGCAACAACCATATGGAACACTAAAAATTCAAAGTCCGGTAAAAAAAGTCAAACGTGTATATGACTTCTCCAAGGGAGCCACTCTCCTACTGACAACACTTAAGTCTGTTTGAGATCTCTCAGGATTTGGTCAAACCTAAGCTATCATCACCTAAACTCATGAGATTTTTCACTTTTTAATTGAAAAGAAACTAGAAAGTGACAATTCTCATGACTTTGAGTGATGATAGTTTAGGTTTGACCAAATCCTTAGAGGTCTCAAGTAGACTAAGTGCTGTCAGTAGGAGAGTGGCTCTCTTGGAGAAGTCATATGCACGTTTGACTTTTTTTACCGGACTTTGGATTTTTAGTGTTCCATATGGTTTATTTGAATTATCAAATTTTTAGATAGGTCAAATTATGAGAGAATAGAAAGTATGCAGCAGTCGAATGCATCAGTTGAAGTCAGCAGTCGAATGTAGCATTCGACTTATGCAGTAGGAGCCTGTCTGCAGTCGAATGTAGCATTCGACTGCAGCAGTCGAATTTGTCAAGGCATTCGACTTCTCCTTTCCCAGGTCAGACGACTTTGCAGTTCTGAGGCGGTTCTGAGTTAGGGGCTTTTTTGTCCATGTGAATCTCGATTATGGTGCCTGTTGAACCCGAAAAATATCGGGATTTAAACAAGTCCCGGGTGGCAAACTCGTCCGGAAATCCACAAAAGTCTGGGAATAAACCCCGGCCTCCCCACTCGAACATCGGAGGATAAACGGATCCGAGTCCGTGTGTCAACCCGGAATATGGCGTTCGAAAGTCCCGCCGACAACGGAAATACACACACCCGGATAGCCGAAAATTGATGTCCGGACTCGCGCCAAAGGTCGCGTACGACTCGGATGAGTCCGAAAAGGTTAAATGCACGTGCCCTCCGAAAATGAGGTCAAACGCACGTGAGACGGGCAAGAACGCACGTCAAATGCACGTCAAATACATGCGGGCATGTGTGTGCACGTGTGCCGCACGTGCCGTGATAAACCAGCAAAACTCCCGGAAATCCTCCGGGAAATGGTCAAGGAAGAAGAGGGGCGCCGGTTGGCCCCCTCCGCCAGTCAGGAGGGGCGCCGGTAGGCCCCCTCCGCCAGTCAGGAGGGGCGCCGGTTGGCCCCCTCCGCCAGCAAGGAGGGGCGCCGGTTGGCCCCCTCCGCCAGCAAGGAGGGGCGCCGGTCAGACCCCCTGACCGGCGGCCCCCCTCCGCCAGCAAGGAGGGGCGCCGATCAGGGCCCCTGACCGGCGGACCCCCTCCGCCAGCCAGGAGGGGCGCCAGTCAGGCCCTGACTGGCGGCCCCCTCAGCCAGCAAGAGGGGCGCCAGTCAGGTCCCTGACTGGCGGCCCCCTCAACCAGCAGGAGGGGCGCCAGTCAGGCCCCTGACTGGCGGCCCCCTCAGCCAGCAGGAGGGGCGCCAGTCAGGTCCCTGACTGGCGGCCCCCTCAGCCAGCCAGGAGGGGCGCCGGTCAGGGTACCTGACTGGCGGCCCTTCCGCCAGTCAGCCCTTCGCACGGGCACCTCCGCCGGTTCGTCTGCCTCGACGCTCGTGCCCGCGACACCTCCGCCGGGGAGGGTACCCCCGCCGGTATGCCCCCCCACGAATCCTATAAATAGGGGGGCATACCCCCATTCAAGCAAGGCCGATTCTGCCCAAAAACCAGGCCAGCCAAGAAAGAGGCCGAGCAACGCAGCGAGCGTCTCGCCGAGAGTCGCCGAGAGCCCTACGTGCGCGAGCTTATATAGGCCGCACGTACGGGGGAGAAAGTCTTTGGCGTCTGTCGGTGTTCTGTCCTCCACGATCGGGCCCTCTGCGCTCGTCCGTGAGAAGACACCAAGGCTGTCATATGACCCCGACGTTTTCATGTAAGTCCTCCGGTGTCATAAAACGACACACGTCGAGGCCATGTTTAAGTCCTCCGGTGTCATAAAACGACACACGTCGAGGCCATGTTTAAGTCCTCCGGTGTCATAAAACGACACTCGTTGAGGTACATGTTTAAGTCCTCTGTCGTCATCAAACGACGTACGTAGAGGCAATGCTGCTCGGTGGAGGCACAAACACCCCGCCAGGGGGTACACCCCCATTTGCAAAAGACGCCATTCGGCCTCAACGGATGCCTACTTCGGCCCAGAAAACCCCGGCTTCCACCCAAGAACGCTCCCAGCACGCCGATTCGCCCGTGCCCAGTGCGTGATCCGTGCGTGAGCTTAAATAGGCCGCACGTGCTGAAGAGCAATCTTTGGCGCCCGTTGGTGTTCCGTTCTCAGCGTTCGGGCTGCATTGCGCCACGTCCGCAGGAGGATGCCACAGGTTGTCACACGGCTCTCAGTGTTTGCACTTAAGTCCTCCGGTGTCATGAAACGACACACGTCGAGGCACATGTGTTAAGTCCTCCGGTGTCATAAAACGACACACGTCGAGGCACATGTGTTTAAGTCCTCCGGTGTCATAAAACGACACACGTCGAGGCACATGTGTTTAAGTCCTCCGGTGTCATAAAACGACACACGTCGAGGCACATGTGTTTAAGTCCTTCGGTGTCATAAAACGACACACGTCGAGGCATGTTACCGGGCGGAGGCACAAACACCCTGTCACGGACATTGATGTATTTCCCATACCGTGTAACGTCCGACGGAGGAACAAACACCCTGTCGTCGACACTCATGTACACGAAATACTTGTAATCGCCCAGTGGAGGTACAAAACCCCACTAAAAGCACCAATGTAAATGTCATAAATATAAATGACATGAGCATGCTTGAATAAAATTGTGGAAATTTATTTGTCATCTGCCTTTTCTTCTTTAAAGTTCGGCATACGGTCTTTAATAAACATTACGCATTCGAAGGTATTCGAGTGTTATACTCGATGTAAATGAAACATCGACTTCGGTCGGTGGGGAACGGTCCAGTACACGACCACTCCAATCGCCCTGAACGCGAGCGCACGCGGAAAATAAATGAAATGAAATTCGAAGGTATCAGGGTCCACACCCAATACTCCTCGTAAAACAAATCTTTGTCTGTTTCCCGTAAACAGTCTGGCACGCCCAAAATTCGTCATTTCAAAAAAAGAGATGAAGGAAATAAAATGAGAAAGAAAAATCCGCGTTCCAACAGTGCCCTAACCTCCCAGTATATAAAGGGGGGTATATTCTCTTTGTATGTGGGTTCTGGTTGTAGTATTGAAAGCTGCTGTGGCCGTGGACATAGGAAGGCTCTCGCCTCCGAACCACGTAAAATCTGGGTCTGTGTGTTCTTCTTCTCTCTTCTTCCATCTCTTCTCCAAACTCTACGTGTGAGTTGTGTGAGAGAGGGCTGCCGATCGGGGGGACGATTCCCCAACGCCATCCATGGTGGGGGGGGGGGGTGTTTTTTTTGGGAGAAGACTGGAGAGATTCCTCACCTGCTTCAACAACACAACAAAATAAAGACTACAAGAAAGAAACTACCAAAAAGGATCACTTAAATGGACAGCATATGTTGTCGTTTTGAGATAGACATCAGTCTTCTGACCATTCCAGCAGTTTGAGTGTCTTTCAACAAGGTAGCTCACATTTCCCTTTATTTTGTTTATAATTGAGCTTTGGGCCTTCAGCCAGACTCTTGAATAACTTCCTAAGCTGTGCTGGCTTTGAATCAACATTTAAAGCCAGCATTTTTGTGGCTCAAAAAGTTCTTCATCATTTCATGTAGACAGAAGGCTGGAGCTACTGGAATTACCATTGTTGTTTGAACTTCCTCCAGGTGATTGTCCATTTGCGATCCTGCAGCCTCACTTTGCACACACTTTTTGCTGCTTCCATTAGATAAAGTCCTTGCTGCATTGAAGGTAGCCGGTCCTCACATTCTGGCTGTGACACCCTCAATACCAAGGACGATGTCCTGACAGGCAACATTGAATGACCATCTCATGATGCACTCATGCACCAGGAAAAGATGTACAGCCGGGTGAGGCTCCTACACATGAGACTACCCCAACAGACCCCTGCAAAATCAAAGGCATTGCCCCACTTCAACACCCCGCCGAAGCTCATTATTGCAATGCACCATTGCAGGATCTTGCAAAGATGCAAGTCCCTCTAAAACCAGAAAGATGCCAACTGGCGATGGTCAACCCAAAGACTCCTCTTCACAAACTAATCCCTTCACATTTAAAAAGTTTGCCATGCACACCCCTGCCTCCATGTTGTCTTTGACCCCTCCACTGAAATCTCCACCACTAGCACTGAACTGGCTTCATAGATACTGCCACCTTCTGCTGAGTT
The DNA here is from genome assembly GCA_014218235.1 of Colocasia esculenta. Classification (NCBI taxonomy): domain Eukaryota; kingdom Viridiplantae; phylum Streptophyta; class Magnoliopsida; order Alismatales; family Araceae; genus Colocasia; species Colocasia esculenta. The sequence goes on from CM024762.1 coordinate 101,672,155, forward strand.
TAGTTTTTCTATTCCTTCATCAATAAACATGGCGAGCTTTTCCTTTCACCTAGATTTTCTTAGAGACACAACAATACTGGAAGCTAATTGAGAAATTGCTCGTCTCCACCACAATATCCTGAGCCTGTTGAGATTTAATAGCAGTCTCTTTTATATTTGAAAATTACTCTTGAAATTTTTATTTGATCTAATTTTGGAGCTTGATCCCCCTCTTGATGAACTGGATCTTTATTAACTGATTTCCAGCTGAAAATTTGACTGGTATTGCCAAAGATGAGGTAATCTCCAGCAAGTCCCTAGACGTCAAATTCTGATTGGGCTGTGGGCAACATAGTTGCACAGTTCACTTGACCATTCCAAAAGACACAGTTAGCCTCTGATCCAAGTTGGTGACCTCGGTTGTCTTCAATCTCTGACTACCTCCCTTCACACATCAAGGATGGAAGTGTCTGTTTCGGTATCGGTTTTGGCCAGGTCTGAATGGAAATATATCAGTTTCAGTTTCACCTGGTTCGGGCATATCAGGTGGATGTGAACTCCCCTTAAAAGGGGAGTTCGTCCGGTTTCGCCCAGTTTCGGACTCTGGTTTCGGATTGCCCAGGTCCGAAATCGATACATTTCGGCCAAAACATATCGGTTTAGGCCGAAACTGCCATCCATGTCACTCATGTGTTTGCTCTGTATGTCTTCTATGCTTGAACAACTTCTGTTGCAAGACCATCTCGATTTGCTAGATACCAACAAAACTGGGGAATTGGATTCAACAGTTGCATCCACCCAACAACATTCACCACACCACCTCAGTTTGAGAAGATTATGTACATGCTATCTAGGTGTTTTCGAAAAGAAGTCACAAGGAATAGAGAATATGCATTTTGGACTCAGCATCATTGAAAATGATTAAGAAAATATAACCACCCATATGACACCATCAGCCCACAGTGTCATTGCATTAAGAACTTCATCTCAATCTACAACATGTTCCTGCACAACTCCGACTACAGAAAACTGCAGAGCCTGCATATTATTCTCGAATGAAATAGACCACAGAGCATCAACCACTTCAACCTGCCTTGAAGCATGACCAAGCACACCTAAAACCTGTCATACTTTAAGTGGCGTCTATACTTTTTTGAGAAAATCACAGGTGCCTGCTATACCATTTTATAAAAATGTTGATTCTGGGAGCAAGAGAAGAAGGAACAGAGGGACGGAGGGCAGGCAGGAGAAGAAAGGATGGTTGAAAAATGAGGAAGAGGAGAAAAAGAAGAATTGTTCCTTCATCTGCTAGTGTACAGGTTACCAGTCACTCTTTGGCTGAAGCAGTGACCAGGTTCAGAGTGACAATAGTGACAATGGACTATCTTTCAGGAGTCAACCACATTTATAGATACTTCCAGTGGTTTTCCATTCGAAAATGTGTTTATTCAGATTCATGTAATGATGTCTTTCCATCTAGGAAACTCCCTGTTGAACCCGGGAAAATACCGGGATTTAAACAAAGCCTGGGCAATAAATCTGCCCAGAAAAATACGAAGTTTTGGGAGAAAAACCCCGATCTCCCCCATGTCGAACACCTAAGATAAACGGGTTCGAGTTCATATTTTAAATCCGATTTAATTCAGATGATGAATTAAATGTGACGTTCGAAGGTCCGTTAGGGCAGAACATATACCCTCTGACGGGCAAAGTCAACATCCAAAAGTGCGTACAAGTATGCGCACGTCGTGCACGTGTCCGAGCGGGCAAGACGGCCTCGACGTTCAAAAACGGAGACAAACGCACGTCAAACGGCTGCGAATGCACGTCAAACGGCTACAAACGAGCGTCAAACGTGCATCAACGAGCAGTCAAATGGGCTGAAGAAGACCACAGGAGCCACCTTTATAGCCTGTACGGCTTGGGCACCCCCCACGGGGTCTGCCTGCGCAAAAGCCACCCCCCACGGGGTGGTTTTGTGCGGAACACCCCCTGCGGGGGTGTCCCGGCGCCAAAAGCCACCCCCCGCGGGGGTGCACGCTGTGCGGACACCCCCTGCGGGGGTGTGGCCCCGCGCGAACACCCCCTGCGGGGGTGCCGCGGGCGCAGGCCACCCCCAGCGAGTGCCGCACGCGCGGCCACCCCCAGCAGGGTGGTCCGCGCGCGCGGACACCCCCAGCGAGGGGTGTGCCCGCTCGCGGGCACCCCCCAGAGGGTGGCCCACCGGCCATGGCCAGGCTGCAGCACCCCCCCCCCAGTGGGGGGGTTTGTGCACCAGGCCCAAAGGGGCCGCAGCCCACTCCCAGCGGCCCTAAAACCCCTATAAATAGGGGGGCAGGGGCCTTGAAGAAAGAGGGCTACCACCAAAAAAACTACAGACTACTACACTTGGACTTGTGCTGGACCCTTTGGAGAAGACCCCACAAAGCGTTTGTGCTCAGTTCTGGGGAAGGGGAAATACCTTTCTCCAAGCTCCTGTCGTCCGCACGTGTTTGTTTGCCCATGCTCCGTCCGTGCCTCGTGACGTGGGAGGAAGAAGACTTGCAGGTCTATATAAAAAGACTTGGAATTTTGTATTTAAGTCCTTCCGTGTTTTAAAATAACACGTATGTGAAGGCATGTTTATGTAAACGCCCAATGGAGGCACATACAACCCATTGAGGACATATATGTAAATGTTATAAATACAAAATATTGAGGATATTTGTGGAATTTTAATTGTCATATAAATTCCCTAATTTCGGCAAAGGTCTTTTAATAAACGTATCGTATCAAAGGTATTCGGGTTTTTACCCGATGTAAATGAAACACCGACTCCGGTCGGTGGGGAATGGTCCAGTACACGACCACCCTAATCGCCTGAAAAATGGACACCCGCGGAAAAAAAATATATAAAAGACTCGAGGGCTCAGGGTTTATACTCGATGCACCTCATAAATAATAAAAAAATCTTTGTCTGTTTATTTTAAAACAGTCTGGCACGCCCATGCATGGTTATACATGCACGCACAAAAAGAAAATACACATATATCCTCCCCGCCTAAAAAGGGTGGGGATAAATCTTCCGCGTTCCACACTCCCTATGTGAACATGAACAAACGGTGAAGTCTGACAAGTGATAGCAGTGTAATTTCCTTGTTTAGTATCATTTTGTCTTTGTCAGCTGGCTCATAATTTTCCATTGGTGTGGAGGAGCAATGACCTCACTGAATCATCCATACAGAGAATCAGCCCCCTTTCCTTTCAGGTGTAAACCCACGGTGGATGGTTTAATAGAGGGGGAATAAAGTTGGTGGTGGTCGTGGTAGCGGTGGCGGCAGCGGCAGTCATGGCCTCATGATTTTTCTATCTTAGTGACTTCTTTTCTCTGTCTTGTATTACCGTGCAACCTTGCAGACATGTACTCTGCAATTTAATTGGCTATGCACCTCATTTAAACTTTCAGATTCCATTTTGCGCTCTATCTCCTGGAACAAAAAACAGATAATCCATCAAGTGCTAAGTACTTGTGGTGGTTTGTACTCTATATTGAGTTGTTTGTTCCCTATATGTATGCATGTTGATTCTAAACCATGTTGTGCAATTGGCATGCATTGTTATCCCAGCACCAGACCTTCACATGGTTGATTGCCAGCGTTCAGCTATGCCCCTGATCGCAGAGCATTATAGATCGTCTAAGATTGAAGGTGACATGATGCAGAAAAACTATTCTATAATATTCAAATCCTCAGAATGTTCTAGGTAGCTTTCTATAACCCTGAACAGCAGATTATGGGGTTCACTTGAAAGCGGAATATAGTCTCCATTTAAGACTACTTAAACAGGGAGTAAATTCCTATTTACCTACAAGATTCAAGACATATGGCGGGTATGGAATTATAGACTACAAAAGCCATTAAGGTTGTTCTCATAAACCAACAAGTTTAGACGGAAACTAATTAAGGGCATGTAATATTTTAACTCTATTTGAATATGCAGTCTAAAAATCATGAATAAATGTCAGCAAACTTACGAGAAGATCAAACAAGGATGGCAAAAGGTAAGGTGAAAATAAGATGAAATCATGCATAAAGAAGCCTTTCCCTATCAAGTTGATGGGCAAAAGAGAACCCAAGGGCCATAACCTTTTGTCAGTAAACCAGTTGCTCTGGGAGGAATAGCCTAGCACAACATAACAGCATCTACAAATCAGAATTGGCCAAATGGAACAGAGGCATTAAATGGCCAGGTATAGGGTCCTCGTGAAGGATATGACCTGTTTCCCCAAGTACAAGATGTTAAAGGATAAAAGAGGATACTGTTTTTAGGTTAGTGGAAGATCAGGTTTCAATGCATCATCTTTGACATGAAAAGACAACAAATTCTTGTCATCTAGAAACAGAGATGATATAGGAAGATGGCTGCATAAAAAATGTTACACTAGGTAATTCTGTTGTAAACTTCAGCAAGGTGAATGAGTAGCAGGTTTCTTGGTGTGCAATTTTGACCAAAAAACAGTAGGATGATCCATGATTCCCTCAAGGGAGAGCCATAGGTATTTGGGAGTATATGGGCGGGTGGAAAGCACATAGTATTAAATTTTCCAAAAAATGAACCAACTATGTTAATGACATCAAGCATGTGGCTCCACCCCCGCCATGAAAATGAAAAAGTTTGAAAGACGCAGGTGAATTCATAAAAAAGTAACGGAACTGACATTTGAAAGCAGCCATGTTTGATAATAACCAATGGAGTAGATTATAAGAGCTCAATTTACAGTCAAAAACTAACTGTACGTTCACATCTCTACATCAATTTCTTTTTATCAATCTGTTATAGAGCATAAGCATGGATTTCAAGAACCTGAGATCGGAAACGCTCAATATTTCGCATGGTCGTGACCTTTGGGTGGGTACCAGTCTGCACATAGGCAGAGAAGTTAGAAGGTACTAGAGCAAAATGAAAAATATATGTTCGAATAAAATGCTCAGCAAACCTCAATAGCATATTGTTCTGCAGGAAGACCAAATGAATCCCATCCCATTGGATGCAAGACATTGAAACCTTTCATGCGTTGAATCTGGCTAGAATATCAGTTGCAGTGTACCCAAGGGGATGGCCAACAGGTAATCCAGCTCCACTGTAATATTCCCAAGAACAGTCAAAATAAAGAGGATATTGTGTCAGCCTATAGATCACATACCACAAGATCACTCAAGTTTAATGATAAAATGCAACAAGACTATGTAATTAAGAGAATGCGAAATGCCATATTAGTGGCATGTGACTGGTATGTTTAGACCACAGTACAAACTGAAATTTAAAATGAAAACATAAGTGAGAAGTACAAAGTGGGTCGACGAACATAATGATCATCTATCTCTTTTCTTGATTTCCGGCAAGATAATAAAACAGAAACAAAAGTTGTACACTGAAAGAACCTTCAATGCAAAATTCGGTATTCCCGTTAGAAGAATGGTCTTCCCTGCATGTTCATAGATGTAAATGGGCCACATGAATGTGACAATAGAAAGAGGTGTCCCAGGGGTTATCAATGATTTGCGGAAGAGATACGCAGCTGCATGGTGCTTTTAGAGACAATGTTATGCAGTCAGACACCCAATGAGGGACTTGAACAGAAACCTCGGATATGGGAACATGTCGAGAATGTAGAACTTCGGTCTCGAGGTGTCCACGTCGTCGGATGTGCGGAAGGTCCTGTGCTCCTCCCAGTACCTCTGCCACCGCGGCTCGATTTCATCAAATGGGTAGGTCCTATTCTGCTCCTGCCTCTGCTGCGCTGGTTCCTCCTGCTGCTGCTGCTGCACGCCGCCGCCACACCGGATTCGACGCGAGCGGCGTGACGACCGGCGGAGCAATCGAAGCTGCGGCGAGAAGCAGCGCGAGCGTGCACAGGTGAACGTGGGGAGCTCCGGCTGGAGAAGTGGCGCCTGCGTCCCGGCCTGCGCCTGAAACGGGAGAGCAGCCATGAATTGCATGCTGTAGAGGATTGAAGGGAGAGGACGACGAGGGAGGGGGTGGCCAGCAGCGGAGTGGAGGGAGTTGCGTGGGTGGGCGAGAATTGAAATGGGCAGATAGGGGCGGCAGCAATGTGGAGAGTGATCTCGTATAGCGTTACTGTGTTCCCGCGGGACATGGTAGCGTTACTGTGGTCCGGGATCTGTTCGGCCGAGTTGCTCTCCTCCTGCATGAGACGATTGGTTGTTGGTGGACTTGGGGGAGCTGAATCATTCGGTTTGGGGTTTTTCAATTTTAGGTCTATATTCTATTTATTTTTAAATTTATTGATCAAAAAAATTAAATTTAGGTCTATTTTGGCGGCTTCTGTTATTTCTTCATCCTTCCGTAACACCTCCGTTTGTGGAGGGTAGCAGCGGCGCAAAAATTTCAGGGCATGCGACCCTTCTTCCGAGCTGCAGCGTGACACGGGAATAAGACGACAGAGTGTGTTCTTCGTCCAGGAAGCAGGCGACGGCGACAGATCTGAGTCTTCTTCTTGGAATCGTCTGCACGAGCAGGGGCGAAAATGGGGTTCCTCCAGCCCGAGCAGGAGGGGGTTCCTCCGGCGCGAGCAAGAGGTGACGGCGACGGAATCCAATCCCTTTTTCGAAGGTGGTTCCTCCGGCGCGAGTAGGAGGCGACAGCGATGGCATCCAGTCCCCTTTTCGAAGGTTCGATAATGTGTGTCCATTTGGATGTTCCTGTCTTTTATAAATATGTGAAGTTTTCTTTTGGTAAATATGGTGATGGTCATTAATAACTACTTGGTTCAGGAGGGATGCATTATTTGCTTGTTTCTATAAAAGTGCATTATTTCTGTAAACCTATCAAACGTCTCTACCATAGCTTCATGGATTCTGCACAAATATTTGCAGACACTATTGAAGGCTCTTGCTGATCTTTTGGAAAAGAGAACTGTTGGGCGTCTGGACAAATGATTTTGCTCAGGCATCCGAGCTGACGCTGCCGCATTAGACAGTGCCCGCCGAGCTGTGTACCCGAGCAATGAGCATTTCTCTTTGGAAAACTGCCCCCATTTGAAACCTATTCTCCAGTGGTCTCAGGTCTGTTGTTCTTTATACTTTTTTTTTTGTATCTTAGTTAAAATGAGGATACACAATGATGTCTTCATCTAATTTGACAGAAACTCTATAAGGCTCATGGTTGCTTTTCCGCAAAATTCCCATCGTCTATTTACACCATTGAGCCTTGCTCTGTCCGGGGATTTGCTGATTTTCTGTTTCAATCGAGCAGGTACCTTCTTCCCCTTACCCCCACCAATATAGTGGCATGCTCTAATTGATCTTTTTAATATTAATAAGTAGATATGGATTATATTCTGAAAATTTTCACCTACAAGAATTGTAGTGCCCTAGAATTTTACTAAAGTGTATGATGCATTTGTGTATGTGTTTCTGCATTTAATTGTATGTCGTAACTGTGTTGAATTTGGCGTCAACATCTACTGACGTTGACTACAGTTAGCGGCATGATCGATTGCCGTTTACTGTCTATTACGACAGGTGATTGTGTCGTTTATTATTTCTAGAATATTTGATTTTTCGGGCAAGTAAGTTGACGACATGATCAATGGACGTCAATTTCATGGTCGACGGCAGCATTGGTTGACGTTAACCTGACTTGCCTACTTTTGTTGTTACCGTTCCAGGGGAGAGGAAATCTGTTGAACCACTCCTATATTTTACCCTTGTATTTTGATGATAACAAAATTTATGATTGATTAATTATTATTAAAAATAATTAATATCATGTTTTCCCAGTAAATATAAATTTATGGAATTATCGTTATATGATTTGCACTAGAAAGATAAATCGATGTTCATTCAATACATCGATTTCAGTTCACAAAGTGCCAACAACGATTTCTGTAGAGATGTAACGATTTCCTTACATTCACATTCATAAGGATTCGCTAAGTGTTTTATCGATTCTAAAGAAATCGATCTCAGATCGATTTGTTAAGTGAATGCAAAGAAATCGATACCATAACGATTTCCTTAGTAAGTTCATAACGATTTCTTTATTTATCTCATAACGATTTCGTTAGTCATCAGAACGACTTGACAACGTAACGATTTCTTTAGATCATAACGACTTGCCTTCGTAACGATTTCTTTAGACTTCGTAACGATTTGCTCTCGTAACGATTTCTTTGTCTTCGTAACGATTTGATTTCATAACGATTTCCTTAGTGATTTCATAACGATTCCTTTAGGAACTTCACATCAATTTGCACATCGATTTTTTAATTGATTCATAAGGATTTGTGCATCGATTTCTTTATAAAATCATAACGATTTGCACAACGATTTCATAAGTCATAAAAATAACGATTTCATAGAAGACAACGATTTGTTTTCTGATTACGTTAAAAAGTCAAATATCTTTCTGAATATCTTTTTGACTGTTGTGCATTAATGAAGATTGTACGTATCACTGCATGCATACAGACTATATCTTTCACTATCATGTTTATCATGTGAACATCTTTTTAGAACAGCAAAATGGCTTTACTACTTTAATGATCATATCTTCTAACGTTGACTGACAACCAGAGACAACTTAGCTGTCTACTGTTTAAGCTCATAAATGTGTGCAGCTCTGACAGCACTGGTAATACAACGTTGGATAAAATAGAAGCCAAAGAATATTTCAGAAATCTTCTCCTTACGTGCATGAGAAGCAAAGGACCGTTGAACTAGAAGCTCCTCTGCACCATAGAGTCTAACGAACACTTGAGCTTGGAGACAACGGCTACTTCAACGGATACTTCAACGATTATCTTTCAAGTTGAAGATATTTATAGAAGACTGAAGCTCCAGAACAAACGGAGAATAGAGAGAAGAAAAGCAACGCTCCCATTCCTTCTGAAGATTCTTCTGCGAGCATCTGAAAGAGCAAAGTCTCACTCCTTCTTCTGTGTAGCTCCTAGCTCTCTGAGTTCAGTGTAGATCTTTGTGAGAGCCTTTAGCACTGAGAGAGATCATCCCTGTAGATCTTTTATCCTCTCAGTCTTTGCTTCAGATCAAGCACCTGTCCTATTAGCTTGATCTAGGGGCGTCTGTTTCCTGAACACATTTGTATGTGTTGTTCCCTTCGTGTGTGAAGGAAGACCTGGTTGTGCCAGGGTGTTGTTCCCTTCTTAGAGAAGGAAGACCACTAGACCAGCTGTGTGCTGGGTGTAGAACCACACTGGGGTTTGTACCAGGAGGTTTACTTCTGCACCTATAAAAGAAGTGGGCTGCCTTCTTGCCCGGAAAGAGAAGAAGACCTGGTGGTATCTAGGGTGTTGTTTCCCTTCGGTTGTGAAGGAAGACCTGGTGGGGTATCCAGGGTGGTGTAATTCCCTTCGTGTGAAGGAAGACCAGCTGAGCTGGGTATTGTTAGTCCATAAGGGGGATTGTACCCTTGTAGTGAAATCCCAAGAGATTGCTTGGGGACTGGACGTAGGGCTCCTGTGGAAAGGAGGTCCGAACCAGGATATATCGCTGTGTCTTTTTGTGTGCTTGCTTTGCCTTTACTATATTCCTCTACTAACACTAACAATCTGCGAAGTGCTTTTGTGTGAACGTTTTTGTGGATAGGTTTAATTGATCGAACTTTTAAAGTCCTATTCACCCCCCCTCTGGGCTAGCTAGCTGGGCAACAAAATCGGCTATTTCCAAAAGCGTTTAATGGAAGATTTGGGGCGTTTCTGATCTAAGGGTTAGGATTAAGGCTTAGGCAATCCATAGGGATCTTTATAAGACCTGGATTTAGCCTTTGGGAGGGGTTTTCGCACTGTTTAGGAAGAGAGAAAAGAGGGCCGAGAGAAAGGGTTGCAGAACTTCGTTCGGGCGATCTGAAGCATGTTGGACCAATGAGGAACATCAAGGATCGTGGTCGGAAAGATCTCCAAGCGTAGGAGCCGTGCTAGTGGCCAGTTTTGGGCGATTGAAGACGGAGTGGAGGACTGCCTTGCTACCAAGGCGGGCATTTTTGGATTTTTCTTCGTCACTTCAGAAGGAGGGTTAGAGGCAAGTAGCATGGGAGATCGGTTTAGGATAGTACATTCTTTAGATTTGTTATTTTTACAGATTTTTAAACCTTGAAATAACATGTGGGAAGGGGTTTAAGTTCCGTCATTTTATGTGCGGGTTTCTGTGTTTTCTGGACGAATGAACTCAACGTCTACATCGACCGCCGTTTAGTTTATGTAAACGACAACATCGATCGCCGTTAATTTCTTGTAAACGACAAGCTTCTGGACGCCTACTATATGTTAATGGCGTTATGTGCTGCCATCAACTGATGCTAACGACAGGATATGTGGACGTTGACTCTGTGTAAACGTCACATATCTTGCCATTAAGTTTATCAGTGCTGTTTTTTTTCTGCAAATCTGATCATTATTCCTCAACTGTGGTTTATGCATGTGTGGAGTTTTTCGGTCAGGTTATGCTCTGTATAAATCAGTGTTGTTATACAGTAGACATGTCATTGCAATGATGTATGGACTATGTATGGTTGTTTTTAAAGAATTCTATTGATTTAGTAAATGAAAAATGAAATAGATGCAAGTATGATCCATATTTATGTTGTAATTAGAAACTGTACTGCTGTTAGGTGGAACTACAGACCTATTGCACTCAATTTTTACATAGTAATTGCATGATTCATTCACTGTTGTACCATGTTGAGTAGTTCAAATTTATGGAGATTAATCATGGAAAATGTTACAAAACTCAGAAAATTATGAAAATTTACATGTGCGTGGTATGATTAGAAATAGATTTACTGTAAAAAAAATTGGAATTTTTGGAGCATTGTGCATACTTTTTATTTTCTGAATCATAAACTGTACATGAAAATCAATAGATATGAGAATGTGTATGCATGTTAGATTTGATGTAATCAGTAAAAAATGGCATCATAATAGGTTGTTGTTGTACAGTAGAGTTTTGATTTCAGAACTGAGAAAATATATTGTGTAATTTTGCATAGTTATCTTACTAATTAGGCATGATTTTATGAAAAGAAGCATGATAGAATTGCATATAAATGTTAATTGCATCAATATATGTTATTGCATTTCTGAAATGAATGGGCCAATGAGACATTGCTATTATAGAGATACCTATATGGAACTACGCCATGGAATGCCCTATGGTAATGGTTCATCTACATGAAATGACCTACATAAATCCGTGGGCAACGGATTGAAATCCTGGAGGTAGACATGTTCTACTGGTTAAGGTGAGAAGGACTTTTCTCGGTATTGCGCAATAACCATGACTTCATCACTGTTTTGCGTAGGTGATAAGTGAATGACTACATGCTACATGATCTCTATTAATAGTGGGGCTATGTCTCGGCAACTATACTACATGATAAACGATCTACATGCTACATGATAAATGATCTACATGCTACATGATAAATGATTTACATGCTACATGACAAATAAACTACATGCTACATGTTAATTGACTACATGCTAAATGATGCTTAACTACATGCTACATGATATTAAATACATGTTTTAAGATTTTGTCAATATGTCATGCCATATGATATTGTTAAATGCTTTGTTTCATAATGATATCTACATGCTATGAGAATTGTTTTACTCTACATGATAAATAACCATCTTATATGATAAATGTTTTAGAATATGTTAATAGGAAGAGCTATATGGTATCAAGGATGTGAAAGGAAATATGCTACCATGTGTTTAAGCTTAGTATATGATATATCTTGAATTATCTTTAATGTGACTCGTTGGGTCTTTTATATTCACACTTGATTAACATTTTAGGAGAGACTGAGGATACCCAGGAGTTAGTGCACTCTGACTCGGAGCATGAGGACGTGGAGGCTTAGTGTTTTCTTTATGTGTGCTTGAGAGTTTATGTGAGAATAAGATGTACTTTGAGTTTTATGTATTTGGACTTTTGAATTGTAATAATTTGGACTATTGCAATCCTTCCTTTATGTTTTAGACTTGATAATTGGATACATTGTTGATTGAAAATTTGGTTCCATATTCTGTTGTAATTTGTTGGAATTTAAATTGTCATTTATGTATATCTCAATCTGTACCGACTATTGTTGGATATTTCCACTGTAATATCTCTAATGGATCCAATGTGAGTTGGAATAACTGTACTGGGTCCAAGAGGGGCATTACAAGAATGAAGCATATGTAATTCATATGCATCGTGGCATAGATTTTAGTGAATTAGTTGATGAAGTTTGCAATAGATGGTCACTTATAAGAGAACAAGTGGAACTCAAATACATGGTTCCATAAAATTGTCATTCCATGTGAGGATGTTGAATGGGACAGACATTGATCGGATGTTTGATATGCATCTTATGCTTGGATGTAAAGTGATGAATGTACAAGTTCAAATTGAAGCCTCAAAAGAAGTTTCAAGTTCCAAGTGAATAACATTTTATAAAAAAATATTGATATAATAATTCTTCTAGATTTTTATGTGTGTCTTACTTGTAGATCATTTGGTGAGCAATCTTCTGTCTCTGATAATATGATACATACTCGTTCTGAGAATTCAAGTGAAGAGACGAGACTAAAAAGTTATTTGATCAATTATTCTAACCAGACATTTAGCAGTGTTGAGTAACTCCGCATAAACCTCAATAGCTATGCTATTTCAAGAGCATTTGATTACCATTTCATTAAGAATGAGTAAGCACGAGTTCCTGTTGCATGTAAAGTTACTACTTGTCAATGAAGTCTACATGCAATTAGAATTGGGAGTGGACCTCAATTTAAGATCAAATCATTGGACAATGTTCACACATGTGGAGGGGGCTTGAGCACCCAAAGGCATCCTAGAGCAACCAAGAAATGGGTCAACTCTATCGTAATGGAGAAACTTAAGGATACACCATTATATCGACCTATACGTATTAAGAATGATATCTTTAGGGAGTATGGTGTTGATGTGTCTTATCATCAAGCATGGCTTGGAAATGATGTTGCTTATAAGAGCCTTCATGGTGATGAGCGGTGTTCATTTGATTAATTACGTTGGTATAAGAATGCAGTTGACTTATCTAATCCATGTAGTGTAGTGGAGCTTGAAGTCACTAGTGAAGGTCGTTTTAGAAATTTTTTTGTATGTTTTTATGCATGTATGGTTGACTTTCATCAGGGATGTAGGCCGCTTCTATTTTTTAATGGTACATTCTTAAAAGATAAGTATCAAGGCAATCTTCTTGTTGCTACTACACTTAATGAAGAGAATGAACTATTTTCTCTTGCATATGTTGCATGTGATGCAGAGAATGAGGAAAATTGGGAATGATTCTTGAATTGTCTGGAAATTTTTGTTTCTCCACAACGCAGATTGTTATAAGGAGACTATTCACCCAATCTCAGAAGTGGATAGATCAGATAGGGATATTGACAATATAGAAATCAAACTTTCTGGAACAAAGAGAAAATCACGTCGACCCAAAAAGAAGAGGATTCCATCTCAACATGCATTAGAAGGAGAAAAAATGACATATACATGCTCTAGATGCAAAGAGAAAGGACATAATCGAAATCATGCTCTAATCCAATTGTTGAGTAGGATGGTATGCAAATTTTCTTATTCTTTTCAATCTAATTTTAATGTTATCTATTATTTTTAGAAAATCATGATCTAATCCTATGTTTTTGAATTTAAATGTAATACAACTATGGCGAGCCAATCTCCCATCCCAATTTTGCGATGTACTTTTGGTCGTATGGTTATTGTACAGTAAAGACTAGTCAAATTGATCTAAATTTAGGGAGAAAATTTTATAAATGCAAGGTGATGCAAATTGTATTATCATTTTTAAATTTACAATGTTATAATTGATTTCATTTATATATTAACATCCATATTTTGTGTGATGATCAATGAGATAGGCATTGTGATTTTTTCATGTGGTGTGATGAAGTGCAGCATTTCATCCAGACTGCTTTAAGTTGTTGTTGTCAAAAAAATGAACGGATCAAGAATCTAGAGAATGAGGTTGCATTATTGGAGAAAGAATTGAGGCATCATAAATCTCTTCTCAAGAAAATAAAAATGGTTGCATAGTCCTTGCCGAAACTTTTCTGCTTCTTGAAAGAGACCGACAATGAGGATGGGAGTGATGGCGAGTCATCTGCATCAATGATTGTGTGTTTATGTTGATGTATTTTATTCCTCAATGTCTTAGATAGTTTCTAAACTTTTATAGTGTGTGAAAAAAATTAAGTTCTTGGATTTATGTTCGGTAGACATATGTCTTCTTAAAACTATGGTTTATGAAGTCTTGGATTTTATGGTTGTTAGTATTCTCATTGCTAGAAAATATTAGAAGTTTGTTTGGTTATTTACCGTGGATACTTTTTATATGTCTATACTACAAGAAAATAAATAGTATCAAAAACTTTGAAAGACCCACTCTACATACAGAACGCAGGTCTGAACAAAATTTTATCATGAACTCGATCCCAAGTTTTAACTTTTTCTCTCATACAACTTCTATAGATGATATTTATTAAGCTAAAAAATTCTAAAAGTATAAAGATTTTAGCAACATTATAACTCAAAATATAATAGATTTTATATGTAACTCATAAATAATAAAAAAATGCAGTCTGAAAAAAAAGGGGAAAATGCAACAAGCACTGTGGAACTTGATGTTCTGTTCAACTGCGCATACGGAGATTTCCCAGTTCAACTGAGGCCTCCAGCTCCAGCTTTCTCAGGGAGATGCGTGCATCACTTTTACATGTGGTGGAAGAAGGATATTTAGGATATTCCGATCCACCCACCGTAAGTTAATTGATGGTGGAGTGTATTTTTGGATCTAAAAATAAAGTCTACTTTAAATAGATCGGATGTTAAAAAAGTTAAATTAATAGACTTAAAATTAAGTAATGGGTCAAGTAATGAGCCCGCTAGTTGATTTTCGCTTCGGTTTGTTTATTGTGGTCCCGAGGGACTAGCAAGAATTTAAATGAGCAACCATTTTTTATATTAAAAATTGCTACCGACTCTTAACTTTGATTATAATATTATCTTAATGTAATATTAGTGCGGAAAGAATATCAGTTTTTAACTAATAGCTTGAATTTCTGTGTTGATATTGAATTTGATGCATAAAGATTGTGGAAAATAAGATTTAAGGGTAAGTGATAGGATTTGTCACGCCGTCATGTACCGCGGCGGCACGGGTGTATTGCACCGTGCCATGGTCGGGTCACCTCCCGAAGGTGACGTAGCTGGACCCGTAATGGATCCGACCAGATCTGTAGTGGTCCGATTGATTTTCAAAACTTGAAAATCTACTCTCAAAGACAAAAAAAAATTGATCAACCAAGAATCAAATTTCAGTCGACCTAACAAGTTCGGTTGACCTAAAATGAAAATTCGATTCACAAAGTTTTGGAACCTAAAAATCTGCTCTCTGAGACAAAAATCGGTAAACCTAAAATCAATTTCCGTCAACCAAAACCTGCACAGGCAAAACATGTCACCATGTTAATGTGTATAGAAATGGTTATAAATTGACTTTTACTATGAGATAAAATCTACAATTTTGAGGGCATATTCAAGACTCTAAAACACATATAAAAACATAAATTATGCCCTATAAAAGTTATACAAAATTATGAAACAAAAAACACAATAAATACACACTGTGAAAAGGTGCACAATATGATTTTTTTATGCGTCTCTATGACACTGTTGCGACACATTTCAAGGCCATAACAATATAGCTTTTTGCACACTTAACAGACATTTTAGACCATCGACATTAATATAAAAAATATTAAATTCATTGGTCATTAGCATAAAGTTCATATAAATCAATTACTCGAGAACTCATCGACACAACATAGTGTTTAATAGATATTTTAGACCCTCGACATCAATATAAAAAATATCAAATTTATTGGTCATTAATGTGAAGTTCATATAAATGAATACATTACTCAATAACTCATCAACACAATATAGTATTTTGTAATCATTAAAGTCTACACAGTACAACACATGAGAGTGCATCTTTGTTAATATTGATTAATTAGTGATTAATAATTAAAAATTATTTTAATATAATTTCGACATACTTGTAGATAAAATCAATGTGTGGTGATATGGAAATAAGAGATATTACAATCTAATGTGTTATTTTTTTAGTGTTTGTTGCACAAATGTTATATTTAATTTTAATGGTTTATATTTATGTCAACTTGTTAATGTATGTTAATAGTATTATCTCGTGTGATTGCTATAACATTATAAATGCTTCCACGAAGACAAAATGATAATATTTGGTGGCAACATGAGAGAATGCTTCAAAAAATACACATTGTTGTGAGATAAATTAGAGTACATTCGTTGTAATTCATACCAAGTTGAGAGACCAATTGAGTCACAAAAGGTTAGACAACTTGGTGTGTGTGCACTGTAATAAGAGGCTCAAGTTGGAACATGTGCAAATGGATGTCAAAAAGGGGGAGTAAAACTATGATCCCACAAACATGTCTTACCTCATAGATGATGACGACTCAATAGTGTTATAGGTTTCTAGATCAACTACAAAAGGAAGATAGAGTTTGATGAGGAGACCGACGATCCAGGAGATCCACCCGACCGAACACATTCGTGACTTCTATTATTGAGAGGATGGAGGCAAGTACAGATGTTAAGAGTGTCAAAGATGCTTGTAGTTGTTTCTTTATCATGAATTTCATAAGTAGAAATGACACCCTGAATTGTTATTATAGATGGCTAAGATGAGGAATGATGAGAACGATGAGATAAATGTTGCATTTTGTTTGTAAGAATTAATGATTGCATCATCAATATTTTTCGTGTATATACATGTCATGGATTTTGCATGTTTGTATGTAATATTCGATAAACAATATATAATTGTGTTGGGTTGTCTTAAATAGCTAGATAAAGTTTCTTATATTTTTTAGCCTCGCCATATGATATTCTTATGTTTCTTTTTTTTTTTAAGTTTGTTCATTTTAGATATTGATTAGGCAAAAAAAAACACAAAAACTAACAAACATGCCTCTTCCTCATCATATCTTAACGATACTATACGATATAGTCTGTATCGCATCACGGAGAATATGGCACGTTCGATCCGCACGATATTGCCAACCTTGGTAAGTGAAGGAAATGATATGTCTTTTAATTGCCATTTTTTTACAGATAACTCCATATAATATTTCTATATCCTAATTAATACTATATAAAATATATAATTCCTGATAAAACCTTGAAATATGTTCCCATTTTAAAATAACTCCCAACTATTTATTTGCATTGGATAGTTCATTCTTAACTATAATTAAGCTAAACTTTAACATGAAAATATCTATTTTGCCTCTCCTCGCCAATCTGCCATCTGCTACCTAAACCAATCCTCCACCCCCCAAGTGCATAGAGTTGGACGTGTTAGATCAAGGGTTGTAGAGAGAGGGAGGTCTTAGGGGGGTCGCCTCTCTCACGATCCTCGTTTGTTGCTGTTGCCATCTTTTGAAATAAAAATTTTAAGTTAATAAATCATTTCTCTCGAACCAAAGGGAAACAAACCTCAAAGGCAAAATAATTTCTAATTAATACTTTTTAATGGTAATTAACACTAGGAGTTACTACACAATTTGTAGAGAGGAGGGAGGTTATAGGGCGTCGTTATTACTATTGTCTCTATAAACTTTTTTCAATTCCAATCGAAGTATAAGAGTTTATTAGATATTATCAAAATTCTAAGGTGTTATTTAGATATAAGATATGATAGACGTGAATGTAAACATCTCAAATTTATATGCTACACATTTGACAAAGCCTAATTGTGTGATATATATTTTTTGCTCTTCTAATTTAGGTCGACTATTACAAATAAGAGTGGTAAGGGTTTTTATTAAAATAATTATACATTATATTTAAATAATCACATTTAAAAATATTTCTTAAAATAATCACCAAGCTAGCAACTTCGTGCCCGGAGACGGTTGGGATAATACCGACTCCGCTGTCGGCATTGGAAATGTCGACTGCAGTGTCGACATTACCAATGCCGACGCCACGGCCTTAAAGGTGCCACCTCTGTCCCCCTCTTCTCCTCCCTGCCGCAATCGCGTGGAGACATTGTCGTCGCCCTTCAGCAATCTGGACATCGCCTTCTCCTCCTCTACCCCCTCCCCTCCTCCGACATCCAATGCCACCTCCTCCTCCCCTCCTATCCCCCACCTCTTCAACACCCCCCCACCCTCTGTGACACCACCTCCTCCACCTCCCGACGCCTCATCCTGCTACACCCCCCCCCCCCCCCCCCCCAGCCTCCTCTTACACCCCTCCCCCCCCCCCCCCCCCCCCCACTCACACGCCATCCTCCTCCTCCCCCTCCTCCTCCTAACCCTTACTGCCACTCACTCTCCTCTCCAAACTTACAAGTATGTATTTTTTTATTTAATGTTATTATTATATCATTTGATGTTATTTTTTGTCAATGTTAATTATATATATTAAATGATATTTTTTGTTCTTGTTTAATAAATGTGATTTATTTATCTTATAAATGACAGATATAACTATTCAAATATTTTTTTAATGTGTTGTTATGATGATGTCCTACATATTGAGGATCACAAGTCTCAACATGAAGGATGCATTATACACATTTTGTGTGTAAAGAAAGACACAATTTTGGCTAAGTTGATGAGAAAATTATATATCTTGACAAAATATGATGAAAGACATATTAAGATTGGTATAACATGCAAGTGACCTACTTCTATGGGTCAATATATTACTGTGAGAGTTGAAGATGATGAAACGGTTGAAAATATGTTCGATTTGTATCTTTCTCATATATCTACTATACAATCATATTTGGAGAAGAAAGATGTAGATAATATATCTGTTACAGGTAGCTCCTCGGCTGCTCAGCTCATCTATATCTCGTTCGCCAAGCGGACTCAAGATCGACGACCAGGTCGGACTGGGCCCGACATAGCTCGGGGAAGGCAAGGGTGTCATCACATGCGAACCCGAGTTGCTCGTCCTTCAAATCAAATTAAGGAAATCTCCATCTCGACCTCAACCATGGTAATAACATATTCATGAGGCTTTCTAAAAGTGACCCACTCAAACAGCTAGAAAAGTTGTTCACAAGGTAAAGATCCGAAGATCACGCTCCCGGTAAGGACACAGTCAGCGTGAGCTTGCTTGCCGCTTATAGGTGGGGTCAATCTAGCTGGTCTGCCATTTGTTACCTCGACCCACACCAATCAAGGGCATATCTTTAGCAGGATTTCTAGGTTCGCTCTGCGGAAACCTCTTCCAAGCAACCCCTATAAAAATGGATGAACATCCTTCGTCCTGAGGTACGCAATCTCTGAAACACAGACTCCCGACTCGTTATTCTCGAGATGACTTGATCCTCAGAGTGTTTACCCATCGGGGGGAAGCTCAGTGGTCTTGCAGGTCGGGGGCTCGGCAACATCGACACCGTCACTGCGCCATTTTCCCTTTGGGTCTTCTCGGCTTGAGCCGACCCTGTTACTCTAGCAGTAACATTTTGGCGCCGTCTGTGGGAAACATTACAAAAAGCTTCTATGGCACCCAAGGGAAAGCTGGTGGCTCATTCGTCCGGTGATGAGATCATCCCCGCCAGCACTGTTGAGGATCGCCGGAGGCGGTTTTGGTACGGGTGAACAGGATTCAACGACCTCCTCCCGCCTTGACCGGGTCGAGCAGATGATCACAAGTTTGTACGAGATGCTGGCCCGAATGGAGCAAAACCAACAATCCACAATGGCTTGGGGGGAAGTCGTGAGTCGTCCAACCGCCCCTGTCGCGGTCATCCCCAATGTCATCGGACCTACTGAGGTCTGCGCCCATCATCCAGCGCTGTCGACTAGTCATGTCGACATCCAAACTGCGGCACTCGTGTTCTCGACGTCGGCCCCACCGCAGATTCTGACACTGCATGTGGCTTCTACGACGACAACAGAGCACGACATGTCCAGAACAATAGAGGCCGATCACTTCTCGGTCGAGTCAACACTTGCCCCGGCGGGCCTGCTGGTAATAGAGTCTCGATGGAGGAGTGACCTCTAGGAGATGAACAAGAAGATCGAGGCCCTGCAGCGCGGTTCTCGCGTCCCCTCGGTGGCAACATTATTGTCCACCTCACCATTCACCGAGGAGATCACCTTGGCCCCCGTCCCAACGAAGTTGCAGCTCCCCAAGTTCTGGCGGTACAACAGGACGACCAATCTTGTACACCACCTTGACAACTTTCAGGGGGCAGATCGAGATGGTAAATATTTCGGATGCCCTAAAGTGTTGGGAGTTCATGTCTACTCTAGACGACGCGGCATTGTAGTGGTTTAAGGCGCTACCATCAGGCTCTGTGACGAGCTTCCCCGACCTGGCGCAGCGTTTCCTAGACCACTTCTACAATATGGTGCAGCACTCTTTATGCACCGATGACCGGTGGCTAGTCGCACAGAAGGAGGCTGATCTCTTTCGTGACTACGCCAAGAGATTCTAGCTGGAGGTCATGAAGGTGGTAGACCTCGACCTGAGAATGGTCGTCAACATCTTGACGAGGGTCTGCTCCAACGCGCCGTTTGCAGCTTCCATCGCAAAGAAACTGCCAGTAAGTCTCTTCGACCTCCTCTCTCGCATTTAGAAATATGTGCGGCTGGAGTCCACCCTCAGCACAGCAGGAAAGATCGGTAGACCGGCCGAGCTAGGATCAACCAGCGGAGTGCCATCCCAGAAGAAGGCAAGGAGGGAGGAGCCCACAGCGCGTGAACCGAGGAGACCAGATCCAAGCCTCGCCCTGACGAAGCCCGCCGAATCAGGGATCTGCCTCAATTCGGGAGGCTCCCCTCGGAGATTCTGTCGATCATCAAGAAATTATTGGGATTTCAGCATCCCGAACCGATGGAGAGGCCTCCCTCGGAGCGTGGGGCCAACATCTACTGTGAGTACCACAAGGACTTCGGCCACACAACCGACCAATGTCGGAGCCTCAAGGTAGAAATCTCAGAGATGCTATGGCGCGGCATCATCGGGAAGGACGTCGTGGAGGGGCAGTCAAAGGCTCCCACCCCCGATGAGGAGCGCGGGGCTCCTAGAAGCAAGGGGGCGGTCCTGGTACTAGTGGGCAGCTCGACAAGTGGCGGCGACAATGGGAGGAAGCGCAAGGCATACGTGAGGGCTGCAGGATCAGGCTCTAACATACCAGCACCGGGGGCCCAAGGGGTCATTACTTTCTCTGAGGAAGATGTAGTCAGCCTGAGCCTCACACATGACGACGCGTTGGTTATACAAGTCGACGTCGATGGGTACAATGTACACAAAATTTTAGTTGATAATGGAGCCGCACCAGATGTCCTTTTTTACTACTGTTTTGTAAAAATGATGAATCTGAGCTCCGAGTTGAAACCGGTCGCCACACCCCTCTTTGGGTTTAGTGGGACCTCAGTGAGCACCGAAGGTTCGATCAGGCTGAAAGTCACCCTCGGCACCCGACCACGTCATGTAACGGTTGCGGTCGACTTCCTTGTGGTGAAAGTGAAGTCGGCCTACAACGCGATTTTTGGTCAGGGTCTATTGGGTAAATTGGAAGGAGTTCCCTCAACCTACCACCAGAAGCTGAAGTTCCCAACGCCGAACGGGATAAGCGAGGTTGTGGGGAACCAGACCGAAGTCCGTCGGTGCTATGTAAATTCTATCAAGGCAAAGGAACCAGTAGTTTTCGAGTATGAATCTATCCATGATGAGAGCTCGAACGAGGCGATGAGCCTCAACCGCTGGATCGACGTGGTTCTCTAGCCCTATAAATAGTGTGGGCAGTACCGAAAAAAGGACCTTACCTTTGCGGGCGAGTTCCCACCGTCTAAGGAGGTCGACCTTCCGAGCACTAAGGCATCAACCGAGCATTCGGGCCATCTTCTCTGATTCTCTGCTTCTAATAATGTAGCCGAGTATGAGGTTGTCATCTCAGGGCTCAGAATGGCGAGGTCGTTAGGAGCAACACGAGTCCTCATTTACAGTGACTCCCAGCTAGTCGTCAGCCAAGTCTCGAGGGATTTCGAGGCACGAGAAGAAAAGCTTGCATCATACATGACCGAGGTCCTGAGAATGATGGACGATTTTGAATCAACTGAGCTTCTAAAGATCCCGAGGTCTAAAAATTCTCAAGCTGACGCGTTGTCCAAATACACAACTACTTCGGAAGATCTCCCAGAGTCCTCGGTACTCATAGAAGAGCTCTGTGAGCCTTCTGTGGGGACTGCAGTGGAAGTCCTGTGTGCCAGGGCCGAGCCGACATGGATGACTCTGCTTGTGGAGTTCATTCGCGACGAGCGGCTCCCAGAAGACTGAATCAAAGCAACGAAGACAAGGAGGCGAGCACCAAGATTCTTCATGGTCGGATACGTCCTCTACAGAAAAGGCTTCAGTTACCCACACCTACGTTGCCTAAACCCAGATCAAGCTGAGGAAATCATCTAGGAGGTGCATGAAGGCACATGTGGAAGTCATACAGGACCTCGATCGCTAGTCCGAAGGATAACCCGACAAGGCTACTGGTGGCCGACCATGCTGAAGGAGGCTGAAGGCTATGTAAGGAGATGTCGGCAGTGTCAGCTCTTTGGGAGAGTGGATCGACAGCCGCCATCAGGCCTCACCTCGCTAACGGCCCCATGGCCTTTCGCCCAGTGAGGGATGGACATTCTCGGCCCATTTCCGCTGGCCTCGGGGCAGCGAAAATGCGTCATCGTCGGAGTTGACTACTTCACCAAACAGATCGAAGCCGAGCCGTTGGCGAAAATAATAGACGCCAATGCCTGGGGGTTTGTCTGGAATAATATTGTATGCCGGTTCGGCCTGCCCAAGACGATCGCCACCGACAACAGCAAGCAATTTGATAATGCCAGGTTCCATCGGAATTGCGAGGAGCTCGGCATTGACCATCGGTTCACCTCAGTTACTCATCCTCAGTCGAACGGGTAGACCGAGGTGACCAATTGGACACTTCTCGACGGGTTAAAGAAGCGGCTAGGCGACCTTAGGGGCGATGGGCCTAGGAGCTACCCCATGTACTTTGGGCCTACCGCGTGACACCTCGTGAAGCAACTCGGGAATCCCCCTTTGCGCTCGCCTTCGGGGTTTAGGCAGTGACCCCCACATTACTGCTCGTACCTTTGGAGGGAGTTTTGGGCTTCGAACGCGAGAGCAAAGACCGGTCGCTACGATCGGAACTCGACCTGATTGAAGAACGAAGGAACGAGGCGGCAGCAAGAATGGAGGCCTATCAGCGAAAAATGAAGCGGAGATTCGACGCAAGTATCAGGCCTCGACGCTTCGGCGTCAATAGCCTCGTCTTACGAAAACTCACCATTTAAGACCCCAAGTCGGCTAGAGGTAAGCTCTCCCTTAATTGGGAAGGTCCATACCACGTGGTTGAGGATCTCGGTCATGGAGCCTACCGACTGGCGAACTTGAGCGGATCAGCAATTCTGAGGACATGGAACGCTGAGCACAGTGTTATTATCCTTGAGAAGTCAATGAAGATGTCTATTAAGAGTCATAAATCTGTAAACGAGGTCGCTTCTATTGCCCAGCTAGCAAGCCCAGAGGGGGGGGGGGTGAATGGGATTCTAAAAATTCTTTTCGATTTAAACCTGTCAACAAAAACACTTTAAAGAAGATCACTAGAAACGATGGTTAGTGTTAGTGTTAATCAACAAACACACAAACACACAACACAAGAAATTTTATCCTGGTTCGGACCTCCTATCCCAAGGAGTCCTACGTCTAGTCCCCAAGCAATAACTTGGGATTTCACTAACAATGGTACTATCCCCCTTAGGGACCCTTACACATCCAGCCGCATCTGGCATTCTCTTCTAACCTCGAAGAGGTATACAACCACCCTGATACACAGGTCTTCCTTCCTTACCGAAGGGAATACTAACCACATGTTTTCAATAGGTCTTCTCTTCACAGTCCGAAGAGGAACTTCACAACAAATGTGAAAGAAGCAAAAGGCCCCTAGACCAAGCTTACAACAGATGCTTGATCTGAGGCAATGTCTGAGAGAGAAAGATAATTACTACAACAATCTCTCAGACCAACAGGCTCTCAAAAAATCCAAACAATGAAGGCTTGAGAGCTAAGAGCTAAAACAGTGGATGGAGTGAAGCAAGCGGCTCTTCTTTTGTTGCTGAAGATTTTTCTTTGAAGGCTCTAAGGTGCAAAAAGTTGTCAAAGTTATGCTTCATAGAGTCATCAGTCTTCTATATATCTTCTCTTGAAAAATGTAGTTGTTGAAGTGGTCGTTGTCTCTAAGCTTGAAACACGTTAGACAGCATGGTCCATCGTGCGCAATAAGTAAGCTTGTAGCCATTTAATGCTCTGAAGCCATGCACGCAAAGAGAAAATTCATCTTGATATCATTCGCTTCTATTTGTCCAACGTTGTATAGCATGGTACTGGCAGAAACCTGCATACAATAAATGCTAAAACATAGACAGCTAGACTATCTCCATACTTGTCAGTCAACGCTAGAAAATATACACCATATTGGAAATGCCATACTGCTATTCTGAAAAGTGTTTCCTATATAAACATAAGAATAGAAGGCAACATGCAGATGATGTGTACAATCATAATAAATGCAAGGATACTAGAGATGTGCACGGCAAGACTTTGACTTTCACAATATTTGAAAATGTATTTGAATACCATGTGTGAAATCGATGTAATCCATGAAGTCGTTATGATAAAGAAATAGTTGTACAACTTATGAAATCGTTGTTTATGCAAGTCATTGTTCAAACATAATCAAATCGTTGTACGAGAGTAAACAAGTCGTTGTACAAGTAAATCGTTGTACAGATATAAGCAAATCATTGTACAAGAGTCAGCAAGTCAATGTTTGAGAAAATCGTTGTTCAAACATAAACAAATCGTTGTTAAACATAAGCAAGTCATTGTTTGAACAAATCGTTGTTCAAACATAAGTAAATCAGTGCGACGACCAAATCGTTGTGTAACTTATTGAATCGTTATAAGATGAAAATCGTTGTTACACTTTACGAGTCGTTGTGAGACCGAAATCGTTGTTTCACTTAGCGAATCGTTGTGAGACTGAAATTGTTGTTTCACTTAGCGAATCGTTGTGAGACCAAAATCGTTGTTTCACTTAGCGAATCGTTGTGAGACCGAAATCGTTGTTTCACTTAACGAATCGTTGTGAGATCGAAATCGTTGTTTCACTTAACGAATCATTGTGAGACCGAAATCGTTGTTTCACTTAACGAATCATTGTTTCACAAACTTATCAAATCGTTATGCGATCAAATCGTTGTAGCGATAGAATCGTTCTTTCACTAACTTATCAAATTGTTATGCGATTAAATCGTTGTAGCGATAGAATCGTTCATCTACAAACTTATCAAATCGTTATGCGATCAAATTGTTGTAGCGATAGAATCATTCTTTCACTTAAGAAATCGTTATATCTCTTAAGAAACCGATGTGAACTGAAATCGTTGTTTCATGTGAAATCGATGACCGAATCGTTGTATCTATAAGAAATTGATGTGGACTTAGAGGAAATACATGCTATGAACTTTAAATGAAACAATGTAAGAATTACTTACAGATTTGGCTTGTTTTATTTCCTGTAACTGAGCTTCATAAAAACTTGTTAGAAAATAATTTGTCAGAGTTTTGTTAATCACCAAAATTGTATATAATTAAATAAAATTATATGGGGATGAACTGATCATCAGCTTCGACACTCTAGATTCGTAAACGAGGTCGCTTCAGCACTCTAGACTCATAAACAAGGTCGCTTCGACACTCTAAATCCGTAAACGAGGTCACTTCGGCACTCTAGATTCGTAAACGAGGTCGCTTCGGCACTCTGAATTCGTGAACGAGGTCGCTTCGGCACTCTAAGGTCATAAACGAGGTCGCTTCGACACTCTAAATTCGTAAACGAGGTCGCCTCGGTGCTCAATGAATTCATGAACGAGGTCGCTTCAGCACTCTAAGGTCATAAACGAGGTCGCTTCGGCACTCTAAATTCGCAAAACGAGGTCGCCTCGGCGCTCGATGAATTTGTGAATGAGTTCGCCTCGGCACTCATTTCGTAAACGAGGTCGCTTCAACACACTCGCAGTGAAGATGGTTTCAGAAGGGAAATTGGTCGAGGTTAAAGAGTTTGACAAATTTAGAGTACGAAAACATAGAGTTACTATTCAAGCAGAAGGTATCATAAAATCTCGATTCTACAAGAGGAGTTATAAAACCACCGATTAGAGCTCGGTGATGGCTTCTGTTATAGGGGCAGCAGTTGCGAGTCGCCTGCCGGAACGGGTGAGGAGGAAGCATCAACGCCAGTCTACCTGGGCTCCTCTTCATGCTCGTCCTCGTCCTCGGTCGCAGACGGAGGCTACAGCTTCGACAGATCTAGCTCGGGGAAGTTCTCGGCCACCCTATTCAGGCAGAAGAGATAACCATCCCAAAAGAGCCCGGTGATCTGCTCGATGTACGCGTCAGACTTCTTATATTCGGCCACGACCTTCTGTCACTCGTTGAAAATGAGCTTCAAGACTTCGGATTTTCTCCGACTGTGGCCTCCACCTTAGCCTGGTGAGCCTCCTTCTCCGCCTTCAGTGACACATCAAGCTTGTTGATGCCCCTGGCAAGCGCAGCTGCCCGATCCTTGGACTTGCTGGCGCGAGTGGCCTCGGCAGCAATCGACTTCTCGAGCTCTACGTTCTTCGCTTCGAAGTTGGCACATTTTTCCTCTATTGAGTGTAGCCAACCTTCAATCGTCGTCCGGGCATGGTCCATCCGGTGGAGAAGGGCTTCCACCATCCCCAGATGGCGCTGCATCCCCCGGTAAAGCTTGTTAACAAGCTCGGAGGACTTCATCGTCGATGCCTGAGTGCTGGCGTCGACCGAGGTAGAGAGTCGACCCCATTCCTTGGGGCTCAGCTCTGTCGACGGCACTAAAGGTTAGCCAGGACGACGAGAGGATGAGGCGGTGCTCAAGGTAACACCTTTGGCCGGCTCTGACTCTGATGACCAAGCTCGTTTGATCGATTTCTTTGCTGCCGACTGAGTGGATTGCGCCGACGTGGCCCGGATAGTCTCATCGGCAGTGGGGGCCGAGGGGTCCACTGAAGCTACCCTGGATATTTATGCCCAATAAGGCTCCATATCCAAGTTTGCCTCCCGTGATCGGACCAAAGTCTCGCAAGGGAGAACTCACACAAGTGTCCAGTAAGAATATAAAAGACAACCACAAGAGTATAATATACAAAAAAAGTACATGTATTTATACTCATTTACCACAATTTTACATTGTTCCAATATGTTATTACATGTCTAAGAGAAAAGTACAACTACCTGGGGCATACCCCGAGGCAGTAAAGCTCATACTGAACACGACTACTACTCAGCTGGTGGTGGTACAAGTCTGCCACAACGCTGCTGCAAGCCAAACGCATGGCAAGCTCTGAAAAGAACTATAGGGGAGTGAGCCTCAACAAGTCGTAGGCTCAGTAGGAACCTCCCAAAAACAACCACAACCAACAAATGAAAGAAGGAACCAAGTCCTCAACCCCTAAGGGTCTCACTGGCAGCACTAACTGATGCACTAGAGAAGTAAAATGTACTAACAATAAATGTAACGGAACTGCATTAAATATGAACACACTAATTGTCATGGTTTACAAGAAATAAAAGAAGCTATAGAACTAGTGTAGATACACCAGTCCACCACGACAGCTGAAAGAACCATGCCACAAGCCATATAGACCAACCACTGACCGACGGTAATGAGACTGACAACAAAGAGCCAGTCCGCCACAAAACGAACGAGTGATGCAAGGCCACACAAGCCAACAACCAACAAAAGGTAATGGGGCTAACCACAAGGGTTAGTTCACCACAATACCCACGATAGCAAACACATCGGAGAACTACCCACACAGGGGTACAACATCACAAAGGGAAGGTCACACAACGCGACTTCCACAGAAACTGATCCACCTCCCCACTTGATAAGGCTAGCGCATTGTGTGTCACAACAGCCAACAACCCATACAGGGTACTGTAGACACGTCATTAGTAAATTTCATGTTATACCGCAATGCCTCGAGTGGCTCTCTTCAATTAACCTCTGGAGTAATTTTCCTTTTTTTTTTCTTCAGAATTTTTTAGGATTTTTAAGAATTTTTCTAAGGGCTTTGAAGGGGTCTGTTGTGCACAAGTGATTCGCGACGGATACAATGGTCGCAGTTTAGGATGTTTGATCAACGACAAGTTAAACCGTCACGTTTCACACTTCCTTTTCTGGCGCTTACCCTATTTTGAATCGCTTCCGTTTAAGTCGTCGCGTTTAAGAGTTTTCAATTTTGAATTGTGGCAATTTCCAAAATTGTTTTTGGAAAGATTTCCTTGCTATTTGGAATCACGTCCACATGGTCCGTCGCGTTTCTGACCTTCCATTGTATGAACAACGAATCTCATGTAAACATCGATTCTGTTCAAATACGCAACCACTCATGTCGTCGCGATTCAATATTTCCATTTTATTAAATTTGGAAAGAATCGATCAATGTTGGAAATGTTTGAAACGCGTCGGTCTATGTCGTCGCGATTCTAGAACCTGCTATAATCGATGTTTGGAAATGTTCAATCGGAGCAAGTTGATCTTTATAAACGTGAAGTTTTGGTCGGTCGCGATTCACATCAATAGGCGATGTCTGTGTCCATCGCCATTCATGAAATTTCCCCTATAAAAGACCCACAAGGCTATAGTTTGAAGAAAAAATCGAGCATTACGGCGAAGCCTTGCCGCATTGAAGACTCAACTTCCGAGCTAAAGGAGGACCCCATTTCCAAGCTACTTCAGGCGTCCATACTTTGGAGCTTGGTTCCTCTTCCTCCCCATTCCATTGGAGCGAGGCGGGAGCTTCTTCCACTTCATCCAAGCAAAGCAGCGGGCTCACTTCGCCAACTTTTCTTCCTCCCTTCATTTTTGTTTTAATTCATTTCTTAGTTCATTCATCATATCACCCTAACACACGCACATTTCATTTCCATCACACCTATATTTTAGGGGTTTAACACCACTCCCACGAGGTGTGTTCAAGCCCATGTCATTGCGTTCTTCATACTTTTCTTTGAATTTGGTGCTTTACAACTTAGACTAATCATTTTTCATTTGTTTACTTGTTTTTCTCTCTTTTGCAAGGTAACCACGGGCTAAAGTCTTCTTCGCCGGCCAGCTGATTGGAGAGTTAGAAGTCAACCCACCATCATTCCATCTCCTGCGATCTTTGGGTGAAGGTAAGTAACACTCTACGCCTCTTATCCATCTCCTTCGGTGCCCTCGTGTACCTGGCGATCACACTCCATCTTCATGCACACACGCACCTTTTCTTTTCTTCTTCTTCCATACGCTTTTTTTTATAAATTCTCTTTTTTAATTACTTCTTTGTGGAGTGTTTGAAAAAGCACGTTCACAGGTATAGGTGCCTAAAGCCACGAGGTATCATGGTATCATGACAACCCACCACCACACACAAAACTGCAACACAATTGTGCCTCCTACAAGGCACACCACGGCGAGTCAAACCACAACCGGTGGGTTACCACTCAAGCCACAACCGCTGGCAAAGCACGAGTTGGAGGGAACGACGCCACCACACGGGAACAGACTACTGGTTCATGATGCCAGTATCCAACCCGAACAACACAACACAAGAACTACCTCTTAGTCTCGCAGTCAGACGAAAGGTCCAACTGCCGCTCTAAAACTACACAGTAAAGCCAAAGAACAGTGGAGACCTACCAACACCACACCTGCAGACCGCACACAACTGCAGGCCCATGCTTGGCACCTTTAGGGACTCTGGCCTAAACTCCCTAAAGTGAGGCACTGAAAAACATGACTAGATGGGGCCCAGTACATCTACTGGTGTCCGTACCCCCAACCACGAGTGCGCTACAAGCGACCGCACACCCACAAACACAAGTCGTTGCCCTCTGTCGTCTTTCCCTCAGCCAGACATACAACTCAAACACAAGAGTGAGGGTGTCCAAGAAGACGACATAGACCTCATTGGTACACAAAGTACTGGGACAAACCCCGAGCACTAACGTGCCTTGCTCACACAAAACCTGGGATACCCGACTAGAGAGATATTCCGGAATAGGCGCCGGACCACCAAACTCGGTAAGCACACAAACCACGCTGATTACTTAACACAACCATAAAACTTATACCACGATACACAAACCATAATCAGCTCATCATTGGTCACCACGTGACCTCCAAGCAACTACACACTGCTACAGACATAAACTACATTACAATCTTGCCTGTCATTGATCATTTCATGACCTCCATAGCACACACCACTATGCACATAAACCACACATATGAATTGCATATTCTTTTTAACATGATTAACATAACCATTAACCTAAACATGCTTTACTAATCATTAATCAACTCAGAACAACTTAAGATACCCTAAATGACCTGAGCTAGGTCCACACAGGACCCTCATTTCCCAAGGCTTAACAACTTACTTCGGACAGAAGAACGCGACGAGGGGCATTATCGTGTTACAAACGTGATGTCCCGAAAAATCGCAGACTCCGTCGCATTAAGAACGCGTCGGCCCGACAGGCCGCGTTCACAAGCCAGAACGCGACCGGGCCAGTGGTCGCCACTGTAGACACCCGATTCTGGCCCATAAGTCAAACCACATTTATTGTTCTCTTAATGAGCCCCAAGTTGGTCACTCACCTAGAGCCCATTCGTTATCCAGGTGTTTTGAGCCCATTAAAGTCTAATTCTCAGCTTATCCCGTTCAGTCGTCATTTCTAGAGTCCTTGTTCTAGGGTTTCAGCCCTCAGACCCTAACGCGATGGCCTTGGAGGTCGCGTTTATGTCATTTAACCAACTAAAAGCCTTAGATAATTGATTATCTTTCTAAATAATCGATTAAATTTTCAATATAATCAGTTATCCTTAACGCAACGGGTCATGGCGTCGCGTTATGCTTCCAGTCGCGCCCCCCGTAGGCTGTCGCAACAGCCCATGCATATCTGTTCACGTGCCTTTATGGTCGCGACCACCTTAGTTGTTGCGACAATCCTTGTCGCGTCCCTACGATCTGTCGCGACATGGTCTGCATGCGCTGGCCTCCGCAACCACCTCCACTTTATCCTCCATTGGCCTTATCATCATCCAAACAACCCCCGAGCCGCGGTTTGAGGTTCTATCTCTCCTTGGGACCCTCTTAGGACTCTTCCCATGTAGATTTACTTGGGTTTTTATTATTTTGCATGGCCATTATCACTTATAGATGGGATTTTCTCTCTCCATTCTATATAAGTGACCCTCCCCTTTCAGAGGGAGGGGAGAGCCCATTTTTGCCACAAAGTGTTGCCAAAATCCTTCCAAAACTCCCCCTTAGCTCGTGGACTTCCCATTTCCACCCATTTCCCCACTATTCTCTTCATCAAACTATGTCTCATTCTTCAAGTATGGAGCTTGGCGGCTGAGGAGGCGGCTTTCACACTCTTTTAAGGCTTATGCACGATCAAGGGCATCATCCCACGGCCAGGGAGTCGCCCCTTTGGGGCTCTTTCTTCCTTTCCTTTTCTCATTTCCCTTCCATGCTCTATCCTTTTCATTTCATTTTGAATAGTTACTTCACTTAAATATGGTCTAACATGGTTTATTTTTGTTGTTTCATTATTTTGGCAGGTGCTTAGGCAAGGATAGACGAGGAGCTCTTACTCTCTAGCCAGCTGGAGAGCAGGAAGAAGGTCACCCCATCTTTCTCCCGCACTGTAGAGAATGTGTCAGCCACCTGCATCGCAACAAGGAGAACACGCCCGGTCTGGGCGTCGCAACAGCTATTTTATCGCGACGGGGAGACTCGTCGCGACACCAGTAAGTGCCCGCTTCTCAGTCCTTTTCCTAGCACGTTAGCCTTATGCTTCGTTCATATTTAGGACAACTTGTTAGGTGGTGATCACATTTCCATATCCCATGCTCCGATCGTTTTGATCATGTTTGTGTGTTTCGAGGGCCGTGCAACCCCGGATTACACCTGTGGCGATCACAGTGGGACCTTCAATGCTAGCTTCGTCATTTCTTACCTGCTTGCCCTGCATGTTTGACTTGGTTCATGTTAATAGAATCCTGTTAGGATTGTCCTGGTTTTCCTGTTGTTCTATTCTCTATTGAACGCGACGCTCGTGCGGTCGCGACTTAATCGTGGCCATCAGGATGCCGCGACGTTAGGTCCATGTTTCCCTCTCTATCCTTTTCTTGATCTTCTTTTGGAGGTTTTGAATATGCCTCTCAGTTTTTTCCATGTATATTCGAGGTCTCTGTGCTAGAACCCTGTTAGGGCTCGGGTTTTTCCTTTTGTTTGGGTTGAGTGTAATTTCATATCATTTCCCCCTCATTTTGATGATGACAAATGTGATTTGAATGCAAATTAATTGAAACATGATAAACACATTTCACCTGAAATACATATTCAAAAAGCATGCTTCAAAGCACACTTATCATTTGTACTCATAATAAAATATTTTACTAATGATATAAGTGTTTAATTTTCAGGTACAAAGACTTTTTGCAAAGATGGTGTCGACACACCCCACAATGGTGTCGACACAACACCTCAGACTCAAAGGCAAAAATGAAGAAATGCTAAGACTGTGTCGACACTAGTCAAAGAGCAGGTCGACACGAGTTGCAGATTCCAGGAATTAGTCTACCCAGGTCGACACAGGATGAGGGCAGGTCGACACTGGACCTCGCTCCCAGAACAGCCTGTTTCAGAATTGGGACAGCAGGTCGACACCACCACCAGGGCAGGTCGACACTGGATCAATTCCCAGAACAGCCTGTTTGCAGAATGGGACAGCAGGTCGACGCAATATGAAGCAGGTCGACACTGGACCTCGTTCCCAGAACAGCCTGTTGTCAGATTTGGGACAGTGTGTCGACACCACCACCAGGGCAGGTCGACACACTACGGAAATATTCCAACTTAAGATGGATGATTGCCACGTGTCAGCCTAGGGCGATGGTGTATCAACCTAGGATCGTGTGCCCTTGTACCTAAAGGGTATCTTTGGAATCTTTTGGTATAAAAGGCCCCAATTGGCTATCCATCACATCAAGAGACCCAACGAACTCTTGGAGCCTCCAGAAAGTTCCCTTTGGCGGCGAGAAGAGTTCATCTCCCTCCTCTGCTCTCCTGGTGTCTTCTGAAGACCAATTCTCATCAATTCGATTGTGAGAATTGGGTGTGATCGTTGAAGAAGCATTTGAAGCGCCTCAAGGAAGCAGATCAAGTAGAAGCATCCGTTGGAGAAGATTTCAAGGAAGATCCCCAAGTTCAAAAGTGCAGAGCATCGCTTGGGACTTCAAGAATCCAAGCCTCTTCCCAATCTGAGCTTCTACAAGGGAGTACACTGAAGAACAAAGTCTTTTCATACAATCCTCATTGTACTTTTGTTCTTCTGAGACATTTTGAGATTGTGCAAGTGCTTCTGCATAATTCTCATGAATGTTCTCATGTTCGACATGATCTGCTGCTAGAAGATCTATGTCTTGTGTTGGTGTCTAGCAAAGTTGTTTGTGAGCCACTGTGCTCAGTTTGAGTCGTCGAACTCAAGTGTTTGTTGAGCAGTCTTGCTCAGGATCTAGAGTAGTCTTACTCTAGAGTTGTGTGAGTTGTAAGCTCAGGTGTTGGAGTTGTCTGGCTCCAGTGGGTGTGTTACCCAGTTGTTTAGTGAATCCTCACTGGGTGTGAGGGTGGATGTAGGAATCACATGGGTGATTTCCGAACCACCTAAAAATCTCTGTGCACTTGTCTATTTGTGGTTTGATTCTATTATCCGTTAGATGCTTGCATAGGATCGTTTAAGATTCACTTAATCAACTGGTTTCTCATCTATTTTATCAACTCACTTAACATCTCATCAGATCTGTGTTTCACTGTTAAAATTGCCTCTGATTCTCAAAGTATTTTAAATTGCTTAAGCTTCCGCATAGAGTGGCATAGATCTATTCATCCCCCCCTTCTAGATCTTATCCATCCTTTTCCTCGATCCTTCAATTGGTATCAGAGCGGGTTTATACTTGATCTGATTTGATTTGAGCAGTTTTTGAGTATTGTGTGTCTGATTGCTTGATTGTTTGCTTGCTTGCTGAGTATTCTTTCTGTGCTTTCTTCTTAAGTCAATGGATTCCAAAGGTTTCATAGCTGAGGGCATTCCATAAATAGGCCACCATTCTTTAATGGAACGGACTATTCATACTGGAAAAATAGAATGCAAGTCTTTCTAAGAGCCCAGAACTATGAATTTGGAAAGTGGTTGAGGTTGGTCCCTATGAAAACCAGGGAGAGGAAGAAACCTGGACTAGGGAACAAATAAGAAAAGCCACATTGAATTATAGTGCCATGAACATGATTCAATGTGCTGTTCATCCCAAAGAGTATTCGAGAATCTCAATGTGCAAATCTGCCAAAGAGATGTGGGATAAACTCGAATTACTTTATGAGGGAACATCACAAGTGAAGGAAACTAAGGCAAATATTCTTGTTTCAGAATATGAATTGTTTATGATGAAGTCTAATGAAACAATTTCTGAAATGTTTGCCAGGTTCATGGTTATTGTCAATGGACTCAAGGCCTTAGGTAAGGACTACACAGATGCAGACTTGGTAAGGAAAATCTTACGTTCACTCTCTTCTATTTGGCACACAAAGGCCACTGTCATTGAAGATTCTAAAGATTTGTCCAAAATTTCTTTGGATGAATTGATAGGATCCTTAATGACATATGAAATCAATTTGAAAAGAAATGAAGAACACATAATTAAGACCAAGCCAATGGCACTTAAGGCCTCTTCAAGTAACAAGACAAAAGTCAAGAAAAGACAAGTTCTGAGGAGTCTGAGTCAAATGAGGATGAAATTGCCCTCATGACCAGGCAATTCAAAAATTCTTGAAATATAGAAAGGAAAATGTCTGGGAAAAGAAGTTTTCCTCAGGTAAAAGAAACACTTCCTCTTCTAATTTCAACAAGAATAAAAATCTGACGAAACTGTCATTTGTTACAGGTGTAATAAGCCAGGACACATGAAGGGAGAGTGTCCTGAGAACAAGAAAGAAAAGCACAAGAAGTTCCAGAAGTTCAAGAAGCCAAAGGCCATGGTAGCCACTTGGTCTGATGAAGATTCAAGTGAAGAAGAAGAAGACAAAAAATCCTCAAGCTCTGAGAGTGAGGAAATCTGCTTCATGGCCAACAATTCTGAAGAAAAGGTAACACCTCTTTTGAAGATTTCACTGTTGAAGATTGGCAGGATGTTTATTCTGAATTAGTTGAAAAATATTCTGAAATGAGAAAAGAAAATAAATATCTCAAAAAGAAAATTGAAAACCTTTATCATAACCAATCTTCAAACAACAGAATTTGTGAGCTAGAAAATGAGATAACAGAATAAATGAAGAAAAGAAATCTCATGAACCTAATTGATGATCTAAAGCTTGCCTCTCAAAAGGCCACCCAAGAATTCAAAGACTTATCTGAAAAGCTGGAAATGGAAAACAAGAAAAACACAAAAGATTGAAGAAATTAAAACTCTTCAAAACCAGCTAAAAGAAAGGGATGAAGTTATCCAAACCTTCACAAAAGGTAAAGATAACTTGGAGGCACTGCTAGGAACAAACATGACAACAACTTCTCATGGATTAGGATTCAACAAACAGAAACCAAAGAAAGACAAATCTGGTGAGAAAAAGGGCAAAGCACCATTAATTAAATTTGTCAAAGGTCCTAATCTTGAGAACACAGAAATCAAGCAAACATCAGACAAAACATCAACAAAACACAAAAACAATCAAAAACTCAAAACAAAAGAAGACACCAGGTCGACACAGTCTCCTGACAGGTCGACACCAGTCATGGAGAGGCCGACCTGCTCAACATCAAAAGCTACAAACAACTCAAACAAAAAATCAAATAAAAATTTGAAAAACAAGAAAAGTCAAAGAAAATCATTTATAAAAACCTTGGACCTCCAAGACAACATTTCAAGATGATTGGACCAATCCTTGGAGCCAATGGTATGACAACCCTTGTTGGTATCATCCACAATTCTTTCCCTCAAACCTTTTGATGTACCAACAAAATCCATGGATTCCACCTCCTCATCTGAACTCCTATGCTCAAATGAAAAACTCCCCTCCCACTAAAAACAAATATTGGTGCTTTCATTCCTAAGGAAAGAACAAACAGAAAAGACTGAAAACACCAATGAAACAAACAAAAATAAAAAACAGTCAAATTTGGGTGAGAAAAGATTTACTAACAATGTTCAAACATTCTGATGGTCCCAACTCTGTTTGGGTACCAAAATCTTCTCTCCACTGATCTATTGTGCAGGAAGGTCGTGCACCCAACACCAATGTGTGGTTTCTTGACAGTGGGTGTTCACGACACATGACGGGAGACAGAGCCAAATTCTCATTCCTGATTGAAAAGGAGGGAGGGTCAGTGACTTTTGGAGGAAAAATAAAGGAAAAGATCATAGGATCTGGTAAGGTTGGTCAAACTTCCTCAAACTCTGTAGATAATGTTTTACTAGTTGATGGTCTTGATTATAATTTGCTCAGTATCAGCCAACTATGTGACAAAGGTCACAAAGTTGTGTTTGAATCTGATTTCTGTATGATAATTAACTCATCAACTGATAAAATCAAAATTTTTGGAAAAAGGGAAAACAATGTCTACATGATCAACCTAAATAAAAACTTTTCTGAAAATCTTTACTTTGTTGCAAATAAAGATGAAATTGCATGGACTTGAAACAAAAGACTTGGCCATGCAAGTTTCAGAACAATGAATAAGTTGTTAAGATTGAATTTGGTTAAGGGTCTTCCTGAATCCTTCTCTAAAGTTGAAAATCAAGTTTGTGGGATTTGTGCTAAAGGAAAACAAACAAGAAAATCTTTTAAAAACTTCAATGAGGTACTCACATCTAAGCCACTAGAATTACTTCACATGGACCTTTTTGGCCCTACAAGAATTCTAAGTCTAAGTGGCAAAAGATATGGTTTGTAATCATTGATGATTTTACTAGATTTACTTGGGTTATTTTTTTGTCCCACAAAAGTGATACTTGTCTTGAATTCAGGAACTTCTGTACCACTGTCTTAACAACTTATCCATATAAAATCAAAAATTTTGACTGATCAGGGGGGTGAATTTGAGAACACATCCTTTTCTGATTTATGTGCTGAATTTCAAATATTCCACAAGTTTTCTTCACCAAGAACTCCAGAACAAAATGGAGTTGTGGAAAGAAAGAATAGAACTCTTGTGGAAATGGCTAGATCCATGCTCTTAGGAAGTAATTTGCCCAAATCCTTTGGGCTGAAGCTGTAAACACAGCCAATCACATTCTAAATAGAGCATTGATCAGACCAAAAATCAGCAAAACCCCCTATGAATTATTGAAAAACAAAAAGCCAACTGTATCTATTTTAAAACTTTGGGTGCAAATGCTTTGTACACAACAATAACAAAGAAAACCTTGACAAATTTGATGCTAAAAGCCAGGAAGCTATCTTCCTTGGCTATTCTGAGGTGTCAAGGGCTTTCAAAGTGTACATTCTTAATCTAAAACTGTTGAAGAATCTCCACATTATCTTTGATGAAAATTCCTTTTCAACTGATAATTCTAAATCTTGCAGGGAAAGACAAGACACTGAAGAGGATGAATTTGTTGTGGACTCTTCACCAACCGTTGAGGAGTTTGAAAACATTGAAGAGAACCTGAACACCCCATCTTCAAGTGGTTCAGGTAATATTGTCCCAGAAGTGGGTACTTCTCAACAGGTAATTTCTGAACATAGATTTCTGAAAGATCACCCATTAGACAATGTGGTTGGCAATGTAAATGATAGAGTTAGGACTAGATCTTCATTCCTGCATGATATTGAAGAAGACCCACTAGCTCTAATTTCCCAAATTGAACCAAAGTCAATTGATGAAGCCTTGTCAAGTTCAGATTGGATTAATGCCATGCATGATGAACTTCATCAATTTGAAAGAAATCAAGTATGGGAATTAGTACCTAGACCTAGTGACCAAACAGTCATTGGCACTAGATGGGTTTTCAGAAATAAGTTGAATGAAAATGGTCAAGTCATTAGAAATAAAGCTAGGCTAGTTGCAAAGGGGTACAATCAAGAATTTGGAATTGATTTTGAAGAATCATATGCCCCTGTAGCTAGACTAGAAGCAGTTAGAATTTTCCTTGCTTTTGCATCCTCCATGAATTTCAAAGTTTATCAAATGGATGTCAAAAGTGCATTTTTAATGGATATATTAAGGAAATGTTTTTGTTGAACAACCTCCTGGATTTGAAAATGAAAAACATCCTAACCATGTTTTCAAGCTTAATAAGGCTCTCTATGGTCTTAAGCAAGCTCCAAGAGCTTGGTATGACCGTTTGAGTACCTTTTTACTTGAAAAAGGATATTCTAGAGGAAATGTTGATCAGACCTTGTTCACAAAAACAGTCAAAAAATCAAATAATTGTGGTCCAAATTTATGTTGATGACATAATATTTGGCTCCACCAATAAAGGGCTATGCACTGAATTTTCAAATCAAATGAAGAATGATTTGAAATGAGTTAATGGGAGATTTAACATTTTTCTTGGGATTGCAGGTTAACCAAACATCTGAAGGGATCTTCATCAGTCAAGCAAAGTATGTCAAGGAACTACTCAAAAGGTTTGACTTTCAGAACCTCAAGCATTCAAGCACACCTATTGCTAAATGCTAAGCTAGAAGAAGACTCAAATGGTAAGTCAGTAGACCAAAGACCTACAGAGGTATGATTGGCTCTCTACTCTATCTTACAACTTCTAGACCAGATATTCAGTTTAGTGTGTGTTTGTGTGCTAGATTTCAGTCTAATCCTAAGGAAAGTCACATGTTAGCTGTTAAGAGAATTTTCAAATATCTTGTTGGAACATGTGATTTAGGAATTTGGATCCTGCTAATTGCAAGCAGATTTGATTGCCTATTGTGATGCTGACTATGCTGGGTGTAAATTAGATAGAAAAAACACAAGTGGCTTGTGTTTATTTCTAGGTGGGTGCCTTATTTCTTGGGCTTCCAAGAAGCAACATTCAGTTGCACTGTCAACTGCAGAGGCTGAATATGTTGCAGCAGGTAGATGTGGAACTCAGATTCTCTGGGTGAAACATCAACTTCTCGATTACAACCAAGATTTAGGTTGTGTACCCATCCTATGTGATAACACAAGTGCAATAAATCTATCTAAGAACCCCATTCAGCATTCTAGAACCAAGCATATTGAGATTAGGCATCATTTCTTGAGAGATGAGGTTGCAAAGAAGTCCTTTGAACTCCATTTCATTGAAACTGAAAAACAAGTTGCAGACATTTTCACTAAACCCCTTCCAGAAAACAGATTTTCATCCTTGAGGAGAGAACTTGGTCTTTGTAAATGTCCACATTCTTGATCTCTCTTTAAGTTTGGGTTGAGTGTTATGCACTGTTTAAAGGGGAGTTCTTTTCATATCATAACCCTTTGCTTCCTTCAGTCACATTGTCCATATCTCTCTCAATTCCATCCATTTCCTTTGGACAATAAATTCTTCAACTCTTATTGTGTTGAAATTTCTTGGTATATCAAATGGTGACTTGGAGAAGGACAGGTTATGCTTGTCTGGACACTTTCACTATGCGAGAGTATATGTCTCCGCCAAGTACTAAGAAATGAATATGCAATTTCTGAGGGGGAGCTTTTATTGTTAAAAGAAAATTATCTTTCTTGATTTCAACAAACTTGCATCTCTTTATTTTGATAGGAAATGATTGAAATCATCATCTCAGGGGGAGCTAGAAAATTCAAGTCATGACTTTTGCAAAATTCATAACTTTTCTTGCATTTCATCAATTTCCTGCATGATGTCATCATTCAGATATCTACAGTCTCCAAATGATCCTTTGAGTGATCTATCATATTTTTTACTAATCAACTGTCAACTATATTTTTCAACCCACATAAATTCAGAACTCTTCCAAGATTGAAAACACCTTGTGTCTTGAAATTAAAACAACTCTTTGTTTGCAACTGATGTTGGATAAAATTGATTTCTATCTTACAAAACTCTAAAAATTTGAAAATTCCACAGAGCAATGACATTTGTGCTGAGAAACTGCACACCTTCACAATGAATGAAGTGTCATGCATGTCATGAGGCACTAATGTTATCTCTGTTCAAAGGGGATAAAAAATTCAAAAATAAATTCAAAATACAACAAAAATGTGCTATACTTTTTGATAATGACTGAGTAACTGGAAATATTGGCGTCTACAAAACGTATATTTTCATGTCAAAAGGTCATTATTTACCCCTTTGAGACTTGACAATGCATAAATCCTAAGTATCCAGGGACTATGGTGTGTAAAAAGCACTAGTACTTGAGTGAAAAAGATTTATATCATTTGATAGTCTATTACAAAAAAAAATATGTGTGTTAATGGAGTTTTGTTTAGAAAGAATCATTTTCATTTATCATCAAGTTGTTTCTTAAGATTGTGTTTTATTTTCAAACAAGTGCATTCAGTCTAGAGGATATCTTTATTTCTTTAACATTGAGAAATATGGTAGCTTATAGTTGATTGTTAGATATATTATATCCCTCAAATCATCATTTCAGTGACTCAAATCTTTGAATGCTCATATCCTATTGGAAATTGTTTAAAACTTGAATTGTGATGAATTTCTTGCAAAATATAGCAAATGAATTTTTAAGTCTCTTAAAAATCCTTGAAATGACTATTTCTCTCATTGATTATCTTTTTAAAGAAGTCCCAAAAATTTCTCAAAAAATCTCACAAAAAAATTCAATTTTTTCTTCAAGGCCAGGTCGACATCATTCTATCCCGTGTCGACACACACCCTAGGTCAGGTCGACACTGCCCCCTTGCCAGACCTTTTTAAACCGTGGGTTCCGGATAAGCCCTTGTTGTTCCTGCGGGGTATTGCACCACTGCAAACCCTTTTTTAGGCATCAGGTCGACCCGACGGTCTTCTTCTCTCATTTCCGGCAAGAAATTCCACATCTTCTCTCTCAATCACATACCTTTCTCAATCGTCTCTCTTCTCCTTCATCAACTCCCGATTCCACTCCTTTCTTGCAACTATGGTGAGAAAAATGGGTCCTCGCCGTGGAGCAAGATCTCAGGCCTCATCTAGGCCAGTTCCGGCAGAGGATGATGTTCCTCAATTCGAAAGAAGAACCAAAAGGCGCAATGACCCTGCAGAGCAACCAGGGTCCTCCTCTGCACCTCAGCCAGTAGCCAAGAGAGGTAGACCCTCTTCTTCGGGCAGGGTAGGGTTTCTAGACCTGAGAATCCGGGCTCCTCTTCTGGAGATTCTACAAAGTCATCTTCATCATCTTCGTCTGAGTCTTCCAAATCTCAAGACACCATTAGTGAAGCCAAGCTAATTTTGAAGCCCAGAAAAGTGGATTTGACAAATATTCAGCTAGCAAATACCTTTCCAGAAATTCAGACCTACTTCTCTTTTCAGTCTTGGTTACTCTTTATTTCTGAATTTCAAATTATCTATCCAAGACTTGTTAGGGAATTCTACAAGAACTTGAAATGCACAGATGAAGGGTTTTAGTCAAAGGTTAAGGGGATTGCTATTGACTTGCCCACAGACATAGCTGCCTTAATTTTCAAAGTACCAGATGAAGGGGCAGACTATCACAATTTTGAATTTGATCTTCATGAAGCCTATACCATCATGATAGGCCTTCCTGCTGATAGATCTGATCCCAAACAAATCTTTGTCACCAAATTCAACACAAACACATTTCCCCCTGTGTTAAGGGTCATCCACCATATGTTGACCACCATAATTACCCCTCAAGGTGGTGGAAGGGACAGGCTAACAGATATTCAGAGGTTCATTCTCTATTGCATGGTAAAGACATCAAAATCAATCTCCATGTAATATGTATCAAATCATATCTGAAACAACCAGGAAAGACCTCAAGAGATCTCTTCCATATACTGCACACCTGACTTCAGTGTTCCAGTACTTTGGTGTGCCTTTAGATAATGAGAAATCCCAGTCTATCCCTAAATCCAACATCTACACCTTTAAGAATATTCAGAAATTCATGGGATTTAGACTGGAGGGTACTCAAGTTAGGAGAGGGCCAGTTGTAGTTGAGGCCCCTCAAGCTGAAGAGGAACAGCCTCAAGATCAAGGGGACCAGCCTCAGGGTGAAGAGGAACAGCCTCAAGGTCAAGGGGACCAGCCCGAGGGTCAAGAGGAACAACCTCAAGCTCAAGGGGACCAACCCCAAGGTCAAGAGGATCAGCCTCCTTTGAATGAGGATCAGCCTCAAGTCTCAACTGAAGGTGACATTCCATTTCATGCCCCACTCTCACCTCAGCTTCAACATTCCTCTCCACAACCCACATTTCAAGCATACACATCCTTTGGTGGACCTTCTGTTCCACCAGAGTTGTTCTCTTTTTTAAATGACAAATTTGACACCTTGAACACCTCTATTCAAACCATGTCACAAGCTTTTGAGTTGAGGATTCAACGTTTAGAGAACACTATGTCTGCCAAGTTCATAGAGCAAAAAGCTGCCTCAGACTATGCAGCTCAAAGATTCAACAGATTAATTGGTACAATGGCAGATGCTTCAATTCAGCTGAAGGAGCACCAGCAAAAGTTGGAGATAGTTCTTCAGGGAATTTTGGCAAATTCCCAAGCTGATGTCTTCAACACCAAGCAGACATTACATGAGATCACCAGCACTAGACTATCTTTTGCTCATTTTGTGGATGATTTGGAGAGCATGAGGAATTTCAATGCACACATTGACAACCAAATCACTGATTTGACAAAGGAATTCAAGATCATGCAAATGCCTGGTTGGTCAGCTGGATCATCTTCCTCTTCACAACCCATATCAGCTGATCTAGCCAGAATTCAAGCTACTTTGATAGAAAATTCAGATAGGATGGAACATTTCTTGCACACAAAACTCACAACCATTCAAGATCAAATCAAGTCCAGCTTGACTTTCATGGAGAAAAGACTGTCTGATATAGAAACAATCTTAGTTCCCATTCCTACTCCTCCTCCATCTTCTACATAATGTATTTCTTTTGATGATATCAAAGGGGGAGAAGAAAGAAAGAGAACAAGAAATGATTGTAATCTTTTTGGAAAGATTGTAATGTTTCTCTTGAATGAAGTGAAATGTTTTTTGCTTAGCTTGAATGAATTTCTCATTTGTGTCTTCAATTCAATGTGATTGAACATTGTTATGTGAATGTGAATGTATGAATGCTTGTCAAGTTGCTTGACCTTCTCTATGCACAAGCAACTAACTTACTTCAAGTAACATTGTACTTGTGAAGTACAACCATCAATTGTGACTGAGTTTTTATTTAAAGGTCTTTGACAAGCATGAACACAAAAGAAAAATAAGGACTTTGAATAACCAAAAATTGCTTAAAATCACATCTCATCAAAACCTCATTGTCATATGGATTTAATGTTGCCATCATCAAAAAGGGGGAGATTGTTGGGTTGAGTGTAATTTCATATCATTTCCCCTCTCATTTTGATGATGACAAATGTGATTTGAATGCAAATTAATTAAAACATGATAAACACATTTCACCTGAAATACATATTCAAAAAACATGCTTCAAAGCACACTTATCATTTGTACTCATAATAAAATATTTTACTAATGATATAAGTGTTTAATTTTTAGGTACAAAGACTTTTTGCAAAGATGGTGTCGACACACCCCATAATGGTGTCGACACAACACCTCAGACTCAAAGGCAAAAAGATGAAGAAATGCTAAGACTGTGTCGACACTAGTCAAAGAGCAGGTCGACACGAGTTGCAGATTCCAGGAATTAGTCTACCTAGGTCGACACAGTATAAGGGCAGGTCGACACTGGACCTCGCTCCCAGAACAGCCTGTTTTCAGAATTGGGACAGCAGGTCGACACCACCACCAGGGCAGGTCGACACTGGATCAATTCCCAGAACAGCCTGTTTGCAGAATGGGACAGCAGGTCGACGCAATATGAGAGTAGGTCGACACTGGACCTCGTTCCCAGAACAGCCTGTTGTCAGATTTGGGACAGTGTGTCGACACAACCACCAGGGCAGGTCGACACACTACGGAAATATTTCAACTTAAGATGGATGATTGCCACGTGTCAGCCTAGGGCGATGGTGTATCAACCTAGGATCGTGTGCCCTTGTACCTAAAGGGTATCTTTGGAATCTTTTGGGTATAAAAGACCCCCAATTGGCTATCCATCACATCAAGAGACCCAACGAACTCTTGGAGCCTCCTGAAAGTTCCCTTTGGCGGCAAGAAGAGTTCATCTCCCTCCTCTGCTCTCCTGGTGTCTTCTGAAGACCAATTCTCATCAATTCGATTGTGAGAATTGGGGTGTGATCGTTGAAGAAGCATTTGAAGCACCGCAAGGAAGCAGATCAAGTAGAAGCATCCGTTGGAGAAGATTTCAAGAAAGATCCCCAAGTTCAAAAGTGCAGAGCATCGCTTGGGACTTCAAGAATCTAAGCCTCTTCCCAATCTGAGCTTCTACAAGGGAGTACACTGAAGAACAAAGTCTTTTCATACAATCCTCATTGTACTTCTGTTCTTCTGAGACATTTTGAGATTGTGCAAGTGCTTCTGCATAATTCTCATGAATGGTCTCATGTTCGACAT
Source organism: Colocasia esculenta (assembly GCA_014218235.1). Taxonomy (NCBI): domain Eukaryota; kingdom Viridiplantae; phylum Streptophyta; class Magnoliopsida; order Alismatales; family Araceae; genus Colocasia; species Colocasia esculenta. The sequence goes on from CM024762.1 coordinate 101,717,078, forward strand.
GATCTGCTGCTAGAAGATCTATGTCTTGTGTTGGTGTCTAGCAAAGTTGTTTGTGAGCCACTGTGCTCAGTTTGAGTCGTCAAACTCAAGTGTTTGTTGAGCAGTCTTGCTCAGGGATCTAGAGTAGTCTTACTCTAGAGTTGTGTGAGTTGTAAGCTCAGGTGTTGGAGTTGTCTGGCTCCAGTGGGTGTGTTACCCAAGTTGTTTAGTGAATCCTCACTGGGTGTGAGGGGTGGATGTAGGAATCACATGGATGATTTCCGAACCACCTAAAAATCTCTGTGCACTTGTCTATTTGTGGTTTGATTCTATTATCCGTTAGATGCTTGCATAGGATCGTTTAAGATTCACTTAATCAACTGGTTTCTCATCTATTTTATCAACTCACTTAACATCTCATCAGATCTATGTTTTTCACTGTTAAAACTGCATCTGATTCTCAAAGTATTTTTAAATTGCTTAAGCTTCCGCATAGAGTGGCATAGATCTATTCATCCCCCCCCTTCTAGATCTTATCCATCCTTGTCCTCGATCCTTCACCTTTTACTTTCACTATTTATTTTCGAGCCCTATCGCGACGGGTTGGGCTGCCGCGACTTTGTCGCGCCAGAGGAGGTGGACGCGACTACAAGTACATTTTGTTTGTTATTGCTTTCCGTCCATGTATCAGTTTCTTTCTGTCTAGATAGTCTTCATCTGTTGTTTACTTTATTCCATGTTGTATTGCACTTTAGGTTAGTCTGTTTGCTCATTGTTTGTGTGTAGCTGAAAGTTTCTGCAATCTGTAGTTGTCGCGACTGAACCCTTGGTCACGATATGGTCGCGACGGATCTGGTCGTCGCGACTTCAGCATAGACCTATTAGTTACTGTTTGTTAGTTTAGGATAGAATTTACATGCACCCCGGTGCACATAGGCTCATGCATACATTATTTCTTCATGTAGATAGGATACCTCCTTGGTAGTGGAGACCCTCTCACCTACGAGCACTCGTGAGCTGACCAGGGGCTGCTACTGAGGGCCTCCGTAAGTCCCCGTGGCCGTACGCACATTGCGGTTTCCGGGCTGGTTGTACCCGTTATACCCCTAGTTCAGGTCGTTCTACATGTGAGTTGTGTACTTTCCTTTAGTCACACTAGAGTACTTGAGTACCCACCCAATAAGGTCCCATTTGGCCAAGTGCAACCTCATTAATTAGTCCATTAAAGGCTAAGTGTAAACACTAAAAGCTTAACGATAATCATGTCAACTTGGGTGCTTGCTTGATATACTCCCTCTAATCTTACAGTCCGTTCTTGTGTGTTAGATTCTAGGTTTTGTTTGTTGGTTGTGTCGTCTCCCCTAATTGCTTAGAGGTAGTACATGCGTCATTGTTTAGGTTCTTCGAGTCAGTCTCCCCAAACCATTGTATTATATCATAATCCTCTTTACGATATGGATCATTTCCGTGTCCTTGTCGGTGATTCCTTGCCCATTGGGCTTCTCGAGGATGTGGTCCAACCCTCTGCGGCCACCCTCACGGGGCAGATCCAGCCCCCCACTATTGTTGACGATCGGTCTTGCCCCCCTTCTCCTTCCGGAGTGGATGACCCACATGCACAATTTAGTCAACTCCTTCCTCATCTGAGCCTGGCCCAAGTTCGGGAATTCCTGGCAGCTGCCAAAGGCAAGCGCCCTCTATCTCCACCTTCTCATAGCTCTGCCTAACAAGCGGCCTCCTCTGCCCCTGTTGCTTCTGCGCCACATGTACCCTCTATTGTGGCAGATCCCACTCCCCTCCGTCCATGGGCCATTCACTTCTCGGAGCCCAGCTACATTCCGGCACAGGAAGTTCGGCCCAAGTCTCCCCCAATCTCTTCATTTTATCAGGCCGAGCATAATACTTTTCCCCGTGAGAGGTCCTATTCTTTGGAGCAATCCCGCTCCCTTGTTCCCGCTCACCACGCCTCATCCCCTTCCGACTTCCTTATGGAGTGGACATCCATGAAGAGGGAACTTCATGATCTTCGAAGGCAACTGGATCCCCAGAAGGTCGCCGACATACCTCTCCCTTTTTTTCAATACCTCCGGGTTCTGCCCCAGTTAGAGCTCCCTGTCTACAGGTGATACTCTGGGGTAGGTGATCCTTATGTACACCTCAAAGATTTTGTATATGAATCTGCTCCACACAAGTATGATCGCCACCTCATGGTGTACCTATTCAGAAAGTCATTAGATGGTTCGGCCCTCGAATGGTTCTATTCTCTACCTCCGGAGGAAGCCGAAGATTATCAAATTGTACAAGAAAGATTCCTGCAATAGTTTCAAGTTCAGGTCGGACCCGAGTATTCTTTTGTAAATCTGGTGGCCGAAAGATGAAGGCCGATGAAGAGTTCTCAGTCTATGCTGATAGGTGGCGTGCTCTGGCCGCAAAAGTCCGCTGCCCTATGCCAGAGGAGGAAAAGGTTAAGCTATTGATCGCCAATGCTACCCCTACCTATCGATCCATCCTGGCCATGAATGACATAACTACCATGCACTAACTCTACAGCCGAGCCCGTTTCATTCAAACCCAACTCAAGGACTCGCCTATTCACTCCATGTTTGAAACCCCTAAGTCTCATTATCCCAAGAAGCCACAGGGCCCTATCACTGAAGGGGTACAAACTAATGAACAAGTAGGTGCCGTCAATAGCCCCCAAGGCCCGGTAAGCAGGTCACCTTACAACCAATCTCCTCAGCAGCCATGGAACAATAGGCCGCCACCCCCTCAAACTCAAAACCCTCAGCAGGAGCAACGCCAATACAACCAAGTCCCCCCACCTCAAAATGGTTATGCTCTTAGGAAGCCCAATAGTTCCAAAAGAGCTCAATATCCTCCTCTCCCCAAGAGTCTAGCCGACATCTTTGCAACCCTCATGTCTCTCAATGCCCTTAGACTCCCATCGGAGAAGGCCAATTGGAACATGGCAGCGGATCAAACTAAGTATTGTGTATATCACTGCCATCCAGGACACAATGTATTAGACTGCTTTCAATTCAGGGACATGATATATGACCTCCATGAACAGTAGCAAATCGACTGGGCAGAGATGAAGAGGTTGATTCAGACCCTGAGGGACCAGTAGGGGCAAAGGCAACAGTAGCAGTAGCAGAGGCGACAACAGCCACCACCACAGCAGCAGCAGTTCCAGCAGCAGCAGTTCCAGCAACAGCAGTTCCAACAACCCCAACAACCACAGCGGCCACAACAACCAGCCAATGATCTCGGCATAGTCTGAAATCCCATGCCGCAACACCAGCCCGCTCCAAACCCACAGCCTGCTCCTCCACCACCGCCACCAGCTCAAGTCAACCCAGTCATTCACCATCCACCACTAGCCGCTGCTTGGGCCTACGATGATGAACATGAAGTAGGTCAATTGTTGGCTATCTCCCACATCACCACTACCTCCACTACACCCACCATTGCCACAATCACCTCACCACTCTACAACACCCCCATTATGCCACCTATCAGTCCATCACCCATTGACATCCCACTATCCCCCATGCTAGCGCCAATAATAGCCAACTTGTCCATCATCAACGCCACCCCACCCCCACTACAACACAACCTCACCCTCCGGAGTGGGCGAATGTTTCACCAGATGTACCCAAACACATCCGTGTCTATGCCGGGTCAGCCGACCCACAACTCCAACTCCAACAACCAACAACAACCACAAGATGTCGAAGAGATAGATCCGGTCCCAGAGACCCAATATGATATCATGAAGCACTTAGATCAGACGCCTGTAAAGATTTCCATTCTTGAATTAATCAAGAGGTCACAAACCCATCAATATGCTTTGAAGACCTTTCTACAAAGAGTTATGGTCGATGAAGACATGAACCCCGAGAACTTGCCATCGGTCCTATCAGTTGTCACCAGGGGGCCAACAATTACCTTTGTGGATAGCGAGCTGGCTCCTCCTGAAGCCAGAAGAATGCCTTTATGTGTGACATTGACCATAAACAAGGTGGCCGTTGATGCCGCCCTAGTTGACACAGGGGCATCGATAAATGTGTGTCCTCTCAGCACTCTGTAGTCATGTAACATCTCTGAGCGCTGCTTGTAGCCAACTCCTACCACTATTGCGGCCTATGATAATTGCAGGCAGGTCTGCCATGGTGTCATCTCCTTACAGGCATAACTGGGCCCGCTCGTGATGACCGTGGACTTTTATGTACTTGATATCGACCCAACTTTCAAAGCTATTCTGAGCCAACCTTGGATTGAAGAACTAGGGGCAGTCCCTTCCATAGCACATCAATGTTTGAAGTTTCCATTCCAAGGACGCATTGTCAAAGTCAAGAGTGTAGCAACCACCCACACCGTCGAAGCTATTGAAAAGATCATGCCGACAGTCTGGCCTTCCAACAAGCCCATTATCTCCATCCTTGATGTGAATTTCCCATGGGCTTATACTTTCTCCTCTAGTCGCCAAATAGTGTCTCCATCAGTGGCGGCTGCCAAAAGAGTCACACCATCTGACACCAAGGGCTGGAACATCATGCTGAAAATTGGTTACCAGCCAGGGAAGGGGCTTGGAGCTCATCTCCAAGGGAAGACACAAGCTATTGCCAGCTCCAAACAAGTCACAAGACACGACCTCAGATACAAAGAAGAAATCAAGCCATGGACAGCTATCTCCTCACCTTTGAAGCCAGATCGGCAGCCATTCACCTGGTCACTATACTGTCACTTTGTCAGAGGGCCCACACAACCAGGATATGACACCATTATGGTAGGGGCGGATCTCACCAATTATGATGTCCATGGATGTCATTTTGCCCGACACATGACGCCAATGCTCACATATCAGGCCGTGGAGGCCCTGCGGCCCGACAAAAGGAGAAAGACGGATGACCCAGAGGCAGAATGGTACAAATGGTTCGACATGGAGGACATCACAATAGCTTTCAGTCGTCTTTTCTAGGATGGCGATCTCACATGGCCCCCAACAATGGCAGAATTGGTGGAGCCATCATCAGCGATCACCTCCAAGCGACAGTTGCTTGGTGATGGTGAGGATATTGGAGAACTGGATCCGTATTATGAAAATAACACTGTAGATGAGCTCTGGCCAAGGTATTCCTGACCCTCTAAACATTATGTGTTTTCAATTATTGTTTCTAGGTTTTGTTTCATCCCTCGTTCACCTCCCCTTGTTCTCCAACTCTCATTTGACGCCCTCAAGGCGTTAACCACTCTTTCACCCTACTTCCTCCTTTCTTTCAACGACACGGTTCTCTCCTTCTCCCGATGCCTTCCTGTGTAGGGTAGTTTGTTTCTTTCCTTAGGTTAATATGTTGTGTTTATTAAAAAAAAAAAAAAAACTTTCCACCCCTTTCTCACTCCCTTTCTTTCTTCAGATGGTGATCCCTATTTTTCCTTCTCTTTCTTCGGACGGTGATCCCCTCTTTTCCTTCTCTTTCTTCCGACGGCGATCCATGTCTTTCCCCTCCCTTTCTTCGGACGAAGATTCCCGTTCTTCCCTTTTCAGACGTTGATCCCCGCTTTCACTCCCACTTGCACTCCTTCCGACGGCGATCTCCATCACCCCGCTGCAACCACCATCTCCTGACGGTGATCCCCGTCACCCCGCTGCAACCACCATCTCCTGATGGCGATCCCCATCACCCCACTGCAATCACCTCTCTTGGCGGTGATCACCCCCCTACTTTTCGACTCTCGGACAGTGATCCCTGTCTCTGCACTTCCTTCTCCTGACGGTGATCCCCGTCATTCGTGCACTCCTCTTTCCTCGGCGGAAATCCCCACCTTTTCTTTCTTCCTAGCTGGAGCGGCGACCCCCGCTCATCGACCCACATAGTCACCATGGACTTCCTGGGTGAGAGGCCTTCTGTTCCCCTACACCTCGACTTTACAGCAGGCACCCTGAGCTCGGGTGGCCTGCCTCCACCTCCAGACCCATCGGAGAAGTCATGCGGCTGTGCTGCGTCCTTTCCTTTCCCTTTCAATAAACCTATGGATGCTTCTCCACAGTGCCCTGTAAATATTAATTCTAGTTTAGGATCTAGGGTAGAATATAGAAAGTCCTCATCCCCGCATAGGAAGAGCAAGGCTAGCATCATCCCCCATAGGTATCTAGTAGATCTGGCTCAAAGGTGTGGCACTCTTCTAGCTGTCGAAGAGTTCATCCACGAAGCAGTTGTTCTGAACATAGAAGCTCAGCATGAAGAGGGAAGCTAGACGATGGATTTGGAATATATAAAATTTTGAATGATGAGGACCTAGTGAATGAAGAAGATGGCGAGATAGAGGATGCTTCCGAAATGTATGCTAGTGGCATGAGGAGATTTGATGAACCCACACCGGCAGTAGATGAACCCACCACGGAGGTAAACATTGGGACAGACGAAGAACTCATGCTTCTAACTATAGCTTCCAACCTCTCTCCTGAAGAAGAACTTATAAGGATACTAAGGGAGTACATAGACTCTTTTGCCTGGTCCTATGATGACATGCCCGGCATTGACCCCGCCTTAGTGGAACACAGGTTGATCTTGAAGCTAGGGGCAATAGCCGTTAAGCAAAAATTGAGACGTTTCCACCCCCATATTGCATTGAATATGAAGAAGGAGATTGACAAACTACACAAAGCTAAGTTCATCCATGTAGTACTCTATCCTTTGTGGGTGGCCAACATTGTCCCGGTAATGAAGAAGGATGGAAGAGTACGAATTTGCATTGACTTCCGAGACCTAAATAAGGCATGTCCAAAAGATGATTTCCCTACTACCTCACTTGGATGTCCTAATTGACAACACCGCTGGGTTTAAAACTCTCTCATTCATGGATGGTTATTCAGGCTATAATCAGATCTGTCTAGCCTCAAAGGACCAAGAGAAAATTTGGATTGAAGAATGTTGGAGCCACTTATCAAAGGGCAATGTTAGCAATCTTCCATGATATGATTCACATTCATGTTGAGGTTTATGTGGATGACATTGTGGTGAAGTCTCGGACTAGAAGAGAGCATTCCTCCGTGCTTGCCAAAGTGTTTCAACGCGCACGAGAGTATCAATTAAAGATGAATCCGAAGAAATGCATATTTGGGGTCTCCTCAAGCAAGCTATTAGGGTTTATAGTAAGCAAACGGGAGATTCAAATAGACCCAAACAAGGCCTAGGCAATAAACGAGATGCCTCCTCCTAAGAATATATCTGAGCTTCGAGGATTGATTGGTCGACTACTGTTCATAAGGATATTTATATCTCAGCATTCTCAAAGGTGTCGTCCCTTCTATGAAGGGTTAAAAAGAGGAGCCAAATTCGAATGGAATGATAAGTGCCAAGAAGCCTTTGATGAACTCAAGAGTTATCTTATGAATCCGCCCGTGCTGCAGGCGCCTGTCCCAGGAAAACCCCTCATCCTATATCTGTCAACTATTGAGGACTCCCTAGGAGTTTTCCTGGCGCAACTTGATGGCACTGGTAAAGAAAGGGCAGTTTATTACTTGTCTAGGCTTTTCAATCCCACCGAGCTCAAGCTCACCACAATGGAGAAAACATGCACAGTGCTAGTGTGGGTAGTGCAGAAACTGAAGCACTACTTCCTACCTCATCAAGTGAGTTTGATTTTCAGGATGGATCCCATTAGATACCTCTTAGAAAAGCCAGTCCTCGCCGACAGATTAGCACGTTAGCAGAGCTTCTTGTCCCAGTTCGACATTACTTTGTAGTCCAGAAGGCTATAAAGGGATATGCTATTGCTGAGCACCTCGCTCACCTTCCTCTTCCTCACAGTGACACGGTTCAAGAAGAATTCCCTGATGAAAACTTGTCACTCATCTCTCGTGATTCCTTCTGGTCACTTCATTTTGATGAAGCTCTCAATTCTAGGGGATGGGGCATAGGTGCTGTTCTTCTCACCCCAGAAGGAATCACCATTCTCTTGGCTTATCAACCCCAGTTCCCTGCCACCAACAACATTTTTGAGTATGAGGTTATCCTAGCCGGTCTCAAACGTGCCTATCTCTTAGGCGCACGTCGACTCAAGATCATAGGAGATTCTCAGCTCGTCCTTCGGCAGGTCCTTTCTACTTACTGCACTCGTGACCCTAAACTCAAGCCCTATCAAGACTTGGTCACACTCTTAGCCAAACAATTCCACAAACTCATCTACATTCACACTCCTCGCTCTCAGAACATTTTGGCTAATGCCTTGGCCTCTTTAGCCTCACCTCTCTCCTTCCCTCTCAGCCAGAGTGCTAAGACTATCATCATCCAGAGGTTAGAAGCACCATCCACTCAAGATCCTTGGTTCGACAACCTCAGGAACGCTTTAATTGTGAAGGCAGAGAGAAGAGAAGCGAAGAAAGTGATGCTCATGGAGCTAGGAGAGATAATGGAAGAAGAAAGGCCATGGTACCACAAGATTGAGCAATATTACAAAGACGGTACCTTCCCAGAAGAAGCTGAGTCCGAAGATAGAAGAGCTATTTGTAGAGCGGCGTTAAGATATGCCATTGTTGGAGAAGTGTTGTATAGACGCACTCTAAATGGGATGCTCCTCAGATGCTTGCCCGACGAAGAAGTCTGGAAGGTAGTGGAAGGAGCCCACTCCAGCGAGTGTGGAGGACATGTGAATAGCCAGATGCTAGCGAAGAAGATCCTTAGGCAGGGCTATTACTGGCCAACCTTAGAAGAAGACTGTGTCATCTATGTCCGTAGGTGTGTCAAGTGCCAACTCCATGCCGATAAAATCCATGCTCCATCTTCCTCTCTACATCCACTATCTTCACCTTGGTCATTCTCCATGTGGGCCTTTGATATCATTGGACCTCTTGGTGATCCTAATGCTCAAATCAAACAAAAATCATTCATTCTCACTACTACTGAGTACTTCACCAAGTGGGTCGAAGTCGAAGCATTCATAGAAATCAAAGGCTCCACCGTGTGCCGGTTCATCATGAAGAATATCATCTCGCGGTTCGGAGTGCCAAGCAGCATCGTCACCGACAATGGACCCCAGTTCATATCTCAAGAGCTTTAAGACTTGTGTAAGAAATTCAACATTTCTCTGCATCATTCGTCTCCGTACTATCCACAAGGCAACGGTCAAGCCGAAGCCACAAACAAAATGCTTTTGAAAATTTTAAAGAAAATTTGTGAGTCTCATAAATTTGCTGATTGGCCTGAGAAATTGATTGAGGCTCTATGGGCCTACCGTACCTCCGTTCGCACTCCCACAGGGAAAACTCCCTTCTCACTCACTTACGGGATGGAGGCGGTATGTGCATATGAGATACTCATTCCTTCGCTAAGAGTACAGTTAGACAAAGAACTTAATCTCGATGAACGTCGAGAGGCGTTACTGACATAGCTGGAACTCTTAGACGAGCGGCGTCTGGATGTAGTCGATTATGTGTTGTCATATCAAAATAGACTCGCAAGATCTTTTCAAAAGAAAGTGATTGAATGAAAATTTCAAGAAGAAGACATGGTTTTGAAGCAAATTTTCACAAAACCTGAAGGTCCTAGGTCCAAATTGCAAGCTAATTGGGAAGGTCTGTATGTCATCAAGGAAGTGTACTCTGAGAATGCTTATAGGCTAGTGAATGCCGATGGTGAGGAGCTCTCTCACCCGTGGAATGGTTTGTATTTGAAAAGATTCTACCCTTAATAAAAGATCTTATATAGTGGCTAGGGGTGTAAACGAGCCGAGCTGAGCCGAGTAGTATGCTGCTCAAACTCTGTTCGTTAATTTTTAATCGAGTTCGAGCCGAGCTCGAGCTATATCGAGTATTGAAAATGCATGTTCAAACTCGGCTCATTTAAATACTCTCGAGCTCGAGCCCTTAACGAGTATTTTAACGAGCTTAATTGAATTTGCGAGTTCGTATATATAAGTAAGTTCAATCCAATCTACAAGTAAAAAATTAATCGTTCATAAGAACTAAATTTATCTTATTTCAAACTCATATCTCAATAGTTTTGATAAGTTACTTAATTTAACTATTTTAATATAATGTTTGAAATATATTCATAATTTGTTACAAGCAATATGAGATTAATAGATAGACACCGCAAGGGAGGGGGTTGGTGTACGACAAGGTAGGGGCGATGCTGTAACTCCCCTTCGCACACCGCCTAGAGCCCCTTTTCTGCACCGTCGGTGTAGCGACCCTCATTATATCGGTACGGTTGTACCAACCCACGTCGATATAGTGAACGTTGCCACAGTGGGACATTTACCCAAATGATAACATTCAGTTGAGATACACGTGAATATAATAACAGAGTAGCGGAAGTAAAAGAACTACTGTCTTCATTTCATTCATCATCCACATTTAACATACATGATTCGATTGAATTTAAAGAGCTAAAGTCCACATAATCCATATAAAGAAGTGATAAGATAAAATACATAGTTTGTCCAAGTTTACATGATAGTTCTAATACAATGCCTCAATTACATACATCAAATGTCAAAATGTCACAACTAAGCTCCACCAAGCTAGCTACTCCCCGCGCTCGGAGTCGCTCTCCACGGTCTCCTCCAAAGGTGTGTCACCTACTACACCTGTACGCCGAAGCAAGTAATGAGTCTAAAAGACTCAGCAAATAACACTACATCTATCATCCATGCGCATATCATAGCAGGTTTTTACATACACATTTACAAGACACAACATGTAGCATGCGTGACATTGAAATTAACAACCTATCATGGTAATTCTACTAATGAAACACATGATTCATGCTTTCAGATTTCCTAAATTAAAATCTCCTATCACATGCTCTCTAATCATTCCAACACATGAAAGTTCTACTTTCAATTAAGCTAAAACATGAAAGCAATTAGCATGATTAGCTTACATACATGAAAGAAAACATTGCTAACATGGTTACTACTCATTCTTACACATGCACATAACCATTTTACATGCTTTAAGCTTGCTGTTTTGACATGGTTTAACACTTTACAATCTAACACATGAAAGCTACATTCTCATTCAACCACAACGTGAGAGTAAACATACATGGAATGGTTTACACATAAGTAAGGATTGTCCCTAGCATGGATTCTACGCATTGTACACATATAGCACATGATCATAACCACATTTATGTTGCTGTTCTAACATGATTTCAGATCATCATATCATGGATTTCAATTTCACATCCTCACATTTTGGTTTCACATTTTTACACAATTTCTAATTCACATACTTCACACATTCACATTTACACATTGTTCACATTCACAATTTTACACATTTCGCATTCACATTCACATTCTCATTTACATTTAGTGCCGTGACACATAGTCCAAACTACCATAAGAAGGACGCATCACATCACATACACATAGACGCCACCTAGGCAATATAGTGACGACTCTTGGACTGCGCAGACCGGAGAACAAGTCTCCACCCTAACCAGTGGTACTTGTCCACCTCCAGGATTTCATCCTAATGCCCTTAGGATCACAACACATTGAACCTTCTCATGGGGACTTTTCCATGATACGGTTCCACTGCCCTCTATGGAAGCAGTGTCACACTTGGCACAGTCTTACACATTTCACATTTACCGATTTTAACACATACTTTTACGCATGACACTCACATCTCATTCATTCTCTCAATCACAACATGACTCTGTTTTTCCCCTAATCATGCCACTACAGATGACAGAAATTAACATTCAGGAAGTTTCACAATCAGGTTGGGTTACACAGAAATTAAATCATTTCACAATGGCATGCATTAATTTCACATTTTTGCATGGAAAAATTCATATTGCATTGTATAGTTGTCCAAATGACCTGAGAATTTAACCACATGCTGATTTCGGGTTTAGAACCCACATGAAAATTTTCACATTTTTCTGATCCAAAATGCGATTGTAGAAAATTTAACATAAAGTCCCATATTATTCAAAATTCAATTTATCATGGTGTATAACATAAAAGTTCAGTTTAACAGATCATAACCCTGAACCCAGGGCACACAACACCATAGGAAATTTTTCCCGGATTTATTTCACAACATACAATTTACTGTGGATTTTTGGAAATCCTACACATACTTCCTATTTCCATTGCAGTAATTACAGTAAATCATATGAACATGAATAATTTCTCGAATTTGCAGGGTATGAACTGACACATATACACATGGGGTAGAAAAATCCAGGGCAATTAATTCCTCAGAAATCATATAGATAGTAGGTAGTCGTGCATAACCCTTTTTCCCCAACATGTATTTCAATAAATCCAACAATTTATACCATCCACAGAAAATCACAGAAATTTCCCACACATCACATTAGCTATTTTACATAACATATAAAAATTACACTATATCCTCATGCGTCAAAGTCCGGAAAATAATTACTTAAGGCAGAACAGTTCATTGTTCTGCACTGAAGAACTTGGCGGCAGTGTCTGGCCGTTCAAGGAGATGGACGGCAAGACCGCTGGACGCACACTGGAGATCTTGACGTCAAGACATTGACGCCAAGTTCCTGTCTGTGCAGGAACACAGACCGAGCTCCAAATAACAAGAAGAATGGGGGATCTAGGACACGAGGAAAAATGTGTAAAAATAAGAAAACTCTACTAGACATCTACAGGGACGATGTGTGTAGGTTACTTGCCTTTCAAAAACTCTCCAAAGGGATTAAATGGGTTGGTGATGCTCTCCTTGGCAGTCCCAAGAAGCTCCCAAGATTGCCTTCCCCCGGGTTCTTGAGCAATCTCCACAGCAGATCGAGGTCGGGGATGCCTTTCTCGATGTTCCAGCTACCTCCTTGTGTGGTAGATGGCCGGAACAAGCTTCAGATCGCCGGATTAAAGGTTGCAAAGGTGGGGTTTGCTCACAGCAGTTAGGGTTTTTCCCTATCTCTCAAAAGAGGTCAAGAGAGGGGTTTTAGGGTTGCACTCGGGTTCAGATATAGGAGAGGGGCCTCTCCTGTCCCACAGGGGTTGATGTGAACCCTTTCAGACCGTTGGGGACAGCTCCCCAATGGGTGAGCTAGCTTGCTCCCGGAAATCTGGCTCTGCAACGCATGCAAATCAGAGACATTAACGTCCACATCGCTGGACGCTGGACTTAGTTTTGGCGTCCATATGGTTGACGCCGACACAACACAAACGTCCATTGATCTTGACGCCAAGTTGGCCTTCGGCCAGAACTCAAAAACATGCAGAAACCATGCACAACTTATACCTATATACGTGCCATGCATATGTATTATCATGTACACACTACCACCATGCATTTCATACATTATTTACAACTAATTATACATATGCATACATAAGTATAATAGTTAATACATACGTAGATATGTACATCTATGCATACACAACATGAATTATTTACACGAAATTAAAATAATGCAACAAAATTCGAGGGCCTTACACCCTCTCCCCTTAAAGAAACTTCGTCCTCAAAGTTAGAACGACACTACTCAAACAAAAGGGGATACTTCTTCTTCATCGCATCCTCAAGCTCCCAAGTAGCCTCCTCTCGTGAGAAGTTCCGCCATAGAACTTTCACCGACGCAATACTCTTGTTCCGGAGGTGCTGAACCTTCCGGTCAAGAATAGCTACTGGTTGCTCCACATACGACAAATCTGGCTGAATCTCCACTGGCTCATGACTAATCACATGTGATGGATCTCGGACATACTTCCTGAGCATAGAAACGTGGAAAACGGGATGGACACTAGCTAGAGCTGGGGGTAAAGCTAGCTCATCTGCCACACTGCCCAATCGTCTGAGAATCTCATACGGGCCAATGAATCTAGGGCTCAGCTTACCATGCCTGCCAAACCCGACGACACCTCGAGTAGGTGATATCTTTAAGAAGACATGATCACCCACCTCGAACTCAAGATCCTTCCTCCTGTTTTCGGCATAGCTCTTCTGCCTATCCTGAGCCGCAACAAGCCTCTTCCTGATAAGCTGGATCTTATCCGAAGTCTCCTGAACTAACTCCGGACCGATCAGCTGCCTATCACCGGTCTCCTCCCAACACAATGGAGATCTGCAAGGCCTACCATACAACGCCTCAAATGGAGCCATACCAATACTCGCATGAAAGCTGTTGTTGTATGCGAACTCCACAAGAGGTAAATGATGCTCCCAATCATCCTTCCAATACAATACACACGCTCTCAACATATCCTCGAGCGTCTGGATAGTCCTCTCGGACTGTCCATCAGTCTGGGGATGAAACGCCGAACTGAGCTTCAGCTCCGAACCTAACGCATGCTGAAGACCCTTCCACAACCTCGAAGTAAATCTCGGATCTCGATCCGAAATGATCGACTTCGGCACACCATGCAATCTAACCACACTACTAACATACAATCTAGCTAAGCTCTCGACCGACTGCTTCTTCTTTATAGGCAAGAAATGCGCAGTCTTTGAGAATCTATCTACGATCACCCAAATCGAGTCATTGCCCCTTCTAGATCGAGGCAATCCCGAAACAAAGTCCATAGTGACAGCTTCCCACTTCCAAACTGGAATCTCCATCCTTTGCATAAGGTCGGATGGTCGCTGTCGCTCGGCCTTCACTTGCTGGCATACCAAACACCGGGATACATAATCCGCTACATCCTTCTTCATGCTGGACCACCAGAAGGATCTCTTCAAATTCTGGTACATCTTCGTGTTACCCGGATGAATAGAGAATCGCGATCTGTGAGCCTCCGCTAACACATGCTCACAGACATCTACCAAATCAGGGACACAAACACGATGATGGAATCTAATCACACCGTCCTCATCACGAGCAATGCCTGCCTTGCCCACTAACTCTAGGAGTCTAGGGTCGGCTTTCTGTTGCTCGATCACCTCATTCAAAACTAAGGACCTAAGAGATAACTGAGCTACAAAATCCTGGCATAGCAATGGCTCTAACTCAGTCAACGCGCAAGCCACATCCTCCAACATCTTCCAATCCTGCTGGAGAAATGGCCTCTTTCTACTCAGAGCATCCGCTACGACATTCGCCTTTCCAGGGTGATATTGAAGGTCGAAGTCATAGTCCTTCAAGAACTCAATCCATCTTCTCTGCCTCAGGTTGAATTCCTTTTGGGAGAAAAGATACTTCAAGCTCTTGTGGTCGGTAAACACCTCAAATCTGATACCATAAAGATAGTGCCTCCAGATCTTTAGTGCATGAACCACTGCTGCGAGCTCCAAATCATGAGTCGGATAGTTCTTCTCATGCTCTTTCAACTGACGAGAAGCATAAGCCACTACCCTTTCCTGTTGCATTAGCACACAGGCTAAACCAATCCGAGACGCATCCGTGTAGATAGCAAAACCCTCTACACCGCTCGAAAGACTAACAACGGAGCTGACGTGAGCTTAGTCTTCAACAATTGAAAACTACTCTCACACTTCTCGGACCAAACAAACTTCACTCCCTTTCTGGTGAGCTGAGTCAATGGGGCGGCGATGGATGAAAATCCCTCAATGAATCGCCGATAGTAACCAGCTAAACCAAGAAAACTACAAATCTCCGAAGGGGTCTTGGGAACCTCCCAATCCATAACTGCCCGGACCTTTGCTGGATCCACTGCTACACCAACACCGGAGATAACATGCCCGAGGAAATGAACCTCGCGCAACCAAAAATCGCACTTGCTGAACTTAGCGTACAGCTTGTGCTCACGAAGAACCTCTAACACTACCCTCAAATGCTGACGGTGCGTGGCCTCGTCCGGAGAGTAGACCAACACATCATCAATAAACACTATCACAAAGCTATCTAAATAAGTCCTAAACACCCTGTTCATGAGATCCATGAACGCTGCAGGAGAATTGGTCAATCCGAAAGGAAGGACCAAAAACTCATAATGTCCATAACGGGATCTGAATGCCGTCTTGGACACATCCTCACTCTGAATCCTCAACTGATGATAACCAGATCACAAATCAATCTTAGAAAAGACTGATGCATCTTGCAACTGGTCAAACAAATCATCAATACGAGGTAAGGGATACCTGTTCTTCACAGTCACTTGGTTCATCTTTCTGTAATCAATGCATAATCTAAGTGACATGTCTTTCTTCTTGACGAATAATACAGGTGCGCCCCAAGGGGAAATGCTAGGGCAAATAAATCTCTTATCTAGCAACTCTTGCAACTGCCTCCTTAACTCGGCTAACTCCACAGGTGCCATCCGATATGGAGCCTTCGAGATAGGAGAGGTGCCCGGAAGCAACTCTATGGTAAACTCTATCTCTCTATCCGGTGGCAATCCAGACAAGTCATCAGGAAAGACATCTGGAAAATCCTGCACTACCTCAATCTCTGCAAGAGTAGGTGACTCATCAGCCTCTGGTACTAATACCACGCTGGCAAGAAAAGCGCCACAACCCTTGTTTACCATGCGCATCGCCTTCATGGCAGAGATGACCATCTTTCCCGCCAAGTTCCTTGGCAAGGGATGAGAAAACTCGTCCTCACCAGGAATGCAGAAAACAATCCTCTTCCGACGACAATCCACTAACGCATAGTGCTCCTCTAGCCAATCCAGACCAAGAATAGCATCATAGTCCTTCATCTTTAGCAAGAAGAAACACCCATCTAGGATTCTATCCTCAATGCACACAGGTAACGACGGAATGCACTTCCTAGTCGATACCGTACCCGCAGGGGTGTGCATAGACAAAGGGACCTCTAAATCCTCAGATTCTACACCTGACTCTAGGGCTAACTGCCTAGCGAACCACTCGGAAATGAACGAGTGAGTAGCACCCGTGTCAAACAAAACTCGAGCGTGCACTCCTAGAAGTAAAACTGTACCTTCGGTGACATGCTCCGCCTGCTCGGCGTCCTCGCGCGCTAAAGCAAACACTCGAGCTGGGGCTCGAGGCCTTCCTGGTCTTCCTGTAGCTGGCGCTGCTGCCGCTACTGCTGCTGGGGCTGGCGCTCCGCGCTGGACTCCCTGCTGAAGTCTTGGACAATCCTTGATCTTGTGGTCGCTGCTTCCGCACTTCAAGCACTTTCCCGTAATCATCCAACATTCGGTACCACCATGTGTCTTCCTGCAGTGGGGACACTCTTTCTTCACACCAGGGGAACGTACAGAAGGTACCTGAGAACTGCCGACTGCCACTGATCGCTGCTGTGTCGGATACACCGCTTTCTTCTTGTCCTGCCGCTGGAACGTGGCCGCGGGTCTCTTTTGCGAAGCCTACTTCTCTTCAAGGTATTGCTCCATCTCACCCTCCTGTCTGTAAGAAGCGCTGAGGGCCTCGTCCAAAGTGCGGTGGTCAAACGCCACGAGCCTCGTCCTCAGTGATGGTTTCAGGCCTATCACGAACTTCTTTGTCTTCCTGCGCTCATCTGCCACGATATGAGGTGCATATTTAGAGAGTTCAGAAAATCTTGCCTCATATTCTAGCACGGTCATGGAGCCTTGAGCCAAGGAGAGGAACTCCTGCTCCATCCGGTCTTGAATATGCTCGGGGACGAACTTGGCCCGAAAGAGCCTCACGAACTCGTCCCAAGCAACATCAATAGCTCCGTCCTCAAACCGGGTATGCAGCAATGAAGCCCACCATACATCAGCTCTTTCATGTAGTACACCGCTCATAAGCACCATCTAAACAAATCTAACTTAACAAAACATACAAGCATATAAACTAAAGCATACCTGTAGCATGTAGGTGGCTAATGTGACCTTATCCTCATCTGCACACCTGATGGCTCAGAAGATCTTTTCTATCTCCCTCATCCAGCTTTCTGCCAACAATGGGTCGCTCTCCCCCTTGAAAGAGGAGGCAGCATCCTCTTGAATCTTTCCATGGTAGAAGGTCCACCATGGTCCTGAGCTGGTACTTGAGCCTGCTACAGTACACATCAAGCAATACACAATTAACATAATTTCGCATAATTAAATAAAATAGACTATTAATCATTTTATTAGTCTAACCTGAGCCTCCAACTGTGCCTGGAGTGCTACCTGAGTATGAGCCTGCGTCTGCATGGCTTGCACCAGACCTTGCATGAATACTCCATAATCCACAGGCGGCGGTGGGGAAAGTACAGGACCCTGCGGTGCCGGGCCTGCTGCTCCGCCCGCTCCTCACGTCTCGGCTCGTCCTGACGGGCCGGCGCTCCGCCATGCCTACCTCTCGAAGCCATGGCTGTAATAAATTTCAGCCACCATTAGAGCTACTTTAATTTATTCCCTAACCGCTTTCTTATCTATTTTTCATTCATTATTAATCAATTCTACACATGTGGACATTCCTATGTAGACTTAGCATGTAATGAAGATGATGACTTATATGTATTCATGTGCAATCTCAACCGGTCGCTCTGATACCAATCTCTGTAGCGACCCTCATTATATCGGTACGGTTGTACCAACCCACGTCGATATAGTGAACGTTGCCACAGTGGGACATTTACCCAAATGATAACATTCAGTTGAGATACACGTGAATATAATAACAGAGTAGCGGAAGTAAAAGAACTACTGTCTTCATTTCATTCATCATCCACATTTAACATACATGATTCGATTGAATTTAAAGAGCTAAAGTCCACATAATCCATATAAAAGAAGTGATAAGATAAAATACATAGTTTGTCCAAGTTTACATGATAGTTCTAATACAATGCCTCAATTACATACATCAAATGTCAAAATGTCACAACTAAGCTCCACCAAGCTAGCTACTCCCCACGCTCGGAGTCGCTCTCCACGGTCTCCTCCAAAGGTGTGTCACCTACTACACCTGTACGTCGAAGCAAGTAATGAGTCTAAAAGACTCAGCAAATAACACTACATCTATCATCCATGCGCATATCATAGCAGGTTTTTACATACACATTTACAAGACATAACATGTAGCATGCGTGACATTGAAATTAACAACCTATCATGGTAATTCTACTAATGAAACACATGATTCATGCTTTCAGATTTCCTAAATTAAAATCTCCTATCACATGCTCTCTAATCATTCCAACATATGAAAGTTCTACTTTCAAAACATGAAAGCAATTTAGCATGATTAGCTTACATACATGAAAGAAAACATTGCTAACATGGTTACTACTCATTCTTACATATGCACATAACCATTTTACATGCTTTAAGCTTGCTGTTTTGACATGGTTTAACACTTTACAATCTAACACATGAAAGCTACATTCTCATTCAACCACAACGTGAGAGTAAACATACATGGAATGGTTTACACATAAGTAAGGATTGTCCCTAGCATGGATTCTACGCATTGTACACATATAGCACATGATCATAACCACATTTATGTTGCTGTTCTAACATGATTTCAGATCATCATATCATGGATTTCAATTTCACATCCTCACATTTTTACACAATCTCTAATTCACATACTTCACACTTCACACATTCACATTTACACATTGTTCACATTCACAATTTTACACATTTCGCATTCACATTCACATTCTCATTTACATTTAGTGCCGTGACACATAGTCCAAACTACCATAAGAAGACGCATCACATCACATACACATAGACGCCACCTAGGCAATATAGTGACGACTCTTGGACTGCGCAGACCGGGAGAACAAGTCTCCACCCTAACCAGTGGTACTTGTCCACCTCCAGGATTTCTTCCTAATGCCCTTAGGATCACAACACATTGAACCTTCTCATGGGGACTTTTCCATGATACGGTTCCACTGCCCTCTATGGAAGCAGTGTCACACTTGGCACAGTCTTACACATTTCACATTTACCGATTTTAACACATACTTTTACGCATGACACTCACATCTCATTCATTCTCTCAATCACAACATGACTCTATTTTTCCCCTAATCATGTCACTACAGATGACAGAAATTAACATTCAGGAAGTTTCACAATCAGGTTGGGTTACACAGAAATTAAATCATTTCACAATGGCATGCATTAATTTCACATTTTTGCATGGAAAAATTCATATTGCATTGTATAGTTGTCCAAATGACCTGAGAATTTAACCACATGCTGATTTCGGGTTTAGGACCCCACATGAAAATTTTCACATTTTTCTGATCCAAAATGCGATTGCAGAAAATTTAACATAAAGTCTTGTATTATTCAAAATTCAATTTATCATGGTGTATAACATAAAAGTTCAGTTTAACAGATCATAACCCTGAACCCAGGGCACACAACACCACAGGAAATTTTTTCCAGATTTATTTCACAACATACAATTTACTGTGGATTTTTGGAAATCCTACACATACTTCCTATTTCCATTGCAGTAATTACAGTAAATCATATGACCATGAATAATTTCTTGAATTTACAGGGTATGAACTGACACATATACACATAGGGTAGAAAATTCTAGGGCAATTAATTCCTCAGAAATCATATAGACAGTAGGTAATCGTGCATAACCCTTTTTCCCCAACATGTATTTCAATAAATCCAACAATTTATACCATCCACAGAAAATCACAGAAATTTCCACACACATCACATTAGCTATTTTACATAACATATAAAAATTACACTATATCCTCATGCGTCAAAGTCCGGAAAATAATTACTTAAGGCAGAACAGTTCACTGTTCTGCACTGAAGAACTTGGCGGCAGTGTCTGGCCGTTCAAGAAGATGGACGGCAAGACCGCTGGATGCACACTGGAGATCTTGGCGTCAAGGCATTGACGCCAAGTTCCTGTCTGTGCAGAAACACAAACCAAGCTCCAAATAACAAGAAGAATGGGGGATCTAGGACACGAAGAAAAATGTGTAAAAATAAGAAAACTCTACTAGACATCTACAGGGACGATGTGTGTAGGTTACTTGCCTTTCAAAAACTCTCCAAAGGGATTAAATGGGTTGGTGATGCTCTCCTTGGGCAGTCCCAAGAAGCTCCCAAGATTGCCTTCCCCCGGGTTCTTGAGCAATCTCCACAGCAGATCGAGGTCGGGGATGCCTTTCTCGATGTTCCAGCTACCTCCTTGTCATGGTAGATGGCCAGAACAAGCTTCAGATCGCCGGATTAAAGGTTGCAAAGGTGGGGTTTTGCTCACAGCAGTTAGGGTTTTTCTCTATCTCTCAAAGAGGTCAAGAGAGGGGTTTTAGGGTTGCACTCGGGTTCAGATATAGGAGAGTGGCCTCTCCTGTCCCGCAGGGTTGATGTGAACCCTTTCAGACCGTTGGGGACAGCTCCCCAATGGGTGAGCTAGCTTGCTCCCGGAAATTCGGCTCTGCAACGCATGCAGATCAGAGACATTAATGTCCACATCGCTGGACACTGGACTTAGTGTTGGCGTCCATATGGTTGACGCCGACACAACACAAACGTCCATTGATCTTGACGCCAAGTTGGCCTTCGGCCAGAACTCAAAAACATGCAGAAACCATGCACAACTTATACCTATATACGTGCCATGCATATGTATTATCATGTACACACTACCACCATGCATTTCATACATTATTTACAACTAATTATACATATGCATACATAAGTATAAATAGTTAATACATACGTAGGTATGTATATCTATGCATACACAACATGAATTATTTACACGAAATTAAAATAATGCAACAAAATTCGAGGGCCTTACAGTCGGTGACGGTACTGCGGCCGCCGAGAGCACCGTCTGCCACTGACGGATGGTCCACAGTGGTCGCCTGAGATGCCAGTGGTCGACAACGCACCCCTCGGTCCCACTGGGGGGCTCACCTATTGCGCAGGTCGGTCTCGAGAGGAAGAAGATACTTTATATGCTGGGGGACCTTGCAACACTAAATTTTATGTTCATGACCCTATTTACATGATCTGTGTATATACCCTCATTTGCATAATTTGTGTATATACACTGTGGATTTAGTCTATGACATTTAAGCCCTCAAAAATATTTTATATTGTAATAATAACTGTATAAAAAATAAATATTTTTCTATCAATATATACTTATTATATTTAAAGAAATATTTAAATGAAGTGTTAACAAGTACTTAGACAAGCTCTTAACGAGTATTTAATCGAGCTCTTAAACGAGTTGTTCACGAGTATAATCGAGCCGAGCTCACATGTGTTCAGACTCGGCTCGTTTATGAATCGAGCTTTTTTTCTTGTTCAAGCTCGGCTCGTTAAATAAAAAAACGAGCTGGACCGAGCTTTTATCGAGTCGAGTTTCGAACTACTCGTCGAACGTATCGGCTCGTTTACACCCCTAATATTAGTGGCACTACCTTGCGAAGGAGTACTAGCAGTTTTTGGGTCTTATGTCCTTTTTAGGGTTGTTAAATAACCCCTAGGTTCAGTCAACACACACAACACGGTGACCCATGGTCAATTCCCCTTAGACAGAAGTGTTCTTACTTAGCCCTTGTATAGGGAGGGTGAAAGTCTATTCTCCTCTTATTCGGACAAGGCATAGGGGCAAAAGGATTGCTGACCTATAGATGAGGGAGGGGGGAAGATCATGTGTGAATGAACTCTCAAATAGAGATGGTCAATTTGAAGAAATGACAAAAATACAGAAAAAACAAATGAGCCAAAATGAAAGATAGGGACATGGCAAAGAGTGGCAAAGTCCCCGCGGGTTGAAAATGATCATGGTCGTACGCATGTCCCGAACAAAAAAAATCAAATGACCACAAAGTCTCTAGACAACAGACGAAGTCCACATGAGATCCCCCCTAACAAGTCAAACAAACCAGCATCCCGAGCACCGACACTAAGTCTTACCACCCGTATATCTTCCTATCCCCCTAATGACCGGAACACTGCCACACTTGGTCTGTGTAGGAACATTAGTGTCTACGGGCAATCGACTATAGGGAATTCAAGAACAAACGCATGCTGCACCTAGGGGTGTCTGACAACAAGAAATGAGATATGAAATTCATAACTAATTGCTCAAATGCAGAGGGTACCGTTTGAGAAAATCTAATAAAAATCTAAATATATATATATATAATATAAATTAAAAAAATAGAAAGTCCAAAAATCTAAAAAAAAAACAGATGATCCAAAATCCAAAAAACCAGAATATTCAAAAAACGAATAAAAAGAGAATCCAAAAATCCAAAAAAATCTCAAAATCCCAAAAAATAAAAAAATAGATGTACATATCATTTTTAGCATGCATTACTACTTTTTTATTTTCACATATTTAATAAGGCTCAGCCCCTTGACTATCATAAAGTTAAAATCATTCCTTGCTTAATGCAAGGGGCTGAGCCAAAGAGTAGATTTAACCTGTTTTACTAAGTGTGTAGGGACAGAGTGTTTTGAGCAACACAACGATGCACTCAGTTTCCTCTCTCTCCCCCTGTTCTCATTTCTCACTCATATCAACTGCAAACCATCCAAACATTCATAAATTGGCACAAAAGCAAAAGATCCACTGCTATAAACATCATGTACAAGATAAAAGGGGAGGTGGCTCACAAGCTCCTCAATGTCCACCACCACTCTCCCCGGATCCCTCCTACCTCTCAGGTGGAGGTGGCATGTTGCCACCACCCCTCACAGTGCTCATCTCACCCTCTCGATTCCTCTCCTCCTCGTTCCTCCGGCGGTTGGAGGAACCTACAAAGTACTGTCTCATGGAGGCGCTGCTTACTCCGCTCCTGCTCCTGCTCCGGGCCTGGCTCATGGTTGTCACTAAACCCCGGAGCTCCTCAATCCTAATCTGCTACGCAGCTACCTCAGTGCGCAGTTAGGTCAGCTCCGCTTGGTCCGCTGACGACCCCTGCATGCGCAACGTCTCCAGCTCCATCGACAGCTCCCCCACCCGAGACACGGCGCCTCCACCTACGAGCGCAACCAGTCCGCCTTCGCTGTTTATGTCTCTGCCTGGAGATGCCACTGGCTGATCGACGCTACCGTCGTGTCAACCTGCTCACGCCAGTGGCTCACCTGGCCAGTAGCAGTCCTCAGCTCTGCCACATGTGTCAAAGTATGTCAGCATATCAACTCTAAATCAGAAAAAGACCAGGTTGTTGTCATGCTTACCCGCTCTTCCAGCGCAGCCTCTGCCTCCTCAGCCCTCCTCAAGGCACCTGCCAGTCGATCGTCAAGATCAGACTGGGAGGCCTCCGCCGCTGCTTGAGATGAGGACGCATCCGCCTGTGACGTCCTCAGCCTCGCCAACTCTGCACGTTGCACATGGAACATTTGTCAATTTCTCTAAAACTAAATGAACTGGTAGGTTACCGAAGTCTGAGTAGGTACTTACCAGCTACTCTGTCTCTCTCCTCGCTGCATCTCGGTCCTGCACAGCAGAGCGCAGCAAGGCCTGGAGCGAGGCGATCTGGCCATTCATGTCTGCCTACAAGTCATCGAATCATGTTAGCCAATTCTATCAAGCAAGTTCTCAAAGTCTAGGTTCCAAGGTATACCTGTCGTCGGGCGCCCCTATAGACCCTAGCCCCATACTTCAAGGCGAAGGACTGCAGGTACACCTCACCGATCTGGGCATCAAACGCGACCCACTGTCTCGGTGCTCCCAATCTACTATCTCCTCTCGGGCATGCTAGCGCCAATATGTTGTGTCGTGGAGTCCCCGAAAGCTCTGGCCAGGCCTAGGGGTCCTGCCTCGGCTAGGGAACTCCACAACACTCTGAGGAAGGCCGAGCGACCTCTGAGTCAGGTGTAGGTGCAGAGGTAGCACCAGGTTGAGAGCATGAACCCAGGTCGCCCTACCGAAGTAGGGGCGGGCCTACTCCAACCAAGGCTGTCCCTCGTCTCGCTCCTCTAGGTATGGCTGCCACACCACCTGCACAAACAAGAACACATCTCATTAATAGCCAAAACATTTAAGAAAATCAAATGAGGTTTAGAGAAGGGTAGTACTTACATCCAGCTGAGGGTAGACGTCTATGACATCCTGGATGGACGCCAGCTCCTCCTCCAATGGGTGCATGTCTCGACACGGCACCCAACACAGAGCTAAGGGTACGAGGCCCGGTCGCTCCAGGATCCCCCTCCCCAGGCCTGGGAGGTGGAGGTAGGTCCAAACCTATAGAGAGAGAAGCAGTCAGATCACATATTTGCAAAAAGGAGGCAATTTATGAACAAGGCATGAAGAAGAGAAGTGTACCTGAAGGAAGGGGAAGAATCCGTTGATTGTCGTCTACCAGTTAGAGGACCCCAGGCTGTCAAACTGGTGCGCTAGAAGGGCAACACCCCAAGCATAACTCCCTACCTGGTCTAGGTCCTCCAATAGCGGTAGGAATCGACAGTGGACCGCGTCACCCCTCGTGGAAAATAGAAGTCTACCAAGGAAGAAGGTGAGGAAGCGACGCAAGTCCAGGCCCGCCTGGGCACCGGGCTCGCGGGCTAGAGTCTCCCGGCAACCTCTCACTAGTCAGTCAAGCTGCTCATCAGCCATCTCCCCGACCTCCCTACCCATCTGCGCCAACCCTAGACTCTCCTGCAAGTCCACCCTAAGAACTAGAGAAGACCTCTGGCCTACTATCAAATCCAGGAGTCTATGGGCTAGGTCTCTATAATAGGGGTAGGTAAACCTGCTAACCGGACGGCCATAGACCCTCAACCCGGTGATCCTACCCACATCCTCCAGACTGGGGATCATGTGACCCCATGGAAACACGAAGGCAGTCGCCTCCGTGTCCCACCTACTCCTCAACGCTTGAGTGAGGGGAGCATCGGCCCTCATCCGTTCCATGCGGAGGACCTCACCAAATCCCATCTCCTCCAGCCTCTCCCTCTGAACCCCGGGAGAGCCAAGTACACTGCTAGCACCAGCAGCCAGGAGACCTGGCCCCCATCTCGCCCTACAAACACACACATACGATGCAAGCAGTCAGCACATTATGTGCTCCTTAGGCTCTCGACTGAGGTCGCGTCGACCCAGGGGGTCAAGACCTTGTCGTGACGCCCCGATGCGTCGCGACCACGACCTTTGGCCGACGTGACAATGTCGTGACCTTTGACCCGGTCGCAATAGTCCTTGTCGTGCCCGGGCGAGCCATCGTGTTCTCAGTCGCGGATTGACCGAAGCTTCCTTTATCTAGCGGCCTTTCTCTTGGGCTTCTTGCCCTACAATTGCCCTCTATGGGGCCTTGTCATCACAGCCACACCATCAATTGAAGGGATAGGGCTCTGGGGGGCCTACCTTCTTCATCGCAGCCTCCTGAGCCTCGACCGTCGCCGCCAGATCCTCCGTCGACATCTCCTCCGCCGCCATCTCCACCTCTGGCATCTCCTCTATCGCCGGGGCTGCCTCCTCGCGTCGCCGGAGACTCCGTGTTGTCGTTCACTTGCTCCTCTCACCCCTGTCGCCACCGCCGCTTTCCATTGTTGTTGAGGGGGAGAGGGAAAGAGGGAGAGAGTGATGGAGAAGAGGGAACGAGAGAGAGAGAGAGAGAGCAAAGATCGCCTGAGCTCAAAATCACCAGAAGAAGGAGATGTGAGTGCGAGAAGAGGGAAGAGAAGGGGACCACTGCATTTTGAACTCTCGGTTGGAGTCGCGACGCCTATAGAGGTCGCGTTAAGGTCGCGACATGGTCGCGACCTATCGAGCTGTCGTGACATTAAGGCGACGTCTGTAGCTATCGCGTCATCAATTGAATGATGCAAACAATGAACAAAATTCGATTTTTATTAATTCAAATCATCAAGTACAAGTCCTAATCATGCCTATGATCAATTAATTAGTCTTTTATTGTCCTACCTACCACATGATACAATCCCTAATCCTTCCTAAGTATGTCCCGATCCCTGTGCAGTCTCCACCACAACGCGATTTCCACGTGGTCGGATCTTCCTCAATGCTTGTAAATACTATTGGTATACATCATCGTCTTCCGTCACCTCTGCTGAGATGAGGCTTATAGCACACCCCTCCCAGTGGACGATGGTGCTCCTCACGTCCCTCTCATCTTGTGCATCATCCATCTTCCTGGCTTGGATAGGCGGGTAGTGGGAGAGCATTGGTACAACCGTGCGTGCCGCGCCGCGCTAAAGGTAGCATCGATTGGGGTTGTAGAAACCTAGTGCTTCATTGCCGATCAGTCTTAAGTCTAGGCCGACGCGTTGAGGAAGGCGTATGATTTTGTTATGGAGGAAGGTTGGGCGCATCTCGAACTGCTCCACTTGCAGCGTGTTTAAGTACAACCTCCATTCTTTCAAGCCTTTGACCGCTGCAGTCTTGCACCACGCCTGGGTTGTCATGTGTAGCGGAGCACCGAAGAAGGTGAGGGGGTGATGGAGCATGCTCATGCACTTGATGGAGGGATCATCTGTCGCCCTGAAGTTTATATGCATGCCCATCCAGCACTTGAGGGCAACCACGGAGCCAAAGAGAGGTCTGCCAGTGGCTGCAGAAGAGAGTTCAGCATATAAGTAACCAAGGACGGCCTGAGAGATGGACATACCTTCCCACACGTAGCTGATGATGCTCAGGTTGGCCGCAGTAAGGAGATGATTATGCGTGGGGAAGAGGATGACACCGCAAATGCAGATAGCGGCGGCCTTGGCAATTGCTAGGAAGTTCCCAGTCTTCCTCTTGCACTGAGAAGCTATCCATTGAGAGAGGGGGATCAGATGGATGTAGCCTAGACTTGTCATGGTGCTCAGATCCCAGGTTCTGGTGGTGATCTCGCCAAGGATGGCCCAAGAGTCGATGGGGGCCACGGTGTGCGAGATGAGGTGTTCTTCTCCTTTCTTGTCCTTGAGGAGCCCCAGCATGAGCTCCAACTCCTCCAACAGGACTGTGGCTTCAAAGGAAGGGAATATGAGTGAGTGGGTTTGAGGATGCCACAGCTCCATGAGCGTGGTGATGCTGTCCTAGATATGCACGATCTTATGGTAGTTCTTTGCCAACACTAGCACAGTCGTTAGCTTCCATTCACATAGCAGGTTGATAGATGCTATGGGGAGTGCCTTTATCATGGGCTCAAGCCACAGGATTTTAGAATAGCGTCTCCCACTCGGAAGGATCTAGAAGAGAGAGGAGTTTAGAAAGAAAAGGAGAACAAGAAGAAGAATAAGAAGAAGAAGAAAAGAGGAGAGAGTCTAGAAGAAGAAAGAGAGGGACTTACTTGAACTTCATGACTAGAACTTAGATGACCAGGCACAGAGGAGAGGCGCTGGAGCTCTTCATGGGCCGTCCTTGCTGCCCTTGGACCTCCATGGGGGTTGGGGTTGGCTTTGAGAGAAGATAAAGACCTCTTCATGGCTTGGAGAGGGAGAAAACCAAGAGAGAAGAAGAGAGATAGGGTGGGTTATGAGTTTGGAGCCCTGTACCCCTATTTATAGAGCTCTAGGAAGGGCTAATCTCATCCCAATTCGTCCATAGGTATTAGAGTAACAGTAGATTTGAATTTAGGAGTCCATTAGGTGTTAGAATTAGCCTTAGGATATGGATAAGGCTCGGTTTCGGAGTTTATCACACAGAACAATGTCGCGATGCCCCAATCTGACGGGTTCAGGTCGCGTCACCCTCTGACGTCGTGACAGTGTCGCGACCCCCAGAGGCGTTGCGTTTGTACTTCTTGTTGTGTTTCCTTGTGTCTGTACATAGTTTGATTGTGTTAATGTTGTGTTTGTACATATTTAATTCGCTTTCAGTTAATTATTATTTTATCTAGTTGTAGAAAAATAAAAAAAAAATAGAAAATTCAGAAAAGCACAAAAAATGGAGCTTCACAAGTAAGTTCAGGTATGAGCTTCTTATCCTTACTCCCTTGCATTACTATATGTTAGCCTACTTATTATATCGCTTCAAGGACCGGCTGGTTCTCAATGTATTCCGGGATCTGAGTTCCCCTTCAACAAAAATAGTGATGATCTAGGTACACGTTGTTAATCGCTGGATAGGCCATTAAGTTGGATGAGTTTGGGGATGATGGACTCTATCTTGCACAGCGGTTGCAGGAAGATTCTCGACCCATTTTTGTCTGGTTTAGCAATATTATCCTTGACATATTTCCTATTTTCTCTCTTTCTTTGCATTTGATTTGATGATTTCCTTTCTTTTAGCCCAGCATGCATCATGTAGGTTTTTGAGCTATCATGACTCATCCCTAGCTAATAATGAGCTCTTGTTGAGTGCTCAACTGTTCTTCATGTTCAGAATAAGAAATCCTATTCCAATTCGAGTCAGAAAGTTTGTCTTCGAGCGAGTTGCTCTCGTTAGTTTGTTAAGGATTTCATTGTCTAAATTCTCTATCCAAGTTCATCTAATTTCTTTTTGATCCATTTTGGTTGCGAATCACTCCCAGGTCTGAGTCAGAGTTACATGTCTGGCTCGCACATGTCCCTCCAAAATGAAACATGTAGGCCAATCGGCTAGGGTACCTCTCAATCGAGGGGTTAATCGCCCTTTTATTTCCTTTTCGTCCAGACTTGTGTTCTTCTTGCATTCTGCTCGAGCATCTAACTCGGAGCTTTCAAGAAGATTCCAATTGCTTGTTGGTTAGATCGGGTGTCTCTTTACCTTGGCTCCCATCTTTTCAACCCACTCTACATCATTTTCGCTTCATCATCATTTCATGACACCTCTGCTACACTTCCGCTACGCTCCTTTGCAAAGTGGAAGGGCAATCTATAGACATCCGATTCTGACCCGTAAGTCGAACCACATTTCTTGTTCTCTTTATGAGCCCCAAGTTGGTGACTCACCTTGAGCCCATTCGTTATCCAGGTGTTTTAAGCCCATTAAAGTCCAATTCTCAGCTTATCTCATCTAGTCATCATTTCCAGAGTCCTTGTTCTAGGGTTACAGCCCTCAGACCCTAACGTGACGGCCTTGGAGATCGCGTTTATGTCATTTAACTGATTAAAAGCCTTAGATAATTGATTATCTTCCTAAATAATCGATTAAAATTTTAATATAATCAGTTATCCTTAACGCGACGGGTCGTGGCGTCGCGTTATGCTTCCAGTCGCTCCCTCGTAGGCCGTCGCGACAGCCCATGCATATCTGTTCACATGCCTTTATGGTCACGACCACCTTGGCTGTCGAGACAATTCTTATCGCGTCCCTACGACCCGTCGCGACATGGTCTGCATGCGCTGGCCTCTACAACCACCTCCACTTTATCCTCCTTTGGCCTTATCATCATCCAAACAATCACCCAGCCGCGGTTTGAGGTTCCATCTCTCCCTGAGACCCTCTTAGGACTCTTCCCATGCAAATTTACTTGGGTTTTTATTATTTTGCATGGCCATTATTACTTATGGATGGGATTTTCTCTCTCCATTCTATATAAGTGACCCTCTCCTTTCAGAGGGAGGGGAGAGCCCATTTTTGCCACGAAGTGCTGCAAAATCCTTCCAAAACTCTCCCTTAGCTCGTGGCCTTCCCATTTCCACCCATTTCCCCACTATTCTCTTCATCAAACTATGTCTCATTATTCAAGTATGGTGCTTGGCAGCTGAGGAGGCGGCTTCCACACTCTTCCAAGGCTTATGCACGATCAAGGGCATCATCCCACAGCCAGGGAGTCGCCCCTTTGGGGCTCTTTCTTCCTTCCCTTTTCTCATTTCCCTTTCATGCATGTTGTTGCTTTTCTTTTTAGATAGGAACACAACTTTTTTTCCCACGTTTTATACAACCCAAGGGGTTTAAAACACCCCTCAGGTTTGTTCCCTCCATGTTCTATCCTTTTCATTTCATTTTGAATAGTTACTTCACTTAAATATGGTCTAACAGATTTTATTTTTGTTGTTTCATTGTTTTGGAAGGTACTTAGGCAAGAATAGA
The DNA here is from genome assembly GCA_014218235.1 of Colocasia esculenta. NCBI lineage: Eukaryota > Viridiplantae > Streptophyta > Magnoliopsida > Alismatales > Araceae > Colocasia > Colocasia esculenta. The sequence goes on from CM024762.1 coordinate 101,747,805, forward strand.
CAATGGAGCTCTTGCTCTCTAGCCGGCTGGAGAGCAGGAAGAAGGTCCCCCCATCTTTCTCCTGCACTGTAGAGAACGCGTCGGCCACCTGCGTCACGACAACGGGAACGCGCCCGGTCTGGGCATCGCGACAGCTATTTTATCGCGATGGGGAGACCTGTCGTGACACCATTAAGTGCCCGCTTCTCAGTCATTTTCCTAGCACATTAGTCTTATGCTTCATTCATATTTAGGGAAACTTGTTAGGTGGCGATCACATTTCCATATCCCATGCTCCGGTCATTTTTTATCATGTTGTGTGTTTCGAGGGGTGTGCAACCCCATGATTATAGTGCCCTGAATGCGACAACCTGATCCGTCGCCTTCATAGATAGAAACCTTGTATTACGGTTCTCACACAAAAACCAGCTCAAATCCTCATTTCCATGCATACCAAGATTATGCAAATCAATTACACTATACTGGAAACACAACCACACATCGATACATTATAAACACTTTAAATCAATCAAATAATGCGAATAAGGCAAGGAAAGTCCCTACCAACAAGAAGAACTCGCAAAACGAGGCTCGATCGGTGTTCTCCATGCTCCAAGCAGCTTCTACGCGCCAAAACCACATCAAGACACAAGCTTCAAGGCCGACATCATCAGAAATCGCCGCAGCAAGCCTCTCTCCGGTCGAACAGAGCTTCTTGCTCTGTTTGGTCGGAGGGCCAAACTTTTCCCAACCGAAAACAAGAACGCGACGTAGCATCTTGTCACCTTCAGAATGCGACACACCTAACCGTCGCCTTCCAAAAACTCGCCATGCCACGCATCAGAAAGGTGGTGCGGAGAACGCAACGCATGAGACCGTCGCGTTCAAAACGCGACGCCCCACCCTGTCGCATTCACAACCAGTGTACTTGTGGGTTATTTGGGTCTGAATTTTCGGCCCACAACACCCACACTACACACAGAAGCCACGACCAAGGCTCAATGACCCCACATTGGTCATGCGCACCACACCAAAACCAATAAACACATATTCGAACGACCCTAATGTTACATCTACGATCTGGACTTCGACCTCTTCGATTGGCCTCTTACTCACCCAAGCCAATTTTTTCTTCTGCTTGCTACCTCCAGCGAGAAAGTGTCGGGTAGAGATATCAGTGTACTCAGACTCCTTATGCACGGGAGTGCCCTAGTCAGCCATTCCTGCTAAAAGATCACCAGGTCAGATTACTCAACAAAAATCAACATTTGATCAGGTTAGAAAACCCTTAAGGGCGTCAAACCTCGGCAACACTCCAGATCAACTTGAACAGCTTGGTGAAAGGTTCATGCGGATCGGGCATTGACACTGCCTACAACGACTCAAAGTTCAAGAGCTCGGCATCACTGACATCGTGCGGAGATTGAAAGGCCTTATCGTGAGGATTGACTACCGACCAGGTTGTGGGGAAATCCCAGCCTCCGGGGTTATGGATGAAACAAAAGTTCATCTTCTCATGATGGATAGAGGAGGGAAGATGACCAAGGAAGTGTCGGTCTGACCGGGACGAAAGGTACAACCAGTCCCTAGAAACCTTGACAGAGAAACAGTAAAAGAAGAGGCGGATGCTCGACTCGACCTTCGCTAAGGCGCAAGCAACCAAGAAATCGATAGACGACCTCCAGGAGTTAGGGGCCAGCTGGGAGGGAGCGACCTCTAAGCATAGAAGAAGATGGAGAAGGAAAGGATGGAGAGGGTATCAGAAGCCAGCTTGGATGGCCTCCAAGTAAAGGCAAAACCCGTTCTCCATCGTGTGATGAGCTTGGATGTCATCGGATGTATAGACGGTAAAATCAGGAGGAAAGGTAAGGCTAGGGTGTTCGACAATCCACTCAAGGGTCATCTGGTCAATTTCAGTGGCAGCGTCGGCCACAGAATCGATTGCCCTATGCACGCTTGATGAAGGAGCCGAAGACACTCAGGAGACTTATAACCCACAAGTGACCACGGGGATGAACTCATCGGCGGCCTCTGACGTCTGGGCGCCGAAGGTACTCACTTGGACAGGGACTGAGGAGGAGTCTACAGGCTGAGAAGTTGAAGCTACCTCAATCGATGGCGAGACAGAGGTACCCTTAGAAGGAAAATACACTGAAGAGGATGAAGAGGAGGTGTTGGAGGAGTGAGAAGAGCCAGAGGTAGAGGTAGAGCCGATGGCTTACCTCTTAGGGAAGCGATCGAAGGAGGGCCGCACGAGAAGGAGCTCGGTGAAAAAGATGGCCTGAATGCTCAGTTGCAGCCCTAGTGCTCGGTAGGGGTGTTCATAATATGGCCCAATCTGAAAAATCGAACCGAACCGGCCAATTTGGTTTGGTTTGATTTGGGTTGACAAGTCCCACAGTTCAGTTCGATTTTCTGTTGAAAAACCGATTGAACCGAATCTATATTATATATATTTAATCTATATTTATATCAAAGAGGAAATGCGGCTAGGGGTGAACAACAGTTCGGTTCGGTTCACCTCTATTTTTGGGGGAACCGAACCAAACCAAACCCCTTCAGTGAACCGAAATCAGGCAAAAGCAGGTAAAATCTGGCAAAAAATGGTGTTTTCCCGGCAGTCGCGAGATTTGATCTCACGACCACCACGCGCGGAGGGCGCGCCGCGCGCGCCAAAGGCCTCCTTCCACTGTGCTACAGGCGCTTTTCTATATAAATATATTAATTAATTAATTAATTAATTATATATATATTCGGTTCATTTTGGTTTCCCAATCTGAAACCGAACTGAATAGTGAGGCCCGTGAAACCGAACCGAACCGTCCAGTTCAGTTCGGTTTTTCGGTTTGGACCATATTGTGAACACCCCTAAACGCAGCCCAATTGGTAAGCCCGCTTCCTTCCGCATGAGCTATCCCGAGTTCGAAACTCGGGACTGCCATTAATCTTTAGGTTTTTTTTTTCCGGTTCAAACTGAACCGAGTTTGCTTATAAGTTCAGTTCGGTTCGGTTTGCAGAAAAAAATGGTCCAAACTGGACCGAACTGAACCGTGAACACCCCTAGTGCTCGGAAGGTCGGCCTCCTCAGACGGTGGGAACTCGCGCGCGAAGGTAAGGTCCTTTTTTTTGGTACCGCCCACACTATTTATAGGGCCAGAGAACCACGTCGATCTGGTGGTTGAGGATCATCGCCTCGTTCGATTGCTCGAATCAACCCACGTGTCATCACTGTATAGTCCCATAAGCCTACACGAGGATCCTAATCGGAATTTTCTGGCGCGGGGCGGTTCGGGAGTCGAAACGTGGGCGTGACCACCCGTCACTTCATCTATTGACATGACAACATCATAATTGTGGCCGAGTGTCAAGGCGCCGCGTCGCTTCACCTACCATCAGGAGCGTCAAAAACCCCATCAGTCCTACCGCCGCCGCATTCCCTGGTAGCACTGGCATACCAATCGTGAGGGTATGACTGACAAGGAGTCATACAAGGCTATGTGGATATCGAACACAGGGCTACATGGCTCTATGTTCGATATCCATAGGTCCAATTTTTACACCTTCATCTTGGCCCGTCACGACGTCCCGAGAGGAAGATGGGGGGCCAATGTTATAGGTAGCTCCTCGGCTCAACTATACCTTGTTCGCCAAGCGGACTCAAGACCGACGACCAGGTCGGACTGGGCCCAGCACAGCTCGGGGAAGGCAAGGGTGTCATCACGTGTGAACCCGAGTTGCTAGTCCTTCAAATCAAATTAAGGAAATCTCCATCCCGACCTCAACCGTGGCAATAACATATTCATGAGGCTTTCTAAAAAGTGACCCACGCGAACAGTTGGAAAAGTTGTTCACAAGGGGAAAGATCTGAAGATCATGCTCCCGGTAAGGACACAGTCAGCATGAGCTAGCTTGCCGCTTATAGCCGGAGTCAGTCTAGCTGGCCTGCCGTTTGTTACCCCAACCCGCGGCAATCAAGGGCATATCTTTAGCAGGATTTCCAGGTTCGCTTTGCGGAAACCTCTTCCAAGCACCCCCTATAAAAAATAGATGAACATCTTTCATCCTGAGGTACGCAATCTCTGAAACACAGACTCCCGACTCGTTATTCCTGAGTTGACTTGATCATCGGAGTGTTAACCCACTGGGGAGAAGCTCGGTGGTCTTGCAAGTGGGGGGCTCGGCAACATCGACACCGTCACCACACCATTTTTCCTTTGGGTCTTCTCGGCTTGAGCTGACCCCGTTACTCTAGCAGTAACAATATCTATTCAATGCAACGATGAAGTGCAAACACATGGTCATATTGATGACAACTTGCATACTCAACAATATGAGTATGAACAACCAATTGGACTCTTAACACGTATGTTGAATGATGATGCTAATTCTACTAGATTTTATTCTACTAATGAGACAAATGTATGTTACGAATTATATGGCTACACTTTACCTACATATTATAACCCATGGTGAGTTGTCTCCCTTACTTGTACGAAATATATATTAATGTGATTAAATTTTGAAAAAAAAATATAATTTCTATTTGGAGGTCTACTGGCTATGGAGGTGGCTCTTCACAGTATCCTTTCATGCTAATCATTGATCCTTCACATGCTTTTTATAGTGAAAGCTCATCAAGGTATGAGATTTCATCATTCTCATAAAATATTTTGATGCATTCACATAACATACCAAAAAACTTTTGTCATATTTGATTGATTTGTAGGCACCATGTAATAGAACATGTGATTGAGGAGGATGAAGAAGATAAAATAGATTCACAAGATGATATAGATGACAATGAGAATATGGACGAGAGAGATGATGAACCATTATTTGATATTGTCAGGGTTAATAATACAGAAATCGCATATAAGCAAGACCCTCCAGATATATTCACTTATGATCAATGGATAGATGAAGCCATGTTGAATAATTCTTATGAAGAGATAGATGTGCCTTGTATTTTAGAGGGTGAAGAGCCTCATGTTAGACAAATTTTTACAAATAAGGATAATTTAATATATGCATTGCAAATATATTCAGTTCAACATAGTGTTCAACATAAGGTGACACGAAGTCACACGAAGATGTTTACACCTAGATGCATTCATGATACATGTGCATGGAGGGTTCATGTCACGTCCCAATAAATAACTATTTATCAAAAAATGACAGAAAATAGACATAAGACATAGATCCAGATTATATAAACATCTGTCTTTATTATAGAGGAAATACAAAACACTCCTTATATAAGTCCACAGGAGGAGTGGGGAAAAGAAAAATATAATATTTACATGTACAACTACTGTTCTCAAAAGGTACTATAAAGATGCCCAATGGTTGGTGGACAAGCTCAGCACACGCCCCTAAGTATTTGGCTCTTCCTGATCACTTGAAAGAATTACATTTGGTGAGCAATTGTGCCCAATAGGATTCACCCTAATATTAGAAAGAATATGACAACTATAAAATTTGGCAATGTACTTATGTGGAGGCCATTTCTAGCTTGCTAGGCCCGTCGCAGCCCACTACGGCCCATCAAGGCACCTGGGCCCTTATCATTGAGCCACGTGTCCTCGGGCCCGGAGCAAGGCTTCTAAGCACATTATGGCAACCAAAACGTCCAAGGGCCCCCAAGGGTGATCTTCGGACACCCCACAGCCTGCTTGGATGGAGTGTGCCCCACCGAACAGATCCTACTCGAAACATATCATGGGCTTGTCTTCACAGCTTCTGAGCAACAGGTACCGAGCAGCCTGCCCAGTAACCGAGCAGGCCCCTACTTGGAACCTTCCGACCAGAGGGTCCAGAGCAGCCCTTCGCTTATAGAAGGCAGTTATTGCGACAGCGCGACACACATCCCTTGACGAAAATGCATTAAACACACAGAATCCCAACAGACGCCTCAAACGGACAACTACTCACCTGGGAACCTAAACCGGCGCGCCTCTCCAATTGTAACGACCCGAGAACTCGACCCTCGGCCCACGCCGAGGACCCGATTTTCGTGGTCGCCGCCCATGGATCCAAGGACCGGAAGGGCTATAATCAATGTTTAACAGGATATGTAATGGAAGTAAACGTCAACTGCTAAACTAGAAGCGTACAAGCGGAAACAGAAAAGAGAGTGAGACCGCTGCGTACCGCTCTAAGTACAGTCCCAACGCACGCACGCTAGTACAAGTAAAAGGCAGGGGGAGAACAAGTCCCTTAGGGGCATACCCCGAGGGTGACGTACACTGAAAAAGGGGAACCACTGCTAGCTACGGGGACTTCGACTACCGCCCCGTCTCCTCCGCCCGGCGCGCGCCCTGCTGCTGCTGAGAAGTCTCACCTGGAGCTTCACAACAGAAGCTCAGTAGGAACTACCAATCTCCTACTGGCTCTAAACAGGCAGGAGAATATAAATATCAAATGAATGACAGTAGTTTATATCTTCTACCTACAAACGGAAGTGCGAAAGCGAAACTACAACTAGCACGGTACGGAAAGTACACACGATCGGAAACTCCGTATGACTGCTCGTCGTGACCACCACACGGCTAGTAAACACAGATGGAGGGAACTCCGCCTGGACAAGGAACACTAGCTACGGAAACACTACCACTAGTCACGGTCAAGTGCGTCCACCGACGTCTTATCCTCGACCCGGGTCTTGACCCTCACGTCTCGTCAGAGTGAGGTAGGACACAAGTAACACAACAATAACCGCCGTAGTCTGGCCGGACTACGGTCCCACGCCTGACCTCCCCAAGCGGTTCCGGGGCCGCAAGGAGTGAGTAGTGAGAAGAAGGACTGGCTGGCCTGCGCCGGGTAGAACTCCTAACTGTCCTCGGCATCCCAGACCACCCACGAGAGCTCTGCAAGTGAATCACACGTCACTGTCCTAACCACCGTTTTCCCCTAAGCTCCGTAGTCCGCCTGGTGGCTGCCAACTTGAGCGCACTCGTAGCCCGGAGTACTCCCTCAACGGGCTCCCGAGGATGGGGGTCCCAGGCAACGGTAACAACCTCTCACACGGGACAAGCCCTCAAGTGCCGAGCACCGGGCGAAAGACTAGAGTAGACCATACTAGGAGACTAGCACAGGTGCCACGGTACAACAAAGCAAATGGAAACGGTGTCAGGCGAAAACCTGTCTCTCGGTCGATAACGCGACAGGGCGGACCATCGCGACCATGTCGCGACGCCCTAGCGTGTCACGACCTTAACGCGACGCTCAGGAGCATGGCGACCATGTCGCGACCGGGCGCGCCATCGCGACATGATCGCGGCCTCCGAGGCTGCCGCGTTTCCAGCCGAGTAGGGTTCCGGAGCAGTCCCTCCAGGAACCCTCCCCAAAACACGAAATACATTCACAAGGGGGAAGGGGATCATGCACAACGTGTATTAAAAGCAATAAATCCACCAAACCACCCACGATCCCTCAAAAGCATGGATCTACGCTCGAAGAAAACCTCACTCAACTCGAGCATGGAGTTCTCACACTCCTAAGCCCCAACCCACAAGGAAACCACGGTCTAGAGGGGAGGGGATCATGCTTAGGGCGAGAGGGTCGGACGTCCCTACCTCCACACGAAGAACGCACCCGTTGGGGCCTTCTCGTAGGAATGGCCGTCTCCTCCTCGCACCGCACGCCACAAGCACGACCTCTGCACAAACGGCACGTCCACGCCTCAGCATGAGCACCACGAGCAAGAAAAAACACCGAGAAACCGCGAGAGAGCTCGAGAGGGAGAAGAAGAGGAAGAGGAAGAAGAGGGGGAAAATGGGGCGTGCTGTCGGTTTTAACCGATGGCCCCTCAGATGCTGTCACGATGCCCAGGAGCGTCGCGACCATGTCACGACCTCCCTCTAAGTCGCGACACCAAAAGCACGGTCAAACCTCGAAGACCGGAAAAGCAGACGCGACGGTCTGGCAGGTCGTGTCAATGCTGCATGACCCTGCCACCCGACACGACCGTTCTGACAGATAGGACAGCAGTCAAGCCGTGTCAGAACACAGTCGCGACAGCCAAGGGTGACGTGACCAAGACGCAACGCTCACCCCCGTCGCGACACGAACCGCCAATCCTGTCGCGGTAGGCCGCTCTGGCGCGACCATGTCGAGGCCAGGGCGCCTGTCGCGACCTTGGGGATGGGGCCAAGGGCCCAAGGGGCCGGGTCTTACATCCCACCCACCTTAAGACATTTCATCCTCGAAATGAAGACAACTCGGTCTCAAACCGGAAAACAGCAAAAGGGAGATAACAACATACTGATCAATCAAACAAATAAGGGAACTGCTTCCGCATCTCATCCTCGCACTCCCAGGTGGCCTCGCCACCAACGCAGTTCTGCCAGAGGACCTTCACCAGCGGAATCTGCTTCCTGCGCAATTGCTGAACTCTGCGGTCGACAACATTGATCGGGTACTCTGGCACTGACAAGTCTGGCGCTACCTCCAGCTGTGAGTAGTCCAACACGTGCGAAGGATCTGCGACGTACCTCCTTAGCTGTGAAACGTGTAGGGCTGTTCATAATACGGTCCAAACTGTAAAACCGAACCGAACCGACCGGTTCGGTTTGGTTCGGTTCGGTTTCATGGGCCAAAGGTTCAGTTCGTTTCAAGTTTGGAAACCGAAATGAACCGAATATAGATATATAATTATATAATAATAAAATTTAACAAAAAACTGGTAGCGCAGTGGAGGGCGGCGTCGCGCGCCCTCCACGCGCGTGGTGGTCGCGAAAAAATGCCAGAAAACGCTAAAAAAAAATAAAAAACGTCAGAAAAATGGAATTCGGTTTGAACCGAACCGAACCAGTTCGATTCAGTTCGGTTCACTGAATGAAATGGTTCAGTTCGGTTTTCTCCAAAAATGGAGAAAACCGAACTGAACCATGTACACCCTAGAAACGTGAAACACATTGTGCACACCTGCTAGCTCTGCCGGAAGACTCAACCTGTAAGCCACTTCGCCGACCCTCTCGGCGACAGGGAAAGGCCCGACGTACCTCGGACTGAGCTTTCCCTTTCTGCCAAACCTCATGACGCCCTTGGTCGGTGAGACCCGCAAGAAAACAAGGTCACCAACACTGAACTGTAACGGTCTCCTGCGGACGTCTGTGTAACTCTTTTGTCTGCTCTGCGCTGCCCGAAGTCTCTACCTGATCAGACTGACTGTGTCTGCACACTGCTGCACTAACTCTGGCCCCAAAAGCTGCCTCTCACCAACCTCTAACCAGTGGAGTGGTGTCCTGCACGGGCGACCATATAAGGCTTCGTATGGTGCCATTCCGATGCTCGAGTGATAACTGTTGTTATACGCGAACTCTACCATCGGAAGGTGCAACTCCCAAGTGCCGCTCCAGTCTAAACAGCACGCTCTCAGCATGTCCTCCAGTGTCTAAATAGTCTGCTCTGACTGTCCATCTGTCTGAGGGTGGTACGCTTGCTGAAACTCAACTCTGTACCCAGTGCTCTCTGAAGACTGCGCCAAAACCCTGACGTGAACCTCGGATCTCTGTCGAAGACGACTGAAACTGGGATCCCGTGAAACGAAACAACTCTGTCCACGTACAGCCTGGCTAACCTGTCAACTAACCACGACATCCTGATCGGAAGAAAGTGTGTTGCCTTGGTCAAACGATCCACAATCACCCAAATACCATCGTGCCTCTGCGGGGTGCGGGGCAAACCAACCACAAAGTCCATGGTGATGTCGTCCCACTTCCACTCGAGAATGGGCAACGGCTGCAGCTCACCACCAGGACGCTGATGCTCGGCCTTCACCTGTTGACAGGTAAGGCACCGGGCAACAAACTCTGCCACGCCCCTCTTCATCCCTGGCCACCAGAAGGACCTCCTCAAGCAATGGTACATCTTGGTGGAGCCAGGATGAACATCATACCTCGATCTGTGAGCCTCTGACAAAACTGCCTGGCGCGCCTCCTCAGGAATGTACAAGCGGCCTCTGAATCTGACCTCGCTGTCCTCGTCGAGCTCAACACCTGGCATCTGCAAAATGTCCGCCAACTGAGGGTCTGCCTGCTGTGCCTGCAACACCTGTCTGAACACTGACGGTCGAACTGACAGACTGCTCGCCACTGCGCGGTCTCTGGTCCTCGACAGAACGAACACTCCCTGGGATAGTTCCTCGAACAACCTCCACTCTCTGACCATCAGCGAACTCAAGCGCACGCGCCTACTCAAGGCATCGGCTACGACGTTAGCCCTTCCTGGGTGATAGGAGAGGGTTAGGTCGTAGTCCTTCAAATACTCCATCCATCGGTGCTGCCTCAAGTTCAGATCCCTCTGGGTGAAGATATACTGCAAACTCTGGTGATCGGTGAAGATCTGAAAAGCCTCGCCATACAGGTAGTGCCTCCACAACTTGAGAGCGAACACCACTGCTGCCAGCTCCAAGTCGTGGGTGGGGTAGTTCTCCTCATGCTTCTTGAGCTGCCGAGAAGCATAGGCAACAACCCCACTGTGCTGCATTAACACGGCACCCAAACCTGACCTCGACGCATCGGTATATACCAAAAACCCCCGCTGCCCGATGGCAAGACTAACACAGGCGCTGAAGTCACTTCAGCTCTCGAAAACTCTGCTCACAATCCTCTGACCAAACAAACCTGACGTCCTGCCTAGTCAACCTTGTCAACGGCGCTGCTAACTTGGCAAAATCCTGAATGAACCTCCGGTAGTAACCGGCCAAACCCAGAAAACTGCGGACCTCTGACACCGATGTGGGCTGCTCCCATGACAACACGGCCTCCACCTTGGCAGGGTCCACTGCCACACTAGAACCCGAGATCACGTGCCCGAGAAAGTGCACCTCCCTCAGCCAAAATTCGCACTTGTCGAACTTGGCATAAAGGCGGTGACTCCGCAGAGTCTCCAGCATGATCCTCAGGTGCTCCTCGTGCTCCTCTTCAGAAGCCGAGTAGACCAAAATATCATCGACAAAACAACCACAAAACGATCTAGGTACTCACTGAACACCCTATGCATCAGATCCATGAATGTTGGGGTGCGTTCGTCAGCCCAAATGGCATCACGACGAACTCAAAGTGACCTACCTAGAACGGAAAGCCGTCAAACCGACATCTGACTCTCTGATCCGCATCTGATAGTACCTGGATCTCAAGTCAATCTTCGAGAAAACTCGGGCCGACTACAGCTGATCAAACAAATTATCGATCCTCGGCAACGGTACCTGTTCTTCACAGTAACCTGGTTCAACTGCCGATAATCGATGCACAAACGAAGACTGCCATCCTTCTTCCGCACAAACAAAATAGGCGCGCTCCAGGGCGAACGACTCGGGCGAATGAAGCCCAGCTCAAGAAGCTCCTGCAACTGGCGCTTCAACTCACGCAGCTCCGTCGGGGCCATCCGGTAGGGTGCCTTGGACGAAGGCATCGTACCGGGCAAAAGCTCGATGGAGAAATCTACCTCCCACTCAGGCGGCAAACCAGGTAGATCCTCCGGGAAGACGTCGGAGAACTCAGAAACAACCGGCACGTCAAAAACTGAAGATCCGCTAGGCTCCAAAGAACAGACCGAAGCAAGGTACGCCACACAGCCATCGCGGATCAAATGGCGAGCTCTACACAAAGAAATAAATGGCCGACGGGTAGACCAGATACCTCGGAAGCAGAGGACGGGCTCTCCAGGTATCCTAAACCGAACGGTCTTCCGCTGGCAATCAACCACGGCTGAGTGAGCCTCCAACCAGTCCATGCCCAGGATGACGTCAAAGTCACAAAGCTGTAGTACGTACAACCTGGCCGGCAACTGGTGCCCCTCAACCTCGACTGCCACACCCTCCAGGTAACCAAAGGAACGCATATAGTCACCAGACGGGAGATCGACCATCACGTCACACTGCCTCTCAGGAGCGTGACAAGCAAGGGACTCATAGAATTCTTCAGAAGCAAAACCCAAAGAAGCACCGGGGTCGACCAAAACACGAGCAGCTCTGCCAAGGATAGGTAGAGTACCTATAACAAGGTTTGACGACTCTGCCTGCTCCCAAGTGAGTTCCATCACGCGACCACGACCACGCCCATGCTGCTGCACCTGCTGGGGCTGCTGCTGCGGCGACGGCTGAGGCTAAGGTACTGCTACTGCTGCTGGTACGGCTGGTACTGCTGCGGCTGCGGAAACTGCTGAGCCTGATGCTGCCCTCGTTGCTGCTGACGCGGTGCCTGCTGCTGAGGAGGGTACTGGTACTGAGGCGGCTGCTGAGCGTACTGAACTGGCTACTGCTGCTGCGGGACTTGCCCCATGGGGCAATCCCTTCTGAAGTGGCCTGGTAAGCCACAAGTGTAGCACACTGGCTCTTGACTGCCCTGCTCAGCTCCCTGAACAACTGACTGCTCTGCAAACCTGGACTGGCGCTTCTTCTGCCGGCTCCATCCGCCCCCACGAGTAGACAACTTCCTAAACTGCGAGCGAATCCCGGTGCTGCCGGAACTGCCCGAGCTGGAGGAAGAGGAAGTCGCACTACCGCGGCTACCCGCTGGACGCTGGTAAGGCGAGGACCTGGAAGAGGCTCCTCCCTGCTGTTTCTGCTGCTGCTGAGGCTACCAGGTCTCTCTGTCCAAGGCGGTAGCCTTCGCCACGGCCTCTCCCAAGGTGGTACACATGTGTGCCGTCACACCCCACCTCAGGTCTGGTCTCAGTCCTGCTATGAACCTCTCTGCATACGCTGATCGCTGCCTGCGACATGAGGCACATGCCTCAACAACCGGACAAACCTCTGGGTACTGCGAAATGTGAGGTCGTCCTGAACCAGCGCGTGAAACTGGTCCCGTCTCTCATGTCGAGCGTAGTCGGGGAAGTACTCGAGTGGTAAGACCTCCGAAAATCGCTGCCAAGTGATGTGATCCAACCTCTGCCCCTGGCAGGTGTCTGCCTCTGAACTCTCCACCACTCAGGGCTGCTCCCTTGAGCTGGTACACTGTCAGTCGAACCTGGTCCTCCTCAGCGCACTCCATCGTCTCGAAGATGCGCTCTAACTCGTGGGTCCAGCTCTCTGCCTGTTAGGATCAATCACGTGGAAAACATCGGTGGCCAAGGCGCAGGACCTCTCAAGGAGAGCTGGTCCTGTCCTCTGTAACCGCCATCCTCTGCCGCCCGCCCGGGTACTCCCAGTGCCCGACCGATGCTGACGCTCTGGTGCTCCACCTCTGGCTCTACCCGCTGCTGCTCCGGTACCGCTGGGGAGGTACCGGAGGCTGAACACTACTGCTGCCTGCCCGGGCTGGTACGCTCCTTGGTACAAGTCCTAAAGAACTGCTCTTGCTAAGGGAAACCAGTCTGCGTACTGCGCGGCTGAGGTTGGTACTCCTGCTGGCTTGCTCCCACCTGCCGCTGCTGCTGCCGCTGCACCTACGTGGAGCCATGTCCTACACGACACACAACCAACAAGGTTTAACATACCACTCGGGCGGCTAGCAGTGTACTTGTACTACCGTTGGACTTCCTGTTGCAGTTTAAATCCATTACAAGTCCTGTCAGACTCTCGCTCTGATACCAACTGTAACGACCCGAGACCCCGACCCTCGGCCCACGCGAGGACCCGATTTTTTCGCGGTCCGCCGCCCATGGATCCGGGGACCCGGAAGGGTTATAATCTACGTTTAATGGGATATGTAACGGAAAGTAAACATCAACTGCTAAACTAGAAGCGTACAAGCGGAAATAGAAAAGAGAGCGAGACCGCTGCGTATCGCTCTAAGTACAGTCCCAACGCATGCACGCTAATACAAGTAAAAGGCAGGGGGAGAACAAGTCCCTTAGGGGCATACCCTGAGGGTGATGTACACTGAAAAAGGGGAACCACTGATAGCTACGGGGACTCTGACTACCGCTCCGTCTCCTCTGCCCGGCGCGCGCCCTGCCTCTGCTGAGAAGTCTCACCTGGGAATAGGAGGGATGAGCTTCACAACAGAAGCTCAGTAGGGACTACCAATCTCCTACTGGCTTTAAATAGGCAGGAGAATAAAAATATCAAATGAATGACATCAGTTTATATCTTCTACCTACAAACGGAAGTGCGAAAGCGAAACTACAACTAGCACGGTACGGAAAGTACACACGGTCGGAAACTCCGTACGATTGCTCGTCGTGACCACCACACGGCTAGTAAACACAGACGGAGGGAACTCCGCCTGGATAAGGAACACTAAGCTACGGAAACACTACCACTAGTCACGGTCAGGTGCGTCCACCGACGTCTTATCCTCGACCCAGGTCCTGACCCTCACGTCTCGTCAAAGCGAGGTAGACACAAGTACACACACAGTAACCGCCGTAGTCTGGACGACTACGGTCCCCACACCTGACCTCCCCAAGCGGTTCTGGGGCCGCAAGGAGCGGAGGCAGTGAGAAGAAGGACTGGCTGGCCTGCGCGGGGTAGAACTCCTAACTATCCTCGGTGTCCAATACCACCCACGAGAGCTCTGCAAGTGACTCACACGCCATTGTCCTAACCACCGTTTTCCCCTAAGCTCCAGAGTTCGCCTGGTGGCTGCCAACTCGAGCGCACTCGTAGCCTAGAGTACTCCCTCAACGAGCTCCCGAGGATGGGGTTCCCAGGCAACGGTAACAACCTCTCACATGGGACAAGCCCTCAAGTGTCGAGCACCAGGCGAAAGACTAGAGTAGACCGTACTAGGGGACTAGCACAGGTGCCACGGTACAGCAAAGCAAACGGAAACGGTGTCAGGCGAAAACCTGTCTCTCGGTCGATAACGCGACAGGACGGACCGTCGCGACCATGTCGCGATGCCCCTAGCGTGTTGCGACCTTAACGCGACGCTCAGGAGCGTCGCGACGATGTCGTGACCGGGCGCGCCGTCGCGACATGATCGCAGCCTCCGAGGCTGCCGCGTTTCCAGCCGAGCAGGGTTCCGGAGCAGTCCCTCCAAGAACCCTCCCCAAAACACGAAATACATTCACAAGGGGGAAGGGGATCATGCACAACGTGTATTAAAAGCAATAAATCCACCAAACCACCCACGATCCCTCAAAAGCATGGATCTACGCTCGAAGGAAACCTCACTCAACTCGAGCATGGAGTTCTCACACTCCCAAGCCCCAACCCACAAGGAAACCACAGTCTAGAGGGGAGGGGATCATGCTTAGGGCGAGAGGTCGGACGTCCCTACCTCCACACGAAGAACGCACCCGTTGGGGGCCTTCTCGTAGGAATGGTCGTCTCCTTCTCACACCGCACGTCACAAGCACGACCCCTGCATGAATGGCAAGTCCACGCCTCAGCACGAGCACACGAGCAAGGAAAACACCGAGAAACCGCGAGAGAGCTCGAGAGGGGAAAAAGAGGAAGAGGAAGAAGAGGGGAAAATGGGGCGCGTGTCGGTTTTAACCTCAGACGCTTTTGTCGCGACGCCCAGGAGCGTCGCGACCATCGACCTCCCTCCAAGTCGCGACACCAAAAGCACGGTCAAACCTCGAAGACTGAAAAAGCAGACGCGACGGTCTGGCAGGTCGCGTCAACGCTGCATGACCCTGCCACCCGACACGACCATTCTGACAGACAGGACAACAGTCAAGCCGTGTTAGAACACAGTCGCGACAGCCAGGGGTGACGCGACCAAGACGCGACGCTCACCCCCGTCGCGACACGAATCGCCAATCCTATCGCGGAAGGCGCGACATGTTGGGGATGGGGCCAAGGGCCCAAGGGGCCGGGTCTTACACCAATCATCATTGGAGTAGATAGTGCCCGGACCTTTCATCTCCTTCGCCTATAAAAAGCATAGGTAAACCCCATGCAAAGGTACGAAAAACTTTCAGCACAATCACTCGCCCACGCACGAAGCACACACCAGTGAGCCTTCTTCTCTAAGCCTTTCTACAGTCCCATCTGACTTAGGCATTAGAGGGTTCCCCCTGGTTCTTCAACCGAGCCCCCTGATCCTCTTTGGGTTTTGCAGGCCTTCGTCTACACCGGCAAACATCTCTCTTATCTCTTTTCAGTGGAGGCCCGTTTGGCTCCAACCCAAACAGGAAGAGACCTCCACATTTTTGGGGCCGTCTGTGGGAACGAACGAGAGGCCATGCGCCCTACCCGAGCATCTCATCTTCATGAGACTCGCACACCCTTATTCTCACTGGGGGGGCTATGTAGAGGTATAATTTAGTCCCACATTGAAATATAGTGAGAATAAGTGTGTGTTTATCAGCAAGAGCCTCAACTCTTCTCCCAAGAGGGCCCTTTTAAAGGACAAAATCTCAAACATGGGGACAATACCTCTTGGGAGGCACACTTAGATCACATCTCTTCATTGACGCCGTCTGTGGGAATGAACGAGAGGCCATGCGCCCTACCCGCACTGTCACGCCCCGATATTTAGCAACGAAATAAATACCGGGAGACGTGAACGATACAAATAGACGTATCACAGTTGAATAGTGCAGAGTCACAATTGAACATAAGAACACATTTGAGACTATAATATGGTCACCAAAAGTATACTTTATTCCATTTCATTCAACTAGTTACAACCTTACATAAGAAGAACCGACCAAAAGGGTTCATTATTCCAATGAAAAAGGTTCTCTATCACATAGACTATTCAAATATCTATTCCTATTACTTCATCTTCTCAAATGTCGGGTGCTCTCACTCTTGCCCTGCCCCATCAGACTCCTCTGGGTCCTCATCACTACCTGAAAAGGATAGGATGATAGGGTGAGCGAACTAGCTTAGTAGGATTTACATCTCAATATTGTGCGGGCACTAATATACATGATTAACATTTTAAATAGACAGATATGCACATGAATATGATGACAATGTATGCAATACTAATAGATTGAATAGCGGAATAGAACGGATATCATATCAGATTAATGTCGAGTTGCATGTACAATGAACAGATATTTCAAGAGTAGTATCATATCAAATGAATTGTTCATACAGATATCATGTATTCACATGAACAGACGTATCATATCATATCAAATCAACTTATTATATCATATCAAACGAAGGCACATTCTCACAAATCTTGCATATCGTATTAGTGCCATGCCAAGCACCACAAGTCCATACTCCCGCGGTTAATAAGTACGTTGGGGCGCTCTTCCCCAGGACCAGACAGAGCCCCTATTGCACAGGCATTGGTCAAATGGATCGAAGTCCTACGTTGTGCCGAACAAACATATTCATATTATGGCCACGGAATTCAATAATAAGCATGTAACAAGAACATGATCATCATATAGTCAAGGTGACAAATAGCTCAAGAGATCAAATGGGCAGTATAACGACGAATCTTATGTTTCTTATTTCATTAATGTCTTGACAAGATGGTTACAAATGACTGATCATACGCGGAACATGTGCTCTCTATCTCCAGGGTACTTCATGGTACAACCAGCTCGGCCTCTATGTGGGAATCCATAGAGAGCGGAAACTTACGGAGGTCTTAAGGAAAAGATCGCTAGTCTTGTCGATTCGGAATGACCGGCAGAGAGCTCTCAATTCCACAAGAAGGGTATGCCTATTCGTGCAAAGGTATAAGTGACGTGTCACGGATCTTTCCTAACATGTATGCAAGTTATGAACAAATAATTTAACCATCGGAAAGCATATAGCTAAAGACAACTTAACTAACGAGTCCATACTAACATGTATTCATCCACATATTCACATCAAATTCTTATCATTTCAATTTCATAACAAGGTAGATCACAAGATAATAGTCAATGTTCATAAGAGAAAATCACATATCATACATTAGAATCATATTCATGTTCATTACCATTTTAACATGGGTTGATTACTTTTAGGTCCATGCATACTATGCAACATGCTAACAAACCCAACAACTAAACATGATGACATTTAGACAAACACGGTAATTAGGGTGTGATATTAATGCAATGCATATCTCTCTATATACTGACATTTAGATAAAACTCTAAACATGAACAATGTTGAGGACATCTATTGGAAGAACTTTTGTGTTGAGGGTTAGGTCTGATTCGGTTTATAATGGCATGTACACAGGAAAAATGTAAGAAAGCCCTAAACATATGTGACTTCATTGCGACTTATATGTCAGGCCCGTAACTTGAGATATACTGATATTTAGATAAAATGTGTAACATGAAAGATGACTATAACGACTAGTATAAGAACTTTGATGTTGGTGTCTTGACCTAATTCGGTCTCTAAGCTTGTGAAAACATGAAGAATGTACAATTAAGTGCAATCCGAAAACGCAGTATCATACAACAACTCTCTTACTAAACTTGTAACTCTCTAACTAATGACATTTAGATAAAATGTTAAACATAAAAGATGACCATAACGACTAGTGGAAGAACTTTTATGTTGGGTACTTGACCTAATTCGGTCTTACATATAGTAAAACATAGGAAGAACATAAAGCTAAGTGCAGCCCGAAATCACAGTATCATGCAGTGACTCTCTTACCATGATTATAACTCTCTAGCTAAAGACTTTTAGACAAAACGTCTAACATAAAAGATGATCGTGACTACTAGTAGAAGAACTTTGATGTTGAGTATTTAGTCTAATTTGGTATTTAATTGTGTGCATGATAAGAAGAACGGAAAAAGCCCTAACTGTGTGCGACTTAGGGAAAACTACTAATACACAATGTATACTCCATGAAAATTAGTCAAATCAAGTGAAATGAACCTAGATTCGAAGATCTACAGGATGGTGGTGGTGGTTTCTTTAATCTTGGCCCGAGAACACCTACCTTTGAATGCTAAGAACTCACTACAGGTTCCTGGGTCGATGTAGAGCGAGGGGAGGAAGACCACATTTTCCCCAGCCGTTCTCCACTCCTCCAGCGCCCCAAACTTGCTGCTCACGACCCAAAAATTGTGCTAACCCTCCCTAAACGTTTTGTGAGGAGTTCTTATAGGTTTAGGGTTCTATTTCATGTCCTAATGGGACTAGAAAAGGGAGCTGCGAATTCTGCTTCCTACTTCCCAAAATCTGGGATTCTCTCACCCAAAGGAGGTAGCAAGGTTTAGGAAACCACCTCTTAGGTTGGGTCCGGTTTTGGCTACCTTACATGACTAATTACCCTAATTTAACCCTAAATTGCCCCCTAATTATTGCATAATTACATACACGAATTTCTGGGTATTTTCTTGTCCCAATTTTATCCTTGGTGCCAAATGTGCTCTATTGGCCCAATCTTGTTAATGGGTTATTAATACATGATGTTGGAAGTCTCTCCAACATATTTATTAATTTATGGTAAGGTTATTTTTCCGCGTTAATAATTTTCAGACTTAGTTTCCTAATTCGGGTAACTTGGTCATGTGTGGACATATACTCGGCCAATCAGATTTTCTGTTGCACGAATTCCTTCGTGGACCCTGGGGATAATATTTGGGGTTGGTTATAATTTTTACGGAATTTTCCGATGTGTTTTCTCACGTACGATAGTGGTACGTAAGTTCTATCATTCCGATAATAGGAAGTTATTATTTACTAATTTCATACTTGAATTTGTTCATGGGTCATACGTTGTCCATTGATCCGATTCTTTTATGGACTATCCCCACATATTGTTTGGAGTCCACCATAAATTTCTCATTTAGTTTATGATCTCATTTTATACACCTGATAATGGATTGTCCAATTTATTTTCTAATACGATAATAAGTCACACTAACTCTTAAATATACCTCAAGTGACTTTTATTGACCCAAATTTCTTATGGATCATTAGAGGTATATTATTTGAAGTCCATCTATGATTTTTATTTAATTTTTGACTCATCTAAGTATGTGTGATAATGATTTTCTGACTTATTCTCTGATTACGATACTCAGTCGCAAAACGCCTTAAACTTGGACCATCCGATTTTTCTTTGCACGAATTTCTTCATGGGTCATTAAGGAGCATTATTTAGAGTTGAACTATGGTTTTTATGAAATTTTCTAATGGGTTTTTTGTATGTACGATAGTGGCACGTGCATTTTTGCTATTTCACAAATATTGAATTTATCGTTTTCGATCTAATTTCTGAATTTTTGGGGTGTTATACGCACACCCTATCCTTACTGGGGGGGCTGTGTAGAGGTATAACTTAGTCCCACATTGAAATATAGTGAGAATAAGTGTGTTAACAGCAAGAGTCTCACCTCTTCTCCTAAGAGGGCCCTTTTAAAGGACAAAAACCCAAACATGGGGACAATACCTCTTGGGAGGCACACTTAAATCAAGTCTCTTCAACTTGATTGGTGCAGTACTGAATATCAAGGGTGATTATAACTTTGTATAAGTAGATGACATTCATGAAAAGAGAGTACTGAATTAAAGCTTGTGCATGAAAGAATTCAGTACGATAACCACATACTTGTTCAAGTAGGAAGTACATATTCAACTTATATCTGAATAAAATGATGACCAAATCAAGCAAATATGATGTAATTCCAAACATCTAGTGGATCCATTATCGTTCCGTACGGCCAGTAAACGAGTTCGGGTGCTCCTCCTGGGACTGGATCAGCCCCATTTGCATAGGCATTTATTTCAAATGGGTCCAAAAACCCGAAGTTGTCATCAAATTTCACTTTTGCTAAGCTTGCATGTATGGTACATAAGTATTCACTATATCACAATAACATGGTTCTATGAGTTAATGTTAAAGATATCAAGAAGATGTAGGAAATAACATAACTGGAAATGTCCAAGAATGGATGTAGATGATGAATAAATGATTCAATCCAATGGTATAATAGTTTAGAATCCAAGAAAATGGGAGAGGCAACTTGTTTAGATAATACAAGATTGTGTCAACTTTGATTTATGAAGAAATGGTTCTATCTGTCAACATTTACTGGTGGTTGTCGACAGTCACTGGTTGGTTGTCGACAACCACTGGTGGTTGTCAACAACTCTAGTTTTTGGGTTCTTGAATCATGGGTGTCTGTCGACAGATATGATATGTCTATCGACAGACGCCGGTCTTTCTTTTTAGAAAGGTTTAAAACTAGCTGGAACAACACTTTCTAAGTGCTTCTACTTTCTACGAAGATCAAGCAATGGTTTGAGAATCTTGTGTATACTTCTTTACACACTTTATCATGAAGAAAAGTACACAATTTTAGTAGAATGAAGAGAGATGATCTTTACAACATGGATGATGTGGTGAACTTTTGAAAGAGAGATAAATCTATATAAGTTCTTCATGAGATTCTTTCTGGAAATTGAACCTCTAAAAATATGTACAGAGTGGAAGAACGAATTCACAGCTTACTGAATATAATTCAAGGATAATGCCAAGGTAGATACTTATCCTCAAAGATTCAAATAGAGGGTGGAAACAATAAGGAAATAAGAGGAAGGAGAATTCTACATTGTTGAGCAACTACCCCTAAGAAAATAATTTAAGATTTTAAATTATTATAACTTTGTGTTTTTGTTATGACAAAACCTTTAAAAGACTTTCTACA
Source organism: Colocasia esculenta (assembly GCA_014218235.1). Classification (NCBI taxonomy): domain Eukaryota; kingdom Viridiplantae; phylum Streptophyta; class Magnoliopsida; order Alismatales; family Araceae; genus Colocasia; species Colocasia esculenta. The sequence continues at coordinate 101,769,261 of CM024762.1, forward strand.
AATTAAATATATATATCACACAAAAATATTTTGGACAAACTCTATCTCGAAAATTTTCGAAGTCTACAGACATCACAATCCGACTGTGGACTCCGACTCCTTTAGAATCGAAAAGTTCTGCACAAAATCATCTCGAAATTTTCCTAAGTCCAGACTACTATACATAATCCGACTATCAACTTCGACTTCATACAGTCGAATACTTCAGAATCTAACTCCTCTGAATCCGACTTCCTACAGTCGGATACTTCATTTTGGACTTCAATTCTTAGAATTCGAATTCTTCTATATTCGACTTCTAAAGTCGAATTCTTTGTCTTATTTCTATCTAACTCCATGGAAGTCGAATTATGACTTTCGGATGCATTTCTATCCGACTTGCAAAGTCGAATGATATTATCTTAATGCAACTTCTGATGAAGTCGAATTTATCCATTCCTATAATTCTGTATCCGACTTCTAAAGTCGAATTATACTCTCTTCTGAATCCGACTTCACTGACAAGTCCTGCACTTGTATTCTTTCTTTACAGATAATATTTTATCAACTTATGAAATGTTGATTGCATATCATCTTATCTTCTTAATATGATTTCTGTCAGAACTTACATTGACTATATGTTTTTCTCAGTCTATCAGATCATTATTTAATATATTCTGACATGATAAGACATATTATACTCAAAATACTCTTCTAAAATTGTCTATGAATATATTTGATACATCTGTTCAAATTGATCTCTTGCTTCATGACAGTAGTCTGGATTTTTCATTTCAGAAGATATGTTGCATTTATTATTTACATACGCATGGGCATCTGACAGAGGCTCACCTACCACTGTCAGAACCTGTCCATACCTTCTGTTGCAAATTGTCTATCCATCCTTTATTGGTCTGAAAAGCTATTTGTCCGAGGTTTCCATACTTTTTATTTTTTCTATGACTTACCTACCTCAGAAAGTATGGAGGTACCCTATCTTTTTGTCATGTCTTTACTGCAGGATATTTATTAGACATGTTTTAAGCATTGGCTTTCTCAACGTAATTAATTGGAAGTTGACCCCTAAGCTGTGAAGCTGCAAGCCTCGTCTAAAGACATTGGAAAGAGACAAAGACAGGTGGACTGGACAACAACAACCTCAACCAGCATCCAAAGGATCAAAGGTCTCTCCTCAAATTGCCAGATCCCCAATGACCATTTTCAAATGGCTACATTCTTTTGAGGAATATAAAAGAAGCCGAAGTTTGAAAGGAGCAATACATATACACACAAGAGATCTGAACACTTAGAATTTGAAGAGACCATCTAGCAACTCCTTCAACTCTCAACTATCTTCTGCTGGCAATAAGAGATCTCCACAAGCCTTCTTCCAAGCTACAAGATTGAGAGCTCCACATTCAGAAAAATCTCCAAGCTCTCCCATTCTCACAGAAGTCTTGTTTTGGGTGGCAATTTTGGGTGGCAATTGTAATTAGAAATCTTTCAGTCCACCCTGCTTGTTCAGAAAGGATCTTAGTTGCAACTCTTATCTTTTTATCCTTTCTGAATTAGGTGTGTTTGCTCATTCTTGAGACAAACACACAAGTGTTTTTACATCTTTCTCTGTGTAACTCCTGCAGGAGGATTGCTCCTGCATTTCCCCTCTTGTGTAGGGAAGGCCTTGTGAAAGGTAGTATTTGTACCCTTGTTGAGGGAAGAGTTGCTTGGGAGCAAGTGGGCTTGTAATTCCTCTCAAGGGTATGAGAAGGCCAAGTTCTCTTGGCAGTTAGTGAAATCTCAAGTGGTTGGCTTGAGGACTGGACGTAGGACTTCCATGTGGGAAGGGCCGAACCAAGATAAAATTCTTTGTGCATTTGTGTGATTGTTTCCGCCAATTTACACTTGAATCACACACTACACTAAAATCTAACAGATTTGTTTAGTGTTGTTTAATTTTAGATAAAAATTTTAAAAGCACAAGAAGTCCTATTCACCCCCCTCTAGGACATTATTAGTGCCATCTCGGTCCAACAAGTGGTATCAGAGCGAGGTCTTCTCAGAAGAATCTAAAGATTTGAGAAGAGATGACAGCTGAAGCTCACAACTATGAAGGCCAGTCTGTTACAAGGCCACCATTCTTTGTGTTGGACCGAACCCCTTACTGTTGCACCAAAAGCTTGAGCTGGTAGTGAAGGCGGTAGCCAAATCTTTAAGGCGGAAGCGCAAAGCACCACGTCAACGCTGTGGTCGGCATGAGGGGCTTCGCACAGGGTTTTACCCCTGCGGCGGGTTGGGTTGCCAGCCCCGATGTCACTATGCTGCCCCATAATAGCATAGTGGCAGCGATTCCCTAAGGGAGTCGATGGCAGTTAACCAACAAACTCCCCCCAGCGGCACCCGGGGGAATCGAACCCGCAACCTCGCTCTGATACCACTTGTTGGACCGAGCCCCTTACCGTTGCACCAAAAGCTCGAGCTGGTAGTGAAGGCGGTAGCCAAATCTTTAAGGTGGAAGCGCAAAGCACCACGTCAACGCTGTGGTCGGCATGGGGGGCTTCGCACAGGGTTTTACCCCTGCGGCGGGTTGGGTTGCCAGCCCCGATGTCACTATGCTGCCCCATAACAACATAGTGGCAGCGATTCCCTAAGGGAGTCGATGGCAGTTAACCAACACTTTGATGGTGAGGATTATCAGTATTGGAAGATGTGGATGAAGTGCTTCATCAGAGGTACATATTTTGATCTGTGGCAGATAATAGAACAAAGTGATATCCAATTATTGGTGAATCCACATCTGGTCTTTCCATTGCTGATAAAAGGAATATGTCTTTAAATTATAAGGCTAAAAATTATCTATGTTATGCTCTCTCTAAAAGAGAATTTAACAGATTATCTGCTTGTAGAACTGCAAAAGAATGTGGGATAAACTACAAGTAACATATGAAGGAACCGATAGAGTTAAACAAACTAGAATAGACATTCTTGTATCTCAATATGAACAATTTAAAATGCTTCATAATGAAAACATTACTTAGATGTACAATCAATTTTCAAACATAATAGTAGGACTAAGTTCTCTAGAGAAAGTTCTTACTAATGAAGAAACAGTAAGAAAAATCCTAAGATCTTTAACTAATATTTGGACCCCTAAGGTCACTGCCATTGAGGAAGCACATGATCTAACTCAACTCTTCATTGATAAGTTAATTGGATCCTTAATGGCTCATGAAATTAACATGGAAAGATTTTCTGAAAATTCTTCGAAAAAGAAAATGCCAAATGCTTTGAAGGTTGCAGATTCCTCTTCATCTGAAGACTCCAAGGAGAAATCAGATGACAGTGATGATGAGGCAATGCTGTCAACGAAATTTCAAAGAATTCTTGCAAAGAAGAAGAAGTTCGGCTCCAAGAGATTTTTCAAGAAAGATAAGAAGAAGGAGCCAACCTGCTATAAATGCAACCAACCTAGACATTACAAATCTGAATGTCCTAAGCTGAAGAAGAAGGATCAAGCAGAAAGATCCCACAAGAAGAAAGGCAAAGAGAAGAAGTTAAGAAAATACAAGAAAAAGGCAATGGCAGCAGCATGGGATAATGAAGAAGCCACCAGTTCAGACTCCTCAAGCTCAAAATCTGAAGAAGAAGAAAAGGCAAATCTAGCCCTCATGGCAGAACTATATCAGGTAAATTCTGAAACATCGTTTACTTCTTGTTCTGAATCTGATTCTAATAGTCTTGAAGATGCTTTCAATGAGTTGTATGGAAAATACAAAACAGTAGTCAAACAAATGAAGATAGTTAAGTTAAATTTTCTAAATCAAGAAAATGATAATACCTTTCTAAAAAATGAAGCAGAAAGGTTAGGACAAAGTCTAAGTGAAAATAAAAGAGCAAATGAACTATTGTGTGAGGACTTAAAAAATAAAAACATTAAGATCATGGAAATAGAATCAAATTTAAAAGAACTTAAGGATGAAGAAAATTAAAAGAAGAAAATAACTACCTAAAAGCTACTATAGAGAAAATCTCTAACTGTAAAAACATCCTTGTTTGTTAGATTAAAAGGCTCAAGGATGGGTAAGAAAAAATATGGAGTAGAATATACACCCCCTCATAATGAATAAAATGTTGTGTATCCTGAAAAATATCCAACACCTCAATTTGTAAAATAAAAAGGAATTAAAAATCCTAAAAAAGTTAATCAACATGTTTATAAATAAAAATAGAAATTTAATAACACTGCACACATTAAGAATGCTTTTGATTTATGTTGTAGTCACTGCAATCAATTAGGACACACTGTTAGCACATGCACAACCAGACATTTGCGCTGGATTCCTAAGACTAACCATCAAGAACCCAAGAAAATTTGGGTACCAAAAGTTACAACTTAATTTTATTTGTAGGGTCAGCTGAGAGCATCCAAATGGTACTTGGATAGTGGGTGCTCAAGACATATGACAGGTGATAGGAAGTTGTTTACAAATTTTAGAGAAGAAAGTGGTCAAGTCACTTATGGAGATAATGGTAAAGGAAAGGTCTTAGGATGTGAAACAGTGGGCACTAAAGAAAAGAATTTGATTGAAGATGTTATGTATGTAGAAGGATTGAAGCATAACCTCATAAGCATCAGTCAACTATGTGATAGGGGTCATTTAGTAAGATTTCAGAATGACAAGTGTATTATTCAAAAGGATGGAAAATTAGTTCGAAGCTCAAAGAGTAAAGAATTTATATACCTTACAGTTAGCAGAATTAAAAGAAGTAAATTTATGTCTTGCTACAACCAAGAGTGAAGAACCTGATTTGTGGCATAGAAGATTGGGACATGCAAGCACTTCAGTGATCAAGATTTTTTTTTTTTTCAATCTAGCCGAACTTAGAGGAGAGGGTAGGGACGCCCTCACTACTGAGGGTGCCACTGTAACGTCGCGTGCTTTTCGGATCCATGCGGATCATGTGCATTGTGGTTGTGGCGGCCGTTGTGAGGCCAGTGTGAGTTGGGTGTGTGGAATGCATGGTGTGATTGCGTGGCTTGAGCAGGTGAAGAGCAGGGTAGGTCCTGAATTGGAATAGGACTGCTGCTGTTCTATCTGAGTTGGTGGCCAAGGGGTGGTCGTTGACTGTTGGCGTCCATGTTTATGGACGTTGACTTCTTGAACTTGGCGGCAGTAGAGTTTAGTGGTAGACGTTTAGGCTGGCGGTGCATGTGGGCGACAAGGGGGTTGACGCCAACCTGTCAGTTCAGCAGGTTATATGTTCACCCGAGGGCAGCTCTCTCAGCTCACCCTCTCTCCCTATTGCCCAGCTTCGCGCCCTGGTGTTCTGAAGGTGAAGGTTCTAACAGGTATCGAGTGTGGCTGGTCGATCGTGGGACGCGCGGCGTCGCCGAATTGCGCGAGGGAAACGTCGCGGCGTGGTGCAATTCGCGTGGGAGCTCGCGGAGGGCTCGGCGTGAACGGGGGATTGCAGGAGATTCTAACGCGTTCTGAGGTAGGGGACGAACCCTGGTAGCTCCGTAGAAACATTAAAACACATCATAACCACCGGATTAACGTGATAATGCATGTTGGATAAGTTGCACCAAATGGGAATAATGGGTGGTTTGTGTAGTTTAATGTGTAAAGCATGTATAATTGGGTTGTATTGGGTTCTAACATGCTAGAGGAATAGCATTTACATGTTTTTCTGTAATAGAATGAGTGGAAACCCGTAGGACCGGATTAGGGTTTCTGCAGGGTTTAAGGCCGGGGAACTTGGCGTCAACATCGTTTGCCGCCAAGATCTTCAGCCAGGAGGTGACGGCCAGGGACCTTGCCGTTACTTCCTGTAAGCGGCAGTCGATTGGCGCCTACTCCTATATGAACAGAAATGGCTAATTATGGTATTTATCGATAATGCATGGGTGTTAACATATGAGGTGCACTGAGTGCACTGGGTTACGTTCTTGTTTAGCATACAAGGTATGCTGTTATTGTTACTTCGGTGACTGCGCGTTGTGTACGCGAGTCAGTTGGGTTCACGTGTAGTGGACCAGTGTTACTTGTGGTTTACGTGAGGTTTCACGTGTTTGTGTGTGACGTGCACGTGGTTTGTGTACGTGGCGAGTAGTACGACGCCTACCGTGGTTACCTCTCCAGTTGGGTGCCCCAGGTTCTTTGTGAGCCAGGCTGTTAGCTCGGGGCTTTGTCCCGGTACTTGTGTTGTACCGTCGAGGTCTGTGGTCTGACCTGGACACCCTCACTCTTGTGTTAGAGTTGTACGTCCGGCTGAGGGAAAGACGACAGTGGGACAGTGACAGTTGTGTTTGTTTTAGTCACTTGTAGCGCGCTCGTAGTGGGGGTACGGACACCAGTAGACGTACTGGACCCCAGCTAGTCCTTTTCAGTGCCTCACTCTAGCGAGCCCAGGCCAGGGTCTCTGGAGGTGCCAGGCATGGGCTGTGACCGTGTGGTCTGCAGGTTGTGGGTTTTAGTTGGTCTCCACAGTTGTTTGACCTTTTTACGTGGAGCGGCAGCTGGACCTTTCGTCCGTGGCTGCGAGACTGAGAGGTGGACCTGTGTTAGTTGTCCGAGTCAGTTTCTGGTGTCGCGAACCAGTTTACGTGGCTCGTGTTGGCTGTCTCTACTTTGGCTTGTACACCTGTTTGGGTTTGCCGTTTAGTTACTACAGTTGTTTCTCGTAGTCGGCAGACGGTGAGTACTTTTACAGCTTTACTTACCTGCTTAGCTGTTTTATATGTGTGGTACTGTTTACTGTTTTGTACCTGTGGTTTGTGCGGCTTTGGGGGAGTTCCCTACTGAGCCAGTGACTAGAGAGGCTCACCCTACCCCCACAGGTGAGGGCGAGGAGGACGTTTCCGTCCGACGTCCAGTTCTGGGCCGCGTCGTAGCGGAGCAGGGTCAGTACCTCCAGCGGAGTAGTACTCAGCAGTGTAGCCTTGTAGTTTGTAGTTGTTTACTTTCTTTGTTGTACCTCGGGGTATGCCCCAGGCTCTTGTACCTTTTTAGTTTTTGTGGAAATATGGCTATGTAAACTTGTGAAATATATATATGAAATGTGGTGTGTTCCTTTATGTTTACACGGACTGTGGTTTGGTATCCTTGCGAGGCTTCGGCCCGTTCGCGGGAGGCGGACTCGGATCAAGTGCGTTATCGGTTTAACGGGCTTGGCCGAGGCGTCCGTCAGTTGGTATCAGAGCAAGGTCCGTGTTAATATAAGGGAATTAGAGAATACATAGCCTTATTTCGGTCATTATACACTGCTGGTAGGGACCCTGGTTTTGATAATTGTGGTTTTGATTTTTGCTGGTGTTTTTTTGTATGTAGAATTTCTGGAATGGCTGATAGGAGAGATTGGGGTGGTGGAGGAGATGATCCGGAGGAAAGCACCCAGCGTATGATGAGAGAATCTGGGAGAGCCTCACGGATATTCGAGCGAGAATGGATCAGCAGGCGCTATACCACCAGTTGCAGTGCCACCTGGGGAAGGAGAGGCAGTACCTGTTGCTCCAGTTCCGCCGAGGGTGGAGGTACCTTTTGTAGCACCTGTGCTACACCACCACCAGTGCAATTAGTTGAAGAACCAGTGACAGGTGGAGAAATTTCTGAGATTGCAGCCGTCTACTTATCAGGAGGGCCGAATCCAGATACAGCTGAGCACTGGGTTCATGAAATTGAGAGGTTTTTGCGACTATGCGGTGTCCTGAAGCAGACAGAGTTGTATTGGCTGCTTATCAGTTGAGAGGGTTTGCTTTAGAATGGTGGCGATTGAAGATGCAGACCACTTTGCAGGTAGAAGAGAAGAAGCTATCACTTGGTCGGAGTTTCTCGAGGTATTTAATGATACATTCTTTCCGATCCAAGTGCAGCAGGTAAAAAGAGAGCAATTCCGACTCTTCAGCAAGGTAACTCTTCGGTTCTAGAGTATCAGATGAGATTATGGCACTCAGCCGTTATGCACCTTATGTTGTTTCTAATAATAACATGATGGTTGAGTATTTTATCAGAGGATTGAGAGTGGAATTGCAGAATGCGATAGTTCCTCTATGTGCAAGACAGTGGAAGAGGCAGCGCAAAGGGCAGCTATTTTAGAGAGGTCTATCCGGACTCGTCAGGCAGTGAGTCAGGTTCTGGTAGTTTCGGTTACCGCAGCAGTCAGTGGGTGCAAGCAAGGGCAAGGCACCAGCAGGACCTTCTTCATCAGGCTTTGGGAAGTGGGGACAGAAATTAAAGCAAGCACTTAAAGGAAAAGGAAAGGATGGGGAGGTCGTCCGCAGTTCAGCAAGGCGTGGTAGGCCTGAGGTGGAGGAGTCGCAGCAGAGTACAGCCAGGCAGCCTATAGTTCCTCCAGGATACCGATGTTATAATTGTAATCAGCCGGGACATTTGATCCGCAATTGTCCTATGCAAGAGAGTATGGGTATGGCAGAGGTGTGCAGCAGCAGCAGCAGCAGCCTCAGCAGTTTCAGCAGCCACAGGCAGGTCGTGGCAGAGGAGCACCGCAGCAGCAGGGGAGAGGCCGGGTTATGGCTATCACCCGAGCCCAGGCAGAGGCATCAAATATGATAGAAGGTACTTTACCTCTTATGAATATTCAGCAAGAGTCTTATTTGATTCGGGTGCCTCTCATTCTTTTATTTCCGAAGAATTTCTGGATTGCATAGCTCATCCATTAGAAGAGAAGTCTTGTGAGTTAGTGGTAGAGAGGTCCTTCAGGTGAGTTCACTCACTTCGAGCTACATAGATGAAGCTCCTGTTATGATTGAAGGGAACCAGATGCCGGGTCGGTTGTATGCCCTGCAATTGTCAGATTATGATATATTCTGGGTATGGACTGGCTAGAGATGTATGGAGCAATGCTAGATTGCAGAAAGAAAAGGATCAGGTTTATCATCCTAATGGTGCAGAGTTTGAATATCAAGGTATGCCTTTTTATACCTCAAAGTTTCTAATTTCTGCAATTAAAGCTAGAAAGTTGATAAATGATGGGTGTGTGGCTATTTAGCCTCAGTAAGTTTGGTAGAAGCCAGTCAGCCAATGGAAGCAGTTCCCGTGGTTAGGGAATTTGCTGATGTCTTTCCGGAAGATTTGCCTGGTGTAGCTCCACATAGAGAGGTGGATTTTACTATTGAGTTGCTGCCGGGTACTATGCCGATCTCTAAAGCCCCATATCGGATGGCACCAGCAGAACTCAAGGAGTTGAAAAAGCAATTAGAAGAATGTTGCAAAAAGGGTTATTAGACCGAGTCATTCCCCGTGGGGAGCGCCGGTTTTATTTGTGAAAAAGAAAGATGGAAGTTTCGGATGTGTATAGATTATAGAAAGTTGAATGATGTGACCATCAAGAATAAGTACCCGTTGCCAAGAATAGATGATTTTTTGATCAGTTGCAATCAGCAAAAGTGTTTTCCAAAATTGATTTGAGGTCCGGGTACCATCAGTTGAGAATTAAAGAGGAGGATATAGACAAGACAGCGTTCAGAACCAGATATGGTCACTATGAGTTTGTGGTAATGCCTTTGGGTTGACTAATGCTCCTGCAGGTTTTATGGATCTGATGAATAGAATATTTCATCCATATTTAGATCAATTTATTGTGGTCTTTATTGATGATATTCTAATTTATTCAGCATCTGAAGAGGAGCATGCAGCTCATTTGAGGTTTACTTTGCAGTTGCTAAAGGGATAACCAGTTGTTTGCTAAATTCAGTAAGTGTGAATTTCTGGTTAAAGGAAATTCAGTTTTTGGGTCATGTTATTTCTGCTAAAGGAGTAGCTGTAGACCCAAGTAAAGTGGAAGCTGTGTCGAGGTGGGAAGTGCCTAAGTCAATAACCGAGATTAGAAGTTTTCTGGGGTGGCAGGTTATTATAGGCGCTTTATTCAAGATTTTTCTAAGATTGCAGCACCTATGACTAGACTGACCAGAAAGGGTGTGCCTTTTGTGTGGTCCGGTGAATGTCAAAGAAGTTTCATGGAATTGAAGAAAAGACTCACATCAGCACCTATATTGACATTACGGCAGGGAGTGGTGGTTTTGTGTGTATACTGATGCTTCAAGGAGAGGTCTTGGAGCAGTGCTTATGCAGCATGGTAAAGTGATAGCCTATGCGTCCAGGCAATTGAAGCCAGCAGAAGAGAATTACCCCACTCATGATTTGGAATTGGCAGCAGTTGTATTTGCTTTAAAAATGTGGAGGCATTATCTGTATGGCGAGAGATTGAGATTTTTACAGATCATAAAAGCTTGAAGTATATTCTCGCAGAAAGATTTGAATCTTCGCCAGCGCAGATGGGTTGAGTATCTGAAGGATTATGATTTCAGTTTGGCTTACCATCCGGGTAAGGCCAATGTTGTAGCTGATGCCTTGAGCAGAAAGGCATATATGAATTTGATGATGATTAAAGAATGGAAGTTGTATGAAGAGGTAGCAGCAGAGAATTCTTGTATGTGCCCAGCAGTCAGCGTCGGGCAATTCTAGCTGCTAGTGCTGTAGAGCCGTCTTTATATTGGCAGATATTGAGGCTCAAAGAGCAGATGCAGGTTTACCTGAAATTGTGAAAATGGAAGGAGTCTCTATTGATGATAATTGTGTGGTCAGGCTTAGGGGCAGGTTGTTTGTTCCTGCAGAAAGAGAGTGAAGCAGCGGTTCTAGAAGAGGCTCATAAATCAAGGTACACTATTCATCCGGGTAGTACTAAAATGTACCATGATTTAAGAAAGCATTTTTGGTGGCCTCATATGAAGAAAGAAATAGCAGAATTTGTGGCAAGATGTGCTATCTGTCAAAAATTAAAGCAGAGCATCAAAAGCCGGGAGGTCTATTGCAACCGTTACCATTCCACAGTGGAAATGGGATGATATTGCAATGGATTTTGTGGCAGGTTTACCAAGGTCGAGTTCGGGCATAATGGAATATGGGTGTTGTTGACAGATTGACCAAAGTTTGCAGATTAGTGGCAGTAAGTATGTCTTGGACAGTGGACAGATTGGCAAATATTATGTTGAAAGAATTGTTCCACTGCATGGTATTCCGAAGACTATTGTATCGGATAGAGATCCAAGATTTACTTCTGGTTTTTGGAGAAGTTTGCAAAGAAAGATTGGTTCTGAATTGAGATATAGCTCCGCTTATCATCCCCAGACAGATGGTCAGACAGACAGAGAGGACCATTCAGACAATTGAAGATATGTTGCGAGCTTGTTGTTTAGTTTGGGGAGGCAGTTGGGAGCATCATTTGGGAATGGTTGAGTTTGCCTACAATAATAGTTATCATACCAGTCTTGGGATGGCACCGTATGAAGCTTTATATGGAAGGCCATGTAGAACCCCATTGAACTGGCATGAAGTGGGAGAAAGGCAATTAGTGGGTCCTGAATTGATTCAGCAAACCACTGAAGTAGAAGCTTATTAAAGAAAAATTGCAGGCAGCTCAAAGTAGGCAGAAAAGTTATGCAGATGTGCGGAGGAGACCACTTCAGTTTGAGGTGGGAGATTTTGTTTTCTGAGAGTTTTCCCAAGTAAAGGTATTATGAGATTTGGTAAATCTGGGAAGTGAGTCCAAGGTATGTGGGACCTTTCCAGGTATTGAAAGAATTGGGCAGCTTATAGGCTGGATTTGCCAGCTGATTTTGCAGATGTGCATGATATTTTCCATGTCTCCATGTTAAGGAAATGCATTGAAGATCCAGCTCAGATAATTAGATATCAAGGTGGTGACCTGAGGCCGGACATGACTATGCCTGAATATCCGGTACAGATCACAGATCGAAAGATAAAGAAGTTAGAAATAAAGAAATTGAGTTGGTTAAGTGAGATGGGAAAATAGGTTGGGTGGTGAGGATACCTGGGAGTTGGCCGCTGAAATGGCTAAAGGGTATCCCTATCTGTTTGTATAGTTGTGTATTTCTTTTTAGATGATAGTGCTTGTAAAGTTGTGTATGTTTAAATCGTTTGACTTTGTGTTGTGTTATGAATTTCGAGGTCGAAATTTTCTTTTTAGATGATAGTAATGTAACGTCGCGTGCTTTTCGGATCCATGCGGATCATGTGCATTGTGGTTGTGGCGCCGTTGTGAGGCCAGTGTGAGTTGGGTGTGTGGAATGCATGGTGTGATGCGTGGCTTGAGCAGGTGAAGAGCAGGGTAGGTCTGAATTGGAATAGGACCTGCTGCTGTTCTGTCTGAGTTGGCGGCCAAGGGGTGGTCGTTGACTGTTGGCGTCCAGGTTATGGACGTTGACTTCATGAACTTGGCGGCAGTAGTGGTGGACGTTTAGGCTGGCGGTGCATGTGGGCGACAAGGGGGTTGACGCCAACCTGTCAGTTCAGCAGGTTATATGTTCACCCGAGGGCAGCTCTCTCAGCTCACCCTCTCTCCCTATTGCCCCAGCTTCGCGCCCTGGTGTTTCTGAAGGTTCTAACAGGTATCGAGGTGTGGCTGGTCGATCGTGGGACGCGCGGCGTCGCCGAATTGCGCGAGTAAACGTCGCGGCGTGGTGCAATTCGCGTGGGAGCTCGCGGAGGGCTCGGCGTGAACCGGGGGATTGCGGGAGATTCTAACGCGTTCTGAGGTAGGGGACGAACCCCTGGTAGCTCCGTAGCATAATGCATGTATGGATAGAGTTGCACCAAATGGGATAATGGGTGGTTTGTGTAGTTTAATGTGTAAAGCATGTATAATTGGGTTGTATTGGGTTCTAACATGCTAGAGGAATAGCATTTACATGTTTTTCTGTAATAAGAATGAGTGGAAAACCCGCAGGACCGGATTAGGGTTTCTGCAGGGTTTAAGGCCGGGGAACTTGGCGTCAACATCGTTTGCCGCCAAGATCTTCAGCCAGGAGGTTGACGGCCAGGGACCTTGCCGTCTACTTCCTGTAAGCGGCAATCGATGTGGCCGCCTACTCCTATATGAACAGAAATGGCTATTTATGGTGTTTTATCGTTAATACGTGGGTGTTAACGTATGAGGTGCACTGAGTGCACTTGGTTACGTGTTTAGCATACAAGGTATGCTGTTAAGTTGTCTACTTCGGTGACTGCGCGTTGTGTACGCGAGTCAGTTGGGTTCACGTGTAGTGGACCAGTGGTTACTTGTGGTTTACGTGAGGTTTCACGTGGTTTGTGTGTGACGTGCACGTGGTTCTGTGTACGTGGCGAGTAGTACGACGCCTACCGTGGTTACCTCTCCAGTTGGGTGCCCCAGGTTCTTTGTGAGCCAGGCTGTTAGCTCGGGGCTTTGTCCCGGTACTTGTGTTGTACCGTCGAGGTCTGTGTCGTCTGACCTGGACACCCTCACTCTTGTGTTAGAGTTGTACGTCCGGCTGAGGGAAAGACGACAGTGGGACAGTGACAGTTGTGTTGTTTTTAGTCACTTGTAGCGCGCTCGTAGTTGGGGGTACGGACACCAGTAGACGTACTGGACCCCAGCTAGTCCTTTTCCAGTGCCTCACTCTAGCGAGCCCAGGCCAGGGTCACTGGAGGTGCCAGGCATGGGCCTGTGACCGTGTGGTCTGCAGGTTGTGGTGTTTTAGTTGGTCTCCACAGTTGTTTGACCTTTTTACGTGGAGCGGCAGCTGGACCTTTCGTCCGTGGCTGCGAGACTGAGAGGTGGACCTGTGTTAGTTGTCCGAGTCAGTTTCTGGTGTCGCGAACCAGTTTACGTGGCTCGTTGGCTGTCTCTACTTTGGCTTGTACACCTGTTTGGGTTTGCCGTTTAGTTACTACAGTTGTTTCTCGTAGTCGACAGACGGTGAGTACTTTTACATCTTTACTTACCTGCTTAGCTGTTTTATATGTTGTTGGTACTGTTTACTGTTTTGTACCTGTGGTTTGTTCGGCTTTGGGGGAGTTCCCTACTGAGCCAGTGACTAGAGAGGCTCACCCCTACCCCCACAGGTGAGGGCGAGGAGGACGTTTCTCGTCCGACGTCCAGTTCTGGGCCGCGTCGTAGCAGAGCAAGGTCAGTACCTCCAGCGGAGTAGTACTCAGCAGTGTAGCCTTGTAGGTTTGTAGTTGTTTACTTTCTTCAGTTGTACCTCGGGGTATGCCCCAGGCTCTTGTACCTCTTTTACTGTTTTTGTGGAAATATGGCTATGTAAATTGTGAAATATATATATGAAATGTGGTGTGTTCCTTTATGTTTACACGGACTGTGGTTTGGTATCCCTTGCGAGGCTTCGGCCCGTTCGCGGGAGGCGGACTCGGATCAAGTGCGTTATCGGTTTAACGGGCTTGGCCGAGGCGTTCCGTCACAGCCACTACCTCACCAAGCGGTAAGGAATTTCAGTAAGAGTGTAGGGAAAGGGGGGATGGGGAGGAGTGACAAAAGGGATCGGGGCTTGCTCCTGGGCAGATTTCCTGCCTATCATGGTGGCAGGAATCATTACATTGCTGGGGAGGTCAGCCCAACGGTCCAAAGTGTGAAACAAGCACAAGAAACAGCAATTCTGCAAGGCAGTCTGCCACCTTGTTACCTTCCCTCGGGGCATACAAGATCTCAGCCTTGACCTTAGCAGCAGCAACAACAGTCTCCTGCAAAAGAAGGGAGATCCCACGGCTGGGGGTTTGTGTGGTTACAATATGCACAAGGTTTAAGGAATCAGTCTCAATCTGCACCTCACGGCATCCATTTTGGAGCACAACCGCAGTCCATCCCTTAATGCGAGGGCCTCAGCAGCAAGACTGGTTTTCAGATCATGGTAGGGGGTAGCAAAAGCCCATTGCATGTCCCCATTGTGGTCCCTGAGGATACCACCACCTCCAGCCTCACCAGACTGCTTGTTAAAAGCACCGTCAACATTTAGCTTTAGTCTCCCCCGGGGGGGTGTAAGCCATCTAACAGTTTTGAGTTCCACAACTTTCAGATTTCCATTTCCACTTGGGTTCTGGTTGAGAACATCTGACCAAGGCTGAGGGATCTTCTGGAAGCAATACATATGGCTCAGACAAACATCAGACATCTGTTGGTTATGTTCTCAGCCAGTGATCAAGAAATTGATTAAGCATGACTTAGTTGAAAGTCTTCCAAAGATGAAGAAATCTGGAATATGTTCAGCCTGTGCAAAAGGAAAGCAGACCAAGACATCTTTTCAGTCCAAAACAGTGGTTACAACTTCCAAGCCACTAGAGCTCATTCATATGGATTTGTTTGGACCTATAAGAACAGTCAGTCTTGGAGGAAAGGTATATGGCTATGTAATAGTAGATGATTACTCAAGATATACTTGGGTGTCTTTCTTAAAAGCCAAATCAGAAACCTTTTCAGTTTTCTGAAGTTCAGCAAAGTGTACAAAAGAATCAGAAATTTCAGATTGTCAGCATCAGATCTGATCATGTGGAGAATTCAAGAATGAAGAGTTCATGAAGTTCTGTGAAGAGAATGGAATTGAACATAAATTTCAGCACCAAGAACACCCCAACAGAATGGAGTAGCAGAAAGAAAGAATAGAACACTGCTAGACATGGCCAGAACTATGCTCACAGAATACAATTTACCAAAAATTTCTGGGCAGAAGCAGTCAACATAGCTGCTACATCATCAACAGGTGCATGATCAGACCAATTCTAAAGAAGACCCCATATGAGATTTACAAAGAAAAGAAGCCCAACATCAGTTATCTTCGACCTTTGATTGTAAGTGTTTCATTTTGAATAATAGTAAGGATAATTTAGGAAAGCTAGATGCTAAAAGTGATGAAGGATTTTTGTTAGGATATATTTCAAAACCTAGGGGATATAAAGTTTTTAATAGGAGAACTTTACCATAGAACAAACTGTGCATATATTATTTGATGAGATTAACCCTTCTATTAAAAGAGTAGAAGGAGAAGAAGATTGTGTTGAAGATTTGTGCAGGGATCTGGAGAAAACATCTCTTGAAGATGAAGAAAAAGAAGAAGAAAAGGAAGATCCCCCACTAGAAGAACTTCAACAGCAAGAAGAACAACAAGAAGGACTGCCTAAAGAATTGAGGTATCGCAGAGATCATCTAAGAGAAAATATTATAGGTGATCCTCAAGATAGGGTAAGAATAAGGTATGCATATTCCCTGTGATTTTTCTGCTTTAGTCTCTCAAATTGAGCCTAGGACAATCAATGATGCACTGGCTGATGAATCTTGGATCCTTGCTATGCAAGAGGAACTAATCAGTTCCAACACAGCCAGGTTTGGACTCTTGTTCCTAGACCTTCTGACCATCCAGTTATTGGGACCAGATGGGTCTTCAGAAATAAAATGGATGAATCAGGAGTAATCACTAGGAACAAGACCAAACTTGTAGCACAAGGGTATTCCCAAGAGGAAGGCATTGATCTTGATGAAACTTATGCCCTAGTAGCTAGATTAGAGGCAATTAGAATTTTGTTAGCATATGCATGCTCTCTAAACATCAGTTTATTTCAAAAGGATGTTAAAAGTACTTTTCTGAATGATTTCATAAAAGAAGAAGTTTATGTTGAGCAACCACCTAGTTTTGAAGATACTAAATATATAAATCATGTTTTCCGTTTAAAGAAGGCAATATATGGCCTGAAACAAGCTCCAAGAGCTTGGTATGAAAGATTAAGTGCTTATCTTATATCACATTTTTTATAAAGGTAAAGTTGATAGCACACTATTTATTAAGAAATTCTCAGAAGGAATCTTATTGTGCAAATATATGTTGATGACATTATTTTGGATCTACTAATGAATCACTTTGTAAATTCTTTGAAAACCTTATGCAAAGTGAGTTTGAATGAGCATGATGGGTGAGCTTAATTATTTTCTTGGGTTGTAAATTAAGCAGACCAAGGAAGGTACTCACATTTGTTAAACCAAATATATTTTAGATTTACTTTCTAAATATGATTTTGACAAGTGTAAGCCTTTAGGAACACCTATGAGCTCAGAAATTAAGTTAGATAGTGATCCACTTGGCAAGAAAGTAGATCAAAAGATCTATAGAGGCATGATAGGATCACTACTCTATCTCACTGCTAGTAGACCATATATAATGTTAAGTGTATGTTTGTGTGCAAGATTTCAAGCTGATCCTAAAGAATTACATGTTCATGCTGTTAAATTTTTTTTAGATATCTTATAAATACAAGTAAATTAAGATTATGGTATCCAGATGTTCAAACACTACTAGAAAAGTAGTTTTACCGACGGATATTTCCGACGGAATTTGTCCGTCGAAATATCCGTTGGAAATACAGATTTCCGACCGATTTCCGACGCAATAATCGGAGTTTCCGACCCATTTTCGACGAAATTCTTTTCCGTCGGTAATTTTCTGACCAACTATTTCCGACGGCTATTTCTGACAAGTTTCTGACGGAAAGCTGTCGGAAACAGAGTTTCCGACGGATTTTCGATGGAAAGCATCCGTCAGAAACGCCGCATTTTCTTGTGGTGAAATTTCAAATTAGTTGGATACAGTGATGCTGACTATGATGGATGCAAAATAGATAGAAAAAGCACCAGTGGTACTTGTCAATTACTTGTAGGTTGCTTGATATCTTGGTCTTTCATAAAGCAAAATTCAGTGACATTGTCCACAACAGAAGCTGAATACATTGCAGCTGGAAGTTGTTGTACTCAACTGTTGTGGATCAAACACCAATTGGAAGACTATGGTCACATACTTCAAGAAATTCCAATGTTGTGTGACAATACAAGCGCAATTAATTTAACCAAAAATCCTATCCAGCACTCAAGGACAAAACACATTGAGGTTAGACATCACTTCATCAGGGACCATGTAAGTAATAGTGATATTTTACTTGAATTTGTGTCTACAAAAAATCAACTTGCTGATATTTTTACCAAACCTCTTCATGAAGATAGATTTACATATATTAGAAGAGAAATAGGTATGTGCAATCCTGATTAAATTGCTATGAAAAATTCATGATTGAATTGTATGTTATGAATTTTCTGCGAAATTTTCTAAGTTCCTGTACTGCGACTCATAAAGTCGGAGTCTATCAGACTCATGTTATAAGTAATGCATTGCATTCAACTTTTGAAGTCGAATATGAAATCTGACTTCCTCGAGTTGAAGTCTAAAAAGGTGCAATTTAACTTAAAATAATAAATGATTTTTTAAAAAAACAAAAAAGAGGACATATTTATTACGCAACGGTTTAGTCATTCAATCGCGTCCGTTCACCCTGAAATCTCTGGTCAGTTACATTTCTCCCTCTATATGAGGACAATCTCTGGTCAGTTACATTTTCCTCCCTCTATATGAGGACAACCCCTTTCTGTCCGAAAAGCACCCTTTCAAACTCTCTCTCCGACTCTCCAACCGTCTTCCTCCTCTTCCCGCGCACATTGTTCATCTTCGGAACCCTCTTCAGAGCTACTATGAACTCTTTATTCTCTCTGAAGAAAGGTAGGATCTTTGATCTCTAAACTACATTCCTTTCACTCCCTTGATAGTTCTCTGAATCCTCTCTATCTCTTTTCTATCTAGATGGCATCCTCCAAGGCTTCTGAGGGAACCATGCTCACTCCTGAGCAGTTCCAGCGCCTTTCCCTTGCAAAGTTTTCCATCTGTCCAGGGAAGGTCATAGACTTTTCTCAGTTACATGGTAGCTTAGAGTGGGTAGCAGAAACCCTAGAGGAAATGGGTTGGGCTAGTCTATGCAGGATCTCTGAACCCTCTTTCGAAGGTGCCTTTAAGGCATTCTTTGTCACCTCCAGGTCTTCTCAAAGAGTTCAGTCACAGGATATGTGAAGGGCACCAAGGTTATTGTTTCTGAAGAGCTTTTGGTAGAACTGTTGGGCTGTCCCAACTTCGGGCACAAACTTAGTGAAATTGTCCCCATGTATAAGTAAAAAATGGGCATCATAGGTAGCTTGGGGACAGTAAGCAAAAAAGGTCTTTTAGTTAATGAGTTGTTTGCAGAGAAAAGGATTATCCACTCAGTGATCACCAACATCATCACTCCTAGGGTTGGCACCCATTCCTCCATTACTACCAGGGATGGTAGTTTATTATTTTGGGCTATTCAAAGGCATAAAGTTAACCTACCAGTAGTCATTTTGGAGAAAATGATAGCATCAAAGAATTTGCAGGAGTCCCTCCCATATGGACCACTGCTATCTTTGATTTTTAAGAAATTTTCAGTGGATTTAAGTGAGGAAATTCCAACTGGGGTAAAGGAAAAGTTTGGCTTATCTACCTTGAGGAGAAGCCACTACATCTTGGAAGACAAGGCCCAGAACTTATGGGTTAAGGAATCTGTGCCCCAGTGCACCCATGAAGTGTTTCCTGATGAAGCATTGGATCTATCATCTGTTCCAGCAAGTCAACAAGAAGAAGAAGCTAGAGAAGAAGATAGAATGGAAGCCACTGTACAAGAACAACAACAAGTTGAAGAGGACCAAGGAACTCAACAGGAAGAAGAGCAATTTCAATAGAGCATGTTCCTGCCCTATCTCCAGGACAAGATGCACCAGAAGAAACAATCAGTCAGGTATTAAGAGATCTAAGAGGTAAGGGAGTAGCACAAAAACAAGATGACATTCCCAGATCTACTCCAGTAGTGCAAGAATTTGAAGAAGTGCATCATCACTTCTCCCCTTCTCAGTTTGAGACTCGGACAAGGTCTCAGGGGGAAAGTAGCAACAGTATGAATGCCATACTGGATTTACTGACAAAGCAACAAGAAAGCTTGTCAGTTCTTCAGTTACAAGTGGAATTTGTTGATGCCAAGTTTGATGCTATGGCTGATGAGGTCAAGCAAATGAAGGACCTATTGCTTCAGTTAGTGTGCCAACAGGGCACTAAACAGTCTTCTGCACCTTCATCCTCCCTTCATGAAGAGCAGCAACAACCTAAGCAAGAACAAGAGCAGCAGCAAGAGCAGCAACAAGAGAAGGAGCAATCAGTGCCAGAGCAGTCCTTAGCAGTAGAAGAAGAAATTCAGCAACAACAGATTTCAGTTGTGGTTAAGCCTGATATTCAGCAGCATCAGCTGGAGTCTAGGCTTAAGAGACCCCTAGAGTCTCTAGGATTAGAAGACTTCAAGTCCAAGGTCAAGACCTTCAAGAGGAAGGTTAGGAGAAAACTTCATAAAAATGGTAAACATGTGTCCTCTTCCTCTCCTCCTCCTCCTCCTGATCCAACTCCTTCTGCTCACACCACTACCACTGATTCTACTCCTCCTGAACTAGAACAACCCCCTACATCCTCATCTCTTCCTACTGCACCCACTGCTCCCACTCCTTCCATTATTGAACAACCTCCACCTTCTACATCATCTAATCCTCCTCCCTCTACATTTATTCCAGAGGATCAGCCAATTGCCTTTGACAATGTAAATTTGAAAATTTATCCTTTGAAATACCAATTCAAACAATCCAAGGCAACCATTCCTCCTCTCCACACACAACCTCCTAATTTCTTTTCCTCTCTTCCTACTGCCTCCACACCTTTAGCAGGCAGATCCACCCTTTCACTTTCAGAAATACTACCAAGTATTCAACTTTCATCTAAACGTGGGCGCATGCTAAAAGACAACACTGCCAAACTCCTTCCTCCGTTTTGGTATGCCTTCATCTACCACTCAAAACACCATATGAATTTGTTCAGGAAATTTTTGTCCATCAGAGCATTCCTTAAAGTTCATGAAATGCCAGGTTTCATGTTTGAAGACTGGCTTCCTACTCTCATTCATTCTACCCAAGTCCTGTTATCTGATCTCTAGCTCTTCTCAGAAATGCCATACTCTTAAATCCAAAGAGTTTCTTGAACTCTATCCTGGTGAAGCCACCAGGTACTGCAAACCCAGACAAGGAACCAATTTATAGATGTTAGTCTCCACCTAAATCTTAGGTTCTATGACATGTTTGGAACCCTCATTAGAGACTCTCAGGCCAAGTACTCAAGGATGAAAGAATTCAATTTTGCTAGATTTAAATTGGGGCTGTCTGATGTCAATAAAGGCCAATGGGAACATCTTATCAGAGGTCAGAGAAAAATTACCCCCTCCATGATAGTTGGATTATCATCTAGTTTGTATCCATCCTTGGTTGGTGCTATTTCTGCAAGGAAAAACTTTGTTCAGCTAATCTTCAACAGGCACATTCGGATAGCCTCCAGATTCAGAATCAAGTACAAATTGAAAATGTCTTTCCATAGGTTTGTGCTTATGCATGCTCCCAAGACTTTCCAGCATATGATAGATTTCCAGCTTTGTTTTGCTGAGTCTGAGCGATTCACAAAAGAGCAATGGGCAGTAACTTATCCTGAGGATCATGCAGATTGTGAGAAACTGAAGATTTCTATCAATGAGTATCTCTGCAAAGCATATCACTACCTTTGAAAGTCTCTTGCTCATAGGTGGGAGCAGAGGCACTTGGTTTACTATCAGGCTAAGGAAGCAGCTATCTCTCAAGGCTTGCACTGGAATATTACAGTGCATGACTTTCTCCATCTAGCAGCCTCTAGGAAATTTGTTCCTCTCAAGAATCTTCTATGTCAGAGTCACTATTTTACCAAGCTTCTTGGTACCACAAACGTCATATCAAATCTCATAGGAAACTTCCTTTTATAAGTCCCAACTATAAAATTGATATCAGTCTTTTTGAGAACTTCTTCCCTGACAATGAGAAGAAGTTGTGGGACCTTCTCCTGCCTTATCTTGATCAGATCCCCCGTTCCTTGTATTTACCAAGCTCTTTATCCAGGTCTTAGATACTATTATGTACCTGCATATTAATCTTTGAAATGCAATCTATGTGTTGGTTTCTCAAATTTTCCTTGTTAATATATCTCTTTCTCTCTCTTTTGCTATCTTACCTTTATGTTAATGCCACAAAGGGGGAGAAAGAAGTAAGAAACAAATTCTTCAGGAGATTATATGCTTGAAGTTATACTGTCTATTTAAAGATTTTTGTCATTAACAAAAGGGGGAGAATTGTTGAGCAACTACCCCTAAGAAAATAATTTAATATTTTAAATTATTATAACTTTATGCTTTTGCTATGACAAAACTTTTAAAAGACTTTCTAAAAATTAAATATATATATCACACAAAAATATTTTGGATAAACTCTATCTCGAAAATTTTCTAAGTCTATAGACATCACAATCCGACTGTGGACTCCGACTCCTTTAGAATCAAAAAGTTCTGCACAAAATCATCTCGATTTTTTCCTAAGTCTAGACTACTATACATAATCCGACTGTCAACTTCGACTTCATACAGTCGAATACTTTAGAATCTAACTCTCTGAATCTGACTTCCTACAGCTGGATACTTCATTTTGGACTTCAATTCTTAGAATTCGAATTCTTCTATATCCGACTTCTAAAGTCAAATTCTTTGTCTTATTTCTATCTAACTCTATGGAAGTCGAATTATGACTTTCAGATGCATTTCTATCCGACTTGCAAAGTCGAATGATATTATCTTAATGCAACTTCTGATGAAGTCGAATTTATCCATTCCTATAATTCTGTATCCGACTTCTAAAGTCGAATTATACACTCTTCTGAATCCGACTTCACTGACAAGTCCTGTACTTGTATTCTTTCTTTACAGATAATATTTTATCAACTTATGAAATGTTGATTGCATATCATCTTATCTTCTTAATATGATTTTTGTCAGAACTTACATTGACTGTATGTTTTTCTCAGTCTATCAGATCATTATTTAATATATTCTGACATGATAAGACATATTATACTCAAAATACTCTTCTAAAATTGTCTATGAATATATTTGATACATCTGTTCAAATTGATCTCTATGCTTCATGACAGTAGTCCAAATTTTCTTCATTTCAGAAGATATGTTGCATTTATTATTTACAGACGCATGGGCATCTGACAGAGGCTCACCCACCACTGTCAGAACCTGTCCATACCTTTTGTTGCAAACTGTCTGTCCATCCTTTATTGGTCTGAAAAGCTATTTGTCCGAGGTTTCCATACTTTTTATTTTTCTACGACTTACCTACCTCATAAAGTATGGAGGTACTCTGTCTTTATGTCATGTCTTTGCTACAATATATTTATTAGACATGTTTTCAGCATGGGCTTTCTCAGAGTAATTAATTGGAAGTTGCCCCTTAGCTGTGAAGCTGCAAGCCTCGTCTAAAGAAATTGGAAAGAGACAAAGACAAGAGGACTTATGGACAACAACAACAACCTCAACCAGCATCCAAAGGATCAAAGGTCTCTCCTCAAATGGCCAGATCCCCAACGACCATTTTCAAACGGCTATATTCTTCTGAGGAATATAAAAGAAGCCGAAGTTTGAAAGGAGCAATACATATACACACAAGAGATCTGAACACTTAGAATTTGAAGAGACCAGCTAGCAACTCCTTAACTCTCAACTGTCTTCTGCTGGCATAAAGAGATCTCCACAAGCCTTCTTCCAAGCTACAAGATTCAGAGCTCCACATTCAGAAAACTCTCCAAGCTCTCCCATTCTCACAGAAGTCTTGTTTTGGGTGGCAATTGTAATTAGAAATCTTTCAGTCCACCCTGCTTGTTCAGAAATGATCTAATTAGTTGCAACTCTTATCTTTTTATCCTTTCTAAATTAGGTGTGTTGCTCATTCTTGAGACAAAACACATAAGTGTTTTTACATCTTTTTCTGTGTAATTCCTACAAGAGGATTGCTCTTGCATTTCCCCTCTTGTGTAGGGAAGGCCTTGTGAAAGGTAGTATTTGTACCCCTGTTGAGGGAAGACTTGCTTGGGAGCAAGTGAGCTTGTAATTTCTCTCAAGGTGAGAGAAGGCTAAGTTCTCTTGGCAATTAGTGAAATCTCAAGTGATTGGCTTGAGGACTGGACGTAAGACTTCCATGTGGGAAGGGCCGAACCAGGATAAAACTCTTTGTGCATTTGTGTGATTGTTTCCGCCAATTTACACTTGAATCACACACTACACTAAAATCTAACAGATTTGTTTAGTGCTGTTTAATTTAAGATAAAAATTTAAAAGCACAACAAGTCCTATTCACCCCCTTTAGGACATTATTAGTGCCATCTCGGTCCAACATATATGACTTCAGAAGAAACAGAAATCCTCCCTTCTCCCAGAAAGAGGATATATAACAAGGCCGCAGCAGTAGCAAGAGCAGTAGTAGCAA
Source organism: Colocasia esculenta (assembly GCA_014218235.1). NCBI lineage: Eukaryota > Viridiplantae > Streptophyta > Magnoliopsida > Alismatales > Araceae > Colocasia > Colocasia esculenta. The sequence continues at coordinate 101,793,345 of CM024762.1, forward strand.
CACGGAACACCAGTGTGCAAACACTCTTAAGAGTGAGCAAGGGAAGGATATAAATAGATTTTCAGGTTTTGTGCATGTAAGGCACATAACCATACACTTGTTGCTGTAAAATTTCCCTTTTTACAGCTTAGCCACGTTTACTTTTGCCTTCAACACATATCATGGTACGTGTAACCAGTTTACACAAGAGGTAAGTGTCTTACGTAGCCAAGACTACGTAAGCAAAAAATTCTAAAAATAGTTTACGTAATTAAAAGATAATTCATTTGGACCTTTTGTCCTTATATTTTTGTATCTAAATGATATCAAATCAAGTTGAAATTTCAAACATAAGCTAATTGAAAGGTTTTACCAATTATGGTGATTTTAGTTTAATTTTTGAAATAACTTTTTTGTCCAGTAAAAATTACCCAGAAAGTCATTGTGTCGACTTAGTCTTGAAATCCGTGCATCAATAATTCATGATATTTATTGTTGAACCACTCTTATATTTTATTCTTTATTTTGGTGATAACAAAACTCATGATTAACTTAAATATTATGAATATATTTAATATCATGTTTTTCTAAAAAAATATTATGGCACTATCGTTTCATGATTTGCACTGAAAAAACTAAATTGATTGTTGTTCAATGCATATCGATTACTGACTAAGTGCCACATCAATTACTATTTTTAAAGTCCACATTGATTACTATACAAACACATCGATTTTACTTCAACATCGATTTCATTTGAAACATCGATTTCACTTAAACATCGACTCTATTCAAACATCGACTTCGGTTCAACATCGATTTTATTTAAAACATCGATTTCACTTAAACATCGACTCTATTCAAATATTGACTTCATACATGGATTACATTCAAACATCAATTACTATTAAATTTAAACATCGATTTCCTCTTCATTTCAAATATTTCATAATGTTTTTAGCGCTCTGTAGGAATGCACACATTTGAAAACAACAATAGAATTATATTAATAATAAAAAATATAATTATGTCTCATGAAAATGATTATGTTTAATAAATGACAATCATTACCTTATTCTCCATTTTTAATATATTTTATTTTGGGGTGTTACAGTTCATGCATCAGTAGTAAAGGGATTTGAATATTTTAAAATCAAAAAATATGTTGGACCTCATATATGTGTGAACCCAATATTGCAAAGTTCCAATTGCTAATGCACATCTCGTTTTGTTCAAATGTTAATTTTGTCAACTGTGAAGATAAAGTTAACAATTATACCAGAAGAGATTGTGAGAAGAATATTAGATGAATATCATGTTGAAATTTCATATAAGACAACATGGATAGTAAAACATTTGGCTATGAAACAAATCTTCGGTGGTTGAGAATCATTATATGCTACTCTACCCAGGTATCTAGAGGCCCTTCAATTGACAAATCCTAGGACAGTTGTGCAATTCACCTATGCAGAACAATTTATCTTTCATTTTCAAATAATTTTTTGGTCATTTGCACCTTCCATACAGGGTTCCCACAATGTAGGCCATTGATATGTGTTAATGAAACACACCTATATGAAAAATATTCGGATGTTTTGATGATTGCTACTGCTGTAGATGAATATGATGGTTTATCCCCCTTGCATTCGCTATAGTTGAATCGGAAAACCTTTGTGGCCAACCAGGCCATTATAGGAGTACATGTCCAAGGGTGCAACCCTTCATCAATTAGTAAGTGTATGTTTGTCAGTGTTATCTTCTTAGTATGATTTTGTCAGAACTTACATTGACTGTATGTTTTTCTCAGTCTATCAGATCATTATTTAATATATTCTGACATGATAAGACATATTATACTCAAAATACTCTTCTAAAATTGTCTATGAATATATTTGATACATCTGTTCAAATTGATCTCTTGCTTCATGACAGTAGTCCAAATTTTCTTCATTTCAGAAGATATGTTGCATTTATTATTTACAGACGCATGGGCATCTGACAGAGGCTCACCCACCACTGTCAGAACCTGTCCATACCTTTTGTTGCAAACTGTCTGTCCATCCTTTATTGGTCTGAAAAGCTATTTGTCCGAGGTTTCCATACTTTTTATTTTTTCTACGACTTACCTACCTCATAAAGTATGGAGGTACTCTGTCTTTATGTCATGTCTTTGCTACAATATATTTATTAGACATGTTTTCAGCATGGGCTTTCTCAGAGTAATTAATTAGAAGTTGCCCCCTTAGCTGTGAAGCTGCAAGCCTCGTCTAAAGACATTGGAAAGAGACAAAGACAAGAGGACTTATGGACAACAACAACAACCTCAACCAGCATCCAAAGGATCAAAGGTCTCTCCTCAAATGGCCAGATCCCCAACGACCATTTTCAAACGGCTATATTCTTCTGAGGAATATAAAAGAAGCCGAAGTTTGAAAGGAGCAATACATATACACACAAGAGATCTGAACACTTAGAATTTGAAGAGACCAGCTAGCAACTCCTTAAACTCTCAACTGTCTTCTGCTGGCATAAAGAGATCTCCACAAGCCTTCTTCCAAGCTACAAGATTCAGAGCTCCACATTCAGAAAACTCTCCAAGCTCTCCCATTCTCACAGAAGTCTTGTTTTGGGTGGCAATTGTAATTAGAAATCTTTCAGTCCACCCTGCTTGTTCAAAAATGATCTAATTAGTTGCAACTCTTATCTTTTTATCCTTTCTAAATTAGGTGTGTTTGCTCATTCTTGAGACAAACACATAAGTGTTTTTACATCTTTTTCTGTGTAATTCCTACAAGAGGATTGCTCTTGCATTTCCCCTCTTGTGTAGGGAAGGCCTTGTGAAAGGTAGTATTTGTACCCCTGTTGAGGGAAGACTTGCTTGGGAGCAAGTGAGCTTGTAATTTCTCTCAAGGGTGAGAGAAGGCTAAGTTCTCTTGGCAATTAGTGAAATCTCAAGTGATTGGCTTGAGGACTGGACGTAAGACTTCCATGTGGGAAGGGCCGAACCAGGATAAAACTCTTTGTGCATTTGTGTGATTGTTTCCGCCAATTTACACTTGAATCACACACTACACTAAAATCTAACAGATTTGTTTAGTGCTGTTTAATTTAAGATAAAAATTTTAAAAGCACAACAAGTCCTATTCACCCCCCTTTAGGACATTATTAGTGCCATCTCGGTCCAACATATATGACTTCAGAAGAAACAGAAATCCTCCTCTTCTCCCAGAAAGAGGATATATAACAAGGCCGCAGCAGTAGCAAGAGCAGTAGTAGCAACACGGAACACCAGTGTGCAAACACTCTTAAGAGTGAGCAAGGGAAGGATATAAATAGATTTTCAGGTTTTGTGCATGTAAGGCACATAACCATACACTTGTTGCTGTAAAATTTCCCTTTTTACAGCTTAGCCACGTTTACTTTTGCCTTCAACACATATCATGGTACGTGTAACCAGTTTACACAAGAGGTAAGTGTCTTACGTAGCCAAGACTACGTAAGCAAAAAATTCTAAAAATAGTTTACGTAATTAAAAGATAATTCATTTGGACCTTTTGTCCTTATATTTTTGTATCTAAATGATATCAAATCAAGTTGAAATTTCAAACATAAGCTAATTGAAAGGTTTTACCAATTATGGTGATTTTAGTTTAATTTTTTGAAATAACTTTTTTGTCCAGTAAAAATTACCCAGAAAGTCATTGTGTCGACTTAGTCTTGAAATCCGTGCATCAATAATTCATGATATTTATTGTTGAACCACTCTTATATTTATTCTTTATTTTGGTGATAACAAAACTCATGATTAACTTAAATATTATGAATATTTAATATCATGTTTTTCTAAAAAAATATTATGGCACTATCGTTTCATGATTTGCACTGAAAAAACTAAATTGATTGTTGTTCAATGCATATCGATTACTGACTAAGTGCCACATCAATTACTATTTTTAAAGTCCACATTGATTACTATACAAACACATCGATTTTACTTCAACATCGATTTCATTTGAAACATCGATTTCACTTAAACATCGACTCTATTCAAACATCGACTTCGGTTCAACATCGATTTTATTTAAAACATCGATTTCACTTAAACATCGACTCTATTCAAATATTGACTTCATACATGGATTACATTCAAACATCAATTACTATTAAATTTAAACATCGATTTCCTCTTCATTTCAAATATTTCATAATGTTTTTAGCGCTCTGTAGGAATGCACACATTTGAAAACAACAATAGAATTATATTAATAATATAAAAAATATAATTATGTCTCATGAAAATGATTATGTTTAATAAATGACAATCATTACCTTATTCTCCATTTTTAATATATTTTATTTTGGGGTGTTACAGTTCATGCATCAGTAGTAAAGGGATTTGAATATTTTAAAATCAAAAAATATGTTGGACCTCATATATGTGTGAACCCAATATTGCAAAGTTCCAATGCTAATGCACATCTCGTTTTGTTCAAATGTTAATTTTGTCAACTGTGAAGATAAAGTTAACAATTATACCAGAAGAGATTGTGAGAAGAATATTAGATGAATATCATGTTGAAATTTCATATAAGACAACATGGATAGTAAAACATTTGGCTATGAAACAAATCTTCGGTGGTTGAGAATCATTATATGCTACTCTACCCAGGTATCTAGAGGCCCTTCAATTGACAAATCCTAGGACAGTTGTGCAATTCACCTATGCAGAACAATTTATCTTTCATTTTCAAATAATTTTTTGGTCATTTGCACCTTCCATACAGGGGTTCCCACAATGTAGGCCATTGATATGTGTTAATGAAACACACCTATATGAAAAATATTCGGATGTTTTGATGATTGCTACTGCTGTAGATGAATATGATGGTTTATTCCCCCTTGCATTCGCTATAGTTGAATCGGAAAACCTTTGTGGCCAACCAGGCCATTATAGGAGTACATGTCCAAGGGTGCAACCCTTCATCAATTAGTAAGTGTTATGTTTGTTTACACATATTGTTCTTTTATACTTACACATATTGCTCACACATATTTATGTCTTTTGTTTACACATATTTATATGCTTACCATTCTTCTTGTATGTGGGCATGACAGAGATGGACCTACTTCCAGGTCTTGTAGATATTTATATATTATATGCACATGAGGGACATAGATCACAATTGATGTACAGTGGCCAGGTATGATATATTAATGTATTGTTGTTGTTACTTGTACATAAATATAATGTTAATAAATTTTAATCTTTTTTCAGGAAACATAAGTTCTTAAATGTTGGGAGCACTATAGGAGCTTAGGTGGTTGGCCAATTGACCCCCGCATTGGAGATTAGGTACATAGAGCCGGTCTATTTTATTTGACTCAGGTTCAGTGAATCAGGTTAGATTGGGTATTGATCACTACCCTTGCTGAGAGATGGAGGAGTGAGACATTGACTTTCCATCTTAGACGTGGGGAGATGACTATCACATTACAGAATGTTGCTATTTTGTGGGGCTACCAATTGATGGTGATGATGTTATAGAAAACACTAGTTTAGATTAGACAGATGTTTACATGCACTTTTAGATGATGTCCCATAGTTGATGAGACGAGATTCTGTAAATTATCTTGGTTGCGAGAAATGTTTACATTTATCCCAGATGATGCATCAGTGAAGGTTGTTAAACGACATGCATATGCATTCTTGTTACATCTTTTGGATTGTACTATTTTCAGTGATAAGATAGGAAACTCAATGTCACTTATGTATCTACCGCTACTAGAGGACTTTGATCAAGTTGGGAGATACTCGTGGAGTTGCGCCACACTTGTTTATCTCTATTGTTAGCTGTCTATTGCATGCAAGTCGGATGCCAAGGCCATTTGATGTTCATTGTCTCTTATTTAGGTAATTTATCATTTAATGCATATTGATTTTGCCTCTAACAATTTATTGCCTCTTCTAAATATTTACTTTAATTTTTAGTTGTGGTATTATGAGCGACTACATGATATTACGATGTATTATTTGGCACATTACATGCCTTTGGGTCACATGTAAATTTAGACTGTTCTATTATTATTTAATCATATAAATTATACTAACTTACAAATAAATTGTAGGTGGAATGTTTCGAGAGAAGAGATAAATAAACCACGACATGTTTTGAAACTATACAAGTCGAAGCTCGATCATCAGGAGGACTATCAAGTAAACATAATGAAATCTATTATATGCAGAGGATAGAATACTTACACTTACACTTACACTTACACTTACATCATACGTTTTCAACACAGGTTAGGTGAGAGCCATACATTTTTGATATGTTGTCGATATTATCAATTGTTGATTTATTATGTTGATGTATTTGTGATTTAGACATATTATGTTGATTTAACTTATTTTCAATTTTATTTTCAATTGTGTGTATATACGATGAATTAGTTAAAAAATAACATTAAATTTATATAGCACCTCTCAATGCACATATACATATAGGATTCTTCTTTCCATGTTAGAATAAAATAGACATATATGACTATATCTAAATTCATAAAAGGAAAAAAAACTCTTGAACTAGGGGCAAATATATTCCTTATATAGATAGACAATATATCAGGAGTATGCTTGATCAAAGTCAATATATCTTCTACATTATGAAATTATTGAACTAAGTCAACACTGGTTGAGGGTTCATTTCCATCAACAGCGTGGCGAGAGCCAAGTTGAACAGCCAACCGCGCCTTAGTTTCCTTTTTTTTTTTTTAAACTTACACAATGGAGTCAGAATTGCCATTACCGACATCGGGATTGTCAATGCCAACTCCTCTATCGACATTCCCAAGCCTACATTGGAGTTGTCTTGGCAATACCGACATCTCTATCGACATTGCCAAGGTTGACCCGTTTGAAAACCGGGTCTCTGAGTCACAAGTTGCCAATGTGGCAACTTGGTGACTATTTTGACTTTTTTTTAAATATGATTATTTAAATAATTAAATAATAAAATATAATTATTTTCATAAAGAACTCGAGTGATAATTTTACGAATAAGCTATCAAAAGAATGTAGGACAAATTAATTAGAAATCTCTGACTGTAACATGAAGGTCTTTACTGGAACATGACTTAACATATACTGTAACATATGATAATATTTACTGTAATGAGTTAAAGCTCTGTTAAGAATTAACAAATAAGTAAAAAACTTGATAAGGACTTCTAACTAATTTGTCCAAGAATGTATTAGCAAATACCATTTTTGGTACATTTATTGTAATAATTGTTTTGCATATAAATATTGTTTAATAAACAAACGGGCACCAATTAAGAAGGGGCGAGCGACAACGTGATCTGGATTTTCGCTTCTGGCGGGCGCAGGCCCGACGCTCCCTCTCGCTGACAGTCCTTCCATTCGATCTGCAACTGCGAATTTGCTGCTCAAAGATCGTATCTTCCGTGCGCCCTGGTGTTGTCTCCCCCCTCCTCTCTCTCTCCCCTCTCTCTCTCTCTCTCTCTCGGCCCCGTCTGCAGCCGTATCGACAGGAGAAGGTGTTAGGAGCCTCACCTGGGAGAGGAACACCTACAAGGGCTCTTCACCTGGTTCTCTACTTTGTTCCCTTTCCCTTTAACTTTTCTATTTGGTTTTCAGTGCTTCCGGAGGTTAGAATTGTTTCTGAATGGGAAACTTTGTTTGGAACCTTAAAATTTGAGTAAGGGGCGAGGAACTTGCATCTTAGGGTTATACGGTGGACACGGGAGGATTTCTTGCTTATTTGTTAAGTTGTTTGGGGGGTGGGGGCTGTTTCTTATTTTCAATTATAGGAGGAAAGATGGTTTCTTTCTTCGTGTCTTTCGTCCACCTCGATGCCAGGAAGTTTTCTGTGACGCAATGCGTAGAGGCAGCAACCGCCACCACTTCTACAGCCACGACCAAATGCTTCCCGAACACAAGTAATTACATACCTGAACATGCTCAACGACGCATCTCCGCTTGCCCTAAGCTGCGTCGTTGAACCATCAGTAGAGCGGAATCCGTGGAATCCTTTTTGGTTTTCTGGTTACTTTTGGTGTCCGCCATAGAAAAATTGCGCATTTTTCCATAATTATTTTAGGTTCCCATTACTTGAAAATCTTCCAAGATTCCATAGACTCCATCGCACCACGGTTTCGGCAGTGGTTTGAAGGGGTTTTAGAAGCTTGCGTTCTCACAATCCTGCCCTATAGGTGGGGACTTCTTAGCAAAGCTTCTAACTGGACGTGAAGGAATGGAGGTTTCTCCCCTTCTTTGAACTATCGTAAAAGAAGACATCAACTAAAGGTTTCCCAGCATTTTCCAAATGTCTCCAATTGTATCTTTTCCCTTTTTTTAACCATCCTTAATCTTTCTCCATGTTGATATTTCAAGTAAGCCATTGACGAAGCAAAGACGTCATTATCTCATTCTTGTTATCATTCCCTAGATATCCTCATCATGGTTTTGCAAGGTGAATCGGATCTTCCCGATTCGACCGAATCGGATCGGATCAGGGGAGATCCGATCCGTGATTCGGTTGATTCGCTCCGATTCTCATGGATACATACATACACACCCTATAAATGTTAGTATTTATAGTTTCATTTACTTAAAATATTACATGTAAATAAAGAAGTACCCTCCATTTGAATCCAATAAAAATATCAAAAAAAATCATATCCCTTACCAATAAAAGTCAGTCTCCCATCGAAGAAGAAAGTTAGCATTTCGATAAGTCGCGATTTCGATGATTTTATCGAAATGCTACTTTCTAATCTCTCATAATTTGGCATATCTAAAAATTTGATAATTCAAACAAATCACATAGAACACTAAAAATCTAAAGTCCGGTAAAAAAAGTCAAACGTGTATGTGACTTCTCTAAGGGAGCCACTCTCCTACTGAGAGATTAGAAAGTTGGCATTTCGATAAAATCATCGAAATCACGATTTTCTTCTTCGATGGGAGAGTTGATTTTTTATTGGTAAGGGATATGGTTTTTTTGATATTTTTATTGGATTCAAATGGGGGGTACTTCCTTATTTACATGTAATATCTTAAGTAACACTTAAATGATATTCAGGTAAATAAGTATGATTAAATAAGTATGAAGAAAAAAGTATGAAGAAAAAAACATGTTTCCCATGGGTGATATATACATATCTTATATATACATATATTATGTGTTATATTAATTATATATATAATAATCCTATGTGAATCGGACTGATTTGGTCCGATTCCATGCGAATCAGACCGAATTAGGCGAACTCGATTCAGTGCGAATCGCCGCTCCAGCAAACCCTGATCCTCATATCCTTTATCTCGAGTCATCACCCCTCAACCCCATGATCAAGCTCTGTATGCCATTGCAAGACTGCATCCTAGCAACATGTCCCCTAGTGTGCAAGACTGCATGCACCTAATGTACAAGTCCACACTCCTAGCATGTTCTTTTCCACGAGTACTAGAGGACTACCTCTGCACACCTCCACACACTGGCTGACATCATATGCCACATGTATTCCACCTCATTATGTAAGCTAGACTCCATTTGTGCCACAGTGCGCCCTCGCCAGGACGATTCATTGCAAAATTAATCAGATATATTTCAACTACATAAATATATGTTATTTTATTCACAAAATGACTAAAATACATGTATAAAAACCTATAAACTGCCTACATTTATTCATTCAACCATGTCAAGAATAGTTTTGGGTGCTGGGGAGAGAGAGGTGGACCAAGACGGCTGCTGTTGTCAGCATAGGCAAATACCAAGATTGCCTAGGTGATTGGACCAAAGCAAGGCACAGCATGGTGCCTCACCTCGCCTCGTCGCCTAGGTGGTCGCCTTGACAGCCTTTGATAACAAAGTGTGCATCACAAGGAGTCCAATTGAAGGATGCTTGCTTGAATCTAACGAAAGATTGAAAGTTTTGACTGCATGGGAAGTATTATCAGCTCTGCCAAGTGCCAACGGAAAGATATTGCAATTTGCAAGAGCTTCATAAAATTATATTTATGACATGTGTACCATTATGCATTTGTATATGCTGCATTTACAGTAATTAAGAAACATTTTATGTGAATGCTGTTGCTAACTGTGGACCATTTTGCTCACAGAAAGCCCCCCGTCTTTTTTCCTAATCAAGAATGGGAAGAATTAAACCTCAGGCACTGTTGATCCAAAGCAAAAAGAAGAAGGGTCCAGCTCGTATCAGCATGACAACTATAATTACTTGCAACTTAGTTGTCATTGTTGTTGTATTATCCCTATATGCTACCTACAGACACTGGTATAGGAGGTAATCTCTTCGAAGCTGCCATATCAATTCAAATTGTTCTAAGTAATATTCTACCATGAGCTTGGTATCCAAATATAGTTTGTTGTTCTGATTACCTTTGACTTTTCCATTTTATGTATTTTTTTTTCTCCTGTTTAGCTGATTTTCTTGGTGTTCTTCTGCCTATAACAATGACCTTTTTCTTTTTTCTATCTCTGTATGTAGGTCAGATGGCCAAGTTGGAGCTGACATGAAAAGAACCGAGGTGTATTAATTTAAGCTTTTCATGTCTATTAGAACTCATTTGCTCGTCCAATTCTATTCTTTTTATGATTCTGTCGTTGCCCTGAGAGATTTCTTCTAGGCATTAATTTAATATTGAATCAACTTTGCTCTTTGTTTTCTCTAAGGATTTTGGAATGCTTGAAGGTGCAAAGAAAGTCAAACTTCCTAGTTATGCTGTAAGTTCCTTGCTCTGTAAGAAAGACTGGTTTGCATGAAATGCATCTTTGTAGCTACATGCTACTTAGAAATTTTTCTTACTTTTGTTTAGTTGGATTATTTTGGTTGCTGCTATGAGTTGAGAATAACATACTCTGTGTTTTATTGATTCCATGTTTCAATTTAGAAGTAGTTCTATTTGCAATTGTGGAGAAGATCTTTAATGAATATTTTACTGTCACCAGAGGATGAATGTGTCTTTTACCGAACTGCTTAAAGAAAATATTGCTTGTTTTTTAACATGTTGCATGCAAGGTTTTAAAAGCTGGTTTCAACTTTCAAGAAGTCCAGACCAGTTCATGTCCGAGTTCTAGGCCATTTGGCTGGTTCTGGCTGGTTTCTGGTCACTGGAACTGGAACCAATCCAGACTGGTTTGGTCCAGTTTGCCCAGTTCTGGTCCAACTTTGCTGTTTTTAAAACCTTGGTTTCATGGCCTACCTGACTGCTTTCTTGTGTTTTGCTCTATTGGGGCTTGGCTGATGTGATTTTATGCATTGAATTGTGTTGTGGTTTGAAAATTGAAATATGGGTTATTGCTGTCATGAGTTTGTTGTGAAGATCATGTAGGGTTTTCTTAGTATTTATCTCTCTTAATCTTATGCAGAGTCCTGTTTGGTGTGGCTTCATATTTTAGAAGACTGGGACAACTTATTCAGAAAATGCAGAAAAATTACCTATATTGAAGGCCTGGAACTACCAACTAAGGTACTAAGATTGAGTGGATCATAGGGAATGCCCAGTTGGAATCTGGGTGGCGTATGCATTTTCCATTTCTATGGAGCGTGTATTGTCACAATGGTAAAGACTTAAATAACTAAAAAAAGGGCCTGGAACTGTCCTTAGGTGGGAGGATTACATTATTACACTCGCAGTTTACATTCCGAATCAGCTGCACACATGAAATTGAGGCATATTAAGAGAGATTGTTTTGTTGTGCAAACGAGACAGCCAACTTTCCAAGTACATCCCACTTCTTAAGTGGGAGGCAGTATGCTTATTAATAAAAGGGGGATTGGGAATTAAGAATGTCTACTAAATGTATTTTCTCTGCTCCGAGAATGGCTTGGGAGGTACTTTCTGTGGAGATTCCACTTTGGAAAGAACTTAATGAATTCAAGCATTACTAGTCACATCATAAATTCTATTGACAGACAAGAGAATACATCTCAAGTTTTGTATGCTTGGAAAGTGTTCTTAAGGTGGATGGATGGATAGAGTTTACTATGAAAATCAAAGTTGGAAACAGTTAACGATGTTCAAGGCTTGCCATCTCATTTTACTGGATTGACTTGGACTGCCCCTTCGATGGTATATTTCTGTAAAAGACGGGACCATCTCCCACCATGGTTGTAACTTTTAGAGAAAGATACTTTAATTATATGAGTAAAAATACCATTTTAAATAGGCCTAAAATACTGTCTCTCACCCTGCAGGTGCAAGATGAAACGCTGGATTCTTAATGGTTTTATGTCCCATAAGTGAGGTGTGGTTGATTCTTGGACAGTTATTTGGCTTCCATGGTCCTTAGTCCTTGCTGCACCAGGGATATATTGAAATTTCATATTGTTATGGTACAGAACTATTTGACTCATGAACCTGTTCTGGTTATTAGCATGGAGATATCATCATATTTCAGCCCAAATGAGGGACATTAATAATGTTTGGTGGATTTAGGATCAAAATATTCGTATGGCATCAGGGCTTATGAATGATGGAAGTTTATTGAAAGGATATGAAGGCATTGAAGACAGCCTAAGGACATGATACAGCCTTTGACTTCATCATTCATTCATAATGAGATAATTCACAAAGGTTTGCTTATTGGTTAAGTATTAAAGGATAATTAAATGGACAGGAAAGAGGTCAATGAGACTATAGACCCATAAAAATCCAATACCAGTCCATTAACCCATATTATTTAAACTCAATCAAGCCATGCCTGTTATCCGTTGAAGGTTCAATTAGGATCCGATAATGATCATTAGTTGATGGGTCTTGGGCATGTTGATAAGGATCCGTTAACCCAGTCATGCTAACTCACATGGCCACTGGGAGATTGATCAGCAATAGAAAGCCATGACATTAGGGCACCTGAATTGTTATGGTTGAAGATCCTTCTCCTAGAAAGAGTAGAGTGGAGCTTCTGATAAGACTTTATCATGGAAACCATGGCTGGCTGGCTGTGGTCAATATGTGAATAGCCTAGTTCAGCATAGCTGATCAGAGTTTGTTGAGATTGATCTGCACATTTTAGTAGAGTGTAGTTGGACATGAAATTTTGTCCACTGAACATGTTTGTTCAGATGATCGTAGCAATGCCCTCACAAAAGATCAGTTTGATCCAGCATTAACAAGCCATGCATGTTTTTTCTATGTTCACCTTGAGGGGGTGGGGTGGGGGGGGGGGAAGGGTTGTATAGAATGGATTCATTGTCTGACCTTTTTATGTTTGTGCCAATCTGTTTAATATATGTCTTGCTGTTTCTCCCCATCTTTTCTCGATATCTTGACCAGCCCATTGTAACAGGAATTCCATTTCAGAGGCTAATAATAGAAAAATTGATCAAAACAGGATTGGTTGCACAAAAATAGAGTGCCACCCCCCATCTCTCTAGTCTTTCTCAGTTTCTCCTCTTGTTCTTCATCTGTCTTCTCCTTCAAGTTTCTCTAGTTCCTATTGTTTGAGCCTTCAATTTTAAATTGAACATTTTTATAGATGTTTTATTTTGATCCCATTGATGTAGTCCTGTGTGTTTTGAGCACCATTGGACCTGCATCATAAGCACATACTTCTTTTGTTTTGAAGTGACCATTAAGGCCACAATTCTTGGTATAAAAAAGGAAAGGTACACATGGATGAATGTACAAGTCTTTTGTATATTATTGACCATTTCGTTGATTGTTTTTCACTGTTGCAATAGATTTTAAGCACGATAAGGGTTCAATCACTGTGGAGCTCTATAAGGATGCATCACTTGAGGTTTGGACAGGTTTCTGATTTGTGGTGTTAGTAAGCCATCAAAAACTGATAATTAAAGGTTTTATTATGAAGTTGCAGCTTGATATTTCTCTGTCAAGTACTAGTTTCACGAATTCCATATAGAATAGCCTTCCAACCTGGAGAGTACTGGTGGATGTTACAATGTTTATTAATAAATAGACACATAGTGAGATTGTTTATGCTAATTTTGTTTTGGTTGACAGCACCATCACTATTCATGATTTATTCTGTATTAGTCACTTTTCTATGATAGACTCTAGTTAACTCAAGTCATAATTCATCTTTGTCCTGAAGCTGGATTTTGAGAAGACATATGACACATAACTTGGGAATGTATCTTACAGGTGCTTCATAAGATGGGTTTCCATCAATCTTGGGTCTCCTGGGTTAGAGAATGTATCGCTTCTGCTTCCTTTGCTATCCTTATTAATGGGCAGCCTTCCTCCTATTTTGCTAGTGGGAGAGGGCCTCGGCAGGGAAACCTTTTGTCCCCATTTTTGTTTGTTCTAGTGGCTCAAATCCTGAGTAGGCTTTGGATGAGAGCAGAAGTGACAGGTGTAGTGCGAGGTTTCCAGATCGGTCATTCTAGTAGCAGCATTTCTCATCTTCAGTATGTTGATGATACTATCTTATTTCTAGCAGATGAAGAGAATCAACTGATTGATATCAGATTGATCTTAGAGGTGGTTCAGGATATTAGTGGTTTGAAGGTAAACTATGGCCAAAGTCACATTGCAGGGATCAACTTGGAGGAAGCTGCCCTTAAACATGTATCCTCAATTCTTGGCTGCTGGATTGGGGAATTTCTGTTCACTTATTTGGGCTTCTTCTAACGCCAGGAGCTCTTCGTTGCAAGGTTTGGCGCATCCCCGATTCGGACCGGATCGGGTTTTCCTGATCCGATCCGATTCGGGCGGATCGAACCGATCCGGTTCGATCCGCTTGGATTCGGCCAGAACCCTTATTTATGAACCATTTTATGGCCGATTCCTTGAATCTGGCCTTTTTTTGAATGATTGTGTGGTTTAGGCCTCTTGTACATATGTTTCATCATATTCCATGAGATTTATATCATGTAATGGTATAAAAACATTTATTTTCAATGAAATAAAGCATTAGAAGAGTGAAAACAAATTGAAAACTCAATAATTGAAAGATATTACATTGCACAAAGTCAATACAACTATCAAACTCTAAATTCCAATAAAAATACAATGACTTACTTAATATCCCAATGCCCTTGTTGATATGGATCATATGCATTCCATTGGGATTGGCTAGGCATGGATTCGACTCATCTGACTCTGAGGGGAGCTCCCCAATAAGATGATGACCTTTCGTTCTTGACACAAAACCACGAAACTCATCCATGTCATCATGCTATGGTATCTCTGCCGAAACTGACTGCGATAATGGTCCCACATTTGACAGCCGGGACGGACTACCCCCAGTTGTGCCATCTGTACATCCTCCTCAGGAACAAAAACTTGGACTGGAATAGGAATAGAATATGCAGGAGGAGGATGCATATATGGAGATGGACCAAGGTAGCCTGTTGTGGCAGTGTACCCACTGTACGGTCGTACCCACTAGAGTAGTCTGTGCTAGTGGATTCGGGGTGATAGCTATGGCCGCCATAGGATCCGACAGACTCTTGTGTACTCATCCTCTCAAAGTCTGATATCATAGTGGCATAGCTATGGGAATCCACTGGTGAACCTCTTGCTTGACTGCCAGTCTAAACTTCTGCCTTCTATTGTACCGCTGGGGGCACCATGACTACTATCTTGTGTTGCACCCCATAAAATTGCTCCTCTGTGAATGCCATGCCACCTCCTCCTCCCTCACCACACCACCTCCTCCTCCTCACCACCCTCACCTCCTCCTCCGCCCTGACCATCGTTACCACCTCCACCGTTACCACCACCGTCACCACCAGCATCTGAAGAACCACCTGCAAAGGCAATATCTTGAACATTAGTTAGAACAAATACAAAATTACAAATACATTTTGAGGTAATTTTTAATACAAAATGATGGCCTACCAGTAGTCATCGAATCATGGGAGGCACTATTGGGCAATCGGGGTGATTCCAAGGAGACGGTGTCTCATCATCTGCATTTGGATCCAAAGTCTCTGCATCGGCAATGTCAAGTGGATCTTCAACAACGGAGCACCTTTCTTGCCTTTCTTGGATCCCCAACCAGAAAACCAACCCTTCTTTTTTTGTGTTGGGACGGGAGGTGCTCTCGTATAACAACTCCTTTACTTGGCCGGGACTCTGTTGCACCAGTTTTTTTTCTGCGGGATTCTGTTGCTATTTGCTTCCTTTTGCCAATTGAGATGATGTGGGAGCCCTTGTAGATTGTGAGGGAGGCGCATCCTGGGTAGATAAGCCTCTCCTTCTAGATTGTGTGCGGGGAGGCCTTCCATCAACCTATCAAAATCATCATCATCATCATTACCTCCTCCTCTACCTGCAATAACCCCCAACATTATACATTAGGAAGTTAGCATAAATGCAACTGATAAAACATGTAAGATGAAAGAAAGAAATGACTCTCCCACCTGCAGTACGCGTCACATTCTCTACTTGTATGTCCGCAAGAAGATCCACCTCAGTCTGGATCCATCTCATAACGAGGGGAATATGGCTGTCCCACATTCCCACGATCTCCCTCCTCCTCTGCTGTTGCTTCTGCTACTACCCTTGCCAAGAAAGTGTTAGGGCGAGGTGGGTGGATCTTCAGGATCGTCTGCCTCCTCATTAACTCATACTCCCCCGCTCTGTTGTTGCTCGTGCAACCCATGCAACCATTGGGTCTTCTTCATCTCGTAGAAATCCAATATCAATTGGATCATACTCTACGTCCCCACGCTTCTTTGGATCTTCTGTAAGATGTTTGACCCTCAGCCTCTATTATAGTGGACGTACACCAATGGGTCCAAACGCCTATATGAGAGACGATTCCGCACTTTGGTGTGTATCAATGCAAATGTACTCCAGTTCCTCTCACATCCACTAGATGAGGAAGTCTGCGATAAGACCTTCACTGCAATTTCCTCAATGTTGGCGCAGAATGCCAAAGTTGAACCACCAATCAGCTGCATCCAAATTTAATTATCTCAATCAGATGTCAACCATCAAGTTGCAATGATAAAAAATGTCATGGGAAGCATATTACCGCCGTCTACACGCTCCCGACCAGCAATGGCAGATGGCTCAGCAAAGGTCCAGTGGCTTCCCGAAAACGCTCATCTGCATTTAATAAATTTATCATCAACTCCTATGAACTTCAAGTATTGATTTAACTTTGGATGGAAGTTCATAATCCTATACTTGCCTCATCAATGGCATCTGCCGCTAGCACAGGACTTCTTGACAATCTCTCAACCACCCTTGCAAAGGCAGCCGTCAAATCATCATCATATGCTAGCTCGTGTGCGTAATGGTATGCAGGGTGGAGATAGTATGCTGCATTGAATAAAATACCATCATCAATACAATAAATAATAGTTTATTACAGAAATATGATTTATTTCCTTACCCGCCATATGGAGATCTCTACTCATCTGCGGTCCCATCTATCGTCAACAACATCCAAACCAAGTGTGCATGCCGAGGTGAGACTTCACGGATCTTTTTCCTCGCGGCTTCAAGCTTTGCATATACCAATCCTATAGATGGTCTCCTATCCCCATCCACCACCCTCAACACCTCATATAGAGGTTCAATGATCTGTACCAGCTGAAGACCGATCCCAAAAATTGGAGCTGTTGACGATGCCTTCCACCTCCTTTCCATCAGATGTATTAGAAAAATTACTCTAAACGTGTTATCTTCTGTCCTGCATCCACCACCATTTTCACAGGTTGCAGTGTCCCAAATTCTTAAGCATTAAATCAAACACAGTGGGCAGCAATGGGGTCCAGTATAGATGAGGATAGATATTCATCAAACTCCTCCCCTGCTTTCTTGTACGCAGCTCCATTATCCGTGACCACCTGCACAATATATTGCTCCCCAATCTCTCCAACCACCTCTCGCATCAAACCCAAAATGTATTCTGAGTTGTGTACATGCTCGGATGCGTCAACTGATTTGTGATAGAAGACTTGTCTATCACAATACACTAGGAAGTTGATGAGACTGCTCCTGGTGATGCCCGACCAACCATCACACATGATGGTGACACCATACTTCTCCCATTTCTTCTTAAATCCGTCTATGTAAGACTTTATCTCATTAACTTCCTCCTGCAGATATTTCCCTGCCAAGTCCCTAGCTGTAGGAGGCTGCACATGTAGGCCTCCACGTTGAACCTCCTGTATTGCAGTTTTATAATAGGGACTGTTCGCTGCATTAAATGGTAACCCTGTATGGTGCCACCACTTTGCAATTGCTCTCCCACCTTGTTTTCGGCCCCTGCTGGTTGTATGAATCATCAATCCTAGTCTGCTTGCCATGCTCCCTAGGATACACATAAGGGTCCACATCCTCAATTTGCACACCTGTGGGTCTCTTGCTATGCCTGCCTTCTTCTGGTACTTGTGTGGGAGGGGGTCGAGTGAAATAATCTCCCACATTTGAAAAATCGACGGGAGCCACTGCCACCTACCGCTGAGCCACTGCCACTGCCACTGCCAACCTCATGCTGAGCTCCCTGAAAACTCATTCTGTGCCCTGCCCTTTGATCAGCTTCCCATGCCTCAGCCCTGCTATGTGCTCTGCCTAGCCTTTCCTGCACGTCAGGATCAGGAACATATTCTGCATACATTTGAACTTCATCATCATCATCTTCATCTCTTTGCCTTCCTGATATAATCCTCTCTGCTATCTCCTTATCTGCCTTCTTTCTTGCTGTCTCAGTTCGAACTTGCTTAATGTGTTCACTCATAGCCTTCTTGACTTCTTTTGGCACCGATTTACACCCCTGCACGTCATGGTACCCTGCTAGTCGACCACCAGCAAGGTGCTTCTTCAAACGGGAGACCCCACCTCCTTGTCCCACAAAACCACAATAATTGCACTTAAAGTTGTGCCTATTCTCCAACATGATGCCATGCTGCCACCAATATCATCAGAACCTCTTTTCGGTGCCATCTACAATGACAAAAAATAAATAATAAATTAACAGTAAATTAAATTAATTTTCAGAATTTGAACACTAAAAGAAAGTATTCTTACTTCTTAATTTATATGATATTTTTTAATATACATGAACACATGATCACAGAAATCCATTCACACATGCATATATATTTTCTGTATTTCACATTTTATTTTAAAATACTCTTATTAATGTAAGAATATAAATTAATTATTGCTCAACTTCTTATTTAATCAACTTCTAATCATGATGTACAAGTTATACAACACATTTCTATCAATTTTTGGTTGTTTACACTTTTAAGATTTATAAAATATATTTCAAATTTTAATATAATTATTAATTATTTATGAACAGTAATTAATTATACCTAAACTTCTTATAGAATCAAGTTCTAACCATGATATAGAACTTATAGGAACACCTTCCTATCATTTTTTGATTGTTAAATTTTTTTAAGATTTTTCAAATTATTTTCAGAAAATCATATTTTAGGGAAAATCATCAAATCTACATGAAAACCTTGTAGATCTTGATGAGAAATGGTTGCAAGTGAACATCAATCCCTTGCAACATCATTTCCTAACAAGATCTAACCCATACACCAAGAAAGAACAGAAAAATGAAGAAATAAGGTTGCTTACCTTGGAAACCCTGTAGAACCTTCAAAAAACTTGAAGAACAAGGCTTCAAAGCTTCCAAATCCACCTCCAAATGGACACAAATTCACTTAGGAAGCCTCCTCCTGTGGATTTGCACCTAAATCTAAGATTTTCTCTTCAAAAAAACTGCAACGGGGGGGGGGGGGGGGGGGGGGGGAGAGAAAGGGGCCCTGCGGTTTCCTGCGCTGCGAATGGGACTGTTCAGTCCCGATGCGCAGCGCATCGCCGACACCCTTTAAGGGTGTCGGGCGGATCGCGCCCGATGTGACAGTGCCGGGCCGGATCGCATCGCATCGGGCTCGATCCGCCTGCTAAGGAAGGATCCGGGCGCATCGGGCGAGTCGCGCATCGGATCCTCCCTGATCCGATGCGATTCGGGGGGATCGGCCCGGCTCGATCCGGCGCGCCAAACCTTGCTTCGTTGTAGGGAATGGCAGACAGTGGTACAAAGATTTGAATCCAGGTTGGCAGGATGGAATGCTAAGCTTCTATCCTATGGTGGTTGTTTGGTTTTATGCAGATCAGTGTTGGATAGTTTGCCAACTTATTTTCTCTCCGTCTTCAGAATTCCAAAGACAGTGGCCAAGAAATTGGAATCTATTCAGATTCTTTTGGCATGGTAGTAGTGATAATGAAAGGGGTTGGCATGGCCTTTCTTGGGGTAGAGTGTGTAGAAGCAAGGAGGCAGGTGGTGTGGGTATTAGAATATTAGAGATTTCAACTTGGTGCTTTTATGCAAATAGCTGGCGACTAGGGATTGAACATGGCAGTTTATGGATACAACTCATTACACAGATGTACTACACTTTGGCCAGGGTTTGGGAGCTTTATCCACCTCATATGTACACCATTTCCCCTATTTGGAGAGGCATTCTTCAGGGTGTTTGATGTCATTAGAGTCAATGTTTGTTGCAGCTGGGGAATAGCCAGAGATGCCTCTTTTGGCATGATAGGTGGTGTGGGGAATTTCACTCTTGCTGAGGAGTTTCCTGGGCTATATGCTATTGTAGGAACACCGGGAGCTTCAGTGGATCAGTCTTTTGATGTGTAGCTGATGGGGGGCATTTGGGCTCCAATCTTCAGAAGGCACCTCATTCTCCTAGAGATGGACTAACTTCAGCTTCTACTTCAATGTCTACTACAAGTGAGGGTTGCTGCCTCTACAAAAGATAGTTAGAGGTGGAGGTGGGACTCTGTAGGTTGTTTCTCGATTAGATCGGCCTGCTCCATTATCTCAGAGGGAGGTCTTCGTCACTCTGCTACTCCTTATATATGGAGTATCAAAAGCCCTCTTAAGGTCAAGATGCTGATTTGGAGGATCTCCCATGGCAGGCTTCCGACATGTGATAGACTGGCATCTTTCCTTCTAGCCATTTCCATGGGTCTTTGCAGAAAAAAAGGAGGAGGATCTGGACCATCTGTTTTAGGATTTATGGGTGAGGTTTGGCCAGATCTTCCATTAGTCATTAGGGCATCTTGAGGGGGTTCACCAACTCCTCCTCAGCTGTAACAAGAGATGGATGCTAAAGCCTAAAGGATGACTCCATTCTATGCCATAGTTGTTAAGGCGACCAAGACAACTCAGGCGGTGGCCCACCGCCTTACTGCCTAGGTACCAAGGCAAGGTGCGTAGGCGAAACGTAATTTATGTAACAAAGTACCCAGAAATGCATATTTTATACTGTGTACACTATTTATTAATATAAAATTACTAGCCACAAATATTTAGCACCTGTGTGTAAGGAGGTCATATAATAGACGAAATAATAAATGTTAACAAAATGATTAATAGTCATAACTCATAAGGTAATCAATTGGAATCTGAGCATATATCTGTCAAGTGTTAACATGTCAAAAAGTTTTATTCAACCTGAAATATTGTTAGACAAATAATAAATTAAGAGAGAGAGAAATAATGACTAAACTATATGTATAGTTAAGGCATCCAACAATAAAAAACACATCAGGGGCTGCTGTAGTTCATGAATCATGCCATTGTTAGTCTTATAGGGCTGCTCTCTTAGGCAACCACTCAGCTTGGCGGTTGGCTAGCGCCTTGTCACCTTGTGGCCTCGACGACGCCTTAAAACAATGTTGAATGTTCTATGGTGGCTAGTCCTTCTTGCCACTCTTTGGGATGTTTGGAGTGAAAGAAAAGAACAATCTTTAAGAGCAAGTCGAGGTCGGAAGATAGGACTTTTTCATTCATTTGTGAGAGGGCGGCGCTTTGGGCTTCACATCTTTGTAAACTGGGGGAGCATAACTCCTCCATTTCCCTTTCTTTGGGCTGTTGCCTGTTAGACATACTTTCCTTTTGGTTTTTTGGACAAGTGAGGGTGCTTAGTAATTTGCTCACACTATCCTCGTGTGTGCTTGGTCAGTTGATTGTAGAGGGGTATCGGAGGGTGATATTTTTGGGGCTCTTTTTTGGGATTCTTATCAAGGAAGGTAGGATCAGATCAAGGGTCCGGATCAGGATCAAATCAGAAAATCAGCCAATCCTTAGGAAGTTTGGCCGATCCAAGATCGGTTAGATTTAAAAATAGTTTTATTTAAAAAATCAGGAAAAAAACAGAAAAAATAAGAAAAAATGTCTTCAATATTTGCACATATTAATGTACATATACTAATGTATAAACATAATTAGTATGTATATCAATCATATATTAATGTGTTTGTATGTTAATGTACAAAGAATCATATATTAATGTAAATATAATAACAATATGTACATATATATACATATCATATTAATGTATAAATGTAATTAATATGTATATCAATCATATAGTCATATATTAATGTATACATGTAAATATGTATATCAATCATATATTAATGTATGTGTGTGTTTATGTACATGCAATCATATATTAATGTAAATATTATAACAACATGCACATCTATATAGTTAATGTATATATATTAATGTATAAACATAATTAATATGTATATCAATCATATATTCATGGTTTGCCGCATCGCCGATTCAGATAGAATCGAAGATCTTCTGATCCTCATAAATACAAGACCGGTGAAAAAAGTAGTTGCGATCAGTAGGAGAGTGGTTCCCTTGAAAAAGTCATATGTACGTTTGACTTTTTTCACTGGACTTTGGATTTTAGTGTTCTATTGAGTTTATTTGAATTATGAAATTTTTAGATAGACCAAATTATCAGGGATTAGAAAGTCGCTATTTTGATGGAATCACCAAAATCGGGATTTCTTCTTGGAAGGGAGAGTTGACTTTTTATTGGTAAGAGATAAATTTTTGATATTTTTATTGGATTCAAATGGGGGGTACTTCCTTATTACATGTACTATCTTAAGTTTGTTACAACATTTACTTAAATGATATGAAATGTAAATAAGATATGAGTTCCATGTCATCCCATGTGAATAATTGAGCCCATTCTCATATCTAATCTACCATACATATGTTACATATATCCATGCATGTATGCCTTACATATGTATTAGGGGTGTAAACGGAACCTGATATTTCCGATAAAAATTATCGGTTTCGGAATCGGAAAATGATACCGATAGCTTATCGGAATCAGTATCGGATATTCTGATAAGCTATCGGAATCGGAATCGGAATTGAAAAATAATCGGAATCGAAATCGGTATCGGTTATCCTGATAAATTATCATAAACTCAAAAGGTAAAATTATGGTAAACACCTTAGTTTATCGGAATTTCAGTTCTGGTAATGTAATCGGAATCGGAACGGAATCGGAATTAACCATTCCGATTTTATCGGAATCAAAATCGGAACCATATTTCGGTTATCGGAATCGGAATCTGTGTTTCCGGTTCCGAACCCGACCCGTTTGCAGCCATAATATGTATATATGTAATATATACTCATATATATATATATATATATATATATATATATATGAATCGGACCGAATCGCAAATTTGGTTTCCCCTGATCCGCTCCGATTCGGCCGAATCGGCCCGATTTGATTTGTCATGCCAAACCATGCATATATTAATGTGTTTGTGTGTGTTAATGTACATACAATCATATATTAATGCAAGTATAATAACAAGATGCACATATATACATATTATATTAATGTATAGACATAATTAATATGTATATCAATCATATATTAATGTGTGTGTTAATGTACATACAATCACATATTAATGTAAATATAGTTAATGCATGTATGTATAAATAAATATGCAAATTAATGCATATTTAATACAAGTATTAATTAATACATATATAATTAAAAAATTGTATGACAAAATCGGCTTGGAATAGGCCGATCTGGGCCGATTCTACCTTATTCCGGCCGATTTGACCTGGATTTTGACTAAGGGGGTTCCCCCCTGGCCGATCCCGATCAGGGCCGGCCGATTCTGCCTTTCATGACTCCTATACATGCACATTATCCTCCTCTTTTAATATATTCGTGGTACCACCCACTTTCAAAAAAGGAAATCATCTTGTCTTGTCAAGAGAGCTCCGACCTTGGTTAAATCGGTTAGCATTGATACCATTTATGTTTTCTTTTCTAATATTCAAGAAGAATACTGTGATTTTGTGGCTGTTATTCAAAGATTGCGCATGGGTTTAAAATCTTATGGGTATTTGGTTGCGAATTAATTTATAAACAGTTCTGTGATAAGGAAAGCACTAAAACGATCATGATACTGATATATAAATGTCTAGTTATAATGTTTGGCAAGTATTTGGTGATTTTGAAATTTGAATAACTATGATAACTGTTGGTAGTGCTTTAGGTTAAACGGTATAAAACATTCAAAAATTAAAACCATTCCTTCTGGAAAGAAGGGGAGAAAAAGTGCTTAGGAGAGCCATAACACTCTAGATCATCAGCTCACAGCTGCAGATGGTAGTAGTGGTAGTACAGTGGCAGAGTATGGAGGGGGAACTTGTTCACGAGCTGTACATGACCAGAGAAAAATAAATATGGCTATCCTCTGTTTATCAACTATATCAAGAGATGTGCATGAATCAGAAAATGCAGCTTGATTTAATCATGCCTTCGCAAGACAGCCTGTTCCTCACGCAAACATGAATGACCTAGATCTCTCTCCAATCCCAAATGATCATTAGTGGCTCCAGCGAAGAGCTATGTTATCAAAAGTGATGGAGGCAGTTGCCTAGGTGACAAGGCGAGGCGAGATGGCCCAAAGTCGCCTCGCCACCACCCATTTCGTGTAGGCCTGGTTCGCTTCGGCCACTTAAGCGGACACCACAGTCCACCTTTGCTGCCTCGGTCGAGACTGCCCACTCAGCCTAATGTTGGCCTGACTGACAAAACCCCTCCTCCTTCCTCCTCCTCCTCTTCGATTTAACCCCCCTGAAATTGTGGAACCCCATCTCACTTGCCCCCAACCTTATCCCATCTTCTATCCTTAAAAGCAAGCAACCAAACCCTCAACGATCTCAGCGGTCCACCTCCCTCAAATGATGGTCAACAGTGATGACATTCAATGCTGACGACCTTCTTGAGCCAACCTCAGTGGAGGTTGCAATGATGATGATCTCAATGGAGCTCGACCATCAAGGGAGCTTGATGATGACGGAGATTGACAGCCTCCGTAGAGCTTCCTCTTGTATCTCTCTCTTTCTCACACATGCACACAGATCTTCAGCGCGAAGCTCATCAACAACAGGAAAACTGGCTGCCTCTCTCGTGTTGCAGCAACCTAGCGAGGTCCTGTGTGTGATATGAATTTCGTAATTATTTACTGTGTTTTGAATCGTTTGATACATTTGAGTCAAAGATTTGTTTAGGTTCACTGTGTTTTATTCATATTTAGTTATATATTTTATATTTACAATATATTTTAAAAATAAAATCTTGCCTCAAATGCCTAGGCATTTGAGGCTGAGGTGAACCCTTGGACACCTCAGTCGCCAGTTGCTTTTAACTACATAGAGGGAGAGCACATAAAAAAACAGAATAATCCTATCATTTGATCTCAGCCAAGAGAGATAAGGTAACAAGTAGACCAGTCCACTACAATGCCACTTGATGCTGATCCCTGAAAGAGCAGTTCAAGCAGGAACATGTTAAATTACATGAGGAGTACAATGACTAGACGTCAGAGGCAGCTCCAGGAATGAGGCTCAATGTGGGTTCTCAGTGGTGAATTCTCCCTTGACAAGAAAGAGTATGATGATGACAAAAACAAGGCCAGCCATCAGTGAGAACATGACTGTTCTGTACTTGTTGTTGCAGCCATTTCTTCACGGCAGCTGTACATTTGCACATGAGCAGCAGGGATTTAGAGGAAATAGTAAAAAAGGTTTGAGGTGGTGGACGGGAACAAGGGTATTAGCATTTAGTCCATTCAGGAAATGTAATAATGTGGTGGAAAGGAGGGAGAAAATGTGTTGTGTTCAGCTGGAGATTCTGGAGACCAGAGATGCCCAGACCAAAAAAGAGGTTGAATTTTCCTTAAAAGGGTTTCAAGAGGAATCTGTTCAAAATATGTTTTGACTAAAACCTTGCCAAACACCCTTTTAGGCACAGGACCCTGTAGAATTTTCTGCTGCTATTATCTGTTTGCCTTTTAAGTTTTAAGTAGGTGATAGGATTATCCATACTCCATCAAAATTCTGACATGCCTGAATTTAAATTTGTCAAGACTCAAGACAGACTGGGAGCATGAAACATGATGAAAATTTCTGATTTATTTGAAACTTAAAAAATGCTTTGAGTATGATCTACTTTCCAGAAATGTGTTTATTACTTTATTTCATTTACTATATTTGACTAAAAATTACTCTTCAACACAGTCAGAAGAGATATTTCAAAGGGATGCCTTTCCATCGTGTAATAAAAAATTACGTCATTCAAGTAGGTGATTTTCATAAGCTTGGGGCTGCAGAAGAATGGACGCTGAAGGGGAAATCTCATAATCAACATAAGACAAGGTTCATTGCCTTCTTTTGCTAATGGTGGCAACTCATGCTCTCTCTTTTTTCCCCCTTCATTTTCATATTCTTCAAGTACCAGGGTACCTTAAAATGTGTCTAGTTCATGTTGTTGATGGAAAATTGTTATTAATTTCTAAATTGATCCTTCTTTCCAAAATATGCAGTCCAAAACATGAGGCTTTTATGCTTGGGACTTCAAAGGGTAAACATGATGACAAAGAGTTTGATATTTTATTACAACAACACCAATATCTGACGTAAATGACAATCTTATCCTATTTGGCCGGGTTGTTAAAGGGGAGGATGTTGTTCAGGTAATGAAATTAAGTTTTCTTTTATTTGCAATGTTGTACCAGCTCTTTCAGTTGATTTATTATGGCTGAGTGGTCGCACAATTTCTATTATCTGAAAGTTTTAATTATTGTCTTGGCTTTACATATAAACTATTGATTGCTGTTGCTCAGCTTGTGAAGAATGATGTGCAGACACCTAAGCTTCACAACAGCTTCTTTCATTTTTATGTCACTTGAAACTTCTCAGGAATCAAATTTTCAGTATTTTTCCTTCTTTTGGAAAATGGATGATACTGCGTTCTTACTTTATAACAATGATCAGGGTGTATATTATTCCACTTATGGAGGAAATGAGTCAGACCAAGTTGGTGTGGCTACTGACTGTTCATTAAATCTTCCGAACTAAACAAGAACCTTGTACCCATCCCCATGAGAGGGAATTGGCTGTTTCATCACTCTTATCTCACCTTTTTTTTAAAATGTGGATAATACATCACTCTTATCACACTTCAACAGAGCTACCCTCTCTTTAGTTTTCCTAGTCGTTTGAAGAGCCTGTTATTCCTTTTTGCCAGATTGTCCAAGATGTGTCATGAAATATTATCCATGAAACCCCTCTGTCATCTTTTGTTGCCCATCAGTCTTCTGTTCCTTGATATGCTTTGTGGAAATCATTTTCCTGGACCTGCATTGCGACCATCTTCAGGAAGTTCGAAGGTAGGTGGAAAATTTGTTCCACATTTCCTTTCCTGGTTTTAATTCTGTTTCTTGAAGAAGTTGGTCCTCTTCGCATTTGTTAGTCAATAATGTGTGTTTCTAATTCCTAGATTTTGTTGCAGTGTTTTACCTTTCCTCACGATCCAAAGTTTTAAAGGGATTTGCCAATTGACTGTTTCCAAGGCCTGTATGCTTCTGTGTTTGTTGAATTATGTAGACCTGATTAGTCTGCATTTACAGCAAGGAACCTTAGAGAGAGAACCACACAGGCAAGGCAAATAGGGTTCACCTCTTGGCTCCATGGAAGAATTAATTACCACACCAGTATGCAGCAAAGAAACACTATTGGGCTGCTATTCAGTCCTTGCCATTTTTATCTTACAAATGATTATCCACTTACAATGGGTCTAAACCTTTTGTATCTTTGTCAATCTCAATAAGTTACTGCCAACGAGCCAACCGTTTTAGCTCCGTTCACGTCTTGCAATTAGCATGCGAATGTCCACAAGCAGCAAATTGCAATGAGGGGATGCCGGTCTTTATTTTATCAATGTCCACTTTTTTTTTTTGCTGAGTATGCCAAAAGATTTGATTTGCAAAGATCAGGTTCTGCTGATGTCTTTTGATATTGAAGTTTTCACTGAGTATTCTACATTTAGTGATGGTTCCCAGCTGTAAATTTGGGCACTGATGATGTTATAATGTTGATTTGTTGTGGTACATTTCCTACCATATGACATAGCTTTAACTCATGCTGTCAGGAAATTGAAGAAGTTGACACGGACGAACACTACCGTCCTAAATCACCTGTGGGGATCATTGATGTCACATTGAAGCAAGAATTGTGAATGTTCTTCGCGTGTCCTTGCAATTTTATTTATATTAATTTTCATTTCCTTGGCTCATTTCCGTGAGTTACAGTAATCTTGTACTTCCCTTTTCCCCTTATGTAGCATTGTCTTTGTACCCCTAAATTTTCATACGGATGCATGACAAAAACCTCATAGCGTGGGGCAATTATTTATCATGTATGAGCACTTGTTCATATTGTAAAGTTCCATTGGTCCATGTAATGTTCATGTGCATTTGGATTTAGGTGTTGCATCTTGTTTCTAATTGGGTTTTCGAGAATTATCCAAGTTGTGTGCTGTTCTTGGTTTCGAATATGACCTTGCAAGGGAAACTCCAGATAATGTATATTTAGACATAAATCAGAGAAGGTATGACTATTTCATAATTCTTAACTAACGCGAGACAAAGCTCATGAATACGTACTTGGAAATCACGTGTGGGAGAGAAATAAAGCAATTTGGCATTTTGTTCATGTCAGTAAGTGGCCTCCAATCCAACAATTCCATGAAAATTATACACTCACACATGCTCTCACAAAATCGGACGGTTGGAAGTGTGATAGAAGTGGCTCCGCAACATGCCATTTTCACCTTTGTTACTACGGCATTTGTACGTAAACCCCTACGACTTTTACACTATGAACAATGCCCCCAATATTCTGCAGAGTAGTGTGCAAGGACGTGGTGTCTTCTTAACAAGCGAAGCACGATCTTTTCAACTTGTGAACTCCATTGCACCTTGTGCATAAACTGAGGAAGGTTTTAAGTGTTGCCCATTTGATAACATTTCAGATTTCATGTTTTGTTACAGGGTCGCTCACGCATGCATATGAAGTTACTTGTTCCTGCCTGCTTCTCAGAATTTGTTTGAGGGTGGTCTTCTCAAGCTACACTGTGAAAGCATTTAATCAGAAGTGATCACCCTATACAAGTACGATGCAGAGGTTCTCGGCTATACTTTCTTTTGACCCATCCACGAGAGTAAAGGAATCACATACGATATAGAGAACTGGCAAAATATCGAGGAAAATTAGAGGTAAACTGTGCAGTTCTGTTGAGATCATAAACTACGAATAAGATAAAAATTTAATACACTTACTACACTTACAAGTGTACTAGAATGAAACTCGTGTGGCGCCCGCCACATTAGATAGATGCTACGGAAGTTCATAGGTGACGGGCGGTGACCAATGGAGGAGACGACCAACGGCAGGTGGTGGCCTACAACGATCGACGGCGACTGAATTTTAAAATATAAATCTTAGACTTCAAAATATTACTTTTAAAATTTAAAAATATTGATTAAAATTTTAATAATAATTTAAACTCCAAAGTATAAATTTTGTGCCATGGGACTGTCATCTTACTCTAAATGCACTTATCTCACTAAGACAAGTGTAATAAGTATGAGAAATGCTTACTATTCTCCTAGAGATGATTGGTGGATACCGGAGGCGTGCCTTAAATTCTTTCTTAATTTCTTCATAAAAACTTATTTATCTCACTTGTTTGATTATTTGTCCCATTTAATAGTAAATAGGACAGATAACCAGATAAATGGAACAAAAAGTGAGAATTAAAGGCACTGTGGGGTGGAGCTCACCTGCCCCCACAAATCCACCAATAACGGGTAGTAAAACTCTCAGTTCAACAAGGTCGTAAACATTTCTCAAATGTAGCAACTGTGATTGCACATGGATGATATCTATCTCCATTTCCCCCTGTTTCACAAGCCACTTCGATCCAGATCATTACATGCACCTGCAAATGGGTCAGAAGTTCTTTGTCTAAATTCCTTCATGCCACAGGTCAGTTGGCTGAGCTGTGACTCTTGGAACATCAATCCATCTTTTTGTTCTTTTCATGCACACAATCATGCCGCTTCCTCAGAGACGTCTTAAATCTAATGGTTTAAGCTAAATTTGCCTATGAATTGCTCAGGGTACAGCATCAGTTCTAGTGTGTAAACAAGCAAATTTGATGATTCCAGAACTTCTGAAACTTGCCACTTATAGCACTAACACCATGTATATAGCCTCTTGGCTTGGACCTAGACATTAAAACGTGCAAGCACATTCCAAACAACAAAGGAAACACTCATGTTATACAGCAAGACCTCCCATCTGTCTCATCATCAGAATCTGGATGCACAGTCCGAATTGAAGTTTCTCGATGAACTCTTCAGCACCTCTAGAGACATGACCGAGCCTTAGATTCACCTACACATTAAGAGGTGAAAGCATGTGACAAATAGCACGGGAAGAACACTCTTACACAGAAAGGCCTCCCATTTCTTGCACTACATC
Source organism: Colocasia esculenta (assembly GCA_014218235.1). Taxonomy (NCBI): domain Eukaryota; kingdom Viridiplantae; phylum Streptophyta; class Magnoliopsida; order Alismatales; family Araceae; genus Colocasia; species Colocasia esculenta. Next base: position 101,824,010 of record CM024762.1, read on the forward strand.
AGTATCTGGATGCACAGCTCCCAACTGAAGTTTTCTCAATGAACTCTCCAGCACCTCTAGAGACCTGATCAAGGCCTCAGATGAGCCAAGAATATTTTGCACCTCTGTTCGGATCCCATTAGTAAGTTGCAGCATCTTCTCTGTGGTTGCTCTTATTAGAGGAACCTCTTGGGGTGGGTAAAGACATGCTCCCAGTTCATCAACCTGAACTCCAGTTTCCTGGTAATATTTCAATATTTGCTCAAGAGAGTGAACATTGTTCTCTGGCGTAGCTCCATGTACTGGTTTTTTAATCAAGTCAGTGAGGAAACGGATGGACTCTTTTACAACCGTAAGTGTATCAGAAACTACATCAATAGCTAAATTAGCAATATCCATTTCCTCAGGTGAGAGGTCATTGCCAAGAGCACCCTCGCTTGCACTGTCATCTTTTTGAGCTTCATGAGTTATGTTGGAAGTTTCAGGCGTTTCATCACCAGAGTCAATAGCAGCTGGCTTAAGCTCTCTCATTTCTCGAAGAACATCTTTCACAGACACAGCTATCTGAGTTATTGCTCTTCCAATAGCCATACAATTAGACGTGGGTGTTTTATTCAGGACAGCACATGCCTCCCAGACAGAGCCAGACAATTGTGGGATTGCTGTTTTCTTGTCAGAACCAAATGATCCTGAAACAGATTTGGAACAATCGGTCATAATGTTTCCAGGCCAACCAGGAGGAATCCTACCTAGGATGCTACATTGTGGCATTGTTGAAGGAGGAATCCTACCTAGGATGCTACATTGTGGCATTGTTGAAGTGTCCAAAAGTAGTTAGTATGATAAACAAAACACTGAAATCATGCTATCCTGTCATCAAAAAGGAACATAGATTTCATGACATCCTGAATATAATGACTGGAATTATTGATGCATTATTTTAAGAGTTATCTTCCCAATTTATGGCTTATACTGCTACTCACAAAGAAGAAACTATTGTGTTAAGCAAGGATACGAGTTATGATACAAAGCACAAGAAGCAACCAAAGAAATGGACACCACCTAGATTGTCCATATGCAAAACATCAACTATTCAGAATCAAATATTTGAATGTTCCTTAAAGATCAAATATCTTGAGCATAAATTTCATGACTTATCAAAGACCCTTATACTTTCTATTTCAGTTGATAGAATGGTCTTCCAGAGATCACTGAACAAATAGTTTGAAAAAGTAAAATGTTCTTAGATCATGGTCTTTCAAATAGCACTTGAGTAATAGATTCCAGAAAGCATACATGCATGCAAAAAATAGATGCACTTTTGCAAAAAGGAAACTGAGGAAGAAAAGGTGCTAAGAGAGAACCATAGGAGGAGACAGCCTCCCTCAATAATGAGAGGCTGCAATCAATAACTTGTTTAGCAGATGCACGAATGCAAGCTTGGAGTGTTGGTCCTGCACCCACAGTGTTCCCATGACAAACCAGGAGAAAACCCTGAAGTACATTGCAGTATGTTCCTATGTTTTCCTCTAGTTCTCTTGCATCTGGTGTCTCTCCAGTCCAAAGCATTCCAGCTGCACATGAGACAAGCAATCAGTCGACAAACATTATACCAGGTGCATTTATGCGGAGAAGTTAGGGGATGTAGACAACATCTAATGTTGCTATAGCACAATTTCACTTTTAAGTACACAAAAATGCATAAGTAGAGACCATAAATGACTTAGACATGCTTTCTCTCCTCTCTATTTATGTTTAAGGCCTCAACTAGAATCATACCCTAAACCCCAAAACCATATTTTTGTGACATGTTGTGCTTGTTCTGCAAGATATAGAACAATTCAAGATCACATGGTTACGGACTCCCACATGGTCAGTGAGCATCGGCTCAGACTAGAGTGTGTTCTATGTCGCTTCTTCGAGGAATTTTCTTCGGCAAGTTCCTAAATATCACATATGTACCCACTAGATTTCTCGCCAGAGGTAACTCCAGCACAAGATACGCATCAGAACATGTTAACGACAAAATTCGAGGATAAAAGAGAAACGCCAGGACCCAAGGAAAGCTCACTTATCGTAGCCTGCTTGGAGACTTCATCTCCCAGCTTTGTGACTTCGGACCAGTCCACCTTCTCGAGGGTTGGGGCTGCCGGTTCGTCAAACACCTGCGGATAGACAAGAGGCACTCATCCTTTACCTATAAAGACCGGAACTTTGAATCTCGATAGAGTGTAAAAACGCAACGAAGTGGCGGATGATTTTGCCCTTTCGTTCGGTGATGGCCGGGGCGGGCGCAGAGAGAGATGGCGGTGGGTAGCATGATCCATGGCTGCTCACCTGAAAGGTCTCATGGATGCTCTGCGCGTACGAGTTGAGGGTTCGAGCCAGCTGCTCCCTTCTCGCTGCCCTCCCCATCCCTCTGCTTCTCCCGAGGCGTCTGATGCTTGGGAGACCGATCCAAGCAGCACTACTCTGCTCTTTTATTACCGCTTTGGTAACCGGGGTACCCCGGCCCCAGGGTAACCCCCCCTGCCCCGCTTTCGGGCGCGGGGCGGCTCTGCCCCGGGGTACCCCGCTTAGGGGGTTAAATTTATTTAAAACTAAAAAAAATATTATAAAATTTTAAATATTCTGTTATTATATATCTCATATTTTATTTATTTTTTATATGAAATAAGTGAAATCAAAATTGTTAGTTGACTAAAAAAATGAGACTAACAAAAATTTTTCAAAGATAACACAATTTTATTTTTCAAAGTAAAATCACTCCTACCTTGGGTAAAGTGCTCTACCCTTCAACCAAAGCGGGTATTAACCTTGGGACATTTCACAGAGAAAATTTCAAGTCCACTTTTTTAGCCTGTACAAAAGAAAGCTTGATCAAACTTGTAATGCTTATTACATTAAATGTAAAATTTGTCACTTCTATATTTATATTAACATACATATCTTTGTGCAAAAAAGGCCACAAAATGATCTTTGGCACAAGTTTTAAGTGGCTTTTTATAAAAATACACAAATAAGGAAAAAATACTTTCAAGGACCAAAAAAAAAAAAAAAACCCTGTAAAGAATCCAGTGATGGCACATCAAATGTAAAATGCTTAAAAAGACACTCTTTTTGAACTTCCTATCTATGATGGGCAGAGGACATCTTTTCTACCGAAAATACCCTCAATTTGTTTTTAAAAAGAAAATATCTAGTCTAAATCTACATAATATGATATTTTGCATATCAAAGTAAAGTGAAAAGAGAGCATGGACATGATATTGGTTGGGCAAAATATAAAAGTAATAACTTATTCATTTTCCTACACTGAGGGAAAATACACGTGAGATATATATGCCTCATATATAGAGTGTTTAATATTTTACTAATTATATTTACACTATGGTATTCCATGTTAATTCTAAAGTGGGTTTGTTGGACTAAAATTTGCTGCAATGATTTGAGCTTCTTGACATTACATGTTAAAAGGCATAAATATCTACAATGTAGACTGAACAGGGCTCATGTGATTCATTCAATATGTCAAATTTAAGAATTCTAGTGCTTCTTATCAAGTTTGAGTCATCAAGATCTACATGCCATGCCAGAGGGTATCCTGAAGTCAAGCCTTAGTTTTAGAAGCCCCACAGATCTCTTCCAAGATAAGAAACACTTGTGTTCTAAGAAGGCATCAACATCTTAATGTAAGAAATTGGGCAACTTCACCAATTAAGTGCATTAGTTTTAGATGTAACTTCTTGTGGCTTTTTACATATCCACCCCTCTTAAGGGTGAAATTAGGCAAAATAGCTACCTTACAAGTGCGCATGTGTACCTTTTCATCACTTACCTTTAACAAACCATTATATCCTCTTTTTTTTCCTAAAGAGATGAAATAATCCATGCATATTTTGATATAAGTACCACGCCATAGAGGGCAAAGGTGACTCTGAACCTATATATGGAAGGGAGGGTATATGTCCAATGCAAATACAAGATGGATGTGAAATAATTTCACCCATAACATAGGTAGAAGTGCAAAACCCCCTTTTTTTAGTAACCCTAAAGCACGGTTGGGCGTGCTGCCGCATACCACGGCGGCACAAACGGATCGTACCGTGTCTGAGCTCCGGCGAGCCCAGGCACGGCCGATGCGTTTAAAATTAATTAGGTAAATAGTTTTTAATTAGTCTAGATTTATTTGATCTTTTGATTTAACATCCAAATAGTGTCTAATTAAGATAAAATTTTGAACACAAGATAATTGAAAGGTGATACATTTTATGGTGATTTTAGTTTAATTTTTTAAAATAAAATTTCTCAAGCAAAAATTACTCCAAAAATTAATAAATCGAGTTAATCGTGATATCCGTGTCTCAAAAGTTATCGAGATTCATATTTTTTGAATCGATGTAATTTTCTGATAATTATGATGATATCATATTCAATCTAGTATTAGAGTTCAATGACGTCTTATTGGGGTACGTGTGACAAAAAATAGTACCAACATGTGATAGGATTTGTCACATATTTTCTATTTGTGCAACAAAATAGGCCAAATATTTGATGGTAAGTGGGTCTTCAAAGGCCACAGATTGATTATGAATAGAAGTAAAAATTGGCTGAAAAAGTGACAAAATTGACATTCGATCGACAACTTTCTTTCTTACCATATCTTAGTGGTGCCGTATCGTACCGTGTCACGGAGAATGCAGCACGACCAATCCATGCGATATGACCAACCTTGCCCTGAAGGACGCCTTTCACATTCTCATGATCTAATGTTCATCTCTACCAACCACATCATCCCTTTCTTTCAACGACTGTTCCATTTTGCAATATTGCAATTACATCACAAAAATGAGTAACTAGAGTTACTACTCTAGTTAGGGCTTAGGGTTTATGTTTCAAGCATACTTTCCGCTAATTTTTTAGTTTTGGTAGAGGAATAAAGAGCAAAGTTGGCCTATCGCATAGATCAACCGTGTCGTATTGTTCGTGGTACGGTACAATACGATCTGTATTGTAACTCGATCGACCAAAAATGTAACGACCCAGAATCCGCATTACCAGTAACCAACCAGTAACCCGAATTCTGACCCGCTAACCCACGAGACAAGCTCGAAAGGGTAAAAAGTGAATGTCCGAGGAGACTATATATAAGAAGATACACACCATGTAAAGCTGTAAAATTTCACTATACATGAAACATAACATGTACAACTCAGAGTACAGAGTACAGAAGTACAACAAAAAGTACTACTCACTGCAGCTAGGGCGCACCAACACCGGAGTGGCTAGACTCGCTTGGAACAGGAGTCGACGACGACCCACCTGAAAGGGAGGGGAGTGAGTCTCAAGAAAAGAGACCCAGTAGGGAAAAGTAACCCCCACCGACAACAGTACTAAAGTGCGGAAAGTAAAACTGGAAGTAAATACACGTCGCATCACAACCCAAAACTAGTAACAACCACGCGTCTCCTTGACAAGAGTGCGTTACAAGATTGTAAACCTCGCAGCTCAGTAACACACACTCACACACAGTAAGTAGGACTCAGCTAGGGTCTGTGGCTCGGCGTCCCGTCACCACAGAGTCTCTCAACCCCAGCCATGTGTGCACACTACAGACGCTCTCTCTCGCGTCTGGTCCATGACCAGTTTTCCCCCTACGCCTGACCCTAGCGGTAGAGAAGGGGCTCCACAGAGACCGGCTCGAAACCACCACAAGGAGTACGCACAGGACAGAGATGCTCTCAACGCCCTGGCTCACCGATGGAGGACCCCCACACGCCGGTCATCTAGACAGAGCGTCACTCTATGTCCAGGTGACAAACAGAAACAGAAGCACAGTAACTCAACGCGAGTACAGACGGTAACACTCTCAACGTCTTAAACACCGTACAATAGACGGACACCTCGTGTCACATCTCGACATAGTTAATCACGCATATGCACAGGCAGAGCCACACTCTAGGCCTGGCAAATTGTGTTAACAGGCGGACATCGCACGTCAACACCTTGAAACACAAAACAGGACCAAGGCCTGCTGGGACACAAGATATTAACGACAACATCGAATGTCGCCAATCAAGATGTAGACGACACTCACATTGCTGCCAACACTTGGTTAACGACAATAGATCTTGTCGTTAACATCAACATTGAAGATCTCAACGTCAACACATGTGGATGTTAATATCCTCAGCCACCTGAACCCAGAACAGCGCCAGGTCAATCCAATTGGGCAAATCCGCCCAACAACCATAAATTGATGGAGGGAAACATCTCCTCACATCTTCTAATACTATTAGAACTTCAGAAATCCATGATCCAACACTTGGATCGTCCAAAACACCCAAAATCCCGGCATGGTATAACCCAACCCTAAAATGCGATTAGCATACTAATCTACACAAATAAGCATGCTGATTCGTTAAGGAGGGTTTAAGGGGTTAAGTCCCTACCTTAGAACTCCCCAAAAACTCCTAAACAGCCACCAATCGTGCCGGAATCCCTCGAAGTCTCCACGCGAATTACACTAAATCTTCGCGTTTCCCGCCCGATCTAACACCGCCACATGTACCAGGGTCTTCCCACGAGCTCCCATCAACCATCGGAAGTGGTGGAAACAGACAAAGGTGAAAGTGGAGGGAAAGAGAGGAAAGGAAAAGGAAAGGTTGCTACTCTCGGGCTGGCCTATTTCTACAGAAGCCACAAATAGACGTCCACATACCTCACCGCCTATTTGAACCGCCAATGGGTCGACGTCCGGACCGCTTGCCGTCAAGTTCAACGACAAACGTCCACATCTCTGGACGCCAATACCAAGTTAATGGCTAGCTCCTGGCCGTCAACCCCAAGTCAACGACAATGTCCCTTGTCGTCAACCACACCCAAACCTCTACAAGATCTAATAAGGATCCGCTAAGACCCGAGACCTTACAGCCCTCCCCCTTAAGGAATTTTGCCCCCGAAATTCAAACAACATAAAGAAAGAAGACTCACAAAAAAGGTACGGAAACTGCTCGCGCATTTCGTCCTCTCGCTCCCATGTCTACTCACCACCTGAATGCCACTGCCACGCAACACGAACTAAAGGGATTGCCTTGTTCCTCAATCTCTGAACTTGGCGATCCTCAATATGCAATGGAAACTCTGGTACTGTCAACACTAGAGTCACCTCAGACCACTCTGTACTCGGGAGAACGTGAGACTCATCAGAAAGGTACCTCCGAAGCATCGACACGTGGAACACATCGTGGACTGCTTCCAACTCTGACGGAAGCTCAAGTCTATACGCCAAACCTCCGACACGCTCAGAAATGGTGAAAGGTCCAATAAAGCGGGGACTCAACTTTCCACGCCTACCGAACCTCACCACTCCCTTCATAGGAGACACACGGACAAACACCTGGTCCCCCACCTGAAACTCGAGCGGTCGTCTGCGCTGATCTGCATAACTCTTCTGCCGACTCTGAGCTGACTGAAGCCTCTGCCTCACAAGCTGAACTACCTCAACTGCCTGCTGTACTAACTCTGGCCCCGTGACAATCCGTTCGCCAACCTCGAACCAGTCTAGAGGAGTACGACACGGTCGTCCATACAAAGCCTCATATGGTGCCATACCGATACTGGAGTGATAGCTATTATTATATGCGAACTCGACCAACGGCAAGTGAACTGTCCACGATCCCTGCCACTCCAGACAACAAGCTCTAAGCATGTCCTCTAAAGTCTGGATAGTCCGCTCTGACTGACCATCTGACTGAGGGTGGTAGGCGGAACTAAAAGCCAACTCTGTCCCCAAAGCCCTCTGGAAACTGCGCCAGAACCCAGAAGTGAAGCGAGGATCCCTATCTGACACAATAGAGATCGGCACTCCGTGCAAAGGAACAATCCGCTCTACGTACAACGCGGCCAACCTACTCACACCCCAACTAGTCCCGACAGGCAAGAATCTAGCAGTCTTCGTCAATCTGTCCACAAGAACCCAAATGCTGTCAAAACCTCTAGCTGTCCTCGGCAAACCACAAACAAAGTCAGTCGTCACATGGTCCCACTTCCACATCGGAATCTCTAACGGCTGCACAAGTCCTCCTGGACGCTGATGTTCGGCCTTCACCTGCTGGCAGACCAAACACCTAGCAACAAAAGCCGCTATGTCTCTCTTCATCCCAGGCCACCAAAACTGACGTTTCAACCTGTGATACATCTTGGTCGACCCTGGATGAATCGAGTACCTGGAACCATGTGCCTCCTGCAACACAATTCTCATGACAGACTCCTCAACAGGAACATAGAGTCTATCTCGGAACCTAACAGTCCCGTCCTCGCGAAGCTCAACCTCTGGAAGAAGTAACACACTGTGTAACTCGGGATCTGCCTGCTGAGCCTCAACAACCTGTCTCACAACGGCGGGAGCCGCCAACAAACTGCCCAACACACACAGTCGACGACTGGACGAAACTCTGAAAGACCCTTCTGCCGCAGACTGCCACAACTGCCACTCCCTAAGCATCAGATGACTCATCTGTGCTTTCCTACTCAAAGCATCTGCAACTACATTTGCTTTTCCAGGCTTATACTCAATGCTAAAATCATAGTCTTTCAGATATTCCATCCATCGACGCTGCCTCATATTCAATCCCTCTGAGAAAACACATACCTCAAGCTTGGTGGTCGGTACGGACTACAAAACTCACTCCGTACAGGTAAAGACGCCAAATCCTCAAAGCAAATACCACAGCTGCAAGCTCTAGGTCATGGGTCGGGTAACTCTCCTCGTGGGGCTTAAGCTGGCGAGACGCATAAGCCACCACCCGGCCTTGCTGCATTAAAACCGCACCCAGACCAACACCTGAAGCGTCTGTGCAAACCTCAAAACCCTCCTCACCTGAAGGTAACGCAAGGACTGGCGCTGACGTAAGCAGTCGCTTCAACTCTATGAAGCTCTGCTCACACTGCTCCGACCACAAAAACGGAACCCCCTTTCTCGTCAGCCGAGTCAAGGGTGCAGCAACCTGAGAAAAGTCCCGAACAAACCTGCGGTAGTAACCTGCCAAGCCCAAAAAGCTACGAATCTCAGACATAGTCCTAGGACTCTCCCACTGTAAAACTGCCTCGACCTTCGCTGGATCCACAGAAACTCCCTCACCTGAGATCATGTGCCCCAAAAAGTGAACCTGTTGTAGCCAAAACTCACACATACTAAGTTTGGCATACAACTGGTGCTCTCGCAAGGTCTGCAACACGATCCTCAGGTGCTCGGCGTGCTCCTCCTCCGAAACGGAGTACACCAGAATGTCGTCAACAAACACTACGACAAACCGGTCCAAGAACTGGTGGAACACCCGGTGCATCAGATCCATGAAGGCCGCTGGAGCATTGGTGAGCCCAAACGGCATCACCAAAAACTCAAAATGTCCATACCTGGTCCGAAAAGCAGTCCTCTCAATGTCAGAGTCTCTAATCCGCAACTGATAGTAGCCCGACCTCAGGTCGATCTTCGAAAAGACATGAGCAGACTGAAGCTGATCAAAGAGATCGTCAATCCTAGGCAATGGATACCTATTCTTGATGGTCACTTGGTTCAGCTTCCTATAATCAATACACAATCTCAGGCTACCATCCTTCTTCCGGACAAACAAAACAGGTGACCCCCAAGGAGAAAAGCTAGGACGAATATAGCCCTTCTCCAACAGCTCCTCAAGCTGCCTCTTCAGCTCCCTCAACTCTGCTGGTGCCATACGGTACGGTGCCTGTGCAAATGGTACAGTGCCAGGAACCAACTCAACAGTAAACTCAATCTCTCTCTCTGGCGGTAGACCAGGTAACTCTTCCGAAAAAACATCCGGAAACTCACACACTACGGGAATGTCCCCCACTCCCGAGGTAACCTGGTCAAGGGTCATTACAGAAACTAGAAAACCCTGACAACCAGAGGCAAGCAACCTCCCCGCCCTCAAAGCAGAAACTAAAAAGCGAGAAGTAAGAGGTACGATACCCTGGAAGTAGAACGCCGCTTCCCCAGGTATCCGCAAGTGCACCCTCTTCTTCTGGCAATCCATCACTGCACCATACCGCTCTAACCAGTCCATACCCAAAATCACATCATAATCCTGCAACTGCAAAGCAAACAAGCGAGCGACAACCACTGATCCTGCAACTGCACAGGTACCTCCTCGAGACAGTAGGACGTAAGGACAAAGTCCCCTGTCGACAACTCTACTGCTAGCTCAATAGACTCTCCCGTACTCAACTCTCCAAGGGAGTCTAAAAACTCCTCAGACACAAAAGAGTGAGAGGCACCGGAATCAAACAAAACTCTAGCTGTATAACCAAAAACTGTAACAGTACCTTCCACTAGCTGAGCTGCCTCCGCGTCTGCACGGGTCAAGTGAGTAACACGACCTCTACCTCTCGACCCACCAGAACCTCCGGCCTGCTGACGTTGCTGCACGGGTGCCTGCTACTGCTGCTGCTGCACTCGGGGCTGTGACTGTGTCTGCTGCTGCGGCACACGAGGTAACAAAGGGCAATCTCGCGCCATGTGACCTATCTGGTCACACCGGTAACACTGACCAGCAAAAGAACGCTGTACCTGCTGCGAAGGCTGCCCTACCGACTGCTGAACACTCCCAACAGACTGTTGTCTCTGCTCTGCCTGCCTCCTGTCATGTCGAAACTTCCTCCGAGATCCTGACTTCGCCGTCGTCCCAGTAGAAGTGGACGCGTAGGAAGTCATGGCCTTCGGAGTCGCCTGCACACTACTCTGCTGTTGCCGTGGCTGAGTAGAAACTACCTGCGTCTGAACCTCTGCGCTCCGAGCACGGGTCCGCAAAGTATCAGCCTCCAACGCTGCTACTGTCTGATAGGCCGCGTCTAAATCTGTGACGTGCGCAACTATCAGCGCCTGTCGGAGCTCTGGCCTCAGGCCCCTCACAAACTGCTGAGTCCTCAGACTCTCATCTGCCATAATCTGCGGAGCATAACGCCCTAGCTCTACAAATCTGGCCCTGTACTGCACTACAGTAGAGTCCCTCTGCTGCAAGTCCAGAAACTGGTACAACCTCTCCGTCCGGACATAAGTAGGACAGAAGGCCCTCTCAAAAGAAACAACAAACTCCTGCCACAGAATCTGTTTAAGTGGGCGAGACTGAAAAGTAGTCTCCCACTCAGAGGACCACTAAGTCAACGCCTGCGCCTGCAACTGGTAGCTAGCTAACAACACTCGCTCCTTGGGAACACACTCCATGGAACGGAAAGTCCGCTCCACTGCATCCAACCACGCCCGCGCGATGTCTGGATCAGGCTGGCCCAAAACTGGGGAGGCTGAAACTGTAAGAACTCCCTCAACACCTTCCCAGTACCACCCTGGGGTACCGGCGCATCACGGTGCTGAGCTACAAACTGAGCCATCCCCTCAAGAAATCGGGTCAAGTCTAATCTCTGAGCTACCTGAGGAGGAGGTGGCGGCGGTGGAGGAACAATGTCACTGTGTGCGTCCTGTGGCAAAGGCTGCGTCTGCTGAGGTGGCGGGGCGTCTCCAGCCTCCTGACGAGTCGCCTGCTCAGCCACTCCCTCTCTAGGACGTCGCCTAGGTGCCATAGTACTATACACAGAGCAAAAATACACACACATGAATACACTAATTAACTCCAGGCTAGTTAGCTGCTACTGTACTCTTTGTACTCTGAGTTAACATGATGGGTATTTCCTTATATATATCTCATCAGACCAGGCTCTGATACCAAACTGTAACGACCCAGAATCCGCATTACCAGTAACCAACCAGTAACCCGAATTCTGACCCGCTAACCCACGAGACAAGCTCGGAAGGGTAAAAAGTGAATGTCCGAGGAGACTATATATAAGAAGATACACACCATGTAAAGCTGTAAAATTTCACTATACATGAAACATAACATGTACAACTCAGAGTCCGAGCTGAGTACAGAGTACAGAAGTACAATAAAAAGTACTACTCACTGCAGCTAGGGCGCACCAACACCGGAGTGGCTAGACTCGCCTGGAACGGGAGTCGACGACGACCCACCTAAAAGGGAGGGGAGTGAGTCTCAAGAAAAGAGACCCAGTAGGGAAAAGTAACCCCCACCGACAACAGTACTAAAGTGCAGAAAGTAAAAAATGGAAGTAAATACACGTCGCATCACAACCCAAAACTAGTAAAAACCACGCGTCTCCTTGGCAAGAGTGCGTTACAAGATTGTAAAACCTCGCAGCTCAGTAACACACACTCACACACAGTAAGTAGGACTCAGCTAGGGTCTGTGGCTCAGCGTCCCGTCACCACAGAGTCTCTCAACCCCAGCCACGTGTGCACACTACAGACGCTCTCTCTCACGTCTGGTCCACGACCGATTTTCCCCCTACGCCTGACCCTAGTGGTAGAGAAGGGGCTCCACGGAGACCGGCTCGAAACCACCACAAGGAGTATGCACAGGACAGAGACGCTCTCAACGCTCTGGCTCACCGACGGAGGACCCCCACACGCCGGTCATCTAGACAGAGCGTCGCTCTATGTCCAGGTGACAAACAGAAACAGAAGCACAGTAACTCAATGCGAGTACAGACGGTAACACTCTCAACGTCTGAAACACCGTACAATAGACAGACACCTCGTGTCACATCTCGACATAGTTAATCACGCATATGCACAGGCAGAGCCACACTCTAGGCCTGGCAAATTGTGTTAACAGGCGGACATCGCACGTCAACACCTTGAAACACAAAACAGGACCAAGGCCTGCTGGGACACAAGATATTAACGGCAACATCGAATGTCGCCAATCAAGATGTAGACGACACTCATATTGCCGCCAACACTTGGTTAACGGAAATAGATCTTGTCGTTAACATCAACATTGAAGATCTCAACGTCAACACATGTGGACGTTAATATCCTCAGCCACCTGAACCCAGAACAGCGCCAGGTCAATCCAATTGGGCAAATCCACCCAACAACCATAAATTGATGGAGGGAAACATCTCCTCACATCTTCTAATACTACTAGAACTTCAGAAATCCACGATCCAACACTTGGATCGTCCAAAACACCCAAAATCCCGGCATGGTATAACCCAACCCTAAAATGCGATTAGCATACTAATCTACACAAATAAGCATGCTGATTCGTTAAGGAGGGTTTAAGGGGTTAAGTCCCTACCTTAGAACGCCCCAAAAACTCCTAAACAGCCACCAATCGCGCCGGAATCCCTCGAAGTCTCCGCGCGAATTACACCAAATCTTCCCGTTTCCCGCCCGATCTAACACCGCCACACGTACCAGGGTCTTCCCACGAGCTCCCATCAACCATCGGAAGTGGTGGAAACAGACAAAGGTGAAAGTGGAGGGAAAGAGAGGAAAGGAAAAGGAAAGGTTGCTGCTCTCGGGCTAGCCTATTTCTACAGAAGCCACAAATAGACGTCCACATACCTCGCCGCCTATTTGAACCGCCAATGGGTCGACGTCCGGACCGCTTGCCGTCAAGTTCAACGACAAACGTCCACATCTCTGGACGCCAATACCAAGTTAACGGCTAGCTCCTGGCCGTCAACCCCAAGTCAACGACAATGTCCCTTGTCGTCAACCACACCCGAACCTCTACAAGTTCCAATAAGGATCCGCTAAGACCCGAGACCTTACAAAAAATGTCAAGTCAGTTGACCGATAAAAAGAAATAGGTCGACCGATTTTCGTCTCTCTTTAAAGACTAAATAGATCATGAGATCTGGACGTTATCTTGACAAAAATTAGTCTGTCGATAAAAAAAATTGGTCGACCGATTTTAGAGTTTGATCTATTGGATGTCTAGGAGACTGACAAGAAATTTTACCGTTCCGTGCCAACCGTGTCGAGACTCGCAAATCGCTAGGCACAGTACGACACAACAAACCCTGATAAAGAGTAACATGTGCATCTTTGTTAGGTTTCGTAGAACATTAGGATAATTGAAAAAATGACCCTCTTAGACGCATAATTTGTAGAAATTCCATCTGTATATATATATGTATATGATTACATACATAACCCCACTACGTAAATACAGTGTACACAAATGACCTCTCCTATTAAGCAATGTAATCTACAACTGAAAGAATCAAACCAACTTAAGTTAAAATCTAAGGAGAATTAATTGTTGGTTCCTGAGAGGGATCTGACATTATTTTCAGGTCCCGTCATGTTTTTCCGCGCCATCCAGTCCTTGCTTTATGCGTGATTTATTTTTAAGTCTCTATTGTTAACCCCCGTTATCCTTTTTTTTGCTAAATGGAAATTCTACCCCCGACAATTGTTTCACCTGCAAAAATATGTAGCTACGTAAGTATGTACTTACAAAGTTACATGTGTAACTGCGTAAGTATGTAAACCCTGTAACTATGTAAGTATGTAATTACATACTTATGCAGTTACACATGTAACTCTGTAAGTATTTAATAACTACATAGAGATTTACAGAAAGAAGTATTTACTTAGTAAAAAGTAAATAGTTATATACTTATGGAGTTATACATGTAAGTCTGTAAGTACTTTCTAAATAGTTATAGAGTTACAGAGAAGAGTACTTACATACAGACTTTCGTAGAGTAAAATTAGATAATTACATACTTACACAGTTACATATTTAACTATGTAACTACTTCATACTTTGTTACACAGTTACAATAAGATGTACTTACAAACTTAAGGCATAAAAAACTATGTACTTACATACTTACAGAGTTACACATGTAACTCTGTAACTATTTACTTTCGGGGGAATTATCAACTAGTAAGTAGGGAGAATTACCAATCAGTCTCTGATTTTATGAGACTTTTTTTAAAGTCCCTGGTAACTAGGTAAGCCTTTTTGAAACTATGTAAGTCTCTTTTTCTATAACTATGTAACTCAGGGACATAAAAATAAGTCCCCCAAATTAGGGACTGATCGGTAATTCTCCCAATAAGTGAGTAAATACTTATTTATGTAAATCTCTATGTAGTTACAGAGTTACATGTATAACTGCATAAGTATATCATTATATACATACTTACGTATTTATAGGAAATACATATTTATGCAGTTACACATGTAACTCTGTAAGTACATACTTACACAGTTACACACTACATAAATATGTACTTACAAATAGATTTTTGTAGAGTAAAACTAGGTAATTACATACTTATGTAGTTACACATTTAACTGTATAACTACTTCATACCTTGTTACACAGTTACATGAAGAAGTACTTACAAACTTAAGGCGTAAAAAACTATATACTTACAAAGTTACACATGTAACTCTGTAACTACTTCATACTTTGTTATAGAGTTACATGTGTAACTATGTAAGTATGTAACTATGTAAGTTACATGATTTACATACTTACACAATTACACATGTAACTCTATAAGTACATACTTACTCAGTTACACACTTTCGCAGGTAAAACAATCGATGGAGGTAGAATTGCCATTTAGCCATAAAGGGATAACAGGGGTTAAAGGCAGGGACCTAAAACTAAATCCCACATAAAATAGGGACTGGATGGCGCGGAAAAACCTGATAGGGACCTGAAAATAATGTCAGATCCGTGCCAGGGACCAATAATTAATTCTCTCTAAAATCTAACTACAAGTCAAAATGCTGTTAATGGCTTATTTTGGTACTTAATAATAAGAAAAACACCCCTTCCTCAAATAAACATAAATGAATGTTGACACAAAAAGTTAACAAATAAAACACCAAAAAAAAAAAAAAAAAACAGCTGGACACCTTCTGCAGGGGTATTCGTGCGCAAGAACCACCCCCTGCGGGGTGGTTATGTGCAGAAACCACCCCCTACGGGGGTGTTCTGGCGCACAGAACACCTCCTGCGGGGGTGTGCTCCTGTGCGGACATCCCCTGCGGGGGTGTGCTGCGTGCAGGCACTAGTGTTCTGCACGCAGGCACCCCCCCGCGGGGGTGTGCTGCGCGTAGACCCCCCCAGCGGGGGTGTTGTAACGGCCCTGGATATCTATACCCAATAGGGGTCCATATCCAGATCCGTCTCCCGCGAGCGGACCGAAGTCTCGCAAGGGATATCTCACACACGTGTCCAGGAAGAACATAAAAGACAAACCACAACAGTAAGAGGCACAAGAAAGAACATGTGCTCATACCTGCATATAACAATTTACAACTGTCCCATTACATTATTACATGTCTAAATTAAGAAGAGTACAACTACCTGGGGCATACCCCGAGGGAGCACAAGCTCACACAACTCTATTAACACTACTGCTGGTGGTACAAGTCTGCCACAACGTCTCCACAAGTCACACCAACGGTAAACCCTGAAAAGAACTGTAAGGGAGTGAGCCTCAACAAGTCATTGGCTCAGTAGGGGACCACCCAAAGCCACACAGAATACAGGAGGACCTCAACCCCAACGAGTCTCACTGGCAACACCGGAAGTCAAACCACATCATGCTCATAGCAAAGCATAATTAATAATACTAAACATAATTAACTCAGTTGCTGCAAATCTTGGAAAGATGAAGAGACAACAACACCATTAGTCCACTCAATAACTGTAAAGCCTAGGCCATAAGCCTCACAGGCACACCACCTCAACAGCTGGTCGCCTAAGCTATAAGCCACACAGGCAAAGCATTGCCTAAGCTACTAGCTTCACTGGCAAGCCTCCAACACATGGGTAATCGGACTGCTAACCAAGAGCTAATCCTTTATACCCTTAAACCACGATGTATCGGATGTCACACTTAAGTAACAGGACTGGCTATCATGATGCCAAACCATCGCGCATTAAACCATATACGGAAACTTATCCAAAGAAGAGTAAAACACAACAAGTGGAAGGTCTCACCACATGACCTCCACTTCACCACCTGAAAAGGCTAGTACTCAGTGTACTACAAGAAACCAATACCCACAAAGGGTACAAGTACCTACCACTACGAGGTACCACCACTGAAACACAAACACAACTGTGCCACCACCAGGGCACACCACAACCAATCAAACCACAACCAGTGAGTCTCTGTTCACTAACCACCGCAACAACTGTGCCAACACCATGGACACACCTCGACGAATAAAACAACAACTAACACACGCTACAACCCATAGCAAAGCACGAGCCGGAAAGTACGACGCCACCACACGGGACAGACTACTGGTTCATGACGCCAGTATCCAACTCGGACAACACAACACAAGAACTACCTCTCAGTCTCGCAGCCACAGACGTAATGTCCAACTGCAGCTCCACAACACAAGTAAAGTCAAAGAACTATGAAGACCAACCAAACCACCACAACCTACAGGTCACATACTATGCAGGCCCATGCCTAGCACCTTTAGAGACTCTGGCCCGAGCTCTCTAAAGTGAGGCACTGGTAATAGGACTAGCGGGGCCCAGTACGTCTACTGGTGTCCGTAACCCCCAACTACGAGCGCGCTACAAGTGACTAAACACAAACTCTCACAAGCCACTGTCCCAGTGTCGTCTTTCCCTCAGCCAGACGTACTACTCAAACACAAGAGTGAGGGTGTCTAGGAAGACGACAAGACCTCGACAGTACCACTGTACCGGGACAAGCCCCGAGCATACACACGTGCCTGTCTCACACAAAACCTGGGGCACCGACTGAAGAGATATTCCAGAATAGGCGCCGGACCACCACACTCGGCAATGCACAAACCACGATATATACTTATATATTCTTTATTACAAACCACGGTACAAATGTCAGGAATAGCTTGACTCCGGTCACCCTGTGACCTGCAAGCTACCCCACACCAACACACATGTAAACCACGATAATCAATCATAAATTGACCTATCATTGGTCATCACGTGACCTCCTTACCACATACATACAATATACACTATCTATACACCAACTCTTAACTTTACTTACATTATACTAATTAAACCATCTCTATTAACCCATAAAAGACATCACAAGACTGAGGCTAGGTTCACACTGGAACCATCATTGCCCAACCTTCACAACACTATGTGCCATGAACATATTCACACCACGTAAACACCACACCGGTTACGTAAACCATCCACTAACCGTGTGGGCAACACGCTCACGAAGCGCTATGGGTGCCAATGCACCACTCACCAAACCCATACAGGTCAAACACCGATATCAGAATAGCTAAATTACTAAAAATACGCAAAACAGAACCCTCGGCTGAGATCGCGACAGAGGTCAAGGCCGCCTTCTGATCGCGACGCTATGACATGTCACGATAGGAAATCCTGTCGCGATAGGGTCGGCCTGCCGTGACCTAGTCGCGACAGCAGGGTCCGTCGCTTTCTCGGGCGAAAACCCTAATCTGTAAACCATCTCCGGATTTTCCATGCAAACCACCCTAAATCCCGTTTCAACCTGATTTTCATGCTCATTTCACCTCCTAGGCATGATATCTACTATTTTCAAAGCGGTAAACAAGCTAACATGCAATCCACGCAATCAAACATGGTGGAATCTCCCTACCTCCACGAAGAACACGCAAACCGGCTACGACACGACGTAACCCCCGCTCCATATGACGTCCTCGCGTCGAGAGCGCGTCGAAATCCACGCCGGAATGCTGAATCGCTCCAAAGAACCTGCGGCAGCTCCTCTCTCAGTCGAGCAGAGCTTGTGAAAGCTCTGTTCGGCCATCCTTCTTAAAAATCGCACAGCGGTTGGGATTGCGACGTACCTCCTCGTCGCGACAAGATCGCGACGGACTAGGGTGTCGCCTTCCCATTCCCGACGTCAGCAGGCCACCCCTATGCGCGACACGTGGCGCGCATGCAGACGTCGATCCAAAACAGCGACAACTAGAATGCGACCCCTACTGCCGTCGTGTTTAGAACGCGACCTACACCCCCATCACGTTCACATCCAGTGAACCAACAGGCAGTAAGGGCCTAACTTGCCGGCCCACTAAGCCCTACACAACGCGCGGAAACCTCAACCAAGGCTCAATGACCCCTCATTGGTCATGAGCACCACACCAAAATCGATAAACGCGGATCCAAACTACCACTAAACAATGATCCACGAAGATCCGAAGAATGCACTACGTTATTACTATCACCTAAAAAGGAATGTCGTCCTCGACATTCAAAATGAGCGACGATAAACCACACTATCACCTAAAAAGAAACAAAGCCATATACAGAGCTTCCTCTGCATCTTCTTTTCAAACCAACTATTCATCTTCATACTTGCTCTGCCTTCCCTTTCTTTTAAATTTATTCCACAACTACTTTATTCTTGAAACCCATTCTGCCATTCCTTACCTTTCAACTATAGGCGATTCTATCCTGCTATTAGCACTTTATCTCCTTGGACTGAACCTACTTCCACATTTTCCGAGCAATTCTACCTGGCCAATGGCGCTTTATCTGCTTGGGCTCGATCTATTTCCACATTTTTCCTGGTTAGGTTTGCAACATTTCTTTCCGAACCACTTTTCTTGCTTAAATCCTTTCACTTTACATTGTTTTCTTAGGATATTCTACGGCACTAAACCCTACTTAATTTTTTTTTAATTTCTTGGTGCCATTCCCCTATTTACTTATTACCACTAACCATTACTTTACTTATCTTTCTTCATATTCCCAATTGCTTATTTCTTGCAAGATTTGTATTATCACCTTTGGATTTTCTGCCTCTTCTGACCATTCTACACCAATTACTTCGATTCATATCCGACTAGGAACCCTTGCTCCTTTACACAAACCTTACATTTTCTTTTAATTACTTAAACTTCAGATAACCTATGAATATTAAATCTTCCACGCTTCCGCTGCGCTACTCTAATCATTAAACCCTTTCACCAAATATTTCATGAATTCGGGATTTCTCTCAATCCATTAATAACTTATCTCGCTTCAAATCATACTTTCCAACCAACTTTATATTTCTCTTATCATATATCAATACCACTTAATTGATTCAATTCATTTTCTATCTTTTGCTATATCTGCTTCACACTGAATTTTGAATCTTGACATATTTCTATTGATATATTTTCCCCTTTATATATTTTTCTTACTTCAAATAATATTCTCTAACTGATTTAACAAACCTAATTCATATTTTTTCATAATTTTCCAGTCTTAATGCTACACATATCCAAAAATTTATCTTTACCTTTACTCGAAACCTTGTTCAATTATATGATATCAAATCTCAATTATTTTTTTTACCATTAAACTGATTATATTGCTCCTCCCCTTTTCTGTTCCCCTTTTACTATACCTTAATCTGCTCACTACTCCTTAATTGAGTATTATAACTTTACTTCAAATTTCGAAAATATTCTTATAACAAAATTCATTTATTCATCTGGATCACCTTACATTATATCATTACACAAATTCTTATTACACATTTCTTGAATCATTTGATTATCACCATTATATAATCTACCACATTCTTTTTCTTCACCTAATCATTAATACTAAATCTTATCTTTACTATCAATTGCATAACACCATTTCTACAAAATATTTCTCTTAATTAGTCTACTAGCTGACTAATCTCAAGGTGCCATTTTTGCTACAATTCTTCTTACTCTCCACCATAACTATAAACTAAAATTATTTCCTTTAAACACAATGATTTATTCTACTTATTTTCTTTATTCCACTTTACTATTCTTTATTGCTTCTCAATGGACTTAACCTTGTCTATTCTAATTTACATAGCTTCAACTTACTTTAATTACTTAACTTTTAACTTTAATCGGTCTCTGACACCAATTTTCCTTCTCTGCTCCCATAATCTACACACAAATGCTGGTATCACTACTCTTATCTTTAACACTGCATCTTTATACAAATCTTTCTACAAAATCTTTATCTACTACCTCTTACTAAACAAACATCTCTCTCTTATGAAATTCTTGGAAAAATCTAACTTCCCACTGCTCTTTTACTCCCTCTTTAACCAACTGGTCACCTCTACATACACTTACATGGGTTTCTATATTAAATTTTCTATTATCCTCATTATTCATATCAACATTGTCTTTAAATTCTTTACTGTAATTATTCCTAATCATAAATTATACTTAAAGATTATCTTGATCACTGCCTCTCTGATTACCAACATCCCATCTTAAACTAGACTACTTTACTTAATCATTTCAAATTTAACATGCCATTAATCATATTATTATCCAAGCAGCTCCTTAACACTTTATTAACATAAATCTCAACCTCAATGACTATCTTTACTACAGTTCTCAACCACAATTTATCCGTTTAACTGTCCTAATCACAGAGCCCTATTCCTCATCACGATATAATTCCCTCTATTATTCCATCACAACACTACCTTATATCTTTGTCCACCAACTCTGATCCTCATTAAAACACCTTTTACTGAATTTCATAACTAAATTTATCAATTCTTTCAATTTCTATAACAGAGAACCTTTAATCAACTATACTTTAACCACAACTGACACCCCAATAACCATTCACACTACATCACCAACTATACCATCTCTCTGCTATTACCCACAACTACTAATCTGACCAGCTAAGCATACAATTAACATACCAAGACTCATATGAAAATCGTACTAGAAAGCACAAGAAACCACATACTTACTACTAGCAGTGGACATTAAACCATGTATTGGGACATTGTAATCTTAATGTCTTTTCATATTCTAACTGGACAATTGCTCTGATACCAACTGTAACGGCCTTGGATATCTGTCACGTCCCGACATTTAATATGCCCATAAATACCGGAACGTGAACGAACGAGAAATCAAGAGTACAATTAAACTAATTGAACAAGAAATTTGCTCTAAGGCTTCACTAAATATAATATATTATTCACCCTTCAATAGGTGTTACATGGTTTCTTATTTACAATCTCAAAAATAAAATGACGCCATGGTTGGTCTCTCCACACACAAATCCCAAAGTTTCCGCCTTCTAGAATTATAGGTACCTGAAATAGTAGGATTTGGTGAGCTAACTAGTCCAGTAGAATTCAATTCCTTGAATTAAGAAGGATTCACATGTATGATCTCAAGATAAGAACATGAACATTATTAACAATGAGTGTTCAAAGCTATGAACGAATGAGTCAATTCAATAACACATGAAGAACCAAGGTAATATAGGAGCATGATCAATAACTCAGGATGTCACTTAAGTTTAGAATCAAGCACTTATTCACACACACATGTGTATTATGATGACTAATCAACACTTAATGATGCATGCCAACATCCACTGTCCTCATCGCCCCCGCGCGGTCACTGACGAATTCGGGCGCTCCCCCCAGGACTGAACCAGCCCTTTATTTGCCAGGCATATTACTCAAATGAGTCCCAAAGACTCGCAACTCGTCATCATAACACACTCATTATTGTAATGAGTCAAGGATACAAGGATTTTACTCATAGTTACTCAAGGTTTGCACACAAGAACCAAAGAACTTTGGTTCCTTCACTGATTTCAGAAATTGATAGTTTTTTTGTTCGAACTTGGAGAAATAATTCAAGGAGAAAGGAAAGATCACATGACTGGTTTTAGTAGAGGTTTAGATAGTAAAAACCACAAACTATAGGTAGACTATTAGTTGGAGCAATTGGGTAGGATTTACAATGAAGAACGGAGTCAAATAGATGCTAGATACATGACTTTGACAAGGCCTGTCGACAGGCATGGGTCTGCTGTCGACAGGAGCTGGTTTCCAGAACTGGGATTTCAGTTCTGTGTGCACCTGTCGACAGCAAGCCAGGGGCCTGTCGACAAGGACACACAGGGTGGATTTTCTAGTTTCTGGCCAGGGGTTCCTGTCGACAGCCAACCCTTCGTCTGTCGACAGGGGCTGTGTAAATCTTCAGAAAACCATTCAATCCAACCTCGAATGGTTCTACAAAGTTTCTCTAACATTCCTAACACAATTAGTACTTTGAACAAGTATTATTTCAGTTCTATAGCTCAATGTAACATGACAAGAAAATGAAAGAAAGAACAGGGGATATGATTCACATAGATGCTCAACAAGAAGACAAATTCGAGGGGAAATTACTGAAAGAGTAATTCCCTTAAAACTCTCTTTCCTACTTTCATCATTCATTTATCAAGGCACACTCACTAGAGACTTTCATGGTTTCTCAAAGGTTCAACTTCTAAGAAGAACAAGAACTATCATAGTTCACTCTACACTACACAACAGAATCAATATGATTTCAGATTTTAAACAAGTTGAGGTGAAGAAGGGATAATAGGTAACTTCTCATGGCTTGAGGACTAACTATAATATGATGAAAGATTCAGTTTCTACCATGAACATATTTTCTGAACTGAAGAATGACAGACACATGATAAGAATCACTTCAAGCAATTAATCTAGAAGTGGAAAGAAAGAGGATTAGGAAATGAATCCTACACTTATACATGGATCTCTTAACATGAAGGAATTATAAGAACAAGAAGAAAGAGGATTAGGGAATGATGTGTTGCCTCTTATGACCAAACACTAAATTAAACATGATGAAGGCTCAATTCTTGTCATGGAGCTACTTCCTGAATCTGGGAAATAGCTTACACATGGTGAAGGATTACCTCAAACTATTGAACTAAGTTGAGGTGTAGGAAGAAGAATGGGATGGAAGTGAATCCTACAGACACACAACTAAAACATGATTATAAGGGATGGATACACAGTTTCAAAAGAGATTTCACAAGTTTTAAGCAAGTAAGTAGGTGATCATGACCTCTTTAACGTGTGGGAGTCAAGAATTTAGAGAAGAGTGGGAAAGGAAGAGAATTCTACCACAACACACGATGCACACAAGCTTCTAGAAGTACTTATGGATCTCAAACAAGGAATTGAGAGCTTGTACACTTAACAATAAGTTCCATAGCCAGTTCAAGGGTAAGAGTAAGAGAGGAAGGAAAGAATTGAATCCTACCTGATTTGAATAACACAAATCCCGTCCTGGCGTTGAATTCCCCCAAGAACACGATTTGCAGCAGAGGAAGACGTAGCCACAAGTAGGGAAAGAAACATGTGAAGCTTGTTGTCGTTGCTGCAACCACTTCCAGAGTTTGCTTCACCACCACACCTTGCAGTAGCTCAAGCACAACTCGAATAGGTACTCAAGGTGCACAAGAATAGAACTAACACTCACCCACTACACTCACAGTATGAGGTCTTGCAAACACAGTTGCAACACAACCAATAGGAGCAATGACTTCCTCAACCATTTACCCACTACAAGGGACTAGAAAACATAGCAGCAACAGGAGCAGACCTAAACGGTTCGCAAGTTGGGTATTGGGGGGTTTTTATAGCCCTCAACGCTGGCCATGCATGATGGCACGATAGCCATCAAGGTGTCAAAGTTGTAATCTCCTTAAACCATGTCTGGACACGTTTGCCATGCAAGTTACAAGGTTTACACCTAAGGGGTGTACGTGTTGATCCCATTACCATGTGCGCTGGCCTTCCCAGGGTCACCCTCGTAAGCCTCCTGAAAATTCCAGAAAATCCAAACCGTAATTGGACCATAATTCGGCTGGCCCAAAGATCTTTCTATAAACATGTTCAAATGATGTCTATTTGTCTTGAAATTTCTACCAGAAGCTAATGTGATGGTTTTACAAATTATGGTGATTTTTATTCAATTTGTAGATTTTATTTTACACTAGGTGAAAAATCACTGAAAAATAGTCGCGTCGACTGTACCTTGAAATCCGTACGTCGAAAAATTCAGATAATTACATATTTAATTTCTCCACATTTTTCTGGAAATTATGATGTTCTCAATTTTTATTTCGTTGTCGTTTTCCGGTATCGCCCTGTGGAGGCACGCACTTCGAGGTACGATACTGGGATAACGTTCATTACTACTAATTAAGTCTATCATCTAATTATCACAATTTAATAACAACCCTAAGGTATTTTAACCAAATTATTTCTATTTTCTTAACATTTTAAATTTCTGAGGCGTTACAATATCTATACCCAATAGGGGTCCATATCCAGATTCGTCTCCGCGAACAGACCGAAGTCTCGCAAGGGATATCTTACACATGTGTCCAGGAAGAACATAAAAGACAAACCACAACAGTAAGAGACACAAGAAAGAACGTGTGCTCATACCTGCATATAACAATTTACAACTGTCCCATTACATTATTACATGTCCAAATTAAGAAGAGTACAACTACCTGGGGCATACCCCGAGGGAGCACAAGCTCACACAACTCTATTAACACTACTGCTGGTGGTACAAGTCTACCACAACGTCTCCACAAGTCACACCAACGATAAACCCTGAAAAGAACTGTAAGGGAGTGAGTCTCAACAAGTCATTGGCTCAGTAGGGGACCACCCAAAGCCACACAGAATACAGGAAGACCTCAACCCTAACGGAGACCACTGGCAACACCGAAGCCAAACCACATCATGCTCATAGAAAAGCATAATTAACAATACTAAACATAATTAACTCAGTTGCTGCAAATCTCAGAAAGACGAAGAGACAACAGCACCATCAGTCCACTCAATAACTGTAAAGCATAGGCCACAAGCCTCACAGGCACACCACCTCAACAGCTGGTCGCCTAAGCTGTAAGCCACACAGGCAAAGCATTGCCTAAGCTACTAGCTTCACTGGCAAGCCTCCAACACATGGGTAATCGGACTGCTAACCAAGAGCTAATCCTTTATACCCTTAAACCACGATGTATTAGATGTCACACTTAAGTAACAGGACTGGCTATCACGATACCAAACCACCGCGCATTAAACCATATACGGAAACTTACCCAAAGAAGGGTAAAACACAACAAGTGGAAGGTCTCACCACATGACCTCCACTTCACCACCTAAAAAGGCTAGTACTCAGCGTACTACGAGAAACCAATACCCACAAAGGGTACAAGTACCTACCACTACGAGGTACCACCACTGAAACACAAACACAACTGTGCCACCACCAGGGCACACCACAACCAGTCAAACCACAACCAGTGAGTCTTTGTTCACTAACCACCACAACAACTGTTCCAACACCATGGCACACCCCGACGAATAAAACAACAACTAACACACGCTATAACCCATAGCAAAGCACGAGCCGGAAAGTACGCCACCACCACACGGGACAGACTACTGGTTCATGACGCCAGTATCCAACCCGGACAACACAACACGAGAACTACCTCTCAGTCTCGCAGCCACGAACGTAAGGTCCAGCTGCAGCTCCACAACACAAGTAAAGCCAAAGAACTGTGGAGACCAACCAAACCACCACAACCTACAGGTCACACACCCTGTAGGCCCATGCCTAGCACCTTTAGAGACTCTGGCCCGAGCTCTCTGATGAACAGTCTATCCCCATGTAATTAAAAGTAATTACATTTCTATTTTGGTGATTAACAAAACCATATTATTGTGATAATTATCAAACCCTTAATTAAAGGTCACTAACCTATTTTCTACAAGTCTTAAGCACAAGAATTAATACCAAAGGAAAATAAGTCAAAACAAGTAAGCATCTTTACATTGTATCTACAACATCATATTTGTCTAAGTACACATCGTTTCTTTTATAGATCATAACGATTACAGTAGAACTGTAACGATTCCTTCATAACCGTTTCATAAGTACCTTAACGATTTCTTCATAGATTGAAACTTCTTCTGATTTCAAAAGAAATCGTTCCTACAACGACTTCTTAAAGAGAGCGTAACGATTTGCTTGCATCGATTCCTTTAGTCATCGTAACGACTTGCTCTCGTAACGATTCCTTTAGTCATCGTAACGACTTGCTCTCGTAACGATTCCTTTAGTCATCGTAATGACTTGCTTTCATAACGATTCTTTTAGTTCTCATAACGATTTTCTTATGACATCGATTTCTTTGGTTCTCATAACGATTTGCTTTGCGCATCGACTTCTTAAGTGATCATAATGATGATCACAATGATTCTTTCATATCTCACAACGATTTTCTATTTGGTTGCATAACGATTTCATAAGTCATAAATGCATCGATTTCATATCAATCAACTTGACATATAACTTATCCTTTCAACGGTTGAATAGTCAAAGTCTTCGCACATATTCTTCTGACAGCTGTGCATTTAATGAAGACTGAGCGTATCTCTGCATGCATACAGACGATATCATCCATTATTGTGTTTATTCTATATGCATCTTTTAGAACAGCAAAATGGCATTACTATTTTGGTGAATATTCACACCAACGTTGACTGACAACAAGAGACAGCCTAGCTGTCTACAGTTCTAGCATTTAATGTATGCAGGTCTCTGACAAACATTCGTCATACAAGGTTAGACCTTGTAGAAGCCAAAGGACACTTCAGAAGATCCTATCTCTTTGCGTGAACAAATGGATAAAGGACTGATTGACTGGAAGCTTCCAAGTGCCACTCAGTCTAACGTCCACCAAAAGTTAGAGGCAACGGATACTTCAACGTCTAGATTTCAAATTGAAGCTATATATTGAAGAAAGGAGCTCCAGAAGAGATATACAGATAAAGAACGATAGTTATACAAAAACACTCCGATCATCAAGTCTTCTGCGAGTTCTCAAGAAAGAGCCAAGCCTCATTCCATTATATTAGCTCTTCTTTGCTCTCTGCATTGTTTGTAGATTTTCGAGAGAGCTTGTCTGGATCTGAGAGTGAGCTTAGTTTGTAGACCTTAAGCTCTCAGTCATCTGCTTCAGATCTTGGCTTGTCAAAGCTTGATCTAGGGGCTTAATCTCCTGCTTACTTGTTTCTGTGCTTGTACCCTTCGTGTGTGAAGGAAGACCTGGTGGTATCCAGAGTGTGTTTGTGTGCCCTTTGTGTGTGAAGGAAGACCTGGTGGTATCCAGGGTGTGTTTGTGTGCCCTTCGGGTGTGAAGGAAGAACTGGAGGTATCCAGGGTGTTGTTCCTCTTCGGGCTAAGAAGAGAAGACCAGTTGAGCTGGGTGTTGTAGTGTCCATAGGGGGACTATACCCTAGTTAGTGAAATCCTGAGTTGTTGCTCAGGGACTGGACGTAGGACTCCTGTGGAGAGGAGGTCCGAACCAGGATACATCTGGTGTTGTGTGATTGTCTTCATGTGTTTGTTGCTTCTCTTTACTAACACTAACAATCTTCAAAGTGTATTTCTTTGTGAACGTTTTTAGTGAACATGTATTAATTGATAAATTTTAAAGACCCATTCACGCCCCCTCTGGGCTACCTAACTGGGCAACAAGTGGTATTAGAGCGAGTCTCTTCAATAAAGAAGAAGATCCAACGATCTGAAGAGTAAAGATTCATGGCAGCCCAAGGTCACAATGAAGGTCAGTCTGTCAACCGATCACCATTGTTCGATGGAGAAGACTATGCTTACTGGAAAAAAAGAATGGAGTATTTTCTACAAGGTAATGACTACCAGATATGGTCCATAGTTGAAGAAGGCGATCTCCTAGTCACCAACGAAAAGGCTCAGTGGGCAGATGATGACAGGAAGAAGATTTCTTTAAACTGTAAGGCTAAAAGCATTCTATACTGTGCTCTCAGCAAGAAAGAATTCAATAGAGTATCAGCCTGCAAATCTGCAATGGAGATGTGGGAAAAATTGAGAATCACTTATGAAGGCACAGACAAGGTTAAGGAAACCAGAATAGATATTCTGGTAACTCAATATGAGAGGTTCCAAATGCAGCCAGGAGAGGCCATAACTCAAATGTTCACTAGATTCACAGACATTACAAATGGATTAGCAGGACTTGGTAAGACCTATGAGATTGGAGATATGGTCAGAAAAATCCTTAGATCTCTTCCATCTACATGAACTCCCAAGGTAATAGCCATTGAGGAAGCTAATGATCTAAAGAGGATGTCTTTGGAAAAGCTCATTGGGTCCCTTATGGCCCGCGATATAAATATGGAGAGACTAGGAGAATCCTCAAGTAGAAAGAAACATTCAAATGCTCTTAAAGCAGAAGAAGACAGATCAGATGAGTCATCAGCCGAAGATGAAAGCTCAAATGATTGCGAAGATGAAGAAGCCATGCTATCAAGAAGACTGCAGCGCATTCTAGCCAAAAAGAAGAAGTTCCAATCTGGTAGAAGACACTTTAAGAAAAATAAGGACTTCAAGAAACCAGATGGAAAGGATCAGAAAAAGGGCGAGCCCATATGCTACGAGTGCAAAAAGCCAGGACATATCAAAGCAGAATGTCCAAAGCTCAAGAAGCCTGAATTCAGAAAGAGAGAAAGCTCCAAGAAATTTAGGAGGCATTAGAAAAAGGCTATGGCAGCAGCATGGAGCAACAACAGCGACTCAGACAGTGAGTCAAGCTCAAACAGTGAAGAAGAAGAAGCCAACTTGGCTTTTATGGCAAACACTGAAGAGAAGGTAACTTCTGATTCATCTTTTGATTCTTGCAATAATTCTGATTCTGATAATCTAGAAGAAGCTTTCAACGAATTATACTGTAAATATAGGGAAGTAACACAACTGTTAAAAGTTAGTAAGAAAAATACTGTATGTTTAGAAAACACTAATTCAGATCTAAAAACAGAAAACGAAGAATTAGAAAAACAAATAACTGAACTTAAAAGAAGAAATGAACTATTATGTGAAGATCTAAAAGATAAAAATAAACAAATAATCAGATTAGAAAAACAGGAGAGTTCAGATGAACTGAGAAAAGAAATTAAAACTTTAAATGAAGAAAATGACAAACTGTCAAGCACATTGGAGAAATTTACAAATGGTAAGAACTCCTTAATATTAAAAGGTGCTAGACGTTCAGGAAAGAAGAAACATGGTTTAGGATATACACCACCAGAAAATGAAGAAACAATAATTGAACCTAAAATATATCCAACTCCGAAGTTTACACCTGAACAAGATACAACATACAAAGCCAATTTCAAATATATTGAAAGAGTAACAAAAATGTCCTGCTGTAGCCATTGCAATAAGTTAGGACATATAAAATTAACATGTCCAACTAGACATAAGAAATGGATAATTAAAAAGGAAACTGTTGACACTAACCAACAAGGACCCAAAAGAACTTGGGTACCTAAAACTTAATGTCTCCTTTTCAGGGAAGCCTTCGAGCATCAAAATGGTAACTGGAAAGCGGGTGCTCAAGGCATATGTCAGGGAACAGGAAGCTGTTCACTCATCTCCAAGCTGAAGAAGGAACAGTCACCTATGGAGATAATGGAAAAGGAACAGTGATAGGCAGTGGTTCTGTGAGCAACAAAGGGAAAACAATTATTGAAGATGTACTGTGTGTCAAAGGGCTAAAGCACAACCTCATAAGCATCAGCCAGCTTTGTGACAAAGGTCATCAGATCAAGTTCCAAGAGTCCAAGTGCAGTATTCTGAAGGATGGAGTAGTAATCTTCGAAGCTAACAGAGAAAAGAACCTGTATGTGCTCTATCTTGAAGAACTCAAGGATCAAGACGTTTGTTTAGCGGCCAGCAAAGAGCAGTCAACTGAGCTGTGGCACAGAAGATTGGGCCACTGCAGTTTGGATGGCATGAATAAGCTCAGAAAGAGAAGTCTTGTGGAAGGTCTGCCAAAGGTCAGCAATAAATTGGATGGTATCTGCAGACCATGTGCAAAAGGGAAGCACACTAAGAGTTCCTTCAAGTCAAAGACTGTGGTAACCACCTCTAAACCCTTAGAACTCCTTCACATAGATTTATTCGGGCCAATGAGGACCACTAGTCTTGGAGGAAAGAATTTTGGATTTGTTATTGTGGATGATTATTCCAGATTCACATGGGTTTCCTTCTTGGAGCATAAAGATGATACCTTTGATAGTTTTGTAAGCTTCAGCAGAAGAGTACAGAAAGACAAGAGTTTTGCATTGTTGAAATCCGGTCAGATCATGGAGGAGAGTTTCAAAATGAAAAATTTACAAAATTCTGTGATGACCAAGGGATTGAGCATAACTTCTCAGATTCAAGGACACCACAGCAGAATGGAGTTTCTGAGAGGAAGAATAGAACCTTATTAGATATGCAAGAACAATGCTATCAGAATATGATTTACCAAGGTATTTCTGGGCTAAAGCAGTGAACACAACAAGCTATATCATTAATAGAGTAATGATCAGACCCATCTTGAAGAAGATTGCATATGAGTTGTTCAAGGGAAAGAAGCCAAAGATCAGTCACTTCAGAACCTTTGGATGTCCATGCTTCATTCACAACAACGGCAAAAGAGACATTGGTAAGTTGGATGCCAAATCAGATGAAGGCATCTTCATGGGGTATGCTACTAAACCTAAAGGTTATAGAGTGTTTAATAAACACACCTTATTGATTGAACAGTCTGTACATATTTTTTGATGAAACTAACCCTTCCTTGAGAAAGGAAGCAGAGAGCGACATTGATGATGCAGATGATTGTCTAAGAAATTAAAGAACACATCAATTGAGGACAAGGAAGATCCACCTCTGGAAGACTTGCAGCAAACAGACATTGATCATGAAAACCTTCCAAAGGAGTGGAGATACAAGAAAGATCACCCACCTGAAAATATTATTGGTGATCCATATGTAGGGGTAAGAACAAGAGGTAATGTAATCCCTTGTGATTACCTAGCATTTGTTTCTCAAATAGAGCCTAGGACAGTCAATGAAGCTCTTACTGATGAGTCTTGAATTCTAGCCATGCAAGATGAACTGAATCAGTTCAAGAGAAACCATGTATGGTCACTTGTTCCTAGACCATCAGGTCATCCTGTTATTGGCACCAAATGGGTGTTCAGAAATAAATTGGACGAAGCTGGTGTGATGTTAAGAAACAAGGCCAGATTGGTAGCTCAAGGCTATTCCCAAGAGGAAAGCATAGATTTCGATGAAACCTATGCACCTGTAGCTAGACTTGAGGCTATTAGGATTTTACTTGCATATGCATCTGCTCTAGACTTGAAATTATTTCAAATGGATGTCAAATCTATATTTTTAAATGGTTTCATTAAAGAAGAAGTTTATGTAGAACAACCCCCGGGTTTTGATGATTCAGAATTTCCAAATCATGTTTTTAAACTTCATAAGGCGTTATATGGCTTAAAGCAAGCACCTAGAGCCTGATATGAAAGGCTTAGTTGTTTTTTATTAGATCATGGTTTCACTAGAGGACAAGTAGATAGCAGTTTATTTATAAAGTCAAAGGTCAAGCACATACTACTTGTACAAATTTATGTAGATGACATAATTTTTGGATCTACTGATGAATTTCTTTGCAAGTACTTTGAGAAGCTTATGCAGGGAGAATTTGAGATGAGCATGATGGGGGAGCTGAACTACTTCCTTGGATTACAAATCAAGCAAGGAGGAGATGGCACCCACATCTGTCAAGCCAAATACACCAAGGAGCTCTTGAAGAAATTTGGATTCAAAAATTCCAAGCCACTGTCAACACCAATGAGCACTTCAACAAGAATGGACAGTGACAAAGATGGTAAGAAAGTAGATCAAAAGATCTATAGAGGCATGATAGGTTCTCTACTTTACTTAACTGCTAGCAGACCTGATATACTATTTAGTGTATGCATGTGTACTAGATATCAAGCAGACCCTAGAGAATCTCATTTAATTAATGTTAAAAGAATTTTCAGATATTTATCTAGAACTTATGATCTAGGTATCTGGTATCCAAAATCATGTGAAGTAAATTTAGTAGGGTACTCGATGCAAACTAGATAGAAAAAGCACCAGTGGTTGTTGTCAATTTCTTGCAGGATGCTTGATATCCTGGTCCTCCAAGAAGTAGAATTCAGTAGCACTCTCAACAGCTGAAGCTGAGTACGTGGCTGCTGAAGTTGCTGTACACAACTCCTATGGATAAAACAACAACTTGAGGACTATGGAATGCACATCAAGTCAATTCCACTGTTATGTGACAACACAAGTGCCATAAACTTAACCAAGAATCCAGTACAACACTCAAGAACCAAACACATTGAGGTTAGATATCATTTATTCGTGATCATGTAGCTAATGGTAATATTGAAATATCTTTTATTGACACAAATAATCAGTTGGCAGATATCTTCACAAAACCTTACCCGAAGAGAGGTTCACTTCTCTCAGAAGGGAATTAGGCATGTGTAAATTGTGATAGATTTATCTGTTAAACACTGAAATATTAAATTTCGGAGCCCAATTAATTATTCTCCTTGAAGTGAGCAAAAATTATCTCAATTACTTCTCATTTATCCTTCTTACGTAAATTCTCCTGTCGGTTCATTTTGTGTAATTCTTTATTTCTTTCAAGCTGGAGTTTGTCATTTTCTGCCATAAAGGCGCACCTCTTCAAAAAGGGGGGCATTTATCCTCTATTTCATAAATCCCGTAATTGGTATGAGAACGGTTCGTCTCCCCTCTTTATCTCCTTCGTTCTCTTGCCTGAGGCAATAACCCTTCGCCCCCGACATCGACTTCCACCAGATTTGAAGCCTTCAACCTCTCCCGCCAGAAATTTCTTGAGGGTTTCTACTTCAACCACCCTTCCAGACCTCCAGAACCTCTTCTTGCTTGATTCCATGGCCTCTTCAACTGTTTTCGAAAGTGTTGGGGGTTACGGAGCTGCATTCCTCACCGTAGAAGAGCAAACTAGGTTCGCTTCAGTCAAGGCAAAGCTTTGCGGGCACAAGGCAGTGGATTTAGCAGACTTGGAGAAGAACGGAATGGGCAGTTTGGTTGAAGCTCTATAGAGGCTGAAATGGATGAAGATTGCAACCCTTTCTGATGTAAGTTATCCAGATATTGTCAAGGCTTTCTATATCTGTCTGAAGACAGAGGAGGATGGGACCCTGACTTCTATGGTCAAGGGAACCCAAATCAGGATCACCAGGGAATTGTTAGCATCTCTGTTTGAAGTTTCTACTTCTAGTCGCAGTGGAGTCCACACTGTGGACACTCATGTCAAGGGTTTAGGAATAATAGGCCCGAAGTATAGGCTGAAGGATGGAAAGCTGGATATTAACCAGCTCAGTGCCTTTAACAGGCTTTTGCATTTCATAATTTGTCAGATCATTGTGCCTAGGAGTGCAACTTTCTCCTCATGCACCAAGGCTGATTCAGACCTGATGTACTGGGCTATCCAGAATCAAGAAATTAACACTGCAGAGTTGATCATTGAGAGAATGAAGTTTGCAAGGTCTCAAGTGTGGGATATAAAAAGCAAATTAAACATCTCACTACCATATGCCCATCTCCTGACCAAAATCTTTCATCATTTTGGGATAAGTGTAGTGGGTGATGTATCTGAAAAGATGGGCCAAGCTATTAGGTCCAGAAATTTGAGAAAAAGTGGTTTTTCTGTAGTGAATGGTGTGTGGTCCAAGACTGGTGCGGTTGAGGGTGAAACCATCCTTGGTGAAGCCTAAGATGACCAGTGTTGCCCAGTTGACAAGCCCAGAGGGGGGGGGGGGGGGGGTGGGTCTTTAAAAATATTTGATTAGTAACTGTACTTAAAACATTCACACAAAGACGTTCTTCGATGAAGGTTAGTAACAGTTAGTTCAAAGCGCAATCACACAAGAAAAATAACCACACAACACAAGAAATTATCCTGGTTCAGACCTCCTCTCCTTAGGAGTCCTACGTCCAATCCCTGAGCAACAACTCAGGATTCCACTAACTAGGGTACAGTCCCCCTATGGACACTACAACACCTAGCTCAGCTGGT
This sequence comes from Colocasia esculenta, assembly GCA_014218235.1. Lineage (NCBI taxonomy): Eukaryota > Viridiplantae > Streptophyta > Magnoliopsida > Alismatales > Araceae > Colocasia > Colocasia esculenta. The sequence continues at coordinate 101,858,711 of CM024762.1, forward strand.
CTTCCTTCACACGAAGGGAATTACACCACCCTGGATACCCCACCAGGTCTTCCTTCACAACAGAAGGGAACAACAACAGCAAAGGTAAGCAATAAGGACAAGCCCCTAGATCAAGCTTCAACAAGCTAGGATCTGAAGCAAGCAGGACTGAGAGTAAAAGATCTAAAAACACAGAAGACTCTCAGAACTACACGAGCTCTCTCAAGATTTTCACTACAGTGTGGAGAGCAAAGAGCAACACTAAAAGGAATGAGATTCTTGGCTCTAGAATTCTATCAGAAGATTTGAATAGCTTGTGTGTTCAAAAATCTCTCTGCTCTTCTGATCTTCTGTCTTGAATTTATATCTCCTTTTGAAATACGACAGTTGAAGTAACCGTTGTCTCTTGGATTGGTAGACGTTAGACTGCTTGACATTTGGAAGCTTCAACAATCTTTTATCCAGTTGAGCACGCAAAGAGATAATGTCTTCTGGCGTCTATATGGTCCAATGTTGTATGACAGAATGTCTTTAGGACCCTGCACATATTAAATGCTAGAACAGTAGACAGCTAGGCTGTCTCTTGTTGTCAGTAAACGTTGATGTGAGTATTCACCAAAATAGCAATGCCAAATAGCTTGTTCTAAAAGATGTTGCACGATAATGAAAAGATATCATCTGCATGCATGCAGAGATACGTTCTGTCTTTATTAAATGCACAGCAGTCAGACAGATAGAGGAAGACTTTGACTATTCAACGCCTTAAGAGATAAGATGAACATCAAGTCGATATAAACCATAAAGTCGTTGTCTATATGACTTATGAAATCGTTATGAATACCAACAAGTCTTATAGAGAGCAAATCGTTGTATTCAATTAAGAAATCGTTATGAATACTTAACGAATCGTTATGTTAAGCAAATCGTTGCGCGAAGCAAATCGATTGTTGCGCGAAGCAAATCGTTGTGAGCTCTAAAGAAATCGTTGCGCGAAGCAAATCGTTATGAGCTCTAAAGAAATCGTTGCGCGAAGCAAATCGTTATGAGCTCTAAAGAAATCGTTGCGCGAAGTAAATCATTATGAGCTCTAAAGAAATCGTTACGCGAAGCAAATCGTTATGAGCTCTAAAAAAATCATTGCGCGAAGCAAATCGTTATGAGCTCTAAAGAAATCGTTGTGCGAAGCAAATCGTTATGAGTTCTAAAGAAATCGTTACGCGAAGTAAATCGTTATGAGCTCTAAAGAAATCGTTGCGCGAAGCAAATCGTTATGAGCTCTAAAGAAATCGTTGTGCGAAGCAAATCGTTATGAGCTCTAAAGAAATCGTTACGCGAAGCAAATCGTTATGAGCTCTAAAGAAATCGTTGCGCGAAGCAAATCGTTATGAGCTCTAAAGAAATCGTTGCGTGAAGCAAATCGTTACGATGGGCAAATCGTTATGATGACTTAAGAAATGTTGCGATGAGCAAATCGTTATGATAAGCAAATCGTTATGATGACTTAAGAAATCGTTGTGATGAGCAAATCGTTACGATGGGCAAATCGTTATGATGACTTAAGAAATCATTGCGATGAGCAAATCGTTACGATGGGCAAATCGTTATGATGACTTAAGAAATCATTGTGATGAGCAAATCGTTACGATGGGAAAATCGTTATGATGACTTAAGAAATCGTTGTGATGAGCAAATCGTTACGATGGGCAAATTGTTATGATGACTAAGAAATCGTTGCGATGAGCAAATCGTTACGATGAGCAAATCGTTACGATGGGCAAATCGTTATGATGACTTAAGATGATATACGTGAAGGAAATCGTTGTGACTTTCAACAGAAGTCGATGTGGACTTAATGCTTCAGAAATATAATGCTTACCAATATTGGCTTGATTTACCCTGACCTTAGAGTATTTCCTGTACTTAAGACTTAGAGAACTTTGATAAGGTTTTGTTAATTACTAAAATACATGTATATTTAAAGATTACGTGGGGACAGACTGATCATCAATCTCCCCCTTTTTGGTGATGACAAAATTTATCAATAAGCATGAATATTTCGGAATGATGCTAAGTATTTTTCTCCACTTAACAATAAGCATGAATATTTCCGGAATGTATTTCAGACATGCTAAGTATTTTCTCCCCTTTTTGTCATTAAGCAAAAAGATAATCTAAGACAAAGAATGAAGAAAAATGAAGGGCATTCATCCAAATATATAGATTAGCTTTGAGGATTTATAGATAAGTAATAAGCAGGAGATAATAAGGAGCCAAAGCGCCTGATGATAGGGAGTGCCTGGCGTTCCTGCTCTTCAAAGAGGCTTGAAAGGCCCCAATTTCAATTTGATAGAAGGTCCCATGGGGGACCATCCTTTTGTATGAAGCTGTCTTTGATCTGAAATGAAATCCCCATACTTAACACTGCCAAGGCTAACTTGTAGTTAGAAGACCCAAACTTGCAAACCAAAGAAGGCTTCAATCTTGAGGGGATAGTCAATCTTAAGCGACTTAAGCTCTTTCTTTAAAGCCAAGAAACCTTGTAGCTTTCGACCCAGGTCAGATAGGAATCCCGGATGAGGTGAAGAGAGTTGCATCCAAAAAGTCACTAGGACCAGGGAGGTTGATTTGAGCTGGCCTGAGAGGCATTTAGTTCGCCTAGCTGCTGAGCAGACAGGGATAGAGATTCGTCCACTCTTCAGGAGACAACCGCTCGCATTCAAGAGAATGGGGGCCAGAACATGCCTTGATATGCCCCTGAAGATATTGCCGAAGACGATCTGGGGAAAGATAAGTCACGACCATCTTGCACAAATAATCTGGCCATTACCCTTGCAGCTCGCTCAAAGATAAGTGTTCCCACGAAGAGTCCATAATCAAGCTGGAGAGGGGGAAGGAACACTACATCAGGAATAACCAGGTGGCAAATCGACCTAAGGGACTCAGTATGACTGTGCTTGAACTGAGGGCCCTGATGGCTGCACGAAACTGACCCAACTGACCCAACAGCTATATTCTGAGGCATTTACATGCAGTAGTTACTGTACATCTGTACTGCCGGATAAATTTGATCTCTTTCTGAATGAAAGGGCCAAACATTTTTGTGATGGATTTGAAACCACTCAGAAGGGAGAGGAGCTTCCCTATGCAGATATCGGGCAGCTTGAACTCGACGGAATTGACTGTACAGATCTTTGTTGCTCCGAGCCCACTGCTCTTCAGTTTTGGCTTCAGTCATGGAGAAGATTTTGACTGTTGAGCCTTAGAGATGGGTATAAGGAAAGATGGTGGTAAGATGATTAGAAAGATTTGTGAAGGGAAGGCAAAAATGTGGGCAAAAACTACCTTTTGAAGATATTCTTCATAGATAAGTTTCTGCTTATTGGAGATAGAGAGGGAAAACCAAAGGGGAGGATAACAAGGTTCAGAGGAGACAGGATGAGAGGACGTGAGTCTTCTCTTCTTAGAGACAGGACTAGAAGAGCCTGTCCTGTGAGAGTGGGTCCCAATAGCCAGGACTGAACGAAGTATTGCTACTTCAAATTCATCCTTGATATCCTGGATTTCTATTTGAGTGAGTTGGGCACCCTCAGGGATAATGGTAATAAAGAGGGAGGTGTAGGTGGATTGAAGATAGAGTCAAGAGTTACTGTAGGAAGAGCAAAATTTCTGATGTAGAAGGACCAGAAGAAGAAGGACCAGCAGAAGAGGATGCTGGTGGAAGCTGAGGGGAAGATGGTGGAGGAGGAACAATGGTGGAAGAAGCAGGAGATGAGGCAAGTTGAGAGGAAAAAGGTTGGGGAGAGGAAACAGATCTTGAACGGGGTCGTTTAAAGGTGGTTGGAGCTGGAGGTGCAGTGGAAGAAGATGGAGGAGAGGGAGCAGCTGGAGTGGTAAGTGAAGAAGAGGCAGGGGGCTCAGGAGCTACAGCCTGGTCTTCTTGTTCAGTTGCCGGTTCCACTGGATTGAGTGACTCCTTCTCCGGTCCAGACCCCTGACACAGAATATAATCTTCAGTAGGCAAAGTTTCAGAAGGCTGAACTTCAATACTTGGCCCTGATGGCCCTGCTTGAGCATCAACTGAAGGCCCTGAAGACATCTCTACAAGATCAACACCAATTTGCCCGGATGGCCCTGCATTGACTTCACTTGGCCCTGAAGGCTCATTCTCTTGAGGAGTAGAATCTTTGGGCCCTACTGCCTTCAAAACCTCAGACATCATCATCTTCATAGAGCTCAGCTCCTTATTGAACCACTTCATGGCAACATTTGTTTGAAAAATGTCATTTGACAAGGATGCCTGGCGCTCAATGACAGTACTTACAGCTGAATTTACTGAGTCCAGGACTGCACCTTGATCATCCAATCGCTTCAAGATGGGCTTTAAGTGCATCTTCTTTAAAATTTCTTCTGCCTTTTGTGAGCAGTTTTCTTGCTGGGGCTTCCCTTTTCCACTTGCTCCTCGACCTCTATTGGAACTTCAAATGCTCTTCATTTACAGGAGCATCTTCAGAAAGTGTCCCTTGAGATGCTGCTTCCTTCTCAATATCTTGCTCCCCCTGAATAGGAGCATCCTCCACAAATCTTCCTTGCTCCCCGTGAATAGGAGCATCAATCAATACAGAATCTTCAATGTGGCCAGTGCCACAGACTGATCAACCAAACTCCCACCGGTGTTTTGAACCACTTGGGAGGAGTGAATGGAGTCTAATACTTGACGGAGTACAGAAGCCACAGACGAGGTGGGAAGAGGATCCTCTGAACTTCTGACAGAATCTGCTACTACTACATTTTCTTCAGCAACCGGAGTCTCCATTGCAACTTCTGTGATGGCAGCAACTTCCAGTGAAGCACTAGGCGCTGCGGCCTTCTTGTGCTGGTTCTGCAACTGCTGATGGACCCTCTGATTCTACTACTACTGCTTCGAGTTGGACTTCTTGGGCTTCTCCTAGGATGGGTTCACCCTCAGCTACTGATGTCTTGGTCCAAACTCCGTTGACCCTGAAAAACTGCTTTTCCTTAGATTTCTGACCTAATTGCTTGGCCCATTTTCTCTACAACGGCGCCAGAAACATCTACTCCAAAGTGCTGAAAGACTTTGGTGAGCAAGTGAGCATAGGGCAGGGATATATTCAACTTACTCTTGGTATCCCATATTTGATCACGGGCAAACTTCATCCTTTCCATCATTACTTCGGCCATGTTGATTTCTTGGTTCTGAATGGCCCAAAACATCATATCCGAGTCTGCCTTGGTGCAAGTTGAGAAAGTTGCACTTCTAGGAACCAAAATCTGACAAACTATGAAATGAAGGAGGCGATTGAGAGCACTCAACTGATTAATATCTAACTTCCCATCTCTCAGTCTGAACCCTGGTCCTACAATACCAAGTCCTTTAGCTTGGGCGTCCACGGTGTGAACCCCACTGTCCCGGAAGTCTTTACTCCAAACAACAAATGCAACAGCTCATGATCTATTTTTATTTGGGTTCCCTTGACTGATGAAACCAGGGACCCGCTGCCTCTGTTCTCAAGCACACATAAAAAGCCTTCACGAGGTCTGGATAGCTTACCTCAGAGAAGGTGGTGATTCCCATCCACTGCATCCTGCTCATTACGGCCACTACACTGTGCATGCCGTTCTTCTCAAGATCAGCTACATCCACTGCCTTATTTACACAAACCTTGGTCTTCACAAAAGTAAACCTTTCCTGCTGCTCTGCCGATAGAAACTCAGCGTTGTAGCCACCCAAACTGCCGGAGATAATGGACGATGCCATGGACTTTGGGTGAGGAGGATTTTCTGGAAGGTTGAGATGAAAGAGGAGAGAAAAGTCCTCAAGAAATTCTTCGCGGAAGAAGAGAGGAACTTCAAATGAGCAGAGAGGCGATGTCGGAGTCGTTAGGGCATCGGCTCAGGCAACCAGACGAAAGAGGGAAAAAGGTGAAAGGGGGGAGATGAATCGTTTTCACATCGATTTTGGGGTTAAATAAAAGTTTTGCTGAAAAGCGAAGCGCCAAGGGGTGGCAGAAAATGACAAATAAGTTTGACCATCCTTAGCAGACTTTATTAAGAAGAGCGACCAGTAGGGAACAATTTAAATTTCTTTTGCTTAAAGCCATGGAAAGAAAATTTACTTAACTCTGAACATTTATGTCCCAGTTTTAAACAGAAGTCTTTTCACAAATTACACATGCCCAATTCCCTTCTAAGAGATGTGAATCTCTCTTCGGTAAGGCTTTTGTGAAAATATCTGCTAACTGACCATTTGTGTCAATAAAGGATATTTCTATGTTACCATTTGCTACATGATCACGAATAAAATGATATCTAACCTCAATATGCTTGGTCCTTGAATGCTGGACTGGTTTTTGGTGAGATTGATAGCACTGGTGTTGTCACATAGTAGTGGAATTGATTTGATATTTAGTCCGAAATCCTCAAGTTGTTGCTTTATCCATAGGAGTTGTGTACAACAACTTCCAGCAGCCACGTACTCAGCTTCAGCTGTAGACAGTGCCACTGAATTTTGTTTCTTTGAGGACCAGGATATTAAACACCCTGCAAGAAATTGACAACCACCACTGGTGCTTTTTCTATCTACTTTGCATCCAACATAGTCAGCATCAGAATATCCTACTAGATTAATTTCACAAGATTTTGGATACCATAAACCTAGATCATGAGTTCTAGCTAAGTATCTAAATATTATTTTTACGGAGATCAAATGAGATTCTCTAGGATCTGCTTGATATCTTGCACACATGCATACACTGAATAGAATATCGGGTCTACTGGCCGTTAAGTAAAGCAATGAACCAATCATACCTCTGTAGATCTTTTGATCTACTTTCTTACCATTCTTGTCACTATCCATCCTTGTAGATGTACTCATGGGTGTTGAGAGTGGCTTTGTGTTCTCAAAACCAAATTTCTTAAAAGCTCTTTGGTGTATTTTGCTTGACAGATGTGGGTGCCATCTTTTCCTTGCTTGATTTGTAGTCCAAGGAAATAATTTAGCTCCCCCATCATGCTCATCTCAAATTCTCCCTGCATCAACTTTTCAAAGTACTTGCAAAGGAGTTCATCAGTAGATCCAAAGATAATGTCATCTACATAAATCTGTACAAGTAATATGCTTTTAACTTTTTTTTTACAAATAGAGTACTATCTACCTGTCCTCTAGTGAAACCATGGTTTAATAAAAATGAGCTAAGCCTTTCATACCATGCTCTTGGTGCTTGCTTTAAACCATATAATGCCTTATGAAGTTTAAAAACATGATTTGGAAATTCTGTATCATCAAAACCTGGAGGCTGTTCAACATACACTTCTTCCTTAATTAACCATTTAAAAATGCGGATTTAACATCCATTTGAAATAATTTTAAATCCAAAGCAGATGCATATGCTAATAAAATTCTAATAGCCTCAAGTCTAGCTACAGGTGCATAAGTTTCATCGAAATCTATGCCTTCCTCTTGGGAGTAGCCTTGAGCCACCAATCTGGCCTTGTTTCTTAAGATTACACCAGTCTCATCCAATTTGTTTCTAAACACCATTTGGTGCCAATAACTGGATGGTCTGATGGTCTAGGAACAAGTGACCATACTTGGTTTCTCTTGAACTGATTTAGTTCATCTTGCATGGCTATAATCCAAGATTCATCAGTAAGAGCTTCATTGACTGTCTTAGGCTCTACTTGAGAGACAAACGCTAGATAGTCACAAGGTATTACATTACCTCTTGTTCTTACCCCTACAGATGGATCACCAATAATGTTCTCAGGTGGGTGATCTTTCTTGTATCTCCACTCCTTTGGAAGATTTTCATGTGTAATATCTTGTTGTTGCAAGTCTTCCAGAGGTGGATCATCCTTGTCTTCAATTGAGGTAACCCTTAGTTTCTTGGATAATTCATCTGCATCATCATTGTCACTATCTTCTTCCTTTCTCAAGGAAGGGTTAGTCTCATCAAAAATAATATGCACAGACTGTTCAATCAATAAGGTACATTTGTTAAATATTCTATAACCTTTGGGTTTAGAAGCATACCCCATGAAGATGCCTTCATCTGATTTGGCATCCAACTTACCAATGTCTCGCTTGCCATTGTTGTGTACAAAACATGGGCATCCAAATGTTCTGAAGTGACTGATCTTCGGTTTCTTCCCTTTGAACAGCTCATAAGCTGTCTTCTTCAGAATTGGCCTGATTATTACTCTATTTATGATGTAGCTAGCTGTGTTTATAGCTTCAGCCCAGAAGTACCTTGGCAAGTCATATTCTGACAGCATTGTTCTTGCCATATCCAATAAAGTTCTGTTCTTCCTTTCAGCAACTCCATTCTGCTATGGTGTCCTTGGTGCTGAGAAGTTGTGCTCGATCCCTTGGTCATCACAAAATTTAGCAAATCTTTCATTTTGAAATTCTCCTCCATGATCTGACCGGATTCCAACAATGCAAAACTTCTTGTCTTTCTGAACTTTCCTGCTGAAGCTTACAAAGCTTTCAAATGTATCATCTTTGTGCTCCAAGAAGGAACCCAAGTGAATCTGGAATAATCATCAACAATAACAAATCTGAAATTCTTTCCTCCAAGACTGGTGGTTCTCATTGGCCCAAATAAATCCATATGAAGGAGTTCTAAGGGTTTTGAGGTTGTCACCACAGTCTTTGACTTGAAGGAACTCTTAACATGCTTTCCTTTGGCACAAGGTCTGCAGATGCCATCCAATTTTGTGCTGACCTTTGGCAGACCTTTCACAAGATTCTTCTTTAACAATTTTCTCATACCGTCTATGCTACAATGTCCTAGTCTTCTGTGCCACAGTTCAGTTGATTGATCCTTGTTTGCTTTCAAACAGACGTCATGATCCTTGAGTTCTTCAAGATGGAGTGCATACAGGTTCTTTTCTCTATTGGCTTCGAAAATCACTGCTCCTTCCTTTAATATGCTGCACTTTGACTCTTGAAATTGAATCTGATGACCTCTGTCACAAAGCTGGCTGATGCTGATGAGATTGTGCTTCAGCCCTTTGACAAGCAATACATCTTCAATGACTATTTTTCCTTTGTTGCTCACAGAGCCACTGCCAATTACTGTGCCTTTCCATTGTCTCCATAGGTAACTGTTCCTTCTTCAGCTTGGAGATGGGTGAATAGCTTCCGATTCCCTGACATGTGCCTTGAGCACCCACTGTCCAAATACCATTTGGATGCTCGAGTGTTACCCTGAAATAAAATCATCAAGTTTTAGGTACCCAAATTCTTTTGGGTCCTGAGGGGTTAGTATCATCAACTTTTCTTTTTATTATCCATTTCTTATGTCTTGTTGGACATGTTGCTTTTATGTGACCTAACTTATTGCAATGACTGCAACAAGATGTTTTTGTTACTTTTTCAATATATTTGAAATTGGCTTTATATGATATGTCTTGTTCTGGTACAAATTTTGGAGTCGGGTATATTTTAGGATAGACTATGGTTTCTTCATTATCTGGAGGTGTATATCCTAATCCATGTTTTTTCTTTCCTGATCTTCTAACCTTTTTTTTTTTACCATTTGTAAATTTTTCCAATGTGCTAGATAACTTAATATTTTCTTCTGTTAGTGTCTTAATTTAGTTTTCAGTTCATCTGAGCTTGCTTGTTTTTCTAGTTTCATTATTTGTTCATTCTTAGCTTTTAGATCCTCACATAACAGTTCATTTCTTCTTTTAAGTTCAGTTATTTGACTTTCTAATTGATCATTTTCTGATTTTAGATTTGAGTTTGTATTTTCTAGACAAACATTAATTTTCTTGCTTACTTTTAATAGTTTGGTTACTTCTCTATATTTACTGTATAGTTTGTTGAAGGCTTCTTCTAGACTATCGGAATCTGAACCATTACAAGAATCAAAGGATGAGTCAGAGGTTACCTTTTCCTCGGTATTTGCCATGAAGGCCAAGTTGGCTTCTTCCTCATCACTGGTTGAGCTTGACTCACTGTCTGAGTCGTTGCTGTTGCTCCATGTAGCTGCCATAGCCTTCTTCTTATATTTCCTGGATTTCTTGGAGCTCTCTCTCTTCCTGAATTCAGGCTTCTTGAGCTTTGGACATTCAGCTTTGATATGTCCTGGCTTTTTGCACTCGTAGCATATGGGCTCACTCTTCTTTTGATCCTTTCCATCTAGTTTCTTGAAGTCTTTATTTCTCTTGAAGTGTCTTCTACCAGATTAGAACTTCTTCTTCTTTGCTAGAATGCATTGCAATCTTTTTGACAGCATAGCTTCTTCATCTTTACAGCCACTTGAGTTCTCATCTTCAGCTGATGACTCATCTGACTTGTCTTCTTCTGCTTTAAGAGCATTTGAATGCTTCTTTCTGCTAGAGGACTCTCCTAGCCTTTCCATATTGATCTCATGGGCCATAAGGGACCCAATGAGTTTTTCCAAAGACATCCTTTTCAGATCATTAGCTTCTTCAATAGCTGTGACCTTTGGGGTCCATGAAGATGGTAAAGATCTAAGAATTTTCCTCACCATGTCTCCAATCTCATAGGTTTTCCCAAGTCTAGCCAATCCATTTGTTATATCTGTAAATCGACTGAACATTTGAGTTATGGATTCACCTACTTGCATCTGAAACCTTTCATATTGTGTAACAAGAATATCAATTCTTGTCTCCTTCACCTTGTCTGTGCCTTCATAGGTAATTCTAAGCTTTTCCCACATCTCCATTGTAGATTTGCAGGCTGAAACTCTGTTGAATTCCTTTTTGCTTAGAGCACAGCACAGAACACTCTTTGCTTTACAATTCAAGGAGATCTTTTTCCTGTCGTCATCTGTCAACTGAGCTTTCTCATTTGTGACCAGAAGATCGCCTTCTTCTACTATTGACCATATCTGATAGTCGTGACCTTGTAGAAAGTACTCCATTCTGGTCTTCCAGTAAGCATAATCTTCACCATCGAAGAGAGGGGGTCGGTTGACAGACTAACCTTCAATGTTACCTTGGGCTGCCATGGATCTTTACTCTTCAGATCGTTGGATCTTCTTCTTTGTCGAAGAGACTCGCTCTGATACCACTTGTTGCCCATTTGACAAGCCCAGAGGGGGGGGGGGTGAATGGGTCTTTAAAAATATTTGATTAGTACCTGTACTTAAAACATTCACACAAAGACGTTCTTCGATGAAGGTTAGTAACAGTTAGTTCAAAGCGCAATCACACAAGAAAAACAACCACACAACACAAGAAATTATCCTGGTTTGGACCTCCTCTCCTTAGGAGTCCTACGTCCAGTCCCTGAGCAACAACTCAGGATTCCACTAACTAGGGTACAGTCCCCCTATGGACACTACAACACCCAGCTCAGCTGGTCTTCCTTCACACGAAGGGAATTACACCACCCTGGATACCCCACCAGGTCTTCCTTCACAACAGAAGGGAACAACAACAGTAAAGGTAAGCAATAAGGACAAGCCCCTAGATCAAGCTTCAATAAGCTAGGATCTGAAGCAAGCAGGACTGAGAGTAAAAGATCTAAGAACATAGAAGACTCTCAGAACTACACGAGCTCTCTCAAGATTTTCACTACAGTGTGGAGAGCAAAGAGCAACACTGAAAGGAATGAGGTTCTTGGCTCTAGAATTCTATCAGAAGATTTGAATAGCTTGTGCGTTCAAAAATCTCTCTGCTCTTCTGATCTTCTGTCTTGAATTTATATCTCCTTTTGAAATACGGCCGTTGAAGTAACCGTTGTCTCTTGGATTGGTAGACGTTAGACTGCTTGACATTTGGAAGCTTCAACAATCTTTTATCCAGTTGAGCACGCAAAGAGATAATGTCTTCTGGCGTCTATATGGTCCAACGTTGTATGACAGAATGTCTTTAGGACCCTGCACATATTAAATGCTAGAACAGTAGATAGCTAGGCTGTCTCTTATTGTCAGTAAACATTGATGTGAGTATTCACCAAAATAGCAATGCCGAATAGCTTGTTCTAAAAGATGTTGCACGATAATGAAAAGATATCATCTGCATGCATGCAGAGATACGTTCTGTCTTTATTAAATGCACAGCAGTCAGACAGATAGAGGAAGACTTTGACTATTCAATGCCTTAAGAGATAAGATGAACATCAAGTCGATATAAACCATAAAGTCGTTGTCTATATGACTTATGAAATCGTTATGAATACCAACAAGTCATTATAGAGAGCAAATCGTTGTATTCAATGAAGAAATCATTATAAATACTTAACAAATTGTTATGAACTTTAAAGAAATCGTTGCGCGAAGTAAATCGTTGTGAGCTCTAAAGAAATCGTTACGCGAAGCAAATCGTTATGAGCTCTAAAGAAATCGTTACGCGAAGCAAATCGTTATGAGCTCTAAAGAAATCGTTGCGCGAAGCAAATCGTTATGAGCTCTAAAGAAATCGTTACGCGAAGCAAATCGTTATGAGCTCTAAAAAAATCGTTGCGCGAAGTAAATCGTTATGAGCTCTAAAGAAATCGTTGTGCGAAGTAAATCGTTATGAGCTCTAAAGAAATCGTTACGCGAAGCAAATCGTTATGAGCTCTAAAGAAATCGTTGCGTGAAGCAAATCGTTATGAGCTCTAAAGAAATCGTTGCGCGAAGCAAATCGTTATGAGCTCTAAAGAAATCGTTGTGCGAAGCAAATCGTTATGAGCTCTAAAGAAATCGTTACGCGAAGCAAATCGTTATGAGCTCTAAAGAAATCGTTGCGCGAAGCAAATCGTTATGAGCTCTAAAGAAATCGTTGCGCGAAGCAAATCGTTATGAGCTCTAAAGAAATCATTGCGCGAAGCAAATCGTTATGAGATCTAAAGAAATCGTTGGGCGAAGCAAATCGTTACGATGAGCAAATCGTTATGATGACTTAAGAAATTGTTGCGATGAGCAAATCGTTATGATGAGCAAATTGTTATGATGACTTAAGAAATCGTTGTGATGAGCAAATCGTTATGATGGACAAATCGTTATGATGACTTAAGAAATCATTGCGATGAGCAAATCGTTACGATGGGCAAATCGTTATGATGACTTAAGAAATCGTTGTGATGAGCAAATCGTTACGATGGGCAAATCGTTATGATGACTTAAGAAATCGTTGTGATGAGCAAATCATTACGATGGGCAAATCTATATGATGACTTAAGAAATCGTTGCGATGAGCAAATCGTTACGATGGGCAAATCGTTATGATGACTTAAGATGATATACATGAAGGAAATCATTGTGACTTTCAACAGAAGTCGATGTGGACTTAATGCTTCAGAAATATAATGCTTACCAATATTGGCTTGATTTACCTTGACCTTGGAGTATTTCCAGTACTTAAGACTTAGAGAACTTTGATAAGGTTTTGTTAATTACCAAAATACATGTATATTTAAAGATTACGTGGGGATAAACTGATCATCACCTAGAACCAGTAGCAGAAGCAGCAGTAGTATCTGAGGTAGCAACAGCAGTGCCAGCAGTAGCAGAAGAAGCAAGCAGCAGAAGAATTGAGGACATCCCTCTTGAGCATATTGAGCCCTTTGGGCAATTCTCAAAGGTTCCTCTTCCATCTTCCCAAGTAGGCAGTCTACTTAGGGATGCACTGGACTCCATCTCTCAGGGGGAGCCAGTTGCACAAGAGCCAAGTATAGTAAAATCTGTGGCAGAGGTCCACACAAAAGATGTAGTTATGGAAGAAGCTCCAAGCCAGCAGGAGCAAGTCCAAATTCAAGAGGATGTTGTAATGGAAGATGCTCTCATTGAGGGGGAGCAGTCAGTAGCAGAAGAGATCTAGGGAGTCAGTGCTGAGGCATCAGGCCACACTAAAATTCATTTAGAAGTCCTCTCAGTTCAAGAAGAAGAAGCAGCAACAGCAACACAAACTGAAGTTCCCATGGAAAGTGTGCATGCTGAAGGAGAAGCTGAAGTTGAGAAGGGCAGTGAGACTCAGGGGGAGGGAAATGAAAATCCCCCAGAGAACCAGTTCAGAGAAGGTGAGACTGCCAGTTCCTCAGATTCTGAGGATGACCAAGATCAGCAGCCTCAAATGGACAAGGCCCAGGAGAAAGGGAAAGCAGCAGAAGTTCCAGATGTCCCTCTCCTAGCTGACACTCCTTATCAGAGACAGATGAGACAAAGAGTCATTATCAATTTGAAGCCTGTCATAGAAAGATTGGATGCTCAATGGGAGATCCTCTGCTCATTACAATCCGATGTAAATTCCATCTTCACGAGCCAGGCCTCCACATCCAAGGAGTTGTCTCAAGTAAAGAATGCTGTAAGGTGGTTTAATAAGGAGTTAGGAAGTATGAAGACAATGCTTTCAGAGATTTTGAAGGCTGTTGGAGCCCAAGCTCCTCCTCCTCCACCTCCTGCTGATCAAAGAAGTGAAGAAGGTGTTCCAAGGCCATCAGGGCCAGATGAGCAAGTGGCAAGGCCATCAGGGCTGGCAGCAGCTAGTCCACAAGCAGAGGTCAGTGGTTCAGGGTCATCAGGGCCAGATGAGCAAGTGTCAGGGCCTTCAGGGCAAGCTGAGGTTAGTGGTTCAGGGCCTTCAGGGCCAGCTGAGAAGGTGTCAGGGCCATCAGGGCCTTTGGAGTCAGAGTCTGTGCAGCACATAGCTGAAGAAGCAGAAGCTGTAGCTCCTGAGCCCCCAGCTCCTTCCTCCACTCAGACCCCTGTACCTTCATCACCACCTTCATCATCCATAGCTCCACCTGCACTTCAAACCTTCAAGAAACCACAACCAGAACCATCTCATCACCTACACCTTTTCCTTCACAATCCACTTCATCTCCTGCATCTTCAACACCCATTTCTCCACCTCCACTTATTTTTGAGGTTCCTCCAGTGTCATCATCAGCTGGAGCCTCCTCTTCCTCTGGTCCACCATTCTCAGGACCATCAGATATCCCACCTACTACCTCACACTCTCTTTTACATCCCTCTCCTCCACCCTCTTTCATTACTATAATTCCTGAGGGTGCTCAACTTGAATCTCCCTATCTTGGGAAAATCAAGGATGAGTTTGAAGAAGTCATCCTCCGGTCTGTACTGAAGGTTGGGGATCATATCCATAGGGCAGACTCTTCTAGTTCTGCTCCTAAAAAGAGAAAAATTTCATCCACCTCCTCTCTTTCCTCTGAACCTCTTCATCCACCTCTGTGGTTTTCTCTCATAGTGGACAACAAAAATAAACCACTGTATAGAGAATATCTTCAGAAGGTTGTCTTTGCCACCCTTGTCAACCTTCCTTTTCTTAATCTCTCAGACCATTTAAATGTCATTCTACCTTATACCTCTCACCAAAACTGAAAAATCCAAAATCTTTTCTATTGCTCATTCCAAGACTGAAGAGCAATGGGCTAGGGGGCATAGAGAGCTGTACAAAAAATTTGTTTTGGCTAAGTCTGCTAGATTCCCTCCAAGGGACCATTCCCTGACTCTCTCAGAATGGTTCCAAATTCATCACAAGCATTGTTGGGCCCCATTTATTCAGAAGGAGATCAAGATGGCCAGGCATTTCCAACTCTTCAATAACTATAGATATGTCCATCGACTCCCTGAGGTCCAATTCAGTCAGTTTAAGCAGGCCATAGATGCACTTGGTTCAGCCGACGCCCACACTGAAGCTATCCAAGTGGACTTTGGCACCCTTCAGGTGCCAGAGGAAATCTTGCTTCCACCTATTCACTCTCTGGTCATGGACTCTTCTGTTGGGTCTATCATCTTTGAACGTTTTGCCAGAGTAATGGGCAGAATCAAAGTAGAGAAGGGCTTCCAAGTGGCATTTCATAGATTTCTCTTCAGAGAATACCACCAAGGCCATGTCAGTGCTGAGGTTTTAGATCCCATCCTGTCAGAATGTGAGAGGTTGACACCTTCGGACTGGGCAAGATTTTACCCTCTCTCTGCTCAGCAGCTGTCAGTGCTTAATGAATGTCAAGCCAGGGAAGGTCACCCTCCAGTATCAGAAGCTACATTTTTAGACATGAATTAGATTCACCTAGTCCAGGATCCCTTCCAGATTTGGGTTGAGCATTATAAAGTCTATGTAGCCCTTTGTCAAGAGCTGAAGGCCAAGCAGAACTTCTATCCCATTTCAGTTGATCAATTTCTTGCTCGAGCTAGTTTTGGCTCAGTATCCTTCAAAAGAATCTCCCTTGACAGAGAAGCCTATGCCAATTTCCTTGATGAGCAGTTGGCTCTCCATCTGAAGAGAATGGCTCCCTCCATGGGCCCAAGTACACTCTTGCCCCTGGTGTATTTCGTCAAGTTTTTGAAAAGCAGGAAGAACATGCATAGGAAATCATTTCTCATTTTGCCTCCCTCCTCTCTCCTGCCTTTTATCTCCCTGTACCTTCCCAGAATGAATGAATACACATAGTATTTCCTGTCTCATTCAGTTGTTTTCTCTTCTTCTTTGTCTTTTCCTTGCATTTTTTGCTAATGACAAAAGGGGGAGAATTATTGCAGCTCTGAAATACATATGGAGATCTATTTATCTGTGCTATTTCTAAAGTTTGTTAATTTGTTAAAGTTTTGTCATCACCAAAAAGGGGAGATTGATGAACAGTCTATCCCCATGTAATTAAAAGTAATTACATTTCTATTTTGGTGATTAACAAAACCATATTATTATGATAATTATCAAACCCTTAATTAAAGGTCACTAACCTATTTTCTACAAGTCTTAAGCATAAGAATTAATACCAAAGGAAAATAAGTCAAAACAGGTAAGCATCTTTACATTGTATCTACATCATCATATTTGTCTAAGTACACATCGGTTTCTTTTATAGATCATAACGATTACAGTAGAACTGTAACGATTCCTTCATAACCGTTTCATAAGTACCTTAACGATTTCTTCATAGATTGAAACTTCTTCTGATTTCAAAAGAAATCGTTCCTACAATGACTTCTTAAAGAGAGCGTAACGATTTGCTTGCATCGATTCCTTTAGTCATCGTAACGACTTGCTCTCGTAACGATTCCTTTAGTCATCATAACGACTTGCTCTCGTAAAGATTCCTTTAGTCATCGTAACGACTTGCTTTCATAACGATTCCTTTAGTCATCATAACGACTTGCTCTCGTAACGATTCCTTTAGTCATCGTAACGACTTGCTCTCGTAACGATTCCTTTAGTCATCGTAACGACTTGCTCTCGTAACGATTCCTTTAGTCATCGTAATGACTTGCTCTCGTAACGATTCCTTTAGTCATCGTAATGACTTGCTTTCATAACGATTCTTTTAGTTCTCATAACGATTTTCTTATTACATCGATTTCTTTGGTTCTCATAACGATTTGCTTTGCGCATCGACTTCTTAAGTGATCATAATGATGATCACAATGATTCTTTCATATCTCACAACGATTTTCTATTTGGTTGCATAATGATTTCATAAGTCATAAATGCATCGATTTCATATCAATCAACTTGACATATAACTTATCCTTTCAACAGGTTGAATAGTCAAAGTCTTCGCACATATTCTTCTGACAGCTGTGCATTTAATGAAGACTGAACGTATCTCTGCATGCATACAGACGATATCATCCATTATCGTGTCTATTCTATATGCATCTTTTAGAACAGAAAAATGACATTACTATTTTGGTGAATATTCACACCAACATTGACTGACAACAAGAGACAGCCTAGCTGTCTACTGTTCTAGCATTTAATGTATGCAGGTCTCTGACAAACATTCGTCATACAACGTTAGACCTTGTAGAAGCCAAATGATACTTCAGAAGATCCTATCTCTTTGCGTGAACAAATGGATAAAGGACTGATTGACTGGAAGCTTCCAAGTGCCACTCAGTCTAACGTCCACCAAAAGCTAGAGGCAACAGATACTTCAACGTCTAGATTTCAAATTGAAGCTATATATTGAAGAAAGGAGCTCCAGAAGAGATATACAGATAGAGAACGATAGTCATACAAAAACACTCTGATCATCAAGTCTTCTGTGAGTTCTCAAGAAAGAACCAAGCCTCATTTTATTAGATTAGCTCTTCTTTGCTCTGTGCATTGTTTGTAGATTTTCGAGAGAGCTTGTCTGGATATGAGAGTGAGCTTAGTTTGTAGACCTTAAGCTCTCAGTCATCTACTTCAGATCTTGGCTTGTCAAAGCTTGATCTAGGGGCTTAATCTCCTGCTTACTTGTTTCTGTGCTTGTACCCTTCGTGTGTGAAGGAAGACCTGGTGGTATCCAGGGTGTGTTTGTGTGCCCTTCGTGTGTGAAGGAAGACCTGGTGGTATCTGTGGACGATCCGTTTCGCCGCCGCCGTTTGTCCCCGTGTCGACTGTGGGTGTCCTCCGGAGGCTCACGGACGTCGCTGGTCTCTCGTTGGCGATAATGGGTTACTGGTTGACCTCGTTGACTCCCGGTTGACTAGGTTGACTGAGGAGGAAACAAAGAAAACCAGAGATGAAGGGGAGGTTTGTGATCGCCAGGGCCTTACCTGTGCCCAAGGAGTGTTTTGACCACGTTGTTGTAGCAGCCTCGCGCAGCGGACGGAGATGGGGCTTCAACTTTCTCCTCCTTCGGCCGGCCAAAGGAAGAGAGCTCCACGGTCACGTTCACAATGTTCCTGCCACAAACAAAAGCTCTATTAGACTCAAATGCAGTGTAGTAAATGTTCAAAACTAAGAGAGGAAAGCCCAAAAGGCGAGTCCCGTACCGGTTGCGGACTTGAGAAGAGGGGTGGCCAAATGCTATGACCACCCTTCTTCCCTCCCTTTTTGGTTGGGAAACCCCTTTCTAGGTGTGTAGGAAGGTGCCCTACGTGCCTAGAGTGTGTGGGAAAGTGTGTGTAGCATGCAAATGTTAAAATGAGAGGAAAGGAAAGAGAGGAAGAGGAAGGAGATGATCCTCATTGTTGGCGTTGTTGGCTCCTTGCAGGGCTCCTCCAGCTCCAAAGGCACCCTTCTAGACGTCCCGAATGAGGAGAGAAAGGAGAGGATGAATGGTAGAAGGTAAGGTGCAAGTTTCTCTCTCTTCTCTCAAAGTGGCAGCATAAGGACGTCCAGCCTCTCATCCTCTTGCTTAGAGGGGCCAAGGGGCTGTTATATAGACAGTGAGCTCGTAGCTAGAGTGCCTAGGATGCTAAGTGTGAAGAAACACACTTGCACACATGGCAATCCATGCATTAAAGGTCCAACCAATGGGGAGAGGCCAAGTAGGATTTTTACTGGGTCAATGGGGTGCCTAGGTGGCCCATATGCCCGTTGGGAACGGCTACATGCGTTGCATGGCCGAGAGAATGGTGCAAGTGGGCTGGAATCTCGGGGTTGTTGCGCAGACCTGGTAAACCCTGTTGACGGCAAGGGATCATGCCGCCAACCGCATGCAGGCGTCCATGGATGTGGACGTCTGTCTGGGTCAACGTCCAGGGGACTTGCCGCCAACCAGTAGTTGGCGGCCATCGATGCTGCCGTCTACATGGTATCCGAGGATGGTCAACAAATGGTCAAACGAGGCTTAATGGGCCAAAAGAGCCTTGCGGGAGATGGGCCAAATCGCGCGTCTACAAATGCCCCTCCGAGACATCCAGTCTTGCAAGGGAGCAGAGCGGACTGAAAGGTTGGTGTCTCGGTAAACAAAGGATGTGGAGATTTAATGGAAGGGCCATCTCCGAGGATAGGAATTCTAGCGAACCAAACGAAAGAGTCAGGCTAGAAACAGATGACGTATCGTCTGAGAGACAAATAGGGGTAAGAAAAGGGTGATCTACCCGTGTAACTACAACTGCGACCCAATGGCTGGGTCCCTGGCATGGCCGTGTCAGACTTTGACTAGTTTCTGGTGTGTCTGAGTCAAAGGAGTTGTAATATGACGGTTGAATCAGGAGGGTCTCATAACCGGAGCTCGTGGGCTCGCTGGCCTAATCAGGACGTCGGTCCCGAATTTAGGAGGTCATGGAGACAAGGAGTTGGTTGATCTCTCAAAGGATTATCAAAAGAGTCTAACTGGAATCACATGCTTGGAAAGCCTGAAGTCCGGAACTGGCGAAGGCTCAAATGAACTCAATAAGGATTGCTTGACTATTTGTGAAAGACACGGTGGGACAAGTGGAGAAGGGGGGCAACAAAGACCCGATATCGATCTGAATAGTCATGAAGGGCGGACCCAGTAGGCTACCTGAGCTGGGGGAGCCATGGAGCAATCATATGATCGAGGAAAATCACCAGTGTTAGTAAGAGAATGTTAGCAGTGAAGATGTATGCTGGTGTGGGTTGCCTATCTAAAATGCAAGTTAGCACCAGAGGAAAATTCTAAAGGCCATACGAATAACTGAGAGATCGCAAAACCATCATGGTTTTTGGTGAAGGGGAACTCAGGGTTCACGGTCGCCAAGTTATTCGCCTCTGGTGGGGTCCTATGTTAGACATACCTGTGACGCTTAAGGTCGCATGAGCGTTCCGAATTTTTGAAGCGCAGCCTGTGCTTAAAAATGTCTGCAAAACAACTTGAAGCACAAGATAAAGGATAAAGGGTAATGGCCATATAAAGAATAAGAACTTAAACATTTCCGGTCAGTAAACGTCCACATCGCTGGCTGCCAGCACACCTTTTAACGTCCACAGATGTTGCCGTTAACACTATACTGACGTCCACCGATCTGGACGCCTACATGACAGCGGATCAGGCCGAAAATATAGGTGATGGGAGTCCATAGGGACTCTACCATCTCCTACCTCCGTCCCTCCCTGCTCCTGCTGCGAACCAGAGAGCTGAGAGACAGAAAAGCACAGCAAAATGGCCTCCTCATCGACCGGACGATCCACAGGCGCGAACCCCGGAGTTTTGAGCGAAGTTCTGGGACACCTGAGCACGCGTCTGGCCAACGGGAGGTAATCAACGATTGTTTCTGATTCTTCCTGGGCTGAAAACGCCCCGAACAGGGTTCTCATAATACCCCAACCCTATGCAGGAGATCCCAGCATTCCCAAGCCAAGGCCAGGTACGGGCCTTTTCCTGGCTCGTGAATCTGGTGAACGCTATTACGCTGGACATGCGGGGCTTTGTTGGCATGTGGAACCTGAGCTTTATGGTGGTACTGGCGAAGAACATGAAGGACATGTGGTGGGGGTTTGATGCTTTGGGGGCGCTGATAGAGAGATGGCACCCACACACACATACTTTTGTGTTCCAGGCATTCGAAGTGAGCGTCTTGCTGGAGGAGGTTGAGCTGTTCCTGGGATGGCGGCGGTGCCTGGAGTACGATGCAGCGACTCCTCTCCTCCCGTGGGAAGAGATCCTCACGGACATCATACGAGACAAGAAGGAAGTGTTACGGATGACGAACAAGAACGGAATCTTCTTGGACCGACTGGCCTGGTGGTTGATTCAGCATGCCAAGGAGATTGGCGGAGAGAGGGCGACGCGAGGGCTGACACTTTGCCTGGCCGGGGTTTTCTTGTTCCCCACGAGCGGCGATTTCATCCTCTACGAGCATGTTGGAGTACTTTCTCTGCTGTGGCGCGGGCAGTCACTTGCCCCTGCAGTGCTGGCCCACCTGTACAGTTCGCTCACCACAATGAGCCTAGGCGGACGCACATGCGGGAGTTTGTTTCTGCTCCAGGTATGGATGGAAGCTCATTTAAAATTTGATTTTGCTGACAGACAACCTTCCCCCTCCAGAATCTTCCTTCAGAGTTCGGTTCACTGTAGCAGGTCATGGTATGAGCCTGAAGATGAGATCAAGTGTGTGACAGCACACTTGAAGAGCAGAGATGCCTGGAGGGATCATTTGGCATATTTGGGAATGGATGAATTCATCGTGAGGCCACTGTTCATGAGAACCATTGAGTTCAGAGCCCGCACCAGGGAGGACAGAGATTTGTGGCTGATTGGAGCTGATCAGATAGTGGTGTACCAGCCACACCGGTGTCATTGTCAGCTTGGGATTCCACGGGGAATTCCCACCTCATCCAACTGCACCGATATGATAGTCACTGGAAGAAATGAGAAGCTGATGAAGAAGGCCATGAAGACTTGGGCAAGGTACACGGTGAGCAAAAAAGTGGGCTTGGCTGTGCAGGAAAATTGGGAGGAGATTTGGAAATATGAGGAGTTCAATGATGGCATTTGCCCCACTGCTTGTGACTTCTTTATGGCCCGTAGGGCAAAATGATGTATCTTCCTATTTTGAATAAGTGTAACACAAATTTGATAAATAAAAGTGAGTTGCATTTGTGTTGAATTGGCTTGAATTGTTTGACTTGTGGAATGTGTGGAATGAAATGGCCTCAAAAGGTTCAAAAGAGTGTGCTGTGAGAACTGAGTGCGGGGTGATTGGCGTCCACATCGATGGCCGCCAATCACAGGTAAACGTCCAGAAACTGGTCGCCAACCACTGAGACAGATGATAAACGTCCACACAAGTGGCCGTCTATTTCAAACTAGACGTCCTCACATGGTCGTCGACCAAACTTCGAGGTCTGACATTGAAGAGACCTTGACGTCCACCCATGGTCGTTAACGGTACGTCCGCGTCCAGGGCTTGTCGTCAGGAAAAGGTAGACGGCCAGACCTTGACGTTAAACCAGAAAACTGTCTTTTTTTGAACCGACGCCCTCTCCCGGGCGCCATTACACTTTCCCAACGCCGGGAGAGGAGAAAACCCACAGTCACCTAATTTCCTTGCTCGAGACTACGATGAGGACAAGAGAGAAAAGAAGTATTCTCCGGGGCCGCCGTCAACCGGAGGAGGAGGAGGAAGAGGTGGAGATGGCTACGGCGGAGGAAGAGGAAGAAGTGGCGGTGGAGGACGCACCGGAAGGGGAAGAGACCGAGGGAGGAGATGAGACGGAGGCGGAGGCACCTCGACGGCCCAAGGTAGGCCTCTAAAACCTTTGTTTGGATGTTCTTGTGATTTGGTGAAAAGGAGGGAAAACAGAGGAAATGCCGTCGGGTCAGACAGGAACTTGACGGCAACATCGGTTGCCGTCGAGTTCCTCCCGGCGTCCAACCCCTTGCCGTCAAAAGGAACTTGACGTCAAGGTGCTGGTCGCTGACAGAGGAACTCGACGGCCACCCCTGGACGCGGACTCTGAGTGAACGGCAAGCCCTTGCCGTCAATTTTTAATAAACGGCAGTCGATGCTGACGTCAAGTTTTCTGTGTTTTCCTGCAGGGCAAGGGGAGGATGAGGAGCCGGGTCACTTGGGACCTGTGCTGGGCATGGTACCGGGCGCTTCTAGAGGCCCAGCAGGCCCAGATAGCGAGGATGGGTTTCGGACATCTCCTATCGGTACGCCCTTTTCACTTAGATGTCCCTTACTTAGAGGCGTTGAGGGAGAGATGGGAGGAGGATTGCAAGGCATTCATCATGCCTTGGGGACACATGATACCCACATTGGAGGATGTGGCGTATCTGACAGGACTGCCGGTTCAGGGAGAGCCAGTAGTCGGACTGGAGAGGAGGGACTACCATGATGATATCGCGGAGTTGCTGGGGCCAGAGTTTGTGACTGGTAGGAGGCGGCCGATCCGGAGCATCCTGCTCGGATCGCTTTCGAGGCCATGGGACTGAGAGGAGGACGGAGAGGCCCCCTGGAGACGTTGGAGGAGTTCTATGCTAGGGTGAGGGGTCTGCTGAATCTAGGAGGCCGGAGCGAGGAGCGCTGCATCTGGATCTTTGTCAGCTACTTCTTCGGGCGGCTCCTCTTTGCCACGCAGTCATCCCAGATGAACTGCAAGTTCGTGCTGCTGTTGCGGGACCTTGAGCAGGCAGGGCGGTATGCTTGGGGTGCTGCGATGCTGGGACATCTTTTCTCTCTCCTCCCCAGCAGCTCACAGCGCTCTCAGAGCACAGGGGGCTTCACCCCCTTCTTACAGGTACGCAACTTTCTTTAAATGCTCATCATTGAATATTGCTTAAATTGCCTGATTGACATTCTGCTCCTTGTTGCCTTGCAGATCTGGGGGTACACCCGCTTCCCCATGGGATGCGGGACACTTGCAGAGGGGCGCCAGACAATGGTGCCTCTCATGACGAGGTGGGAGGTGGCCCCGGACCCCAGGGTCACCGACAGGAGGGCCGGAGACGTGCGGGTCGCGCTCGACCACTACCCGCACGAGCAGGTATGAAAATCTCAACTAGCTCTTGCATTCTTTCAATTGTTTGCTGCATTTAATGAATGTGACTGACCAATGTTTTCTCATTCTTCTCAGGTGGTATGGACCCCCTATGCGGGGGAGGCGGACGCCTCGCACCCGGAGGTGGCGGCGGGCCGGCCCCTTTTCGACCGCCACCTCCTCTTACTGTGCCTCGGGACATATGAGGTGCTGTATTTGGAGTTGGTGGTGCGGACCCTGGGCTGGCACCAGCCGGCCATCGATGTGCCTTCCCTCGGGAGAGAGGGACACTCGCGCCGGCGGTTCTTCGCCAAGGACCGCGACTGGGGAGCAGACCATGGCAGCACAGTCGCGTACTGGCACGAGGGTGGAGAGCAGGTGGTACGACAGACGGCCCTCCTCGACAGTTCAGCGTACATGGAGGATTATCAGGCACGGTACGCTGGACGTCTCCGACTCGACCGGCGAGTGGTGAGTGAAACTTCTAACCTTAAGCCTTGGTTGGTGGATTGCCTCATTTGATTCTAACCTTGAAGTGCATTTGGCAGATGCCGGAGTCACAGGCCATCCGCCTTTTGGAGGGGCGACTGGCCGAGCAGGAGGTGGAGCTGACGAGGCTCCGGGCCGAGGTCAGGACACTGGTAAGTAGCATTAACCCTTGACTTTGATTTGATTTGATTCGATTGCTGACCAGTATACGTGAATGCAGAGGGCGGAGCAGTAGAGGGTGCGGGCGAGCCACGATGCAGGGGCGAGCTCGTCCGCCCAGCCAGCCAGAGGGGACCTGGCGGTCCGCCTGCAGGAGGCCCTAGATAGGGCGAATGAGCGGATTCAGGAGCTCGAGGCGGAGGTAAAATACTGAACCAAACCTGAACACTTGTGATTTGATTTGATTTGACGTGTTTGCTTTTTTGGCGTGCAGCGACAGGCAGGAGGAGTAGCGACCCTCCAGGCGCAGGTAGAGGCCCTGCGGCTGGATCTATCGAGGATGGAGGGTCATATGACCACGTTCCGGGATAGCGCGAGGGATGCGGAGGTCGAGAAGATACGGGCCATCGAGGCCCGGGTGCAGGCTGTCGCGGACTTGGAGTTTCTGAAGAACCGGTGTTGAAGAAACGCCGGGAGGAGCAGCGATAGACTCAGCAGGAGGCGGCCGGGAGGTCCGTGTTCGGGTCTCTTGATGACATCATGTCATTGGGAGATCCGTCCGTCGGATGAGGAGCGGGAGCACGCCCAGAGGCTTCCACTGCGACGAGACCTCCCGTCCCAGACAGGCGTCGGGAGAGGGAGGAGGAGGAGGTCAGCAGCTCGCGTAGGCCGAGGCCTAGCGAGGGTGAGAGGAGAGAGGAGTGAGCTTTTGTACCACCAGGGGTATGCCCCTGTCATGACATGTACAGACTTGATCATTATAGTGGAATTTGTGGACTTTTGACATTTGCACTTGAATGATTTGCTTCTGTTCTTTGATTCCTGCATTCCACAACACTTAAAGAGAACAAGTTAGTGTAGATCTGTTTTTAGCCCCTTGCCTACGATGTATCTTTCTTGAGATCTGGTCAAGGGGCTAATTTCTAATCAAAGATAGGAACATAACAAAATGACTGAAAGGAAAATATGCACATGCATTTTTTTTTTTGATTTTTTTTGTTGTTTTTTTTTGTTTTTGATAAGAAAGTAAGGAGAATGTTAGTATATATACATGGTACCACTAATTTTTTTGGATTTTGGATTTTTTTTTAATTTTTTTTGGCTTTTGAACATAAGGGAGAAAATTCAGGAGAAAATATGTACAATATGAAATATATACATCAAGGGACTCTCTTTTTGTCGTTTTTGCATTCTTGTATTTTTTTGGATTTTTGGACTCTAAGACACATATTCATCACATGTTGCGGTATAGGGTTTACACGACCTACTTAACCACAGAGGCCAAGAGTAAGGAGGGACGTGCATGGAATTTTTGATGTTAGGCATTGCCCCTAGCCTTCTTGATGTTTTCCACCACGGGAGGTCTTATACAATCAAATTGCCCCTAGAGGGGGAAATGAGAAGAAAAGTATAGAAAATCATGTAGGACTTTGGTTCAAACTACTTTTTGTTTCCAAACCGACATCTCATATTAAACAGACTTGGTCAACCATTGTTTTCAGGGGGATTTTTTTTTTATTTCATTTCTGATTTCTGGGGTGGAGGCACGTACTTTTTGCTACCTCCTTGAGTTGGTCAGCCTTTTTCCGGGTACGTACTTTTTGCTACCCTTTTTTGACCTTTTGGCTTTTCTTTTCCCCTTTTGAGGCTTGATTTGACATTTTGCCCCTTGCTTTTATTAGTTGCCCCTGTTTTATGGTGACCTTGTCTTCTTAAAAGAGAGTGGGTGGTCCCCTACTCGTAGTTTGTTCCGTTTCCAGACACGACCGAGTGGGAAAAGAATAGGGGAAACACATTGACCGGATGAGACCGCTCGAGTGTACTTGTGATTTTCAGTTAGGGGTAGTACTTCAACATCATGTGGTGTGTGAATAAACCTTTCCTTACTAATGACCAATTGGAAAAAGTAGGAAAAGTAGACCCACACCTTAACAAGTGATGAATGACCGACTTGACGGACTGACTGACTGACTAAGGGTAGAATTTCTTGAGGTAGACTGCGTTCCAAGGGTGCGTTAGCTCAACTCCCTCGGCATCCACTAACCTATAAGCATTCCCTGAGTATGCTTCTTTGACAACGAACGGACCCTCCCAATTTTCTTGCAATTTGCTCCTGGGACCTGGTGCCTTTATGATTTTGCGTTTTAGGACCAATTCACCTACTTTGAATTTTCTCTCAAGAACTCTTTTGGCATAAAAACGTGCAATTCTCTGACGATAGACTTGTGCATGGTCAGCCGCTATCATTCGCCTTTCATCTAAGAGTTCAAGTTGTGCCAACAAGGCTTCCCGACGTTGATCAGGATCAAGTTCGGAATCCAATTGAACTCTAAGCGAAGGGACGAAGATCTCATATGGGAGTATCGCATCCGATCCGTATGTCAAAGCGTAGGGGGTTTGCCCCGTAGGAGTGCGGACGGAGGTGCGATAAGCCCAAAGAGCTTCAACCAAGCGATCTGGCCAGTCAGCATTGTTGTGAGATTTGCATGTTTTCTTTATGATTTTAATGAGAGTTTTGTTAGTAGCTTCAGCTTGTCCATTACCTTGTGGATAATATGGTGATGAATGATGCAAGTTAATGCCATATTTACCACACATGTCGCGAAGCTCCTGTGAAGTGAATTGCGGTCCGTTGTCGGTGACGATGTCCCGAGGCACGCCAAATCTTGCAAGGATGTTGCGCTTGATGAACTTGACGACTGTTGAAGCTTTGACTTCTATGAACGTTCTGCTTCGGTCCACTTCGTGAAGTACTCCATGGCGGTCAGAATGAAGGACTTCTTACGGATTTCTCCGGTTCTGTCCGCGAGAGGACCGACCACGTCAAATGCCCACATGGCGAAAGGCCATGGTGCGATGAGAGGGTGAAGAGAAGAGGAAGGAGCATGAATTTTGTCACCGTGCAATTGGCATTTAGCACAGTGACGGACAAAATGGCGACATTCCTCTTCCATGGTGGGCCAATAATAGTGTCTTAGCAATTTCTGGGCAATTGCTCTACCATTAACATGGCCACCACATTCACTAGAGTGAGCGGCTTCAACAACATCTTGAGACTCGAATTCATCAAGGCAACGGAGATAGGCCCCGCTGAGAGACTTTTTGTAGAGAATGCCACCTATGATCTTGTAACGCTCCGAGACGCGACGAATTGCCCGTCTATCGGCAGAGGTGGCATAATCAGGGAAGGATCCATCTTTGAGAAAGTTTTCGATGTCAAAATACCAGGGATGGCCATCTTCAAGGTCAATTTCTGGCTCTTTAGAAAGCGCATGGACCCGAAGGGATGGAGAAGGATGCACGAGCTGAGAGAACCACGGATCGACATGGGAAGGAACTCTTAACCTCTGAACAGAGACGGTTTCAGATGACTTTCCCAAAGGAATGGGAATGGAAGACGCGAGGGAGGCGAGTGAATCTGCTAGGATATTTTGGGCCCTAGGAGTGTGAACTAAAGTGAGCTTCCTAAACTGCCGGACTACTTTTCCTACCAACTCTTGGTATGGTTTCAGCTTGGGGTCCCGGGTCTGGTACTTGCTAAGAGATTGCCGGAGTATCAACTGCGAATCTCCAATAATCCTTAACTCCTTGACTCCGAGCAATAAAGCCATTTTCAGCCCGACTAGGAGAGCCTCGTACTCAGCCACATTGTTCGTGGCTCGGAAGGTTAACTGATAGGCGTGCGGAATGACTACCCCTTCCGGAGAGAGGAGGACTGCCCCTATCCCACACCCTTTAGAATTGAGCGCCCCGTCGAAGTAAAGCACCCACGAAGGTTCACCATCAATAATGGCTCCTAACTCTTCATCGGGAAAGCTTTCATCAACGGGAGAGTATGAAGGTAAGGGGTGGTGGGCCAAATGCTCGGCAATAGCATGCCCCTTGATTGACTTTTGGTTACATAGGTGATATCAAATTGATTGAGGAAACTTTGCCACCTCATCAACCGATCAGTCAGGACAGGCTTCTCAAGCAAGTACCGAACAGGGTCCATACGCGCCAGAAGTTTCACTTCATGAGCCAAGAAATAGTGCTTCAACTTCTGGGCAACCCAGACGACGGCCGCGCACGTTCTTTCCATGGCGGTGTACTTCTTTTCAGCCTCATTGAACAACTTGGATAAATAGTACACCGCTCTCTCCTTCTTCTCGTCGTCGTATTGGGCCAAAACCGCTCCAGTTGAATCTTCTGTGGTTGACACATAGAGCAGTAAAGGCTGACCCGAGACCGGAGGAGCGAGAACAGGGGGATTAAAAAGATAACTCTTCAATTCATCAAAGGCCTTCTGACATTTATCGTCCCAATTAAACTTCGCCTCTCCTCTAAGCATCTCGTAGAAGGGCTTACAGCGGATTGAATGCTGGGAGATAAACCTCCGAATAAACTGGAGTCTGCCAATTAGCCCTCTGACTTCTCTGATATTCCTAGGAGGAGGCATGTCAATTATTGCTTTGGCCTTGTTAGGATCAATTTCAATTCCCCGCTTACTTACTATGAACCCAAGCAATTTCCCCGAAGAGACACCAAAGACGCACTTCTTGGGGTTCATCTTAAGATTGTGCTCTCTAGACCTTTGGAGAACTGCCCGGAGGACCTCAGCATGGCCATGTCGAGTCTTTGATTTTACCAAGACATCGTCCACATAGACCTCCATGTGCACATGCATCATGTCATGAAAAATTGCCATCATTGCCCTTTGATAGGTTGCTCCCGCATTCTTTAATCCGAAGGGCATGACGACATAACAATAAGTCCCCCAGGGCGTTGTAAATGAAGTTTTCTCCTGGTCTTCCTCCGCCAAGCGAATCTGGTTGTACCCAGAGAAACCATCCATAAACGACAAAAGCTCGAAGCCGGCAGTATTGTCCACTAGGACATCTATGTGTGGGAGAGGGAAATCGTCCTTTGGGCAAGCACGATTAAGGTCACGGAAATCTATACAGATCCTAACCTTACCGTCCTTCTTCATTACAGGGACGATATTAGCTACCCACTGTGGATATAGCACAACCCTAATAAATTTGGCTTTGTGCAACTTGTCAACCTCCTCTTTGATCTTGAGTGCAAGCTTAGGATGTAGCCTTCTCAACTTTTGCTTGACGGCCTTTGCGTCGGCTTTTAGGACCAATCGGTGCTCAACCAAAGAGGTGTCGAGTCCCGGCATGTCCTTATAAGACCAAGCAAATCCGTCGAAAAATTCTTTCAGAATGGCTACCAGAGCTTCTTCTTCTTCAACACTCAAGTTGGCACTAATCAAAACTATCTTCGGGGATTCTTCGGTGCCAAGGTTGACTTCTTTAGTGGGTTCGTCTGCAGCCATGGTTGGCTCATCGAACCTTTTTGTGCCATCCACATAGGAGCTCACTGGGTCCTCTTCTCCCGACCCAAGATCTCCCAACTCACCCTCCTCATCAAAATCTAGCAAATAAACTCCTAAACCGTCATCTACGGAGTCACCTTCTTCAAAATCAGACTCGACGAGAGCAGGATCCTCAAGAAATTCTGGCACCTGACTTAACTTAGCACACTTCTCAGCCAAGGCCATGACAAAATGGGCAGGAACTTGCCTACCCTTCTCCTTGCGCACGCATGGCTGAGAGGAACTAGACTCTCCTAAACTTAAACCAGACCCTAGACTAGCCTCTAGACCTGACTCTAAACTAGAATCTAGACCACTATTTACATGACTGCTATGTACAAAACTATGTACAGAGGAAGTGCCCCTAGAGGGGCAAGAGGAGGAGAAACTTAAGCCGGAAAGCGTCGGCCCCTGGCCGAGCGGAAGAGGTTCCAGAGAGGAAGGGTGCTCAATGGAGACCTCGGATTTCCAATTTTCAAAATTGGCATTTTTTTTTGGGAGTCAAGGCCAAAAACCATGAGTTGCTGACTCAAGGCAGCCTCGACTGGCGGGATGAGGGATGGAGAGAGGACAAGAGGAGAAAGAAGGGGATTAGAGGTGGATGGAGGAACTGAATTGTGCGGCGGGCACACAGAAGTAGAGGAAGATGGAGATGATGGTGGTGATGATGGGGGAGAAGGGAGATCAGAGCCAAAGAGGGAGAGGAGGCCAAAATCGTCGGAAATGTCCTCTATTTGGTCATCCTTCTTCTTCTTCATCCTCACTCCCAGAGTAAGGTATTTCTTCAATTATAGGCTCCCTGGTCCCCATCTGGGTTGGCCCCTGAACAAAATGCTCCTTTAAAGTCCAGGTAAGAGGTTGATACGGTATAAATGGGTTCGGATGGACAGGGTCTGGGCGGAAACCTAGACCGGCCTTGGGTAACAACCTCCTAATTGCCTGGACGCTCTGGATCTCTCCCTTTTCATCCGTGCCTAACCCGCGGCCATGAACATAGCCGATATTGGCCATGACTTCCCAACCCTTTCCCGGGGGACATGGGACATGGAGTTCTTCAGCAGGCTGGGAAAGTTGGGTAAGGTCACAGGGTAAGGGGAAGTCAAAGATTGACATGACTGGTTTCTTCCCCTTATCTGGAATGAAAAGGTGCGGCATCTGTTGCGAGGTAATGGCATTGAGGGTCTCCAGAATGGGAATGCTCTTAATTTTGATTACCCGCCCATTAAACGGAAATTTGAAGCACTGGTGGGCGGTGGAAGGGACCCCTAAAGTCTGTTCTAGCCAGGGACGACCGAGGATGGCCTTGTAGGCCGGGTCGACATCAAGGACTAGGAACTCGGTGGACATGGTGACAGGTCCGATTCCTAACTTAAGAGCAATTTTGCCTTTGGCAACCCTTTTGGAGTTGTCGTAGGCGGCGATGGTGGAGCAGCTTTTCTCCAGATTCTCTTCCTCTAAACCCAACTGCTTAAGGGTCTTCATGGACAGACATTAATGGATGCCCCGGTGTCGATGAGAGTGGAGTCCACCGAAACCCCATTGAGGTTGATGGTGAGACAAAGAGGAAGCGAACGACACTCGGGGGCGGCAAGATCCTTGTCCGAGAAGGAAACTGAGGGTCTTGGGTGAGAGAAAGAATGGCATTGGTGACCCCGCTAGGAGGGAGGTCATCATTAACCATGATTTTCTGAAGAAACTGGAGGAGAGTGGATTGATGCGACGGCGACCTCCGAATCAATTCTAAAATGGACACCCTCGCGGGCGTCTTATCCAAATGTTGGAGAATGTCATATTCGGTGCCCGCCGGAGGTGGAGGCCCATTATCCTCCTCATCTTGGGATGGCCGCGGAGGCGGAGGAATGATCCGGTTTCGGAGCGTGACATGTACGGCCTCCTGAGACTGAGGGCGGATGAGCTGGAGGGGTCTGGAGGATGACTCATTGGCAAGAGAAGTGAGGATAGTGGGGTGAGCATCTTGGGGAGGACGGATGAGCACTAATGGTCTCTCTTCAAGGATGGCATCTACCGAGATAAAAGGCTCTTGAGACTCGGCAGTGGGACATGGGTACCATTCCTCGAAACCTTCTACCCCCCACTGTTGTTCTCTCCTCACAACCCGGGGCCCTAGGTGTATCATGGTATGCACGTTCTCTTGGGCTCTGGATGAGGAGGGGTTGTTGGTTTGGTGAGTGGGGAGAGGGTTACTGAAAATGCCAAGGTCTTTTTTGGTGTACCTAGACTTGGCTATGGCCACCTTGACGTCATTCCAGTTGATTCTACCTTGGTCATTCATATCATAGACCCAGTTACGGAAGGTAAAGCAATTGTTGATGAAGTGACCATGGGCCCTATGATATGGGCAGTACTTGGAGGTGTCGACCCTCGGATTGATGTTCTCCCTTTGTGGGGGGAGTTGAATCGCATCGCAGGACATGAGAGCGAAGAACACGTCCTCGAGAGTCTCAGGTAGAGGAGGGTAGTGTGACCTTTTGGGGCCAGGTCGGGTGTATCCAGAAGGAGGGGGAACGGCGGAGTAAGGCTTGGAGGGGTGAGATGGGAATTGGTGAGGGTTGGAAGAAGGGTTAGAAGGTGGATGAGAGGATTTGTTGGGAGGCCTCAAAGGCTGGCTGCAGGCACTGACAGACTCATTGATGGTCACCCCCTCGGTGGTGGGTGCCGCGGGAGCCTTACGTGCCTTTGGCTTCCCTTCGAAGAAATGTGGGAGAGAGGAGTCCTTGATCTGATTTTCAATCACCCTGGCTCTGTTATAAAGATGTGAGAAGGAAGGGAACTCACTTAGCATTAAAATGGAACGGAGCACAGGGGTGGTGTTGGTGACTAACAAGGTTATGGCTTGGGACTCCGGGATGGGAATGTCGGCTCTCGAGGCCATGGACCTCCATCAGTTGGCATAAGTGACAAAGTCTTCGTTTGCCTTCATCTTTTTCGCCACCAAGTTGGGGAGTGTAGGGACTTGAGTGGCCATGTATGAAAAATGCGAGATGAAGCGTTCGGAGACTATGTCAAAGTTAACAAGATCCGATGCGGGCAAAGAGGTAAACCACCTCAAAGCCTCCCCTTCTAACGATTGTTGGAAGAGGTGGACTAAGAGGACCCGATCGTACAGCCACCGATGGGAGTCCATGGTGAAGCCAACAAGATGGAATTGGGGATCGGAGGTCCCGTCGTACTTGCGGTGCTTCGGGGCCTTGAAACCCGGAGGGAAGTAAGCGTTGGGGAGCTTGCAGTAGTTTTGGAGTGAATGTGGCTTGGAAAGGGACAGAGATTCAGCCAAGAGTTTCCTAATAAGACCCTCCGTCTCAGACCGGGACATGGATTCAGATTGAGCGGGAGGAGTGGTTTGGACATAGGATGGGTGGATGGGTGGAGGAATTGGGGTAGAAGTAGGTAAAGGAGTGGGAGGAATAGGAGTGGAGATAGGGATAGGGGATACAGGAATCCGAGAAGGGGTGAGAGGCCTAGGAGCGGGCCTAGATGAGGAAGCATGGAAAGGAGAATGGGATGGAGGGGAAGGAGAAGCTGCTGCCCGAATGGTATGCTTGGAAAGCATAGAAATGATATCGTCGGGCGAATAGCGGGACATGAGTTTGGAAAACTCGGGGTCTTCTTGGGCATTCTGGGCGTGAGTGGGGTTGACCCTCAAGCTAACTTCCTCATTGTCGGCTTGGGAAGATGATTGAACCGACTCCTCAGGCTGAACATCAGTGTTAATCATACCGACAATCTCATCATTGATGTTATCATCATATTCAAATGCCGGTTTATTAGACATGTCAATAGGGTCCAACCAAGTGTCCATTAGCACACAACCTATGGATTTTAAAATGGTTTAAGTTGAAGTGATTACACTGTTTTCAGCAGAAGTATGAATTTCTACCAATCAATGTTATCAAACAACGTCCCAAAAGTTTTAAAGATTAAGGTTGTGTATTACTTTGACTTGACTTGACTTGGACGGTTCTCTCAAATCTTACTCAAACCCGGATGAGTAGGTGAACTAAACAGGAAGGTGTAATGTCCTCCTGCCCCGTACCGTGAGGGAATCCACGGAATTTAGGGACTTACAGAGTTTTCTTTGGAACCAACCCGATTTACCCGAGAGGGAATCCCCGAGTAAAAGGTTGTAGACCAAAGAATGGCTGTCCTAAAATGTGAGGGGAGGCTAGAACAGATGAGAGGAAGGAACCCCCCGTGACTGAGGACTGTTAGAAACAAACAGTAAGCAAACAGAAAGTAAAATCAGATCAAAACAGCCAAAACAACAGTTTCTGTGAAGTAAACGGCATGCATATGGACGCTTAGTTCATCAGAAACAGATTGACGGCATGATCGACGGACGCTAATAAACAGTAAACGACTACCTATGTGGACGCTAACAATAACTCAACGGCAGGAAAGATGGACGCTTACCTGGATAGGCGGCAAGACTGCTTGCCGTCTACCTGGATGAAGACTGTAACCGTGGCAGCACTGCTGGTCCCACCGTGATCGCCAGAAAAGAGGCTGTGGACGATCCGTTTCGCTGCCGCCGTTTGTCCCCGTGTCGACTGTGGGTGTCCTCCGGAGGCTCACGGACGTCGCTGGTCTCTCGTTGGCGATGATGGGTTGCTGGTTGACCTCGTTGACTCCCCGGTTGACTATGTTGACTGAGGAGGAAACAAATAAAACCAGAGATGAAAGGGGAGGTTTGTGATCGCCAGGGCCTTACCTGTGCCTAAGGGAGTGTTTTGACCACGTTGTTGTAGCAGCCTCGCGCAGCGGACGGAGATGGGGCTTCAACTTTCTCCTCCTTCGGCCGGCCAAAGGAAGAGAGCTCCACGATCACGTTCACAATGTTCCTGCCACAAACAAAAGCTCTATTAGACTCAAATGCAGTGTAGTAAATGTTCAAAACGAAGAGAGAAAAGCCCAAAAGACGAGTCCCGTACCGGTTGCGGACTTGAGAAGAGGGGTGGCCAAATGCTATGACCACCCTTCTTCCCCCCTTTTTGGTTGGGAAACCCCTTTCTAGGTGTGTAGGAAGGTGCCCTACGTGCCTAGAGTGTGTGGGAAAGTGTGTGTAGCATGCAAAATGTTAAAATGAGAGGAAAGGAAAGAGAGGAAGAGGAAGGAGATGATCCTCGTTGTTGGCGTTGTTGGCTCCTTGCAGGGCTCCTCCAGCTCCAAAGGCACCCTTCTAGACGTCCCGAATGAGGAGAGAAAGGAGAGGATGAATGGTAGAAGGTAAGGTGCAAGTTTCTCTCTCTTCTCTCAAAGTGGCAGCATAAGGACGTCCAGCCTCTCATCCTCTTGCTTAGAGGGGCCAAGGGGCTGTTATATAGACAGTGAGCTCGTAGCTAGAGTGCCTAGGATGCTAAGTGTGAAGAAACACACTTGCACACATGGCAATCCATGCATTAAAGGTCCAACCAATGGGGAGAGGCCAAGTAGGATTTTTACTGGGTCAATGGGGTGCCTAGGTGGCCCATATGCCCGTTGGGAACGGCTACATGCGTTGCATGGCCGAGAGAATGGTGCAAGTGGGCTGGAATCTCGGGGTTGTTGCGCAGACCTGGTAAACCCTGTTGACGGCAAGGGATCATGCCGCCAACCGCATGCAGGCGTCCATGGATGTGGACGTCTGTCTGGGTCAACGTCCAGGGGACTTGCCGCCAACCAGTAGTCGGTGGCCATCGATGCTGCCGTCTACATGGTATCCGAGGCTGGTCAACAAATGGTCAAACGAGGCTTAATGGGCCAAAAGAGCCTTGCGGGAGATGGGCCAAATCGCGCGTCTACAGTATCCAGGGTGTGTTTGTGTGCCCTTCGGGTGTGAAGGAAGACCTGGAGGTATCCAGGGTGTTGTTCCTCTTCGGGCTAAGAAGAGAAGACCAGTTGAGCTGGGTGTGGTAGTGTCCATAGGGGGACTGTACCCTAGTTAGTGAAATCCTGAGTTGTTGCTCAGGGACTGGGCGTAGGACTCCTGTAGAGAGGAGGTCCGAACCAGGATACATATGGTGTTGTGTGATTGACTTCATGTGTTTGTTGCTTCTCTTTACTAACACTAACAATCTTCAAAGTGTATTTCTTTGTGAACGTTTTTAGTGAACAAGTATTAATTGATAAATTTTAAAGACCCATTCACGCCCCCTCTGGGCTACCTAACTGGGCAACACTCTCTAAAGTGAGGCACTGGTAACAGGACTAGCTGGGGCCTAGTACGTCTACTGGTGTCCGTAACCCCCAAGTACGAGTGCGCTACAAGTGACTAAACACAAACTCTCACAAGCCACTGTCCCAGTGTCGTCTTTTCCTCAGCCGGACGTACTACTCAAACACAAGAGTGAGGGTGTCCAGGAAGACGACAAGACCTCGATAGTACCACTGTACCGGGACAAGCCCCGAGCACACACACGTGCCTGGCTCGCACAAAACCTGGGGCACCCGACTGAAGAGATATTCCGGAATAGGCGCCGGACCACCACACTCGGCAATGCACAAACTATGATATATACTTATATATTCTTTATTACAAACCACGGTACAAATGTTAGGAATAGATTGACTCCGGTCACCCTGTGACCTACAAGCTACCCCACACCAACACACATGTAAACCATGATAATCAATCATAAACTGGCCTATCATTGGTCATCACGTGACCTCCTTGCCACATACATACAATATACACTATCTATACCCCAACTCTTAACTTTACTTACATTATACTAATTAAACCATCTCTATTAACCCATAAAAGATGACACAAAACTGAGGCTAGGTTCACATTGGAACCATCATTGCCCAACCTTCACAACACTATGTGCCATACACATATTCACACCACGTAAACACCACACCGGTTACGTAAACCACCCACTAACCGTGTGGGCAACACGCTCACAAAGCGCTATGGGTGCCAATGCACCACTCACCAAACCCATACAGGTCAAACACCGATATCCGAATAGCTAAATTACTAAAAATATGCAAAACAAAACCCTCGGTTGAGATCACGACAGAGGTCAAGGCCACCTTTTGATCGCGACGCCACGACATGTCGCGATAGGAAATCCTGTCGCGACCGGTCGGCCTGCCGCGACCTAGTCGCGACAGCAGGGTCCGTCGATTTCTCAGGCGAAAACCCTAATCCGTAAACCATCTCTGGATTTTCCATGTTAACCACCCTAAATCTCGTTTCAACCCGGTTTTCATGCTCATTTCACCTCCTAGGCAAGATATCTACTGTTTTTAAAGTGGTAAACAAGCTAACATGCAATCCACGCAATCAAACATGGTGGAATCTCCCTACCTCCACGAAGAACACGCAAACCGGCTACAACATGACGTAACCCACGCTCCATACGACGTCCTCGCGTCGAGAGCGCGTTGAAATCCACGCCGGAATGCTGAATCGCCCCGAAGAACCTGCGGCAGCTCCTCTCTCAGTCGAGCAGAGCTTGTGAAAGCTCTATTCGGCCATCCTTCTTAAAAACCGCACAACGGTTGGGATTGCAATGTACCCCCTCGTCGCGACAAGATCGCGACAGACTAGGGCGTCGCCTTCCCATTCTTGACGTCAGCAGGCCACCCCTATGCGCGACACGCGGTGCGCATGCAGACGTCGATCCAAAACAGCGGTAACCAGAACGCGATCCCTACTGCCATCGCGTTTAGAACGTGACCTACACCCCCGTCGCGTTCACATCCAGTGAACCAATGGGCACTACGAGCCTAACTTGCCGGCCCACTAAGCCCTACACAACGCGCGGAAACCTCAACCAAAGCTCAATGACCCCTCATTGGTCATGAGCACCACACCAAAATCGATAAACGTAGATCCAAACTACCACTAAACAATGATCCATGAAGATCCGAAGAACGTGTTAAATTACAGGTGTTCTGGCGCAGACACCCCCTGCGGGGGTGTTTCTGTGCCTGGACACCTCCAGGGGCCCTCAGCAGCCCCTGTCCAGCCCGCAACAGCCCCCCCAGTGGGGAGGTTTTTACGCCAAAACCCCAAGGGGTTGCAGCACCCCCCTTAGCCCCTCAAACCCCTATAAATAGGGGGCCAAGGCTATGAAGAAGGAGGACTTTTCTCTGCCCTCATGGAACCCTTTCCTGGGCTGGAAGATGGCCCCTTGGGCTGGGAGATGAAGCCCCCTCCCCCCACCTTTGGGGGAGATGTTTGTTCTTCGTATGAAGACCCCCATGTGGGCCCAAGTTTGTGTAAAATTACACAAAGTCCCGTGAGGAGATAAAGTTTGTGTATGTGTGTATAAAAGTTCACATATGCCCCTGCTACTTCGAAAAATTGCAGAAATGCCCTGCTGCTCGAAAAATTACAAAAATACCCTATTGTCCTGGAAAATTACAGATACGTCCCTGCGGCGGAAAATGGCAAAGATAGTCCGATAGTTCGTACCTTTTGTCCAACCCGATGGAGTGGGACCCACGTCACTTCTATGAAGTGGAGTGTACTCTCTTGGGTGTGACTTAAGGTCGAACACATGGGGGAGTTCTCGAAAAACATCAATAAATGGCGGAGAAGTCCAAGCAAGCCGATAAATGGCAAGAGTATCCGGAAAAGTAAATCGATGACGAAAATACCTGGAACCACTCGGAAAAGCCAAGAAATGACCGAGAGGCCTGGCTCATGCCATTTGCATGGCCCGGTGGAGCAGGACCCACGCCTTTTCTATGAAACGACGTGTGCTCTCTTGGGCCCGGCTTATGGCAGGCCGCTCCAAGTCTTGGGATTGTCAAATAATGGCAGGAACCCTTGTACATGTCGAGATACGGCTGAAAAAGCCCTGGGAGGTCAAAATACGACCGAAGAGCCCCGGGAGGTCGAGAAACGACCGAAAAGTCCCGAGAATAGCCTCGGGGTTTACTAACTTCGAACACCTGAGATATGTTGGGATCGGATAGGTGACTGAATTCAAGTTAATTACAAATGTGTGTGTATGGTAGCAGAATTAAAAGAGTAATACACACAATTCGATTAGATCCAAGAGTGGTGTGTGAATATAGAGTGAAACGATGCAGCAAACCACACACAAACCACAGTGCACATAGAATTTTAAGGTGGTTCGGAGAACACAACTTGTGTCTTCTACGTCCACCTCCTCACGACGGAGGAACCACTAACACTAGTGCATACAACCTGGAGCACGACGACTCCAACCTCTTTGAGTGCGACGACTCAAAGAAACCCAGGAGATAGGCACGACGACCTACTCCACAGACCGCTTGTGAATTCAGCACATTCACAAGCACTTGAACACGACGGCTCAAGCACCAGAGCACAACGGCTCCAAACCTGAGTACACAGTACTCAAAACCTCTGGACCACGAAGGATCCAAGTTCTACTAGAACAAGCACAATTAGAGAGTAGATCCTTTAGCACGATCTATCTCAGTACAAGAGAAAATGTAAAACAACATAGAATTAGGCAATATGTGTAGAACACATACACAGATCACACACAGAGAAATTTACACTCAAATGAGTTACAGACTCAGATGGATCTCCTTCTGATCAGCAATGCTTCAATCAGGAACTCCTCCTTTTCTTCCCTTCTTCTTCTTCCCCTTGGCGGCGCTTCTCTGCTCCCCTTCTGGACGCAAGAGCTTTTCCTGCTCTTCTCCTCTTCTTCTGGAAAAGTCCTAGCTCCCCCTCTTTTGGAGTACGAGGATCATGGGTATATATAGTCCCATGTGTCCATGTGGACCCTTGGAGTGCGTGGGCACAAATATCTAGGTCAATTCCCTTGATTCCCATGCAGACACGTGTCCAGAAAAATTCCCATTTTTGAGCTTCAGTCAAAGTATGTCGACACACAGGCAGACTGTGTCAACACCACTGGCTACTGGCTTCAGAACAGGCTTCTGGGAGGGATAGTGAGTGTCGACACACAAGCAGACTGTGTTGACACCACTGGCTACTACTTCCTTCACTGTTTGCTGAATTCATACACTGTGTCGACACAACATCCACATGTGTCGGCACCACTGACTCTTTTATGCTTTGAATGTAGAGGGTGTGTCGACACACTTGACATCTTGTGTCGACACAACTTTGACAGAATTATGTGAACCTGAAAATATGAAGTGTAGACTATCAAAACATGTCATTAATAGTAAAATGTGAAGTATTAAATGTCAAGAACATGTTTTTTGAGCATTATTATAATATATTCAATATGTACAAATTGTCCAATATGTCATCATCAAAATCAAAGTATGAGTGATGTACAATGGTCATCATTAAAAATTCAACTTTAAGAAATTCCAATACACACTCAACACAACATTCTCCCCCTTTTTGATGATGACAAAATAAATGCACAAACTTGGTCTTTTCATACACAATCTCCCAAAAGCCTTACAAGGACTCCCCTATCCCTGCATTCTCCCCTATAAAAAACTTTCTCTCCCTTTTTGACAGCATCAAAAAGATAGATAAGAGAGAGAAACAAATATGGTAGGAGATAAAGAAATAAATTGTGGAAATGAAGGTTCAAGAATGATCAAAATAAATGAGACAAAGTGATATTGACATATGAGAGAAGTTATTCTGTTTTTGGTATTGTGCAATCAAGTGTAATTACAAAGACCCACTCAACACAAAGTAGAGCAAGACATAATGGTCTGAATATAGTTAAAATAATGATGCAAATGTGAATTAATGTGACCTATATGAGTGAGCAGAAATATTTAACAAAGATGTTATGAGCTTGAAGTTTAACACATTGTAGAATAATAGGTCTAAACTCAATATACATGAACTTTATTCAGGTCATGAGCTTTTCTATCATGTCTTTTTGAATTTGCTTTCATTTTTAACTGTGAAAGAATACAAGAATAAATTAGTTAAATATCACTTTTCAATATAAGAGATCACATTTATCAGATGCAAGACCTCCTGATTACTCAGTAGTTTAACTTTCATTACCTTGCACAGAGATGACAAATTGTTAACCACTTTTTGATGCGAGACAAATCACTTGGTTAGGTGAGATGGCCCGGTTACTCAGTAATATACAAGTTTGCATTGCTCTGTATGTATCCTTCTAGATTATTGTTTTTTTTCTTTTGATATTTTGCAGGAATATATTTGCTTTGACCATAAGAGTCATGAATATGAGTGTAGAGAGATTATTCTTAACATGTGGTAAAAATGAAGCTTAAACATACACATGTGAAATAATAAAGCCACTCATGTGCCTATAATAGTGTTTTGCAAATCATTTTAAAGACATTCAATATTAAGATTGCACAACTTTGAGATGAAAGTAAATATTTGAAATTAAACTAAATGCACAATGAGTTTAGTTTCAATGTTTTAAGTCTCTTACATGAAAATAACACAAGGACTCAAAAATTTTGATAGTTGGAGCTCAAAATAGACAACAATTGTCAAGAGAAATGAGTGAAGAATAGACAATGACTCCCCCTATCAAGTAGCTCTCCATCACAAGGTGAACAAAAAAATAAGAATTGAATGAAGTGAGAACAGAATCAATAAGTGAGTTTTATTAAAAGACAAATACTCCCCCTCAACAATTGCATAAAGGGATCTTGATACTTGGCGGAGACATATACTCACACATAGTGAAAGTGTCCAGACAAGCCTAACTTGCCTTTCTTCAAATCACTATTTGATATACCAAGAATTCCAATGCAACTGAGAAGTAGGAATTTATTTGCAAGAAAGAATGGCTTTTATTTGCACAAAGAAATGAGATGAAGATATCAGACATGTGAAAACTTGCATAAACCAAGTTCCCTTCTAAGAGAAGTGAATCTAGGTTCTGCAAGAGCCTTAGTGAAAATGTCTGCAATTTGTTTTTCTGTGTCAATGAAGTGGAGTTCAGAAGAATTCTTTGAGACTTCATCTCAAAGGAAATGATGTCAAATGTCAATGTGCTTTGTGCGGGAATGCTGAATAGGATTTTTAGACAGATTTATAGCACTAGTGTTATCACAAAGAATGGGAATGCAACCTAATGTGTGATTATAATCTAGGAGTTCATGTTTGACCCAAAGAACTTGAGTACCACAGCTACCAGCAGCAACATACTCTGCCTCTGCAGTAGAAAGAGCTACAGAATGTTGCTTTTTGGAAGCCCAAGAAATAAGACAACTACCTAGATATAAACACAACCCACTAGTGCTTTTCCTGTCAAGTTTGCACCCAGCATAATCGGCATCACTATATGCAATCAAGTCTAATTTACAACCAGCAGGATACTAAAGTCCTAAATCACATGAAGAAAGAAGATATTTAAAAATTCTTTTAACAACAATCATGTGACTATCTTTAGGATTTGCTTGAAATCTGGCGCACATGCAGACACCAAATTGAATATCTGGCCTAGAGGTAGTTAAATAGAGAAGAGATCCAATCATACCTCTGTAAAGTTTAGCATTAACATGCTTACCAGAAGTATCACTTTCAAGTCTTACACTTGTGGCCATTGGTGTACTGGATGTCTTGATGTTTTAGAAGTCAAATCTTTTGATTAACTCATTGACATATTTTGTTTGACTCAGAAATATTCCTTTAGAAGTTTGATGCACTTGCAGACCTAAAAAGAATGTAAGTTCACTTATTAGACTCATTTCAAATTCAGATTGCATAAGATTGGCAAACTCATTGCACAAATTATTATCCGTTGATAAAAAATGATATCATCAACATAAACTTGAATAGCAATGAAATAATTTTTTGCAGTTTTTGTAAACAAAGTTTGATCAATGTTTCCTCTTATGTAACCTTTATTTACAAAAAAGAAGCTCAACCGGTCATACCAAGCTCTTGGAGCTTGTTTAAGACCATAAAGAGCCTTATTAAACTTAAAGACATGATCAGGAAAATTTTCATTTTCAAACCCTGGGGGTTGTTTTACAAAAATATTTTATTTTATGTAGCCATTTTAAAATGCACTCTTGACATCCATTTGAAAAACTTTGAATTTCAAAGAAGCAGCAAATGCAAGAAA
Source organism: Colocasia esculenta (assembly GCA_014218235.1). Taxonomy (NCBI): domain Eukaryota; kingdom Viridiplantae; phylum Streptophyta; class Magnoliopsida; order Alismatales; family Araceae; genus Colocasia; species Colocasia esculenta. Next base: position 101,901,806 of record CM024762.1, read on the forward strand.
TATTCGAACAACTTCAAGTCTTGCTATAGGGGCATAAGACTCTTCAAAATCAATACCAAGTTCTTGGTTATACCCTTGAGCAACAAGTCTAGCTTTATTCCAACCAATTTGACCAGATTCATTCAATTTATTTCTGAAAATCTATCTAGTTCCAATGATTGTAGTTAGATCAGAGGGTTTTGGTACTAAATCCCAAACATGATTTCTTTCAAATTGATGAAGCTCTTCATGCATAGCATTTATCCAGTTTTCACAAGATAAAGCTTCATCAATATTTTTGGGCTCAATTTGGGATAGTAATGCCAAAGAATCCTCATTTATGATAGAATGAAAAGATGATCTGATCCTTATTCCATCTTGCAAATTACCAACAATGCTTTCAAGTGGATGATCCTTTAAGAATCTGGGTTCAGAAATTACCTCAGGGTTTGCATGAATTTCAGGAACATGATTACCTGAAGTACTTGAAGTTGGCATTTCAATAACCTCATATGCATTTGGTACTTTTTGCTCTTCAAGATTTGTAGATGGATGTTCAAGAAAATCATCCTCATCATCACATATTTGAGTTCTGCACAAATTAGGAATGTCAATCTTTTGGAAATTTTCATCAAAAATGACATGTGAAGATTCTTCCACAGTCTTATTTTTTAAAATATAAACTCTGTAAGCTCTTGAATTTTCAGAATAACCTAAGAAGATTGATTCAAAACTTTTTGCATCAAACTTATCAAGATTTTCTTTATTGTTATTATGAACAAAACATTTGCAACCAAAATTTTTGAAATATGACACACTTGACTTTTTATCCTTGAACAACTCATAAGGGGTTTTTTTGATCTTTGGTCTTAACAATGCTCTATTCAAAATAAAATTAGCTATATTTACAACTTCAGCCCAAAAAGATTTTGAAAGCTTACTTTCTAAGAGCATAGTTCTGGCCATTTCCACAAGTGTTCTGTTTTTCCTTTCTACAACTCCATTTTGTTCTGGAGTTCTAGGTGAAGAAAACTTATGGAGTATGTTCAGATCAGTACATAGATCAGAAAAAGATTTATTTTCAAATTCACCCACATGATCTGTTAAAATAGATTTCAATTTGAAAGACAAACCCATTAAGGCAAAATTGTAAAATTTCTTGAATTCTGAACATGCATCACTTTTATGGGATAAGAATAAGACCCAAGTGTATCTAATAAAGTCATCAATGATTACAAATCCATATCTATTACCACTGAGACTTAGAGTTCTGGTTGGACCAAAAAGATCCATATGAAGTGACTCGAGTGGTTTAGATGTAAGTACTTCATTGAACACTTTTTTTTTTTTAAACGGAAAAGGACACAGGAACGAAGAGCTAGCTAAGTGCGCTATCCCCCAGCAGGGGATAATGTTCTCACTCCCCTAGCCTTGTCCTGCGCCTAAAATTTTATATATGTGGAAAAATATACATGTAACACCGGGGCATACCCCTGAACAACCAGAAATCACAGCAATCTAATAGAAGGGAGCCCAGATTTATCAAGAGCAACTGGACCTTTACAGTTGGTAGGAAAAACAGAAGAAGAGAAAATCGATCTTTGCTGAGTAAGGCAGGCATGGGACGCCAAGGCGTCAGCCACCCTATTGGCCTCCCTAAAGACGTGATCCATGCTAACATGCATCTGCAGTAGTAAAGAACGGGCCAGATTCCACCACCAGGAACACTTCCAGGACGGACATTTGTCATGAATAAAGGACTGGACTAAAAGAAGAGAATCTGAGTGCACAGTCGTAATATGGAACCCATGCAACGCAGCCAATCTAAGACCATCAGTGAGCGCACGAACTTCAGCAAGCAAACTATCTCCATGGCCATAGAAGAAAGCGAAACTCAGAAGGACCTCCCCAGCTGGATTTCGCAGGCAGCCCCCCCCCCCCCCATAGGGACTCGGGTTCCCCTTACAAGCACCATCCACGCTGAGACAAACCCCATGTTTCGGAGGAGTCCACCTGACAATCTTGGGAACCTTAAGCTTAACTGAGGGTTTAAAGCCAAAGGATGACATAATATGAATGGAATCAGCAGTACATTCATGCTTAAACTTAACACCTTGAATGGCCACATCCACAGCATATCTAATATCCGCAGTGATCTTCCCTAACAGCTTTGGAGTCGAATCAAACCTCTTCGCACATCTATATTTCCAGATTTCCCATAAAACAAGCAGCGCAACATATAACGAAATGAACCCCATGGCGCTCTTGCAATTGACTGCAGAAATGATGTTCCATAAAGTAGATGTTATGTGCGAACCAAATACCTGGCCATTAAGGAGCGGGCGAGCCCAGTCCCAGAGCACTACAGCGAGATCCCCCTTGAGGAAAAGATGGTCAAAATCTTCTGTAGATGGAGAAGAATAGCAGGAACAAGAGGAGACCAGATAGATACCACAATCTGAAATTCTATCATCAGTGGGCACCGCACGATGTAAAATCCGCCAACCGAACAAAGATGCCCTCGGATTGAAAGTATGGTTCCATATTTTGAGTAAAGAAGGCCGGTGAACACCATGCAGCCTAATGGCCTGAAAGGCGGACTTGGTAGAGAAAGTCCCATCAGCACTACTCATCCAGACACACTTATCAGGAGCATCAAGAATGTCGACCTTGTCCATTAGGTTCCCAATCGCTGCATGATTCCTCAAAGGGTGATCAGTGTTAGCTGCTACCTCATGGACAGTAGTAAAAGGGTATTGATTAGGAGCAGGTATTAAGGAGATCAGTGGGCAATTGTCAGCCCACGTATGCCTCAGGATATCGATATTCTTGCCATCGCCTAAAATCCACCTGCTATTTTGTAAAATGAGAGAGTGAGCAGCATTGAAAACCACCTTAGGAATCCCTGTAGGAAACACCCTGACAACTTCATTTGACGTAGCAACCATGAATCTACTTCTAGCATAGGAAGACCATAAAGTATTGCCATGCATAGCATTCCAGATGAGCTTAGCCATAAGGGAAATCTGAACATGCCACATACTTCTAACCCCCAGACCACCTTCTTGTTTAGGTTTACATATACGATCCCAAGATATCCAGTGACGTTTCCTATTTTCATCACCACTATTCCAAAAAAAGGAAGCACAGGAGCTCTCAATCTGCTGAATAATAGACTTAGGCAAACAAGTGGCAGAAGCTACGTAAATGGGGATAGAACACAGAACCGAGTTAATGAGCACAACTCTACCTGCCTGAGATAACAACTTAGCTTTCCATGAAGCCAGCGAAGTGTTCCATTCATTGAACACTAAAGATTTTCTTATTTGTTTTCCTTGAGCACATATCCCACAAACTTGGTTGTCAATGATAGGGAAAGATTCAGGAAGACCTTTTACAAGATTCATTCTTATGAGTTTGCTAATGGTTGAGAAGCTTGCATGACCCAACCTTTTATGCCACAACCAAGCAATGTCATTTTTATTTACAATCAAACAAACATTTGAAGAAAAGTTATCACACAAATCTATCATGTGTAGGTCCTCTTTTCTTTTGATATGGCAGCAAGTTAACCTAGAGGGGGGGGGGTGAATAGGTTTTCTGCAATCTGAAACAGAAACTTAAACACAAAAAATTATCACTTGAAAGTTTGGTTAGTTTAGTGTGATAAAGAGTAGCAGTGTGGAAGCAAATAAACAATCACACAAATGACACAAGGAATTTATCCTGGTTCGGCCCTTCCCACATGGAAGTCCTACGTCCAGTCCCCAAGCAACCTCTTGAGATTTCACTAACCAAGGGTACAGTCCCCCTCAAGGACACTACAACACTCAGCACCCCAGCTGGTCTTCTTCTCTTTCTCGGGCAAGAAGGCAGCCCACTTCTATTACAGGTCAAGAAGCCAACCTCCTGGTACAAACCCCAGTGCAGTTCTGCTAGACACAAACCCCTAGCTAGGTTCTACACTGTATACAGTCCTACAGCTGGACAGAAATCTTTCTTAGAAAAGAAAGATCAGACTGAGAGCTATTACAAGATGAACACTAAGAACTAGCTCACAGTCAAGGACTCTCCCCCAAATTTACAATGAGCACAGAGAGAGAATGAAGAGAGAAAAGAAAGCTTGAAGGCTTGAATGCTTGAATGCTTGAGACGCTTTTGCTTACTTCTTCTTGGCTCAGGCTCTTTCTCTCTTCCTTTGAGTGTATGTGGCATTGAGGTTCCTCACTGGTTGTACACTCCTTCAAAGATATTCAGGAAAAGCTCTCTTCTTGTTCTTCAGCCTTGCTTCATCTTTTATATGCGAGGCTTTGAATAGATCCGTTGAAGAGATCCGTTGGAGCTCTTCTAGTCGTTGCTGATCTTCTCTTCATTTGTCTTAATCAGACTCTGGTGGTCTTCGAGGTCTGTAAGCATAGAAGAGAGTGTTAGCATAAAAGAGTGTTTACAAGATAACAGTGCATGCTACTGTGTTTCTGCTATCATGATAAAAATAGTAGTTCATATCTTTTTCTGAAAAGACTCTGAAATACGCATGCAGCTTTTTCTGTCAGAAGATATTTGACTTCTCATTTAGGCGCCAAAAACACTTCAGAGGATTTATAAGAAATCTATGTTTAGTTTTGAAGTGAATCGATGTAAAAATGACTTCTCAAATCGTTCTGATGAACACATCGTCATTTAAGTGAAAGCAAATCGATATGATGATTAAGTCGATATTTCACTTATCAAATCGTTATGGAAAGCAAATCGATGTGAGAACCAAATCGATGTGAGCCTTAATGAATCATTATAAAAGGCAAATTGATGTGAGGGCAAATCGTTGCGCACACTTATCAAATCGTTATGAGAACCAAATCGATATGAGAGCAAATCGTTGTTCTCACTTATGAAATCGTTATACGGTCAAATCGATGTTTCACTTAACGAATCGTTACACAATCAAATCGTTATAAAGATAAATTGTTGTGAGGGCAAATCGTTGCGCTCACTTATCAAATCGTTATGAGCCTTAACAATCGTTATAGAAGGCAAATCGATGTGAGGGCAAATCGTTGCGCTCACTTATCAAATCGTTATGAGAACCAAATCGATATGAGAGCAAATCGTTGTTCTCACTTATGAAATCGATGTGGCACTTTGAATAGAAATCAATGTATATTAAATGAACATCGATTTAGCATTTTAGTGCACCTTATCAAATTGTTATAGCTATCGAATCGATGTATGAATCGTTCTACTCATTTATCAAATTGATGTGAGACTAATTGATTTGTTATGAGATTGATGTGACACAGATGAAACATGTTATTCAATTTAATTACTCATAAATTTTGTTATCATCATAAGTTTTGTTATCACCAAAATACAAGGACAAACAGAGAGTGGTTCAACAATCTCCCCCTTTTTGGTGATGACAAAATTTATGAGAATTTTCTGCCAAAAATACTTAAGCATAGAAAATGCAGAAAATTCATAGAACATACATACTCTCCCCCTTTTTGTCACTAACTAAAAAGGAAGGATCTTACCATGCATATTCTCCCCCTTTGAGAGAATTTTTTACCATTGAGGGGTTCAACAATGATTGACATTAATGAATAACTCCCCCTTAGTCTGTGCTCCCCCTGAGGGTGAGACTCCCCCTTAATGTGAGGCAAGTCAGAACTTGTTGGTCTTGACCTTTCATATGTTGTTTGTCAAGTCTTCAAGGTTTTTGCTTGCATTTATCAGAGAGACTTACAAACTAATGTAAGTAGTAATATGAGTAAAAATAAACAATTTGTGACTACTCCCTCTTCAGATATGAGATGGATGAAGAGCTGACAGTCATCAGTGCCTTGAGCATCCTTTGATCTTGATGCTTCAAGGCTATCCTGCAAACAATCTTATTCAAAAATAGGTATCCAAATCTTTTTGGGTCCTTAATGGTTAGATGCATAAAAGTATCCTTTCGGAATCCAAACTAGGTGCCTTGTTGTGCAGGTGTTCACAGTGTGTCCTAATTTATTGCAATGAGAACAACAATGAATGTAATCTATTTTGCAGTTTAGAACACAATTTTTAGAAACCTTTTTCTTTTGATAAGGCTTGTTCATTTCAGATGCCTTTTTCTGAGGCATTTTGGTTTCTTTTACAAATTTTGGCAAAGAGTATTTTCCTGGAGTTATGGCTTGTTTTCCTTCTTCTGAAGATATGTATCCAAGCCCTTGTTTATTATTTCCAGATTTTGACCCTTTTAAGCATAGGGATAAAGATGTTTTTCCTTTAGTTAACTTTCCAACAGATTCTTTTAAATAAAGATTTTCTTCAGTTAGAGTTTTTAATTTTTCTTCTAACTCTAATTTCTCATTATTCTTGCTTTTCAAATCTTCATTTAAAAGATGATTATTATCCTTACTGTCCTTCAGTTGTTTTTTCAATTGTTCCATTTCTGATTTAAGATCAGAATTAGTATTTTCCAAACAAGTAAGGTTGTTCTTGATAATTTTCAATTCTTTTACAACAACCTTGTGTTTATCATAAAGTTCATTAAAGACTTCTTCCAAGTCTTTAGATTCTGACCCTGAATTTGTGCATGAATTAAAGAATGAGTCAGAATGTACCTCATCTAGTCCTACCATGATGACTAGATTTACTTGCTCTTTCTCTGAACTTGAGCTTGATGAGTCTGAGCTTGTGTCCTCTTCATTTTCCCAAGCAGCCGCCATGGCTTTTCTTTTGAACTTCTTGTGCTGCTTCTTGGACTTTTCGGTTTGACTAGTTTTCTTGAGTTTTGGATAGTCTGGTCTCAGATGTCCAGGTTTTCTGCATTCATAGAAGACTGGTTCTTTCTCCTTTTTCTTTTTCCTTTGGATCCTTCTTGACCGATTTTTCTTCTTCTTTAAAATCTTCTGAAGTTTGGACAGTACTTCATCAACATCACTGTCTTCAGATCCTGCAATTTTTGAACTAGAAGAAGAAGAAGTGGAAGGAGCAGCTACCACTTTAAGAGCATTAGTACATTTTTGCTTGATGAGCTTTCAGATAGATGCTCCATATTAATTTCATGTGCCATGAGGGAACCAATTAGCTTATCAATAGAAAACTTGGTTAGATCATGGGCTTCTTCAATAGCTGTGACCTTAGGGGTCCATGAAATAGTTAAAGACCTAAGTATTTTTCTCACAGTTTCCTCATCAGAGAGATTTTTTCCAAGGGAGCTCAGACCTACTACTATGCTTGAAAATCTATTATACATTTGAGTAATATTTTCATTAGGAAGCATTTTAAACCGCTCATATTATGAGACAAGAATGTCTATCCTAGTTTGTTTCACTTTATCTGTCCCCTCATAAGTTATCTGCCGTTTATCCCATATTTCTTTAGCAGATTTGCATACAGATACTCTACTGAATTCTCTTTTCGATAAGGCGCAACATAGATAATTCTTAGATTTAAAATTTAAAGATAATTTAATTTTATCTGCTACAGTAATGGTTATAGTACCTTCAGCAGGAACAATAACATAGTCACCTATCTCGATTACCTGCCATAGATCGAAGTCTGTGCCTCGAATGAAGCATTCCATCCTCATTTCTAATATTGGTAATCCTCTCCATCGAAGAATGGAGGTCTGGTAACTGATTGACGTTCAGCATATCCTTGAGCTGCCATGGATCTTTGCTATAAGATCGTTAGATCTTCTTTGAATGTTCAGAGACCCGCTCTGATACCACTTGTAGGTCCTCTTTTATTTTGATATGGCAGCAAGTTAACCTAGAGGGGGGGTGAATAGGTTTTCTGCAATCTGAAACAGAAAGTTAAACACAGAAAATTATCACTTGAAAGTTTGGTTAGTTTAGTGTGATAAAGAGTAGCAGTGCAGAAGCAAATAAACAATCACACAAAGGACACAAGGAATTTATCCTAGTTCGGACCTTCCCACATGGAAGTCCTACGTCCAGTCCCAAAGCAACCTCTTGGGATTTCACTAACCAAGGGTATAGTCCCCCTCAAGACACTACAACACCCAGCACCCCAGCTGGTCTTCTTCTCTTTCCCGGGCAAGAAGGCAGCCCACTTCTATTACAGGTCAAGAAGCCAACCTCCTGGTACAAACCCCTAGCTAGGCTGTATACAGTCCTACAGTTGGACAGAAATCTTTCTTAGAAAAGAAAGATCAGACTGAGAGCTATTACAAGATGAACACTAAGAACTAGCTCACAGTCAAGGACTCTCCCCCAAATTTACAATGAGCGCAGAGAGAGAATGAAGAGAGAAAAGAAAGCTTGAAGGCTTGAATGCTTGAGACGCTTTTGCTTGCTTCTTCTTGGCTCAGGTTCTTTCTCTCTTTCTTTGAGTGTATGTGGCATTGAGGTTCCTCACTGGTTGTACACTCCTTCAAAGATATTAAGGAAAAGCTCTCTTCTTGTTCTTCAGCCTTGCTTTATTTTTTATATGCGAGGCTTTGAATAGATCCGTTGAAGAGATCCGTTGGAGCTCTTCTAGTCGTTGCTGATCTTCTCTTCATTTATCTTAATCAGACTCTGGTGGTCTTCGAGGTCTATAAGCATAGAAGAGAGTGTTAGCATAAAAGAGTGTTTACAAGATAACAGTGCATGCTACTGTGTTTCTACTATCATGATAAAAATAGTAATTCATATCTTTTTCTGACAAGACTTTGAAATACGCATACATCTTTTTCTGTCAGAAGATATTTGACTTCTCATTTAGGCGCCAAAAACACTTTAGAGGATTTATAAGAAATCTATGTTTAGATTTGAAGTGAATCGATGTAAAAATGACTTCTCAAATCGTTATGATGAACACATCGTCATTTAAGTGAAAGCAAATCGATATGATGATTAAGTCGATGTTTCACTTATCAAATCGTTATGGCAAGTAAATCGATGTGAGAACCAAATCGATGTGAGCCTTAATGAATCATTATAAAAGGCAAATCGATGTGAGGGCAAATCGTTGCGCTCACTTATCAAATCGTTATGAGAACCAAATCGATATGAGAGCAAATCATTGTTCTCACTTATGAAATCGTTATACGGTCAAATTGATGTTTCACTTAACGAATCGTTACACAATCAAATCGTTATAAAAGGCAAATCCATGTGAGGGCAAATCATTGCGCTCACTTATCAAATCGTTATGAGCCTTAACGAATCGTTATAGAAGGCAAATCGATGTGAGGGCAAATCGTTGCGCTCACTTATCAAATCGTTATGAGAACCAAATCGATATGAGAGCAAATCGTTGTTCTCACTTATGAAATCGATGTGGCACTTTGAATAGAAATCGATGTATATTGAATGAACATCGATTTAGCATTTTAGTGTGTCTTATCAAATTGTTATAGCTATCGAATCGATGTATGAATCGTTCTACTCATTTATCAAATTGATGTGAGACTAATCGATTTGTTATGAGATTGATGCGACACAGATGAAACATGTTATTCAATTTAATTACTCATAAATTTTGTTATCATCATAAGTTTTGTTATCACCAAAATACAAGGACAAACAGAGAGTGGTTCAACATCATGTAAACATTATTTTCTCTTTTTCCAATCAATTTGATTTGCTCATAAAAGGAGTCAATTATTTTGCATGAATCATATTCAAAAAGAATTTTGTGACCATTGTCACACAATTGACTTATACTAAGCAAGTTGTAATTCAATCCTTCAACTAAGCAAACATCATCACTTAAGGTTATGCAAGACTTACCAATTTTTCCTTTGCCAATTATTTTTTCTTTATTCTTACCTCCGAAGGTGACTGATCCACCTTCCTTTTCAATCAAGTATGAAAATTTATTTCTATCTCCTGTCATGTGCCGTGAGCATCCACTGTCAAGAATCCAGATGTTTGAATTGGATGCACGGCTTTCCTGCACACAACAAATTAGACAAGAAAAGTTTTTGGTACCCAGATGTGATTGGTACCAACATCCTGAGTCAGAAGAGAAAGTAGATCCTTTCTAACCCATATTTGAGTAGTTTTCTTCACAGTGTTCTTTGAAACAAGAGATTCAATTTTTTGTTTTTCAATTTTCTGAACATTAGACCTCTTAGTTGGTTTATTCCACTGTGAAAACCTTGGCATGTAATGCTGTTGATGAGCAAGAAATTGTGAGTGATAAAAATAAGGATTGAACCATTGGTTACCATTGTACCTTTGGCTCCAAGAATTGTTCCATCTTGAATTGTAAGATGAGAAAACATTCCAATTTTCATGAGAAAGATGATTATTTATTGATTTGAAGTTTTTCTGATTTTTATAAGAAGGGTAGGTCGACCTATGCATGGTTTGTGTCAACCTATGTATGGGATAGGTCAACCTGAGTTGAGAGTGTGTCGGCCTATGTTGTGTGTGTGTCGACCTGGGTAGGGTATGTGTCCACCTCTGACTGGGATAGGTCGACCTGTGCAGAGTATGTGTCGACCTCACAAGTTCTTTCTGTTTTTGTATTTTTCTTTTGTTTTCAGATGAACCTGCCTTGACAAGTTTTATTAGAGGAATTTTTGATGGTTTTATTTTCTTTGGAGATGTTTTAGTTTTCTTTGAATTTTGTGGTTCAAAACTTAAACCACATTTATTTGAATTCATCTTAACTCCCAGTAGAGCATTCAGATTTTCTTTGCCTTGTGTGAAGTTCTTGATGATGTCTTCTTTTTCTTTAAGGCAATGATTGAGTTTTTCAATTTGATTTAAATTTTCTTGATTTTCCTTCTCTTTTTCTTCAAATTTCTTGACAGAATTGATAAGTTCTTTGTTCAATTTTTGAATTCTCAATTTCAGATCATCAACAAAAATTAACAATTCATCATTTTTTTTATTTGATCTGAAATTTGAGCTTCTAATTCAGAAATTTTTCCAGAAGATGATGTGTCATGAAGAATGCTATCAAGTTTTCTTTTCAAATATTTGTTTTCTTTTCTAACATCAGAAAGATTTTCAACTAAATTACCATATGCTTCTTGCCAATCTTCAATGGTAAATAGTTCAAAAGACATATCTACCTATTCTTCACTGCTTCCAGCCATGAAGCAGATTTCATTTCCTTCTGAACTTGAGGATTCTTCATTGCTGTCTGAGCTTTGATCCTCATCTGACCATGTAGCAACCATGGCCTTGTTCTTCTTTTTGTGAAACTCCTTCTTGTGGTTTTTGTACTTGTCCTTCTTAGCCTCTGGACATTCAGCCTTCATATGCTCAGATTTGTTGCACCTATAACACACAGGAATTTCATCAGTTTTCTTATGATCAACATGGGAGAAGTGTTTCTTTTTACTAGACATGACATTTTGCTTATTACCAAAATTCTTCTTGTTTGATTTTAGAAATGCCCTAAATTGTCTAGTAATCAAAGCAAGATTATCATCATCAAATCCAGATTTTTCAGATTCAGAAATTTCTTTAGATTTTCCTTTACTACTTGATGAAGCTTTAAGAGCAATGGGTGTTGATTTCAGCACATGTTCTTTAGATCTTTTAAGATTTAGCTCATAAGTCATTAAAGATCCAATGAGTTCATCTAATGTTATTTTGGATAAATCCTTTGAATCCTCAATGACTGTGGCTTTAGTGTGCCACACAGGAGATAAAGAACGCAAAATTTTTCTTACTAAATCTTCATTGAGTATTCCTTACCCAAAGCTCGAAGTCCATTGATGATTACCATGAACCTAGCAACATCTCATATATGGTTTCATCAGATTTCATGATAAACAATTCATAATAAAAAACTAACATGTTTGCTTTAGTTTCTCTAACGTGAGATGTGCCCTCATATAGTAATTATAATTTATTCCACATCTCCTTGGCAGACTTACACAAAGAGATTCTTGAATACTCCTTTTGATGGATGGCACATTGCAGCATGTTCATGGCGCTGTAGTTCAGGGTGACCCTTCTGATCCATTGATCTTCATCTCCAGTGACTTCGATTGGTCCTTTTTCAACAATTCTCCATACTTCATAGTTATGTGCTCTAAGAAAAACCATCATCCTATTCTTCCAGTAAGGATAGTCAGTACCATCAAAAAATGGAGGTCGATTAATTGAATGACCTTCAGCAACGAAACCTCTAGAGTCCATGATAAAGACAATCAAATCAAACACACAGCACAATTTGAGCAAGTAATTGAGTGAATCAAATCCTAAACACAGAAAATTCACCAAAGCACCTCAGAGTATAGAATTCATTCTGACCTGCTCTGATACCAATTGTTGGGATCAGATAGGTGACTGAATTCAAGTTAATTACAAATGTGTGTGTATGTCAGCGGAATTAAAAGAGTAATACACACAATTTGATTAGATCCAAGAGTGGTGTGTGAATATAGAGTGAAATGATGCAGCAAACCACACACAAACCACAGTGCACAAAGAAATTTAAGGTGGTTCGGAGAACACAACTTGTGTCTTCTACGCCCACCTCCTCACGACCGAGGAACTACTGACACTAGTGCATACAACCTGGAGCACGATGACTCCAAGATCTTTGAGTGCGATGACTCAAAGAAACCCAAGAGATAGGCACGACGACCTACTCCTCAGACCACTTGTGAATTCAGCAAATTCACAAGCACTTGAGCACGACGGCTCAACCACCAGAGCACAACGGCTCCAACTCAGAGCACTATGGCTCCAAATCTGAGTACACAGTACTCAAAACCTTTGGACCACGAAGGATCCAAGTTCTGCTAGAACAAGCACAATTAGAGAGTAGATCCTCTAGCATGATCTATCTCAGTACAAGAGAAAATGTAAAACAACACAGAATTAGGCGATCTGTGTAGAACACATACACAGATCACACACAAAGAAATTTACACTCAAATGAGTTATAGAATTAGATGGATCTCCTTCTAATCAGCAATGCTTCAATCAAGAACTCCTCCTCTTCTTCCCTTCTTCTTCTTCCCCTTGGCGGCGCTCCTCTGCTCCCCTTCTGGATGCAAGAGCTTTTCCCGCTCTTCTCCTCTTCTTCTGGAAAAATCCCAGCTCCCCCTCTTTTGGAGTACGAGGATCATAGGTATATATAGTCCCATATGTCCATGTGGACCCTTGGAGTGCATGGGCACAAATATCTAGGTCAATTCCCTTGATTTCCATGCAGGCACTGTCCAGAAAAATTCCCATTTTTGAGCTTCAGTCGAAGTGTGTCGACACACAGGCAGACTGTGTTGACACCACTGGCTACTGGCTTCAGAACAGGCTTCTGGGAGGGACAGTGAGTGTCGACACACAAGCAGACTGTGTCGACACCACTGGCTACTGCTTCCTTCACTATTTTCTGAATTCATACACTGTGTCGACACAACATCCACATGTGTCGACACCATTGACTCTTTTATGCTCTGAATGTAGAGTGTGTGTCGACACACTTGATGTCGTGTGTTGACACAACTTTGACAGAATTATGTGAACCTGAAAATATGAAGTGTAGACCATCAAACATGTCATTAACAGTAAAATGTGAAATATTAATGTCAAGAACATGTGTTTGAGCACTATTATAATATATTCAATATGTACAAATTGTCCAATATGTCATCATCAAAATGAAAGTATGAGTGATGTACAATGGTCATCATTAAAAAATCAACTTTAAGAAATTCCAATACACACTCAACACAACAAGATAAACGGGTTCGAAAGAAATAATGAAACAAACACCCCTCCAAACCCCTATAAATAGGGGGTAGGGGGATTGAAGGGAGAGAGACTTGGAAAAGCAGCTTGGATCCTACAGACCTTTGGAAGAGGACCTTTCATATTCACACAAGTTTGTGCTTAAGGGGTTATTGGGGGAATACCTCTCAAGATTCTGTCGTCCACTCGGGTGCCGTTCCCGCACTCCGTCCATGCTCCAGTTGTAAGATTGTGACGTGGGAGACACCGCAGGTCCATATATAAGACCCAAAAATTTGTAATTAAGTCCTTCCGTGTTTTAAAATAACACGCATGTGAAGACACACTCGTGTAAACGCCCAATGGAGGCACATACACCCCATTGAGGATGCATATGCAATGTCATATATATATATATATATATATATATATGTTTGAGGATATTTATGGAATTCTAAATGTCATCTAAACTTTCCTAAATTCGGCAAGGTCTTTTAATAAACATATAGTATCAAAGGTCTTCGAGTTTTTACCCGATGTAAATAAAACACCGACTTTGGTCGGTGGGGAATGGTCCAGTACACGACCACCCTAATCGCCTGATAAACGGACGCACGTGGAATAAAAATATAAAATATTTGAGGGCTTAGGGTTTACACCTGATGCATCTCATAAATATCAAATCTTTTTGTCTGTTTATTTTAAACAGTTTGGCACACCCATGCATAAATGTATATGCACGCTCGTATTTTTCCTACACAAACGAATAAATATTGCACGTGTATCATGAAATAAATCATCTTCCGCATTCCACTGTCTGGCACGCCCGATGGGACTGTTCCTGCCTTTCATACATACGTAAAAAGACCTTATGCTGATATAAGATATAAGATGACTGATATCCACATGGCATGTACAAAAGGAGTTGAAGCTAACGTGAAAAGCCCATCTCCACTTGCAACCACCTCAACAAATCAAGCAAATGGCAGCGATCACCTATGGCCCGCTCGTCGTCGCCAGCCACGCGAAATGTGGCTACCTTACCACCCCGGTGATATTTGGCGATTTCCCTGCCGTGGTGGGATTCCCCTACTTCCTAGGGGTGGTCCCCCGCCGCTCAAGCAACACTGGCGGCGGCACCCAAGGCAGCTACCAGGGGCATCAAACCGCGCCCAAGTCAAGGTCGAGTCTTCTCGGTAAATACCATCTCCTGTGTTGCGGTCCCTAGAAGACAGTGGCAGTGCCAGAACCATAGGGGCAGCAAGCCCAGGGCGGTCGTCTCCAACTCTGGCAAGACCATCCTCGTCAGAGATGTACACATTCAGCTCGATGGAGGCGAGCCAATAATGCCACGAGACAAATGCGTCCCTACTGTACCAACCTCCAACCATTCGCTCCCCTCCAGGGGATGCGGTAAGACAAGTAGGATTCCCCAAAAGGATCCCAACTAGGGCAGACGTCCAGCTCAGCACCTCACCAGCCTTGCAAAATGAGGCAAATATGGGTTACCAAGCAGGAGGCTCGCCAAATAAAGCAAAGGAGAGCGGGCCAACCCGTCAGAGACCCAAAGAAATCACCATCCGAGCTAGAAAAGCTCGGAATCCCGAACCTCCTCATCCTCACGGACAGAAAAGGAGGGGCGTCTATCGGAAGCCCAACTTCGTCCCCGCCCAAGCGGAACCCACCCTAGGGGGGGATACGAGTTGCACTGAAGCTCCCACGCCTCGAGTCTCGGTATTCGAAAGGCTGAGCACTTCGGTCTTCAACAGGCTGGGGGCAGCTCTTCGCCTGGGCACACAAAAGTCAAAGAAGCGAAGGGTGCTGCAGACTTCGGAAGAAGGTGGAGGAATGAAGATCTTCACCTGCTATGCTTTCGGCAGGGACTTATCCGAGCCATCCGACGTCCTCGTCGATGTGGTCAGGGTAGATGAACCCGATTGCGCAGGCGACGTTGTCTACCGGTATACCCGGAGTGCTGCCATAAGACCTCCTCAAGGACAGCAGGGTGCTCAGGCTGGACCCTCAAATCAAGGCTAGTCATCGAGCCACTACTCGAACATGATCAAAGGTCACTCCCGGGCCAAATCCAGGATGACCATGAAGGAGCAGATGAAGATGAGGTTGCAAACCTCCATCCCGCAGACCAAAAATTCCTGACTGACAGAGGACGACCTGAAATTCTCTTCATACTGCCTACCAAAGCTGCTTTTCAGGCAATGACAGATGACGCCAAATATGAAATTGTGCAGCAATGGCAGGCTGAAATGGCCAACCTCATGATAGAGAGGGGGCAGTAGGCGGGTGTAAATGCGCCACGCCGCCCTGTGCCAATGGCAAACCAAAATGCTCGGAGAAGACATCAACAAAGCGACTTGCCCGATGTCAACCAGCAGGCAGCCGCGCCCAATGACTACACAAACTCCTAGGCCTCCGTAGCTGAAGATATTGTGGCCCAATGGCAGATGATTGAGAAAATTGTGGATGATCATTTCGCTCAGCGAGGCAAGGGGACCGCCACTGTAGATCTATACAGTGTGCCATATTCCGTCCACCATCAATTCAAGAAGCTACCATCGGATTGCCCCAAGGCACCAAAGCTGCAAAAGTTTGATGGGCAGGGCTCACCAAATGAGCACCTGGCCTATTACATAATGACAATGGGGGATTTGGCATTTGATGAATCCTATCTCCTCCGCTACTTTGCAACCTCCTTGACAGGTACTACCTTCCAGTGGTACTCGAGGTTGAGGCTCAAATCCATTGTTGATTGGGCCGATCTTCAGAAGAAATTCATCGACCGCTTCTAGACAGCCGAGAGAAAGGTGTCACTAGTGGAGCTATGCTCCCTCAAGCAGAGAAAAGGTGAAACAACACTCGAATTTATCAAGCGGTGGCGTGACTTCAGCATGAGGTGCGACAACACACTGACGCAGGAAGATGCTATAACCATCTGTCGGTGGGGCATGGCGACCAAAATAAGTGAAAAGTTGCTAGGTGCAAATATCAAGGGCATTGAACATCTCAACTCGGTTGTTGGGGTGATCAAAATGTTCTTCGTTGACAACCCAGTGCATGCTCCCTCTAGAAATAAGCCAAATAAGGAGCGTGCCACTGGCAAAGAGGTCAATGCGGTGGACTTCATCTCGAAGAGCCAGGGAAAGAAGGTCGTGGTCTCTGGCGCTCCAAGCAAGAAGGCAGAGGGAAGGCCGCCTCCGACATCGTTGCCCGAGCGTATGTACATGCCCTACTCCTTCAAAAAGGAGCATACAAGGAAGCTCTTCAAGTGATGCATGAAGAATGACCTGATCACACTCCCAGGGCCCAAAAGGCCGGGTGAAGTGGATAGGGTGAATGAGCCAAACTACTGCCTCTATCACCGCACGCTGGGGCACTCCATTGAAAACTGCTACGTTTTCAAAAATGAAGTGCAGAAGTTGATCCAGAGTCGCCTCATTGCAATGCAAGACAACTTGGTTGATCCCCCACAACCTCATGCCTGGGATCAATCAAAACAATCGACCAATGTGATCCATATCAATGCGCCGATCCCAGGCCCGGAGGACCCCGAAGCAAATCCACGGGATTCTCTATCCACAAATGGGCACGAGAGTCATCACTTCTCGGCCCTCGGACAGAGATCGTTGTCAGAGGCAGTACAAAGCCTTGAAAGGCAGGTTCAAGGACTGCGACACGGTCAGCGCAAAGTGCTGTTATACTTGAGGAGCATGGATGAGCGCCTGACTGCTCGGCACCTGCGGCCATGTCTGCACCCCCGACTCATCCTCCATGCAGGGGATGGCTCTCAGAGGAGTCTTCGAGCCCGTCTGATGATGAGGCTGCTGAAAGGTTATACTCTTTCCCACGCCATCGGACATTGGCGCTTTTCTGTGCCTACCTACGTGGAGGGCTATTGGGTTGCCAGCCATCGACAAGCATCCCGGTGAATTATTGCATATATCATCAAGTCGCAGGACGTGATCTGGAGGACTGCCTCACCTTCAAAGATAAATTTGAAGCCTGGGTCCACCAAGGGGTCATTGACCTGAGCAGCTCCCGCGTCGATCTGCTGCAACCTCACGTTCGCGAATGGGAGAACCACTCAGCTGACATTGTTACCCATTCGGTCAACGTCATCCGTCTGCCCGAAATTTATACATCGGTGGCATTCACATTCCCAGAGTCGGAAATGGTGCAAGCTAATTCCTCTAGCACTGCCCCCACCTTATGGTATCCAGGGTGGTGAATCTCCCATCAAAATTCCTTTACAACAGAGAATATCAACAAGATTTTTGATAATTTTTTGAAAGGCGGCTATGTAATGGCGCACAATCCGTCGCCGACATATACTGACGAGGAGATAAACCATCCCATGTATTGCGGTACCATGCCATGCTGCTGCACCCCACGGACAGGTGTCTGCTTGTCCGAGATTGGATTGAAACCATAATACAAAGGGAAAATTGACTCGGAAGGCAATTCCACGGTCTTGAAAAAGGCCAGAGAAGTAGCTCAGTAGGAATTTGAGCAAAGTGACTATATGTACTTTGCAAATCTCAAGGCCCCTGACGTTGACGAACAGGGATGGCTCATACCGCCGCCGCAATCTCCAACCAACATTGAAGGCCCGATAGAAGAAGTTCCGTGGCAACCTCCTCGACAAAAGAAGGGGTCTCAGCGACATCAAGTCGCGTCTCCTCATGAGCAAATTTTAGGAGGTGGGGTCTCGTGGCAGCACCCCAAGATCTATCTCCATGTGAGGAGCCTATCCCAGAGTACGACCAAGAGGGCTGTACCCGACATGGACATTCTCGGCCCACCTCCAAACAAAGCAGTAGGATCGGGACCCGGCCAGAGTCTTCCCAGCCTCCCAGACAGTAAGATGAAGACCGCACAGGCAAAAAGCCAGTGAGGGAGCCAACTGCCCAAGAGCCAAGCCCCTACATGGCCGAATTCCAAGAATTGCCGCTCGAGATAATCGAGCAGGCAATCAATTACACCTTTCAGCATCAGCTAGATGGAGCTAATTGGGTCATTGTGACCCCCAAGAAGCGCTCTCCCCTAACATTTCCAAAAAGGGAAGGGTCGCATAATCATCTCTGCCGAGAGAATATCTCTCAACCAGTGGTGCAAGCAAAAGACCCATCGCCACTCGAAGTGGCACAAGCAAAGAAGCAGGAAAAGAACAGGAAGAAGAACATGAAAAGACGCCTGAAGAAACAAGCTGAACAAGCGGCGGCAATGATGGCCCCACTGGAGCTGATTCTGCTCCAGAAATTGCAAAAGCTTATTGATGAGCTAGAGGAATATGTTCCCTCCATGCCTACCAGGGGAGTCCCTTTGAACAAATATATCCCTTGGGAAGAGATGGAGCGCAAAATCAGTCTCAAAAGCTGGCTCCATCAAATGCTCCAATGGGCACAAGAAGGCGGGAAGCTACCTCTGCCCGAAGAACTGGCCATCTTCTACAGGGAGGATGAAATCACCATCGAGAAGTTGAAAGACATGTTAAAGAACTTCTCTTGCAACATGGTGTCTACCGCCACCTGCAAGCCCTGGCCAACAAAACTACTATGGTGACATATCAGCGCCGCAACCGAGGCAGAGGGAAAGGCCGTGGACGAAGAAAGAAGTCTACCCTATCCCCCAGTGAGAAGCCAAGCTTGCCCGGCCTCGAAAAAATCATAGTCCTCCGGGGCGAAAAGCCCCAATCCATCCCCGAAATAGAGGTGCGGGTGAATTCCTTCGTCTTCGACCCCTCTGAAGAAGAAGAAGAAGAACAGGAGGAGGTCACAAGCAAGCTCCCCTACAGAAGGGTTGTCGAGCAAACCAGTCGGCCGGCTCTGCCTGGAAAAGATAAAGAAGAGACCTCATTTCCAGAAGAAGGTCTCATGGCTCCCTTATTCAAGGAAAGGCTGGATGAACGGTCAGGGGCAAGGCAAAGCGACAGATCCAGGCTGCCGCCATAATCTTTGGCAGACATGGTCCTACTGTTGGATCAAGTTCGTGCTTGGGCTGGCCGCAAAATCATACAGTATATGAAGCGGTTCCCCACCAATGTCACCATATGGGATGCCATCGCTTGGAGCAAAGATTTGAGAGGGGCCCTCATCAAAATATTGCAAGAGCCCGAGGTCTATGAAGCTCATGTGACTGAACTCCAAACTCAAGCCCTGGATGCCCTAGTGGCGGAGGTGACATTCTCTGACAAAGATATGTTGCTGCCCTCATCATACCATAACCGTCCCTTGTATATGCAAGGAAAGGTCAATGGGCACGAGCTCAACCGAATTCTGGTTGACCCTGGGGCATCGGTCAATATCATGCCCCTCAAGACTTTCAAAATTTTATATCTCATGCCCTATTTGCAAAGGGTGAATAATGTCAAAATCGCCGGGTTCAGTCAGAACTCCAAAAGTGCCTTGGAAAAGGTGGAAGTACAGTTAGTCATGGACGACTTCACCACTGAGGTCGTATTCTACATCATCAATGCAAATACCTCATATAAAGCTCTCCTGGGGAGACCCTGGCTGCATGAAAATCGGGTCATCCCCTCAACACTCCACCAGTGCATAAAATATGTCAAGGGGGGAGAGCAATATATAGTCTTCGCCAATCGGGCTCCTTTCCGTCCAAACAAATGTAACTTGGCGGATGCCCAGTTATATTTCGGTGAGCCCCTTTGTGAGTCGTCGACCGCACCAAAAGGCAAAGGAAAGCAAAATGCCAGTGCGAGTCAAGAAAAGCAAGATGAGGACGAGGAGGAGCTCTTCACTGTTAATAAAGATCTCCTCGAAATCCACCGACTCGGTCTCCTCGCTGAGTCTACTGAGCCTGGGCCCAGCTGCCCGGAAAGGCGGGAAATCAATTATGAAGTGAACGCCAACGGTGAGGCAATCAACCAAAGCATCTCCTTGCCTCTGGCATACATGCAGCTGCCCTCCCTTAGGGAGGAGCATAAGGTGGAACGGCTGAAAACGTTCATTGTCACCTATTATAGAAGGGAGAGTCTTGAGAAAGGAGAGACGCCCAAGCCGATCATCTTCTACAAGGGGGATCTGCTCCCATATGGCCCCCTTAAAGACGACTTCGGCTGAAGTCAGATAACTCAAGTCGCCCTTGAGCCCGTCCGAGAAATTGACGACATGTCCGGGCGCATCAAGAAATTATGCTAGAAGTAGAAGATCGTGCAAATGCAAGATCCCTCTCGGTGGGATTACTTCCACCAGTTGTGGTACCCGAAACAACTCCGAGGGCAACCCCTCAATTGTACAAAAGACACTAGGGGGTTGGGCTATGATCGAAAGACAGACTTTGAGGCCTACTACGCGGTCAACACCGTTGGGCTTGTGCCCTCGCCCAATCACCGCCATGCTAGCGGACAACCTTCGTCCTCCATGACAAAGCCACAGGAAGGAGGGGATATATTCATCTTCAAAAATGAGGCACCACGCCAAGAAGCACCTCAATACGAGGAACAACAATTTTGGCCCGTTGCCGAGGAGGGCTTCAAATACTATGATGTCTATGTTGCCGACTCTGATGAAGAAAATGACTTCATTGATCAACAGCTGGCGCCCCGCGAACTTGAAGATGGCGGGCAAGCTACTGTAGATGAGCTGGTCGAGCTCAACCTCGGGGGACCAGAAGAACCCCGACCAATCTATGTCAGCGCTCTCCTTAATAAGGAGGAGAGACAGTCATATCAACAACTCTCGCTAGAGTTCAAAGACTGTTTCGTGTGGACATACAAAGAAATGCCAGGCCTGGATCCCTCTGTGGCCGAGCACGTGCTGTCAATACTCCTTGCAGCAAAGTCGGTCGAACAGGCCCGAAGGCGTATGCGTCACGAGCTGGAGCTAAAAGTAAATTCCGAGGTGGATAAACTCCTCGAAGTTGGATTCACCGAGCCTTGTATCTACCTGACTTGGCTGGCTAATATAGTGCCAGTGAGAAAGAAGAATGGCCGTGTTCGAATCTGTATCGATTATAGGGACTTGAATAAAGCATGCCCGAAGGATGACTTCCCAGTCCCGATCACTGAAACAATGGTTGATATGACCACCGGGCACGAAGCACTATCCTTTATGGATGGGTCGTCGGGTTACAATCAAATCTGTATGGCTCCTAAAGATAAAGACCATACTGCATTTAGGTCCGCCAAAGGGATCTTCAACCATAAAAGAGTGCCCTTCGGCCTGAAAAATACTGGAGCCACCTATCAAAGGGCCATGACCAAAATTTTTGGTGAAATGCTCCACAACTTAGTCGAGTCCTATGTTGATGATTTGGTTGTCAAGACCAAAAGGCGAGGAAACCATCTGGGCGATTTGCGCCAGGTCTTTGAAAGACTCCGTCAACACCAACTGAAGATGAACCCAATGAAGTGCGCCTTCGGCGTTTTGAGCAGAAAATTCCTCGGCTTCATTGTCAAATATCGTGGGATAGAAATTGATCCCGTCAAAATCAAAGCTATCAGGGAATTACCACCGCCAAAAACCCTAACGGAGTTGAAGTCACTCCAAGGAAGGCTGGCCTATATAAGGTAGTTTATCTCCAATCTCTCGGGCAGATGTGCTCCCTTTAGCAAATTGATGAAGAAAGGAGCCCCATTTGTATGGGACTGAGAGTGCCAAAATACCTTTGAAGAAATCAAAGAGTACCTCCTCACTCCTCCCGTGTTGGGAGCCCCGGTGAAAGGAAAACCGCTCATCCTCTATATTGCGGCCGTGGAAACATC
The DNA here is from genome assembly GCA_014218235.1 of Colocasia esculenta. Lineage (NCBI taxonomy): Eukaryota > Viridiplantae > Streptophyta > Magnoliopsida > Alismatales > Araceae > Colocasia > Colocasia esculenta. The sequence goes on from CM024762.1 coordinate 101,924,159, forward strand.
ACTGGGAGTGCTCTTGGCACAAACAAATGAGGAAGGCAAAGAGCAGCCGTTATACTACCTCAGCAGAATGTTGGTGGGCCCGGAGCACCGCTATCCCCCCATGGAGAAAGTATGTTTGGCGCTGATATTTGCCGTCAAGAAATTACAACATTATCTATTGGCCCATCAAGTTAGCCTCATCTCGAGGATGGACCCGCTAAAAGCACTCCTCACCCAACCTGTGTTGTCAAGGAGGATGGGAAATTGGGCCCTACTCCTTATGGAGTTTGATATCACCTTTGTCCCAAGAAAAGCAATCAAAGGGCAAGGCATGATTGATTTTCTGGTGGCACACCTGCTCCCGGCGGGCTCTCCCCTCGAGTTCAAACTTCTCGAGGAGGAAACACTCTCGCTCCCTCAAGGGGAAGGGAGTCAACAAGAATAGCCCCCTATTCAAGAGAGTGGAAATACTCTTGCCATAGAGCCATCTCATTGGGAGCTCTACTTTGATGGGGCTTCCAAAGTGCTCCAACAAAGTGACAGCACCACAACCTTCACCTCCGGAGCAGGCATTGTCCTCGTGACTCCACAAGGGGGGATACTCCACAATTCATGCGCCCTTATGAAGCCATTGAACAACAACCAAGCTGAATATGAAGCGTTGATTGTAGGGCTTCAACTAGCAGTCGAAATGGGCATCAAATGTATAAAAGTCTATGGAGACTCACAGTTGGTCATCCGTCAAGTGCTGGGGGATTATGATGTTCGGAAACAAGAACTAATCCCCTATCATGCCAAAGTAATGAAGCTCCATGAGAGATTATATCTGTTTGAAATTGGGCATGTCCCCAGAAGTAAGAACTCTCAGGCCGATGCTCTAGCCAAATTGGCATCCGCTCTAAAGCTCCCCCCTGAAAGGGAATTGGGTATAACCGTCCGGCATAGGAGGCTAATGCCCAGCATCCTGGAGGATGAATCTGACCCGAAAATCATAGAGGTCATCACCCTCAAAGAAGAAACCACCTAGGAAGAAGACTGGCGTCAGCCGATCATCTAAATAAAGCACAGTTGGCTGCCCCCAAATCGGGCTGAAAGAATCTAGTTGCTGCAGCGGGCCATGTCTTATCAGATGGTCGGTGACCAATTATACTGACTTGTCCATGAAAAAGGCAAGTCCATCCTCCTAAGGTGTCTCTCCCCCAGAGAAGCCAAAGTCATCATGCACGAAGTCCATTCTGGACTATGCGGGGCGCATCGAGTGGGAGATAAAATGAAGATCAACATCAAGCTAAAAGTCTTCTTTTGGCCGACCATGTACGCAGATTGTGCCCAATATGCCCGCGCATGCCACCAGTGCCAGGTCTTTAGTTTGGTGCTAAGAAAGCCTCTGAACAAGTTGCACCCAACTACTCCCACATGGCCCTTTGCGGAATGGGGAATGGATATTGTGGGACCTTTCCCACCATCCTCTGGCGGCCACAAATTCATCTTGGCAGCCACCGACTATTTCTCCCAGTAGGCAGAAGCAACCCCCCTACGGGAGGTGACAGGGGTAGCTGTCGCTAAATTTTTCAAGCAACACCTAATTTATAGGTTTGACACCCCTCATCGGATCGTATCAGATAATGGTACACCGTTCAAGAACAAAACAATATATGTGTTGGCGGTCAAGTTCCATATAGATTGGAAGACATCAACGATCTATAATCCTCAAGCCAATGGTCTGGCGGAAGCCTTCAACAAGACCCTATGCAAACTGCTTGCCAAGATAGTCGGCAACCGTAAATGTGACTGGGGAGAGAAAATGCATGAAGCACTCTGGGCGTACCGAACAGTCTATAGGACCCCCACTAGGTGCTCCCCTTTCTCTTTGGTATACGGAGCTGAAGCCATGCTCCCCATTGAAATTGAAATGTCATCCTATAGGGTAGCCATTCATACTAGCTTCCAGCCCGAGGAGTGACAAGAAATGGAAAGAAGGTTGGAGGAACTGTCTGACCTAGAAGGCAAAAGGTTGGAAGCTTACAAACATCTCCGATCATACCAAGCCCACATGACTCGAGCTTATGATAAGTTGGTCAGGCCTCGTGCCTTCAAGAAAGGTGACCTCATCATGGTCAAACAAAGAGAGGTCATGGCAGGCCGATCAAGTGGTAAACTCCAGCCAAATTGGCACGGACCATATGTGGTCTTTAGAGTCTACGAAGGAGGGGGATACATGCTGGCGACACATAATGGTGACCGCCCCTTCCCACCACTAAATGGTAGGCATTTGAAAATATATTATGCCTCTGAACATGAATTCCGAAGGCAACCTCCCTCCAATGTTCCCGTGCCCGAACTGGGCTAAAAATTGGGCATATGTGCCTATGTAAAAAAAAAATATAAAAAGAGAAAAAAAAAGAAAAGGGACTAAAAATAGAGATGTCCCGGCAGAGTTGGTCACTCTCCAAAAGGAGTGCCCAAGGGTAAAAAAGCCTAAAATCCGGTTGAGGTAAAAACCCGAAAGGATGCCTCAAGCAAAAATGGATAACCCTCAATGTGAAAACTTGAAAAGGCATGTTGGAAAAAGCCAGAGGAGGCCAGCTCTGGTGAAAACCCGAAAGGGCACTGGGGTTGGGAAAAAAAAAGAAAGAAAAGAAAAGAAAAAATCTCGTCTATGAGTTATACCCCACTTAGCCAACAAATCTAAATGGTAGGCTAAGTCAAATGCCCCTTTCTCCCTCGGTCCATAAACCAAAATGGTAGGCCGAGTCATATCCCGTAGCCAGCAAACAAGAATTGTAACACCCCGAAAATTTTATTTACTAGAAAACTATGAATAATTAGATTATTAAATATAACCACAATCATGATATGTAATTAACACTAATTTAGGATTAATTTATAATAGTAAATGCTATTCTAGTAACGTATTTAGAGGTGTGCGCCCCCACAGGGCGACATCAGAAAAATATAACGAAATAAAAATCCGAGAGCGCCATAATTCTTAGAAAAAAGTGGGGATATCAAAAATGTAAATATCTAGATTTATGGACGTGCAGACATCGAAGTTAAGCAGACGCGACTATTTTTCGGATGATTTTTCACCTAGTGTAAAATAAAATCTAAAAATTAAATAAAAATCACCATAATTTGTAAAACCATCATATTAGGATATAGTTGAAATTTTAAGACAAATGGATACCATTTGAACATGTTTACATCAAGTTTAATGGGCCAGTTGAATTTTAGGCTAATTACGGTGGCCATTTTTCTGGGAATTTCTGATTGCTTACGTGTGAAGCTTGGGAAAGGCCAGCGCTCATGAGGGGAGAGGTTAACACGATATCACCTTATGTGTAAGGTTATAAGGCTGCATGGTAAACGTGTAAGCTGTAAAAACCAAAAGGTTTTTACAGCAACACGTAGGGGTTTGGCGTGTCATCTTGTAAGGCATGTGTAGGAGGCTATAAAAGCACCCCAAAGGGTGTCATACTCACCTTTCCATTCCTGTTCTTGCACCAACCCTTATTCACGTAGTGTTCCTTGCTGCTGGAGCTACTTTCACCAAGAGGAGTTACTGTTCTCTCTTCTCGCACCTTGTTCCTGTTCGAGCTATTGCTGGAACTCTTGCTAGAGTTGTGCTAGGAGTAGCTGGGAAGCCAGAATAGCTGTGCTGGGAGGTGTTGTTTCTAAGCAACAACCAACTACAATTGCTTATTCCTCTACATGTGGGTATTTCTTCATCTTCTCCAAGCTAGGTAGGATTCTTTTCCTTCCTCTCTTACTCTTACCCCTGAACATACTATAAAACTTATTGTTTAGGTGTTCAAGTTTTCAAGCTCTTGTCTGATTTTTGTAAGTACCTCTAGAAGCTTGTGTGCATCAAGTGTTGTTGTAGAATTCACTCTTTCTTCTTGTCTTCCTCCCTTGCTTCTCCTTCCTTTAAAGTCTTGGAGTTCAAGCATCCACTTTGATCTTGCGTTGTCATAAGGTTCGGTAAGCCCTTTTGATTACTTCTTTTTCTTGGGGTCCATGTCTCTAAATTGACACTCATGTCTTTAGGTGTAGACTTATGTACTAGTAGGGTTCTCCTTTCTTTTCTAAATCCTTGTCTTCGACCTTTGTTAAAGAGTTCAGGATCCCTATATGCTTGTCTTAAACTTGTAAATACTCTTATGAACGGTGTATCCATTCCTTGCAATCGTGTGTTAGTATGTATGTCTGTAGGTGTCATACCTCAAATCCTTCTCAGTTTCCTATGTACATGCTCATAGCTTCTTCAATTTCAGAAATCATGTTTCTCGTTTATTTCATGACCTAAGAGTTCATATGCTTGAACATCTTGTGAGTTGTGATAAACACCTTTATGTTAGGGAGAAGAAGATCCTTGTTTCACTATAAGATCAAGATTTGTTGTTCTTCTTCCACCCTTCATCCATGTTTATGTTATAGAGATTTGCTAAAAGTTTCGATATCTTTAGAACAGTGTGATTACTTTCCATTTGGATGTTTGTACCTCAAACCTTGATTTTGGAGCATTAAATACCTTGAGTTTGAGAGTTTATCTTGTAGAAATCTTTCCATCTAATCCTTGTAATAAGGGCCATACTTCCAATACTATGTCATGCCTTGCTTCTAGCTAGACAAGTACGGTATGCAAACCTCATGTTTCGTCTTACTTGTTTAGCATATATACTCACTGTGGAGACTACAAATAGGTTCTTTTATTTGATATAATTCATACCTTGATCCATAGGTTCCATATTTGGTGTTCTTAAAGAGCATTTAAAGTCACTATGAAAGGAGAACTGGCGACTGTCGACAGGCAACACATAGCTGTCGACAGACCCAGTCTCCAAGAACTTTAAAACAACTAGGACCGTTGCTAGCTGTCGACAGCCAACTTATAGCTGTCGACAGGTAGACACAGAACCAGAAAACTGAGCTCTGGCTGTTGCTATCTGTCGACAGCCACTTCCTGGCTGTCGACAGCTACTGTCCTGACATGTATTTCAGCAACATTTCATGGTGGAATTCTTGCTTAAACTTCATCCTAAAAGCCTAGCAAGTTACCCCATTATTTACATTGATATTTACTGCCATACAACAGTAAAGTTTACCCACATTGTGTACCTTAACCTCCCTTGGGTTATTCTTAAAATTGACAATTACGAGTAGTACTCCGATTGAGTCTATTCTCCAGTGTTCGGTAACTGAGTCTATAAAACCTGATCACCTGAGAGTTCATATGCTTCAACACCTTATGAGATGTGAATAATTTGTGATGACAATTGTGGATCTTCATCTTCTTGGGTTCTTATGTGATTTTAATCTTCCGAAGTTATTGGCTTTGAGTCATAACCCTGTCTCAACCAATTGTCTTTCTTATATTATTGAACTCCGAGCAACTTTGTCACCAAGATATCTGTATTAATTCTCAATCAAAATTACCTTTGGATTTCCAATTTCTGTTATGCTCATGAAAAGAAATTTATGATATGAAGACAGTGCTCTCTTCAAAAGAGGGTTTAGGATCACTTGTGGTAGCACCATCCACTTGTGATCAGCTGAGGGCGACAGTTTGTAGGTAAATCCAAGTCAATGGACTGACGATGGTGGGTAATAAACCCCGTTCTTGCGCAATGAACAAGATCCAAGGTGTTGGAATCGCCTAGGCACTGAGGATGTATTTACGTCTATTTAGTAACCTCTTGAGAGCAGTGATGCTTGTCAAGTTCATTTCCAAATCAAGTTATGGTCTGAATTCTGAAAGACAAATATGACTCTTATTCTGTAATTTGTTTGAGCTCATTATGAAATCAATTTGAGCTATATATTTCTGTTAAGTATGAAATTCATGAGCAAATGTGTTTTTGATCCATATATGCTTACTTTCACCTACTGAGTCCTTCCGACTCATGCCTTTGTTTCCTCCAACCCTTTCAGATTGAATGTGAAGGTAACCTCAGCTGCAAATGATTCGAAATTCCGCTGCTGAAGAAGAAAGGAAGAAAGAATAGCATAGTTTAATGACTCTTTAGAGATTTTGTTGTACTATTAAAGGTCTAGAAGAGAAAGTTTGATTTTGTGTAGATAATGGGTGTTGATACTAAGTTACTTTGTTGAGGTATAAAATGTCCAAAGATGCCTAGTTTGCTAGTCTTGGGCACTACATAGATTTGTCAGCCCATAACGAAGTTTGTTAGTGTAACCCCTCTTCCGATCAAGAACTATGTGATATGTGATATGTATATGTGTGTGTGCGGTAGGAGGAGGGTGTTACAGAGGTGGTATCAGAGAAAAGTCAATTGAGGATCCAAATACTATAGAGTTATTGGTCTTCCACATCCTGTAGTGACCTGTGAGGATGGGTAGAAAGCCTGAGGTTAAGCTAGATAAGTAAAATTGGATATAGATTATCTTGTGTATAGAATGAATTTCTAGAGATTGTGTATAGGTATTGATCAATTAAAACTTAAGAGGCCAAGACTATGATCAAATCAAATGAAACAATGTAGTTAATTCACATCAAACCACATAAACCAAGCAAATTTTTTTAAGGTAGTTCAATTCTTGTATGGAATCCAATTCTTGGATGGAGATAAATCGGATCCACTAAATGTTGTCAACCATGTTTGGAATTATAGGAACACATAGAAGAGTCTTCTGAGATGTTGTAATACAAATTTATGGAAGTTCAACCTATAACTGTCGACAGATAGAACCCATCTGTTGACAGGTATCCTGCTTCCAGAACCCAGTCAATGCAGAATCAGCAATAGCTGTCGACAGATGGCTTTCACCTATCGACAGATATTCCTCGCCTGTCGACAGCCGACTCTGGTCTGTCAACAGATAGTATCAGACCCCAGAAACTGGTTATGGGAAGATAGTATCTGTCGACAGCCACTTCCTAGCTGTCGACACATACCAGTATGTGATGAACTAATCCTTCTTCAGTCAGAAGTGTCAGCAGGTTCAATCAGAAGTGTCAGCAGGAACCCTGTAAGACTGAAACTCATACCTTATTTACATTCCATATCATTTAAGTAAATGTTATAATTATTACATGTAAACAAGGAAGTACCCCCCATTTGAATCTAATAAAAATGTCAGAAAAATCATATCTCTTACCAATAAAAAGTCAACTCTCCCACCGAAGAAGAAAAACGTGATTTTGGCGATTCCATCAAAATAGCGTCTTTCTAATTTCTTACGAGTTGGCCTACCTGAAAGTCTCATAATTCAAATAAACCTAGTAGAATGCTAAGAATCCAAGGTCCGGTGAAAAATGATAAACACACATATGACTTCTCTAAGGGAGCCCTCTCCTACTAAAGCAAAGTCAACCTGCTTATTCCTTATTTTACATTAATATGACTTTTACATTGATATGTTATTATCTCTAACTCTAAATAAGAATTAGTAAATGAATGGTTCAATCGATCGTATAGATTTCATGACTGCCCTCTTGATATATTCTTCCGTTGACTTTCCCATTTTCTTGGATTCTAAATTATTATACCACTAAGATGAATCATTTAATCATGGAAGTTAATGTATCAAGTAACTAGGTGCACACAATAACAATTGTATTAATAGTATGAATTAGAAAAGCTGAGATTTAAATTACATGATTGATTAACCAAATTTAAATTCGTTTGCTCAGCCCAACGTGATAGGAGAAGAAACACGTTGGAGAGAGATTCCATGAACAACTTTGCTCAGTCCTTGGTGCGAATAGTTCCAGTTGGTAATCAAAGGAAAATGAAACTGTATTAAAATTGAGAAGTAAAAATCTCCAAGAAATAGTGAGCATTAAAATATCTATACGGAAAAGAACAGTTCCCTCCAATAAAAGAGAAACAACTGATAAAAGATAGTGAAGCGGAATAAGATCAAGAAGACAAATAAGCAAGAGAATGTCAAGGCACAACCTAAGGAAGTTTGTGCATATTGTCACAAACCAGGCCATGTCAAAAAAAAAAAAGAGACTATTGGCAGAGACTAGGAGCATGTTGGAAGTGCAGAAGTCTAAATTATTGAATCTCAGAATATCTTGTACACTCTCAAAACAATGACAAAAGTTCAGGAAGACCTTAAGCCATAAGGATAATGGACTGAAGTTATTGAAAGTAATTTTTATGTATAAGTCAATAGGACTAGAATATAATGAGAAACACTTGAGTTTAGTTTTTACAGCATGTCAAAGTTTAGTGAATTTTGCCAACCCATGTCATTTGGTAAGGTTGAATTGTGGAGTTCTGTACTAGAAACTTTACGAGATAAATAAAATCTTTGTTGATTATCATCATATTCTCAATACTCATCATTCTCGTCATGCCTTATTACCCCTTTCCAAGAGAATATGTATTCATATAACCCTCTAAAGATTAAGGTTATTCCTTAGTGGGGAGACTTTAAGTATAATATGCTATTAACAAGGATCTACTCAATACATAATACCCTATTACCAGAAATAAAGAACATAGTGAAGGTTGCATCTAATTGAACTTATGATCGCAAGATGGCTCTTTGATAACTAGAAATGCTAATATTCAGATCCCCATCAACTGACGATGTCATAATAACAAATGATATAGAGGGTATATACATCATATGGCATAGTAAACATGACAAGATTGGTAAGACTAATCTAGAATAAATAAAATTTAAAAGGTTGAAAACTTAATTTTGTGATCCTTCCCAAACTAGTCATGGAGTTTGGAGGACCAAACTCTTTTTAGTGGGGGAGAGTTGTAACACCCCGAAAATTCTATTTACTAGAAAACTATGAATAATTAGATTATTAAATATAACCACAATCATGATATATAATTAACACTAATTTAGGATTAATTTATATTAGTAAATACTATTCTAGTAACGTATTTAGAAGTGCGCGCTCCCACAGGGCGACATCGGAAAACTATAACGAAATAAAAATTCGAGAACACCATAATTCTTAGAAAAATATGGGGATATCAAAAATGTAAATATCCAGATTTATGGACGTGCGGACTTCAAAGTTAAGCATATGCGACTATTTTCCGGGTGATTTTTCACCTAGTGTAAAATAAAATCTAAAAATTAAATAAAATCACCATAATTTGTAAAACCATCATATTAGGCTATGGTTGAAATTTTAAGACAAATGTATACCATTTGAACATGTTTACATCAAGTTTAATGGGTTAGTTGAATTTTAGGCTAATTACGGTGGCCATTTTTCTAGGAATTTCTGATTGCTTACGTATGAAGCTTGGGAAAGGTCAGTGCTTATGAGGGGAGAGGTTAACACGATATCACCTTATGTGTATGGTTATAAGGCTGCATGGTAAATGTGTAAGCTGTAAAAACTAAATGGTTTTTATAGCAACACGTAGGGGTTTGGCGTGTCATCTTGTAAGGCATGTGTAGGAGGCTATAAAAGCACCCCAAAGGGCATCGTACTCACCTTCCCATTCCTGTTCTTGCACCCACCCTTATTCACGTAGTGTTCCTTGCTGCTGGAGCTACTTTCACCAAGAGGAGTTACTGTTCTCTCTTCTCGCACCTTGTTCCTATTCGAGCTATTGCTAGAACTCTTGCTAGAGCTGTGCTAGGAGTAGTTGGGAAGCCAGAATAGCAGTGCTGGGAGGTGTTGTTGCTAAGCAGCAGTCCACTACAATTGCTTATTCCTCTACTTGTGGGCATTTCTTCATCTTCTCCAAGCTAGGTAGGATTCTTTTCCTTCCTCTCTTACTCTTACCCCTGAACATACTATAAAACTTATTGTTTAGGTGTTCAAGTTTTCAAGCTCTTGTCTGATTTTTGTAAGTACCTCTAGAAGCTTGTGTGCATCAAGTGTTGTTGTAGGATTCACTCTTTCTTCTTGTCTTCCTCTCTTGCTTCTCCTTCCTTTAAAGTCTTGGAGTTCAAGCATCCACTTTGATCTTGCATTGTCATAAGGTTCGGTAAGCCCTTTTGATTACTTCTTTTCCTTGGGGTCCATGTCTCTAAATTGACACTCATGTCTTTAGGTGTAGACTTATGTACTAGTAGGGTTCTCCTTTCTTTTCTAAATCCTTGTCTCCAACCTTCGTTAAAGAGTTCAGGATCCCTATATGCTTGTCTTAAACTTGTAAATCCTCTTATGAACGGTGTATCCATTCCTTGCAATCGTGTGTTAGTATGTATGTCTGTAGGTGTCATACCTCAAATCCTTCTCAGTTTCCTATGTACATGCTCATAGCTTCTTCAATTTCAGAAATCATGTTTCTTGTTTGTTTCATGACCTAAGAGTTCATATGCTTGAACATCTTGTGAGTTGTGATAAACACCTTTATGTTAGGGAGAAGAAGATCCTTGTTTCACTATGAGATCAAGATTTGTTGTTCTTCTTCCACCCTTCATCCATGTTTATGTCATAGAGATTTGCTAAAAGTTTCGATATCTTTAGAACATTGTGATTACTTTTCATTTGGATGTTTGTACCTCAAACCTTGATTTTGGAGCATTAAATACCTTGAGTTTGAGAGTTTATCTTGTACAAATCTTTCCATCTAATCCTTGTAATAAGGGCCATACTTCCAATACTATGTCATGCCTTGCTTTTAGCTAGACAAGTACGGTATGCAAACCTCATGTTCTGTCTTACTTGTTTAGCATATATACTCACTGTGGAGACTATAAATAGGTTCTTTTATTTGATATAATTCATACCTTGATCCGTAGGTTCCATATTTGGCGTTCTTAAAGAGCATTTAAAGTCACTATGAAAGGAGAACTGGCGTTTGTCGACAGGCAACACATAGCTGTCGACAGACCCAGTCTCCCAGAACTTTAAAACAACTAGGACTGTTGCTAGCTGTCGACAACCAGCTTATAGCTGTCGACAGGTAGACACAGAACCAGCAAACTGAGCTCTGGCTGTTGCTATCTGTCGACAGCCACTTCCTGGCTTTCGACAGCTACTGTCCTGAAATGTACTTCAGCAACTTTTCATGGTGGAATTCTTGCTTAAACTTCATCCTAAAAGCCTAGCAAGTTACCCCCTTATTTACATTGATATTTACTGCCATACAATAGTAAAGTTTACCCACATTGTGTATCTTAACCTCCCTTGGGTTATTCTTAAAATTGACAATTACGAGTAGTACTCCGATTGAGTCTATTCTCTAGTGTTCGGTAACTGAGTCTATAAAACCTGATCACCTGAGAGTAGGGGTGTCAATGGATATGTTAGATCCGAAAATCCGATCCGGAGACTAAATCCGGATTCGGGTCGTATGCTCTGATCCGAAAAGACGATTTCGGGGCGCTTCTCCCTGCTCCGAAACCCTCAACCCCGGGTTCCATTCTGGGGCTCCCCGATCCGAAGATGGCCAACACTGTCGTCACCGCCTCTCAGCCTCTGCACCCAGTCGTCCTCTCCCAAAAACCCCAGGCGTTTGATAACACTTAAAAACCCGGTCGTCCTCTCCCGAGCAGCGGCGGCGTGCGATGTCGGCGTTTTTGCGCTCAGCTCCGAAGGGGGCGCAACTTTTTAACGCTCCAAGTGCAACCGGCGGCGGTCTCTCTCTCTATCTCTCTCTCTCTCTCTCCCTTGCTCTCCGGATGAGCAGATCGGGCTGAGGACGGGATGGCGAGGCGGACGCACACCACCGCAGTGGGGGGGTCCCCTGTGACGAGCTGTCAGAGCTCGGCGCCGGCCAGAAGGAGGGCTGGCTCACCGACTCCCCTCTCCTGGCTGCCCTCCACTCCCGCTACCTTGCCCTCGCCGATGCCTCCCTCGCCTTCGTCCTCGGATGGGAGTACCGGCAGCCCTCCTCTGCGGCGCTCCCGGTCAAGATCCGGCCTTCCCTCTCCCCGTTCGGGGGGAAGATCACGGTCGTCGAGTGGATCGCGGTGGACGACCTCCTAGCCCTCGCCCTCGGCACCTCCGATGGTTATCTCTTCCTCTATTCGCAGGAGGCCGATCTGATCCACAAGCATGTCGCTGTCCGTTCTTTCTTGGTCGAGATTTCGACAATTTGGATTATGTCTGCACTGTTTGGTTGCTCAATATATAGCAAAACGTTTCCATCTTGCAGTTTGTGTACCCGGGTCCTGTGCTGAGGTTGCTATTCCAAGAGATCGAGGACAAGCTTCTGGGCGATAGTTTCTCTTACGAACTCTGTGTTGTTATGCCCGGTGTGATTGCACGCTTCGATGGCTCAGATATCAAGGTCTAATCTGCTTCATCTTCCTGTTCTTCATGGTTCCGATTCAGAAGGATTTTAAGTTTGTTCTTACATTACGGCGTTGACGGCGGCGAACAGGACAGCAACGGCGGTGGGGGGTGAAGGCAGCAGCGGCGGTGGCGGCCCCTAGCAGCGACAATGGCAGAGGTCCCCGACAAGAGGTGGAGCCTTATTTTGGGTAACGATCCGAACCCGATCCGAACCCGGATTCGAAATATGATCAAAATTCAGATCCGGATCGGATCCAGATCATGTAGTTTCGGATTCGGATTCAGATCACCAAAGATCCGACCCGGATCCGATCCATTTACAGGGCTACCTGAGAGTTCATATGCTTCAACACCTTATGAGATGTGAATAATTTGTGATGACAATTGTGGATCTTCATCTTCTTGGGTTCTTATGTAATTTCAATCTTCCGAAGTTATTGGCTTTGAGTCATAACCCTGTCTCAACCAATTGTCTTTCTTATATTATTGAACTCCGAGCAACTTTGTCACCAAGATATCTGTATTAATTCTCAATCAAAATTACCTTTGGATTTCCAATTTCTGTTATGCTCATGAAAAGAAATTTATGATATGAAGACAGTGCTCTCTTCAAAAGAGGGTTTAGGATCACTTGTGGTAGCACCAGCCACTTGTGATCAGCTGAGGGCGACAGTTTGTAGGTAAATCCAAGTCAATGGACTGACGATGGTGGGTAATAAACCCCGTTCTTGCGCAATGAACAAGATCCAAGGTGTTGGAATCGCCTAGGCACTAAGGATGTATTTACGTCTATTTAGTAACCTCTTGAGAGCAGTGATGCCTGTCAAGTTCGTTTCCAAATCAAGTTATGGTCTGAATTCTGAAAAAGAAATATGACTCTTATTCTGTAATTTGTTTGAGCTCATTATGAAATCAATTTGAGCTATATGTTTCTGTTAAGTATGAAATTCATGAGCAAATGTGTTTTTGATCCATATATGCTTACTTTCACCTACTGAGTCCTTCCGACTCATGCCTTTGTTTCCTCCAACCCTTTCATATTGAAGGTGAAGGTAACCTCAGCTACAAATGATTCGAAATTCCGCTGCTGAAGAAGAAAGGAAAAGAATAGCATAGTTTAATGACTCTTTAGAGATTTGTTGTACTATTAAAGGTCTGGAAGAGAAAGTTTGGTTTTGTGTAAATAATGGGTGTTGATACTAAGTTACTTTGTTGAGGTATAACCAAAATGGTAGGCTAACCTATATTTCTCCTTGGTGAACAAACCGCCGTGCTAGACCAAGTCAAATCCCTTAGCCAGCAAACCAAAATGGTAAGCTATACCCTTTATTGGTCAACAAACCACAATGGTCGACCAAGTCAAATCTCTTAGCCAACAAACCAAAATGGTAAGCTATACCCTTTCTTGGTCAACAAACCACAATGGTCGACTGAGTTAAAACCCTTAGCCAGTAAACCAAAACGGTAGGCTATACCCTTTCTTGGTCAACAAATCACGATGGTCGACCGAGTTAAAACCCTTAGCCAGCAAATCAAAATGGTAGGCTAACCTAAGTTCCCTTGGCCAACAAACCACCATGGTAGGCCAAGTCAAAACCTTTAGCCAGCAAACCAAAATGGTAGGCTAACCTATATTTCCCTTGGTCAACAAACCACAAAGGTAGACCAAGTCGTATATCCTTTAGCCAATAAACCACAAAGGTAGGCTAAGTCATGCCTCTCTTGGTCAACAAACCACGATGGTAGGCTAAGTCAAAACCTTTAGCTAGCAAACCAAAATGGTAGGCTAACCTATATGCCCTTTGGTCAACAAACCACAAGGGTAGACCAGGTCAAATGCTTAGTCGACAAACCACAATGGTAGGCTAAATCCAAATCACAAATTCTATAACTAAATGCCCTGGAGTCCAACCCTGGACCCCAAGCTTAAAAAAAAGGGACTAAAAATAGAGATGTCCCGACAAACTTGTTCACTCCCCAAAAGGAGTACCCAAGGGCAAAAAAGTCTAAAATCCGGCTGATGTGAAAACCCGCGAGGGCGCCTCAGGCAAAAGTGGATTACCCCTCAACGTGAAAACCCGAAAGGACACGTTAGAAAAAGCTAGAGGGGGCCAGCTTCTGCGAAAACCCGAAAGGGCGCGGGAGTCGATAATGTGAAGAAAAAAAAAGAGAAGAGAAAAAAAAAACATCACTTGTCAAGTTATATCTTTCTCAGCCAGCAAACCAAAATGGTAGGCTGAGCTATGTTTCTCTTGGTCAACAAACCATAATGGTAGACCAGGTCATACCCTTTCAGCCAGCAAACCAAAATGGTAGGCTAAGCCATATATTTGCCTCCTTTAGCCAACGAACCAAGATGGTAGGCTATGATTCTTTCGGTCAACAAACCACAATGGTAGGCCAGGTTAAAACCCTAGCCAGCAAACCAAAATGGTAGGCCAACCCGTATCCCTTAGCCAGCAAACCAAAATGGTAGGCTAACCTGTGTCTCTCCAAATAATTTTTCTATGCCCAAAATCCTAAATGGGTCATTAGAGAATATTGTTTAAAGTATAACTACTATTTTTATGAAATTTTTATATGTGTTTATACACATGCAATAGTGATGCGTACCTTTTTAACTAGTTTTGAATTTATTAATTGATAAAATTTCAATTTATCTCTATTTTTATATTAATGAATTTTTCGGGGTACTACAAAGATGAACAAATCACTAGTTGCATGAATAGGTCATTTCATTAAAGAGCAATTAGAATAACATTCATGTAGTTATAGCTTTTACATGGGTTGACTGCTTTTAAGCCATTGACATACCTCATGCATTGACCAGAACCAAGACTAGCAAACCATGAACTCTATACCACATAAAATAGGTCTCGGATAGGTCTTAAAATCCGCATCGGACACAGTCGACGCATTTCATAACGCAGTGTACAGTTAGAACACGACTACCCTGTAAAGACTCAAATCGTGACGGACTATCCCGTCGCCTTCATCCTTGAGTCATGACGGTTTACCCCGTCACGTTCATGAGATGTATTCAAAGCAATAATATAAAAATCGTGTGAAAACATGAGCGGGAAACTTGGCCGAATCGCGACAGGGGTTCACGTCGCGTTTCATGCAGGCCCTGAAAACCATGCAGCGCACAGTTTGAGGCGTCAGAATGGTCATGTCACAGCCTAAATCGTGACTCACCATGCATTAACATTTCAGATGAACACATAAGACTCGTACGTCATGTTCATGCATGCAAGAACGCGACGTCTGGTCCCGTCGCGTTTTGGGTTCTTGCCCGAAAACGTAGAAAATAGACACACGATGCATGCAACGCTTATAACTCCTAATCTAGGGCTCATGGGGCAAAAGTGTACACATGAAACTTGTTGGGAACATGAAATAGAAGAGAAATATGGTTTTGGTTTCATGAAATTTGGCCGCGGGATGCGTGAGAAATTGACAGGAATGTGAAACACTGTTAAAATGCGCGACTTTGGCAAAATGTTTAATACTCGAGATATACTGAGTGAAAATCGATGAAATCACTTGCACATGAAAGTAGACTCGATGCTCTACACATTGGTATAGGATTTATTTATATTTGGCCTGAGATTATCTACCTTTTGGGTTGATGAAGTCCCTTTTTTCCAGAAAACCCTCGTTCAGACCACTTGGAGGAGAATGCTTACTACACCCGATCTACTAGATGAAAAATAGGCAAACTAGTGGGGTTAGGATCTAGACTCGACCCTCTTTCCAGGGGTATAAGTCTTGGATGGTTTGGTGAAGGATTGTCCTACCTTAGGTCGACTCCAAGAAGAGCACTCTGCACAGGTCGATGCAGAACGCAGTAGAGAAGAAAGCTCTGAGTTGGGTGCGATTTCCTCCTCTTCTTGTGCTCAAGAACAGCCTCCCATGACCCCAACAATGTGTAAATTCATCCCTTATGGTTTCATGGCATGTATATATACATCTTGGGTGTTTTAGAAGTCCCATTGGGTGAAGGAAAGGGGCAAGGTGAGGTTTTGGCCTTCCACCTTCCATAATTTGATGATTTCTCACCCCAATAGAGTGTGTGAGGCTTTAGGAAACCTCCCACCATGGTTAGCCACGAAATTGGGTTGCCAAGAAAGCCTAATTGCCTTAGAATTTGCCCTAATTACCTCCTCCTAATTTCAGCTCAATTAGGGTCACGAATTTCTATGTATTTTTCTTGCTCCATTTTGTTCTTGGGCCAAAAATGATCCATTGACCCAATTCTGATAATGGGTCATCAATACATGATGTTGGAAGTCTCTCCAACATGATTATTTAATTTATGTTAGTGTTATATTTCTGTGTTAACGGTTTTCCGACTTAGTTTTCTAATTTGGATAATTAGTCACATTGTGACGCACACTTGGTCAATCGGATTTTTCGTTGCATGAATTTCTTCGTGGAACATTTAAGGATAATGTTTGGGGTTGATT
Source organism: Colocasia esculenta (assembly GCA_014218235.1). Lineage (NCBI taxonomy): Eukaryota > Viridiplantae > Streptophyta > Magnoliopsida > Alismatales > Araceae > Colocasia > Colocasia esculenta. Next base: position 101,940,806 of record CM024762.1, read on the forward strand.
TATAATTTTTACGGAATTTTTCGATGTGTTCTCTCATGTACGATAGTGGTACGTAAGTTCTACCCTTTCGATAATACGGAAATTATTTATTTCCATTTATTTAAAATTTTATTTTACTGAATTTTATGGGGTGCTATAATTTCAGATTGTTTTCTCCCCTTTTTTGTCATTAAGCAAAAAAGGAATAAGCAAGTAGAAGAGAAAATAGGAAGAGAGACAAAGAGAAATGGAAGCCAGGAGATAGTATCCATTAGTGAGGGTTTGAGATGTAGAAGGCAGGAGATAGAAGGGAAGCGGGTGATAATCTGCCAATCTTGGACTTCCTACTCTTCAAACCTGTGTCTCTCTTGGTCAACAAACCACAATGGTAGACCGAGTCATATTCTTTAGCCAGCAAACCAAAATGGTAGGCTATGCCTCTTCTCTGGTCAACAAACCAATAATGTAGACCAATTTATGCCCCCCTAGTCGACAAACCACAATGGTAGGCCGGGTCCTATTTCTATTAGCCAACAAACCTCAATGGTAGGCTAGACTATACCCTGCTTAGCCAGCAAACCACAATGGTAGGCTAAATCCAAATCACAAATCCTATAGCCCAAGGTCCCGTAGTCCCGCTCCGGATCCCAAGCTTCAAAAAAAAAAAAAAAAAATGGGACTAAAAATAGAGATGTCCCAACGGACTTGACTGCTCCTCAAAAAGGAGTGTTCAAGGGTAAAAAGGCCCTAAACCCGACTGAGGTGAAAACCTGAAAGGGCGCCTCAGATAAAAATGGGCAACCCCTTGGTGTGAAAACCCGAAAGGGGGCACCGGAAAAAGTTAAAGGGAGCCATCTTTGGCAAAAATCCGAAAGGGCGCTTGAGATGGTAATGTGAAAAAAAATGAAATGAAATAAATTTCTCTAAAGGGGAAGGAAATACTGCTCGAACTCATGGGTAAGCAAGACCAAAACCCTTACTGCCCTCATCAACGAGGGAACATATGAGTCGTCAATGATGAAATAACCCTTGCGCTCACTACTAGTTAGTGGGCAATATAAGGGACTGTAGCCGAGACGACAATGATCATGCCCCCCCCCCCCCCCCCCCCCTCTGATGAAACATGAGGAGGCTCAACCCGATATGGAAAAAAAGAAAAGAAAGAAAAAGCCAGAAGACGGTGACTCCACAAATCCTCCATAGGAAAGGGAGTCACTCTCACTGAGGAAAAACCAGCAAGCAAATGGGTCACACGTGTCAAGCAATCCAAATATGAAGCAACCGTTGAACAAAGCCAAGAAGGCCAGCCTCAGCAGCAGAATCCCACATCAAATCTTGGATAATGCCAGAAAAACAGGATTCAAGAGGAAGCTGTCAAATCTAATCTCGATAAAAGCCAAGAAGGCAAGTCTCGAAAGGAAAGTACCAAATCAAGTCGAAGGGTAAAGCCAGAAAAGGCAAACTTTATCGACCAAATATCAAAGCAGCCGTTGAGCAAAACCAAGAAGGTCAACCTCAGCAACGGAATCCTCCATCAAATCTTGAACAAAGCCAGAAAAGACAAAATTCAAGAGGGAGATGTCAAATCAAATCTCGAGAAGAGCCAGGAAGGCAAGTCTTGAGAGAAAGGTATGAGATCAGGTCGAAGAGCAAAGTCAAAAAGGCAAGCCCCATCGGCCAAATGATAAGCCGTTGAGCGAAGCCAGAAAAGCAAGGCTTAGCAACTGCGCCCCTACCTAACCTTGATCAAAGTCAGAAGACAATTCTCAGGAGAAAGCTCAAATTAAGCCGTTGAGCAAAGTCAGAAGACAAGTCTCATCGGTCAAATCTCCAATCAAATCGAGTCCTCGAGCGAAGCCAGGAAGGCGGGTCTCGGAAGAAGGATATCAAGATAAAGCTCCCGAGTAAAGTTAGAAAGACAAGGCTCGAATAAAGAAGGTTGAAGTCAGCTCTAAGCAAATCCATGTAGCGACTCTTCAATGAAACTCACCTGTAGAGTTGACCTGGTGGAGCGAGTCCATGTTACTTCTCTAAAGTGATGTGCGCTCTCCTAGGTCCTCTTGTGGGAACTCTTGAGTTGAAAAAATATGAAAAAATATGTGGGTAATGGGAGCTAATAGCTCAGTGCAAGAAGCATAGAAGGTTTGATCGTCGGCCCAAACTACAACAATAAATTGTTGTCCAAGTTGCCGGTGATGTTGCACAACTGTTGAAGCACATTACTGTGGTTTTCAACCCAATTCCCCGCCAAGTCATTAAGACTAGGGGTAAGATTGAAAATCGCCACGGGACGTCTGCCTTCGTCATCGACTTCGGCACACATTCCGTGGGGGGCATTTGTTGACACAAAAAAGTTAACAAAGAAAACACCCCCAAAAAACCAGCTGGACACCCCTTGCAGGGGTATTCGTGCACAAGAACCACCCCCTGCGGGGCCAGAACACCCCCTGTGGGGGTGTGCTCCTGTGCGGACACCCCCTGTGGGGGTGTGCTGCGCGCAGACACCCCCTGTGGGGTGCCTGGACACCTCCAGGGGCCCTCCGCAGCCCCTATTCAGCCCTCCGCAGCCCCCCCAGCAGGGGGGCTTTTGTGCCAAAACCCCAAGGGGCCGCAACACCCCCCTTGGACCCTCAAACCCCTATAAATAGGGGGTCAAGGCTATGAAGAAAGTGTTGCTCAGATAGCAAGCCCAGAGGGGGGGGGTGAATGGATTGCTTAAAAATTCTTTTAGTAGAAATTCCTGTAAATGAAACAAACTAGACAGACAACACTAAGATCAATAGTTAGGGTTAGTGTTAATCAAACCAAACAAGCAAGCACAAAGACAACAAGAAATTTTATTTTGGTTCGGACCTCCTATCCCAAGGAGTTCTACATCCAGTCCCCAAGCAACCACTTAAGATTCCACTATACAAGGGTACATCCCCCCTTAAGGGCACTTACACATTCAGCTGCAGTTGGCCTTCTCTTCTCAACTAGAAGATGAAAAACACCACCTGCACCAACAGGTCTTCTCTTCACACCAGAAGAGGATCAACTAAAAGGAATACGTTGTATGAAGAAGGCCCCAAGACCAAGCTTATAAACACTTGTTTGATCTGAGGCGAAGTCTGAGAGACACTAGATGATTATAAGATGACTCTCTCTCAGAACTACGCAAGCTCTCAAGAACACATGCACTATTCTCACAGAGAGCTAAGAGCTACTGATGGTTGGATTGGACGAGCTAGCTCTTGTTGTTCTTTAGGTGACTGGAGTTTCAAGCTTCTCAAGGTTCAAAGATTCGAACTGTCTAACTTACTTTTTTGCATGGAGTCACCAGCCTTCTATTTATCTTCTTTGCAATAATTTTGACCGTTGTAGTATCCGTTGAGATATCCATTGTCTCACAGCTTCGTGCATTAAAGAGACTGGTCCGAAGCAAGGAGTAGGTGAACCTGAAGCCATTAATGCTTGGATTGACACTTACACCTTCAAGGAAAGATTGTCTGAATCTTCTGTCCTTTTTGTTAGGTTGACAACTCCATCTTTGACGTGCGTTTATACAAAAGTCCTGCATATAATAAATGCTGACACCTAGATAACTTTTCTTTGTCTAAATTGTCAGTCAACATTAGTAGTCGTGCAGTATGAAGATACACCAAAAGGGAATGTTATTATGTCATCACATAAATCAAGACTTTATGTGACAAGTGAATTAAGCAAGGATATCGTGTGGAAATATTGTACTAACACAATAAATGATCAAGATCTTATGATACAATAAGATGGGCGGGAAGGATTTTTGAAATCCACAGAGTTTCGAGCATATACATATTTAAATATTATAAGGAATGAAAATATGAAGATAAAGCAAGACTGTTCAAGAGCTATATAAATTTATTTGAAAGTAAAGAACATTCTGTATAGAAATGATATTGATATTAAATCGATGATATAATCATGTGAGAATGTAATCCATGTTGAGACCAAGTCGATGTGAACATAATCCATGTATTAATGAAATGAAATCGATGTTCTGTACAAAGTTGTTACATAACAGAAATTGATGAGCAGATGAAATCGTTGTTTCAATAGAATCGATGTTTGATAGATGGTCGTTGTAGAGATGAAATCGTTGTAGCAACCAAATCGTTGTTTCTATGATGAAATCATTGTTTTAATGATGAAATCGTTGTTTAAGTGAAATCGATCATGGAATCGTTGTTTTAAGGAAGAAATCGTTGTTGTGCTCAAATCGTTGTTTAAGTAAAAGCGAATCGTTGTTTTGAGTAAATCATTGTTTAAGTAGGCAAATCGTTGTTGCGTTCAAATCGTTCTTTAAGTGAAAGCAAATTGTTGTTTTGATCAAATCGTTATTTAAGTAAAAGCAAATCGTTGTTTCGATCAAATCATTGTTTAAGTGAAAGCAAATTGTTGTTTCGATCAAATCGTTATTTAAGTGAAAGTAAATCATTGCTTCGATCAAATCATTGTTTAAGTGAAACTGTTTCGATCAAATCGTTGTTTAAGTGAAATCGTTGTGAGATGGAAATCGTTGTTTTACTTATGAAATCGTTGTGAGACGGAAATCGTTATTTAAGTGACTTACAGAATCGTTATGGAGATCGAATCATTGTTTCTATAAAATAATCGATGTGTACTTAGACAAAATATATGCATTTGAACTTACAGCAGTGTGTGAGGCTAACTTACAGGTTTGCTAGATTTATTTTCTGTGGATAAACTTTAGAAATAGTTGTTAGAAAGTATTTTACAAGATTTTGTTTATCACCAAAAATTACATATATAATTAATGATAAATTTTATATGGAGATAGACTGATCATCAATCTCCCCCTTTTTGGTGATGACAAAACATAGAAAATTGCATATATAGAAAGAATTGAAATTTTCTTAATTTAATTTTTAGGGTATGTCTTTCAGAATAGTTTCTCCCCCTTTTTGTCATTAAGCAAAAAGAATTAAATGAACAGAAGAGAAAATGGAGATAGACAAAGATAAATGGAGCCAAAATATTAGATTGAATTACTTAATGGGGATCAGAAATGTAAAAGGCATGAGATAAAAGAGAGGCATGGCGAGTAATTATGGGCCAGGCCTGGAGTTCCTGCTCTTCAAAGTGGTTCTTAAAAACACCCCAAGAGATATTGTAGGAAGGCCCCATGTCTGGAAGAAGTCTTTGGATGTGGAGCTGCCTCTGAGCTTCAATGAAATTCGCATATTCATCCTTGCCAAAGAAGGATATGTACAAGCTAGTAGTTCCAAAACTAGCATGTTGTAGAAATTTTTCGATAGATATAGGGTAGAAAATCTTGTGCTGGTTCGGTTCCCTCTTCGGGGGTTCATAGACTTTGTAGCTTTCAATCTAAATGGAAAAAGGATCTTGAACTAAATTGATTGAGTTGAGGTCCAAGAATTCTTCAACAGAAAGAGAAGGTTTGCCGGATCTGATCAGAGAGGAGTTCAATGTGTCCAACTGCTGAGCAACTTGGTGATAGTGCTTCTCCCACTCAGGTGGTGAGAGCCTTTCACACTCAGACAGGAGGGGAGCAAGGACATCAGACTTGATAAAACCCTTGTGATACTCCCAGAATAGAAATCGGTGGAAGGCAAGAGGAGCTCCTTGTCGGACTATTATTCTGGCCATGACTCTAGCGAATCTTTCAAAGATAGAAGAACCCACATTAGAGTCCATGAGCAAGGAATGAAGCTTGGGGAGAAAGACAATCTCTGGCAACTTTAGGATAGCGAAATCCACTTGAAGGGAAGTGTTGACAGGGTTTTCAGTCCTGAGCAGTGCAATGGCTCCCCTGAACTGACCAAGTTGAATTTTGGCATTTTGTTGATAAACCGATAGTCTTGAAACATCTGGAAGTGCCGGATCAACTTGATTTCCCTCTGGATGAAGGGACCCCAAGTATTCCTATGGTGGATAGAAAACCACTCAGACATAGTAAGTTAGTGGTCTGAGGGTGGAAACCTGTCAGATCGAGCAAGCACATAATTCTTGTAGAGAGACTGATGGCCCCTAGCCCACTGGTCTTCAGTCTTAGATTCAACTATGGAGAAGATTTTAGACTGATCTGATTTGGATATTGGAGAGACAGGAAGAACAATAGTATGTTCGGTGAGATTAAGATGAGGGAGGCCAAAAATAGCAGCAAAGGTACACTTTTGTAAGAATTCACAATAGAGGGATCTCCTTCTATTTTCAACAGAAAGAGAGAACCAAAGAAGAAGGAATTGAGGTTCAGAAGAGAGAGCAAGTTGCTTAGAAAGTTTTCTCTTTTGGGGGGCAGGACTGGGAGAGCCTGTCCTGTGAACATGGGAGGACACAGACAGGATTGAGCAAAGAATTGCTTCTTCAAACTCATCTTTAATGTCCTGTATGATGTGGCCTTGAACACAAGCACCCTTCAGAATGATGGTGATGAAGGAGGGAAGAGTGGGTGGATGAAGAGAAGAGAATGAAGTAGGAGGAGGAGGTGCAGATGGTCCAGTAGATAATGGACCAGTAGATGAGGGACCAGTTGAGGATGATGCTAGAGGTGCCTCAAATCTTGGAGGAGGAGGAATTGCAGGAGAGGAAGTGGGTGAGGAGGAGGAGGTAGCAGGAAAAGGTGTAGGTGAGGAGATGTGTTTTGGAAGAGGCTTCTTGAAAGGTTCAGGTGCTGGTGGGGTAGAGAAGGATGTGGGTAGAGAAGAAGGAGCTGGAGTCTGAAGACTAGAAGGGACAGGAGGCTCTGGGGGCACAGCAACAACTTCTACAGGTGCTTGAGATCCAGCTGGCTCTGCCACTGACTCCACTAGCCCTGATGGCCCAACACCAACAACTTCAGCTTCACATGGCCCTGATGGCATTGGCTCCTCAACTTTTTGCCCTGATGGCCTGACTTCCTCTTCAGAAGGCCCTGGTGGCCGGATAACCTCTTCAGCAATTGGCCCTGATGGCTCTGATTCCTCAACAACTGGCCCTGATGGCCCAACCTCCTTGATGGCCTCAGAAGGCCCGGATTCCTTTGGTACATGTTGAGTGGGAGCAGGAGGGGCAGGAGAGGATAATTGCACCCTCACAAAGTCTGAAAGATTTGTCATTAACTACTTCATGCTGCCCAACTCACTTCTCATCTTCTAGAGCTCAACTTTAACTGCTCCAATCTCCTTGGCTTCAGTGCTCTGACTCAGAAAAATGGATTGAACTTCATATTATAGTGAGCACAAAATCTCCCCATGTACATTCAATCTATTGATGACAGGCTTCATGTGCACATGAATCCTCTTCTTCTTTGATTTGTGGTGTGCCTTCCCGGTGAGTAGAGGAATTCTGGGGGCAATACTCTTTTTCTTTCCACCTGAGCTGATAGTGGGCTCCACATCATCATCTGAAACATCTTCAACAACTCCTTCCTGAAATTGATCTGCAGGAGCACTAGCAGAAGGCTCCCCCTGAGTTGGAGCATCCTCCATCTGAACATCTGCTGTGTGGCCTGGTGCCACAACTTCCGGAGTAACTTCTTCCTGATTATCTTCCATAACAATGTCTGCAGTAGGAACACTGGGAATGTTTTCCATGAGAGTTTGTTCCTGCTCCCCCTCAACATGAGCAACAGTCTCTAAGATGACAGATTCTTCAATTGTAGGAGCAGGGACTGTAGAGGGGATCACTACTTCAGATGAATGCCCAACGGGCTCAATATGCTCAGGAGCTATTTCTTCAATCCTCCTCACAACTACAGGAGGTTCCTCAATTCTGACATCTGCTTCTACCTCTGCCTCTACCTCTGGGACTGGTTGAACTTCAGGAGCTTCACTGATGATGGTCTCTCCTTCTGCCACCGAGGTCTTGGTCCAAACGTTTCCCACTAGAGAGAAACCACTTTTCTTCAAGTTCCTGGACCGAATAGGCTAGCCCATCTTCTCCATCACTTCTCCTTTCAGGTCAATATCATAATCCTTGAAAATTCTGGTAAGCAACTAGGCATATGGAAGTAATACTGCCAATTTATTTTTCTTGTCCCATATCATCTCTACAGCAAACTTCATCCTCTCAATTATAACCTGAGCCATGTTGATGTCTTGATTTTGAATGGCCCAAAACATCATATCTGAATCTCCTTTTGGGCAAGTTGAGAAGGTGGTGCTCCTCAGCACCAAAATCTGACAGACTATAAAATGTAAAATTCTGTTGAATGCATTTAGCTGGTTGATGTCGATTTTTCCATCCTTCAATCTATACTCTGTTCTGATGATTCCTAGCCCTTTAGCATGAATATCCACTGAGTCCACCCCACTGTGACCGAATTTAGAGACATCAAATAGTCTTTCCAACAAATCATAGGTGATGAGAATGGATGTACCTTTTATAGTGGAAGAGAGGGACCCGTCTTCTTCTATTTTCAAACAAGTGTAGAAGGCTTTGGCTAGGTCTGGATAACTTGGCTCAAAAATAGTGAACATCTTTGTCCACTTCATCCTCTGAATGGCTTCCACAATGCTGTGCATCCCATGCTTCTCTAAATCTTCAATATCCACTGCCTTATTTCCGCAAAGCTTGATCCTGACAGCCGCTTACCGTTCCTGTTGATCCGCCGTGAGGAAGGAGACATTGTAACCACCTACACTGCCAGAACCCCAGAAGCGACCATGGAATCGAACAAGAAAGGTTTCTGGAGGATCGTGGGGAAGAGAGGAGTAGGAACCCTCAAGAAATTTGAGCAAGAACAGAGGGATTCTTCAAAACCTCACAGAGGGGATTTTGGAGTCGATGAGGGTTTCGCAAGCAAGCAAATCGAAGGAGATGAGAGAGAGAGATGAAATCGATGCGACAAGGATTTCAGACTTAACGACAGAACATAAAGTGGTTTTTTAAAAGGCCAGAGCATTAAGAGTGGATAACGACAAAAGAGGAGATGATTACACGAATAATAAATAATTGATCTTGAAACGCCATAGCAATTTATGATGCAAGCAATAAAGGATTTGCTTAAATTTTAGTGGGAGGGACAAGTATTATTCTGAAATTTTTTTATTATTTTAGTTACGTACAGATATATCTGTTACAAATTACACATGCCTAATTCCCTTCTAAGAGATGTAAATCTCTCTTCAGGTAAGGCTTTTGTAAAGATATCTGCTAACTGATTTAGAGTATCTATAAAGGAAATATTTATGTTACCATTCGCTACATAATCTCTAATAAAATGATATCTGACCTCTATATATTTCGTCCTGGAGTGCTGAACTGGATTTTTTGTGAGATTTATCGCACTTGTGTTGTCGCACAACAATGGGATGGTCTTGATGTGCAATCCATAGTCCTCAAGCTGTTGCTTTATCCATAGCAGTTGAGTGAAGCAGCTCCCAGCAGCTACGTATTCAGCTTCAGCTGTTGTTAGTGCTACTGAATTTTGCTTCTTTGAAGACCATGAATTCAAGCATCCTATAAGAAATTGACAACCACCACTGGTGCTTTTTCTATCTACTTTGCATCCAGCATAGTCAGCATTAGAATATCTAATTAAACTAGTTTCACATGATTTAGGATACCATAGTCCTAGGTCATGAGTTTTAGCTAAATATCTAAAGATTCTTTTAACAGATATTAGATGAGATTCCTTAGGATCATATTGATATCTTGCACACATGCATACACTAAATAAGATATCGGGCCTACTGGCTGTTAAATAAAGCAATGATTCTATCATACCTCTATAAAGTTTTTGATCAACTTTCTTACCTTCCTTATCACAGTCTAACCTGGTAGATGTGCTCATTGGAGTGGACAGTGGTTTGGCATTTTAAAAGCCAAATTTCTTTAAAGTTTCTTGGTGTATTTTGCTTGACAAATATGAGTTCCTTCATTGCCTTGCTTTATTTGCAACCCAAGGAAATAGTTGAGCTCTCCCATCATGCTCATCTCAAATTCTCCCTGCATGAGCTTCTCAAAATACTTGCACAAAGATTCATTAATAGAACCAAATATAATATCATCTACATAAATTTGCACAAGTAATATATTTTTATTATTTGATTTAATGAACAATGTGCTATCTACCTGTCCTCAGATAAAACTATGATTTAATAAAAATGTACTAAGTTTTCATACCATGCTCTAGGTACTTGTTTTAATCCATACAAAGCTTTATGTAATTTGAAAACATGATTTGGATAATCGAAATCATCAGAACCAGGTTGTTCTACATAGACTTCCTCATTTATATAACCATTTAGAAAAGCAGATTTTACATCCATTTAAAAAAGTTTTAAATCCAATGCACATGCATAAGCAAGTAAAATTCTAATAGCCTCTAGTCTAGCCATTGGTGCATAGGTTTTATCGAAATCTATGCCTTCCTCTTGGGAATAGCCTTGAGCAACCAGTCTAGCCTTGTTTTTAGTGATAACACCAGCTTCATCTAATTTGTTCCTGAACACCCATTTGGTGCCAATCATAGGATGATCTGATGGTCTCAGAACAAGGGACCAAACTTGATTTCTCTTGAACTGATTAAGTTCATCTTGCATGGTTAAAATTCAAGATTTATCAGACAATGCTTCATTGACTGTCTTCGGCTCTATTTGAGATACAAATACTAAATAATCACAAGGAATAATATTACCTCTTGTTCTTACCCCTGCGGATAGATCTCCGATGATGTTGTCTATAGGATGATCCTTTTTGTACCTTCATTCCTTTGGAAGATCATCATGAATAATGTCTTTCTGTTGTAGTTCTTCCAAGGGTGGATCTTCATTATCTTTGATAGTTGTTTCCTTCAGTTTCTTGGAGAGATTTTTTGCATTTTCATCATCACTATCGACTTCCTTTCTCAAGGAAGGGTTAGACTCGTCAAAAATAACATGAACAGTTTGTTCAATTAATAAACTTCTTTTATTAAAAACTCTATAGCCTATAGGTTTAGAAGTGTACCCCATAAAGATCCCTTCATCGGATTTGGGATCCAGCTTACCTATGTCTCTCTTACCATTGTTGTGAATGAAGCATGGGCATCCAAATGTTCTGAGAAGACTGATCTTGGGGTTCCTTTCCTTGTACAGCTCATATGCGGTCTTCTTCAGGATTGGTCTGATCATAACTCTATTGATAATATAACATGCTGTATTAATCGCTTCTGCCCAGAAGTACCTTAGAATGTTGTACTCAGATAGCATGGTCCAACAAGGTTCTATTCTTCCTCTCAGCTACTCTATTTTGCTGTGGTGTTCTAGCTACTGAGAAAATGTGTTCTATACCTTGATCATTACAAAATTCTGCAAATTTATAGTTATGAAATTCTCCTCCATGATTTGAACGAATACTGATGATACTGAACTTTTTATCCTTTTGAACTATTTTACGGAACTTCACAAAGCTTTCAAATGTGTCATCTTTATGCTCTAAAAATGATACCTATGTAAATCTTGAAAAATCATCAACAATTACAAATCCAAAGTTCTTTCCTCCAAGGCTGATAGTTCTCATTGGCCCAAACAAATCCATATGTAGCAATTCTAATGGTTTGGAGGTGGTGACTACTGTCTTTGATTTGAAGGAGGATTTTGCATGCTTCCCTTTTGCACAAGGTTCACATATACTGTCAAGTCTTGTGTTTATCTTCGGCAGACCTTCTACTAGCTAGATCATGTTTGATAAGTTTTCTTATTCCATCCAAGCTACAATGGCCTAACCTTCTGTGCCATAATTCATCATTCTGATCTTTATTTGCTACCAGAAAAATGTCTTGATCTTTAAGTTCTTCTAGATGCAGTACGTATAGGTTCTTTTCTCTGCTAGCTTCGAAGACAATTGCACCATCCTTAATGATTAAACACTTCGATTCCTAAAACTTGATCTGGTGACCCTTGTCGCATAGCTGACTAATGCTAATAAGATTGTGCTTGAGTCCTTTGACGCATAGAACATTTTCTATAAGGATTCTATCTTGACTTCCAATGGATCCACAACCAATTACTGACCCTTTTCCATTGTCGCAATAGGTGACTGTACCTTCTTCACTTTTGATGTGAGAGAACAGTTTCTTGTTACCTGTCATATGCCTTGAGCACCCGCTGTCAAGGTACCACTTCGATGCTCTAAGACTTCCTTGCAATAAATCAATGAGATTTAGGTACCCAAGTTCTTTTGGGTCCTGGTTGATTAGTTTCTTCACAATTTCTTTTGGGAATCCATTTTAGGTGTTTGGTTGTGCATGTTATTTTAGTGTGACTTAATTTGTTACAGTGTGTGCAACAAGGAATATTATTTATTATTCTATTTGGCTTATGGTTTTTATTTTTATTTATTTTGTAATCTGGATTTTGTTCAGCTACGAATTTTGGAGTTGGATAAATTTTAGGATGAATTACAGTTTCCTCATTTTCTGGTGGAGTATATCCTAAGCCATACTTCTTTTTACCTGATCTTCTTGCTCCTTTTAATATTAAGGAGGATTTTCCATTCGTAAAATTTTCAACTGTGGCCATTAAATATTCATTATCTTTTGTTAGTGTGTTAATTTCACTTTTAAGTTTGATTGTGGTTTCCTAATTTTCTAAGTTTGATATCTTTTCATTTTTATTCTTTAAATCTTCATGTAACAATTCATTTCTTCTTTTTAGTTCTGAAATTTGTTTTTCTAATTGTTCAATTTTAGATTTCAGATCTGAGTTGGTTATTTTGAGACGTATAATTTTTCTTAGTGGTTCTTAACAATTTACATACATCTTTATATTTGCTATATAATTCGTTAAAAGCATCTTCTAAGCTATCTGAATCAGATTCATTGCAAGAAGTGAAAGATGATTCCGAAGTTACCTCATCATCAACATTTGCCATGAAGGCCATGTTGACCTTTTCTTCTTCTTCTTCGCTGGAGCTTGACTTACTGTCTGAGTCACTTTCGTTGTTCCATGCAACAGTCATGGCTTTCTTCTTGTATCTTCTGAATTTTCTTGTGTTGTCCTTTTTTTTGAACTTAGTTTTCTTTAACTTGGGACACTCGGCTTTTGATGTGTCCAGGCTTCTTGCACTCATAGCATATCGGTTTTGGTTTCTTAACATCTTTGCCTTCATGTCTTTTAAAGTCTTTACCTTTCTTGAAGTATCTTCTTCCTGACTGGTATTTTTCTTGGCTAGAATGCGCTGCAGTCTTCTGGAGAGAAAGGCTTCTTCATTTTCACTGCTCTCATTGCTTTTATTACTTTCTGATTTGCCATCAGTTGTTTCTTCTATGGCCTTGAAAGCATTGCTGTGCTTCTTCTTGCTAGAGGATTCTCCCAGCCTCTCCATATTTATCTCATGAGCCATTAATGATCCAATGAGCTTTTCAAGTGACATTCTCCTGAGATCGTTGGCTTCTTCTATGGCTGTTACTTTTGGAGTCCATGAGGTTGGTAGAGATCTTAATATTTTTCTTACCATGTCTCCAATTTCATAGGTTTTTCCAAGCCCAGCCAAACCATTGGTGATATCTGTAAATCTGTTGTACATTTGGGTGATGGACTCTCCTGACTGCATTTGGAATCTTTCATATTGAGCTACTAGGATGTCTATTCTTGTTTCCTTTACCTTGTCAGTTCCTTGATATGTGATCCTTAATTTTTCCCACATTTCCATAGCTGACTTGCAGGTGGAAATCCTGTTGAATTCTTTTTTGCTTAGCGCACAGCACATTATACTTTTAGCTTTGCTATTTAGGGATATTTTCTTCTTGTCATCATCTGTCCAGTTTTCTCTGTTGTTGAGTACCACTAGGTCTCCTTCTTCGATGATAGATCGAAGTTGGAAATCGAGACCTTGAAGAAAGAACTCCATTCAAGTCTTCCAATAGTTGTAATCTTCACCGTCGAATAGAAGAGGTCTGTTGACAGACTGACCTTCTGCATATCCTTGAGTTGCCATTTATCTTTACTCTTAAGATCGTGAGATATTCTTCTTGAAGAGACTTGGCTTTGATACCACTTGTTGCCCAGATAGCAAGCCCAGAGGGGGGGGGGGGAATGGATTGCTTAAAAATTCTTTTAGTAGAAATTCCTATAAATAAAATAGACTAGACAGATAACACTAAGATCGATAGTTAGGGTTAGTATTAATCAAACCAAACAAGCAAGCACAAAGACAACAAGAAATTTTATCCTGGTTCGGACCTCCTATCCCAAGGAGTCCTACGTCCAGTCCCCAAGCAACCACTTGGGATTCCACTATATAAGGGTACAGTCCCCCTTAAGGATAGTTACACATCCAGCCGCAGCTGGCCTTCTCTTCTCAACCAAAAGAGGAAAAACACCACCTGTACCAACAGGTCTTCTCTTCACACTAAAGAGGATCAACTAAAAGGAATACGTTGTATGAAGAAGGCCCCAAGACCAAGCTTAATACTTGCTTGATCTGAGGCGAAGTCTGAGAGACACTAGATGATTACAAGATGACTCTCTCTTAGAACTACGCAAGCTCTTAAGAACACATGCACTATTCTCACAGAGAGCTAAGAGCTACTGATGGTTGGATTGGACGAGCTGGCTCTTGTTGTTCTTCAGGTGACTGGAGTTTCAAGCTTCTCAAGATTAAAGATTCGAACTGTCTAACTTACTTGTTTGCATGGAGTCACCAGTCTTCTATTTATCTTCTTTGAAATAATTTTGACCGTTGTAGTATCCGTTGTCTCACAGCTTCATGCTCGTTAGAGAGACTGGTCCGAAGCAAGGAGTATGTGAGCCTGCAACCATTAATGCTTGGATTGACACTTACACCTTCAAGGAAAGATTGTCTGAATCTTCTATCCTTTTTGTTAGGTTGACAACTTCATCTTTGACGTGCATTTATACAAAAGTCCTGCATACAATAAATGCTGACACCTAGACAACTTCTCTTTATCTAAATTTTCAGTCAACATTAGTAGTCGTGCAGTATGAAGATACACCAAAAGGGAATGTTATTCTGTCATCACATAAATCAAGACTTTATGTGACAAGTGAAGTAAGCAAGGATATCGTGTGAAAATATTGTACTAACACAATAAATGATCAAGATCTTAGAATACAGTAAGATGCGCAGGAAGACTTTTTGAAATCCACAGAGTTTCGAGCATATACATATTTAAATATTATAAGGAATGAAAATAAGAAGATAAAGCAAGACTATTCAAGAGCTATATAAATTTATTTGAAAGTAAAGAACATTCTGTATAGAAATGATATTGATATCAAATCGATGATATAATCATGTGAGAATGTAATCCATGTTGAGACCAAGTCGATGTGAACATAATCTATGTATTAATGAAATGAAATTGATGTTCTGTACAAAGTTGTTACTTAACAGAAATCGATGAGCAGATGAAATCATTGTTTCAATAGAATCGATGTTTCATAGACGGTTGTTGTAGAGATGAAATCGTTGTAGCAACCAAATCGTTGTTTCTATGATGAAATTTTTGTTTAAATGATGAAATTGTTGTTTCAATGATGAAATCGTTGTTTAAGTGAAATTGATCATGAAATCGTTGTTTTAAGGAAGAAATCGTTGTTGTGCTCAAATCGTTGTTTAAGTAAAAGTGAATCGTTATTTTAAGCAAATCGTTGTTTAAGTAGTCAAATCGTTGTTGCGATCAAATCGTTCTTTAAGTGAAAGTAAATCGTTGTTTCGATCAAATCGTTATTTAAGTGAAAGTAAATCGTTGTTTCGATCAAATCGTTGTTTAAGTGAAAGTAATTGTTGTTTCGATCAAATCTTTATTTAAGTGAAAGCAAATCGTTATTTCGATCAAATCATTGTTTCAGTGAAAGCAAATCATTGTTTAAGTAAAATTGTTGTGAGATGGAAATCGTTGTTTTACTTATGAAATCGTTGTGAGACGGAAGTCGTTATTTAAGTGACTTACAGAATCGTTATGGCGATCGAATTGTTGTTTTTATAAAGAAAATTGATGTGTATTTAGACAAAACATATGGTTTTGAACTTACAACAGCGTGTGAGGATAACTTATAGATTTGCTAGATTTATTTTCTGTGGATAAACTTTAGAAACAGTTGTTAGAAAGTATTTTACAAGGTTTTGTTAATCACCAAAAATTACATATATAATTCATGATAAATTTTATATGGAGATGGACTGATCATCAAAAAGAGGACTTTTCTCTGCCCTCATGGAACCCTTTCCTGGGCTGGAAGATGGCCCCTTGGGCTGGGAGATGCTCTTCCCACCTTTGGGGGAGATGTTTGTTCTTCGTACGAAGACCCCCATGTGGGCCCAAATTTGTGTAAAATTACACAAAGCCCCGTGAGGAGATAAAGTTTGTGTATGTATGTATAAAAGTACACATATGCCCCTGTTCCAAAAAATTATGCAAATGCCCTGCTTCCTGGAAAATTATAGAAATACCCTCCTGGCCTGGAAAATTACAGATACATCCTTGCGGTGGAAAATGGCAAAGATAGTCTGACGGTTCGTACCTTTTGTCCGACCCAGTGGAGCGGGACCCACGTCACTTCTATGAAGCGGCGTGCACTCTCTTGGGTGTGACTTGAGGTCGAACACATGGGGGAGTTCTCGAAAAATGTCAATAAATGGCGGAGAAGTCCAAGCAAGCTGATAAATGGCAAGAGTATCCAGAAAAATCAATCATTGACGGAAATGCCCGAAACCACTCGGAAAAGCCAAGAAATGATTGAGAAGCCTGGCTCATGCTGTTTACACGGCCAGGTGGAGTGAGAGCCACGCCTTTTCTATGAAACGACGTGTGCTCTTCTGGGCCCAGCTTACGGCAGACTACTCCAAGTCTTGGGATTGTCAAATAACGGCAGGAACCCTTGTACATGTGGAGATACGGCAAAAAAAGCCCCGGGAGGTCAAAATACGACCGAAGAGCCCCAGGAGGTCGAGAAACGAGCGAAAAGTCCCGAGAATAGCCTTGGGGTTTACTAATTTTGAACACCTAAGATAAATGGGTTCGAAAGAAATAATGAAACAAACACCCCTCCAAACCCCTATAAATAGGGGGTAGGGGGCTTGAAAGGAGAGAGACTTGGAAAAGCAGCTTGGATCCTACAGGCCTTTGGAAGAGGACCTTTCATTTTCACACAAGTTTGTGCTTAAGAGGTTGTTGGGAGAATACCTCTCAAGATTCCGTCGTCCACTCGGGTGCCGTCCTCGCACTCCGTCTGTGCTCCGGTTGGAAGATCGTGACGTGGGAGACACCGCAGGTCCATATATAAGACCCGAAATTTTGTAATTAAGTCCTTCCGTGCTTTAAAATAACACGCATGTGAAGGCACACTCGTGTAAATGCCCAATGGAGGCACATACACCCCATTGAGGATGCATATGTAAATGTCATAAATATATATATGTTTGAGGATATTTATGGAATTCTAAATGTCATCTAAACTTTCCTAAATTCGGCAAGGTCTTTTAATAAACGTATCGTATCAAAGGTCTTCGAATTTTTACTCGATGTAAATGAAACACCAATTTTAGTCGATGGGGAATGGTCCAGTACACGACCACCCTAATCGCCTGTCACGCGTGGAATAAAAAATATAAAATATTCGAGGGCTTAGGGTTTACACCCGATGCATCTCATAAATATCAAATCTTTTTGTCTGTTTATTTTAAATAGTCTGGCACGCCCATGCATAAATGTACATGCATGCTCGTATTTTTCCTACACAAACGGATAAATACCGCACGTGTATCATGAAATAAATCATCTTCCGCGTTCCACAATGAAAAAAAAGATGCCATTAATGTGCTCTCACGTGTTAACAAAGATGTTTTTGCACTTATGTTTACACGGGGAGATTATTTTAATTACTATGTGCACAAGAATGACATTTCTATAATTCAGCATTCAAGAGAGTTATTTTTGAAATCATTCCTAGAACGTGTCATCGCAGAAGTTCCCACAGTGGGGAATGCAGTAACGATGACCTCCTGGATTTTAAAATGTCATAATTTCACAAAGATATGTGGATCGAAATGAGGATCTTGATTATGTTTACATGTGACCAGAAGCAGCATGTGCACAAGAAGAAACTGGGATGGGAAAGACATTCTGCAATGGAAAGCTCATATATGAATACCGGTTGTCTGCAAATGATCTATGCCGCAGTATATGAGTTGTTTGTAGAGTTTATTGAAGAACTCTTTGCTCCATGACTAAATGAAAGGGTGAGCAAACAAAACTGCAGACATCTACTGCATCTGTGGTCACTTCAGTGTGTCCTCCAAGAGAGATCTCCCAAGAACACGTTCTCTTGCTTTGTTTGTCTGCAGAATTACCCATCTATTAGTCTAAAAAAACAAGAATGATTGAACCAGAGGGTTTCCCCAAACTTCTC
The DNA here is from genome assembly GCA_014218235.1 of Colocasia esculenta. Taxonomy (NCBI): domain Eukaryota; kingdom Viridiplantae; phylum Streptophyta; class Magnoliopsida; order Alismatales; family Araceae; genus Colocasia; species Colocasia esculenta. The sequence goes on from CM024762.1 coordinate 101,959,123, forward strand.
AATCGGCATAAAGCATGGAGACAATATACTTTATCCATGCCTAAGGCAAAATGACATGATCATGGTTCACTGACCAATTGTACAGGCACAAGACTTGAAGCTAGATAAGTACTGAAAGTGTTAATGTAACAGGCAAGCTGATGGGAAAGATGAGCCTAACTTTATGTTTGTAGCCAAAATACTGAAAGCAATCAAAGAAGACAATTATGTGATGGAAAATAAAAGAACTGCTCACTGAATGTGTGCCATCAGATTGATGCATAACAAAGAACAAGATCGAGCCCCTTACTACAATATAGCAAAGCTGAAACTGTATTTATGGAGAGAGGAAGAAACCTGTTGCTGCCAATTTGTAAAGCATGTTATGAGAGAAAGAAGGGTGGTCTGCAAGGTGGCCCCACAAAGGATCCCAATCCAAAGGCCTCTTCCTCTTAAATGCAGGTAAAATGCTAGCACCAGTGCAATTGGGATGCCAAAAAGATAGAAAGAACCAAGGTTAACATAGGCACCTAGGTGCTGCCATCCACATCCTCTTGCAATACCTGAAATTTACATGAAGGAAGATAAATAGCAGTTTTGAAGCTCAAATCAAATGTGCAGCAGGAAAATTCATTTCTTAATGCACAGAGATGAACAGATTGCAAGGAGTACCATTACACCACTTAAGCTTTCTGAGTTCCCAATCTATACTAGGTTTCCAACAGACAGTTTCCGGGTCAAACGAGCTAAAGCTAGACCAAACACAAGGCACAACATTGGCTGAATATTGATAAGCATGAGGTATCTGTCAGGATTGTTGTGCAATGAAACAGAGAAAATCTCTACAAGTTTTAATTGGCCATTCTCTGATTACTTAAAATAGTCAATGCAGGCAACTTTTCATATATGACATGACATAATGTAGGCAAATTTTCACCTGTCAAGAAACTGCTTCCTTGTTCAAAAGCAATGGAGTGTCTTCAGAATCATTGATGAACTACTGGCTGTTAATGAAAGCTGATGAAAAGGGGTAGAAATTTTCTCTAAGAATGTTCTTGTATCATATGGAGGAGCACATGTTCATGCTATCCAGATGAATTAAAAACAAGATTGAAGATTGAGAAGTTTAGACAGAAGGAGGGCACTTGCAGCTTTAATACCTGACAGAACTCCTTGTAAGCTGTCCAGGATGAGGGAGATACAAACCAAAGGAGCCATGTTTGTGACATAGATTATAACTTCATCCACGTCGCTATAAGCACGGCCCCAAACGTGTCGCACGGCAAAAAGAGTTAGACTCACCATAGCAGCCTCTGTAATTGCAACAAGCATCGCCATGCATACAGATGTCTGAGCTCCTTGTGGGTTTCCAGCTCCTAGCTCATTGGATACCCTAGTACTGGACAAGTGGGGAAAAAGGAAAACTCAGAAGATGCAAAAATGTAACCCATTCATATGTTTATGAGTTGAATGATTCTTTTACCCTGCAGCAGCACCAATCCCATAGGGAATAGCATAGATTGTTGATATGGTGGTGAGGCTGTTGTGGGAGAAAAGAGAATTAAATTTATCAAAGTCCATTCAGATATCACTTCTCAGGCAAAAGAACATAATACTTGTACCATATGGAAAGAACGGATGTCTCCAGTTGTGGGTTAGGTAGAAGCCCAGACATCAAGATAAGCAGCTCGAATGACCACCATTCAAGACTAAACACCAAACAAAACCAATATTACTGCAAAGAAGCAATGCGGAGCCCCATAAGAAAAGAGCAACTCTCAGCAGGAATACATATATGTAATTACCATATCATTACGGCAGATGGGATTGCAAGCCGGAGAAACTCGTTTGCATTTTGGAAAGCTTCTCTTGTTAATGGTGCACGAGTAGCCTTACAAGAAGATGAATGGTAAACATACAGCCCAAGCACCAGAACATTTAACCAATATGATATACCAATTGCAAGTGCAGCTCCTGCATTGCCCAGGCCAGTCTTGAAAACAAGAACCCAGCACAGAGGCACATGCAAACACAGAGTCGAAATGGACCCCAGTAGCATGGGGCATGTCAGGCTCTGAGCCTGGAGAAACTTGACCAGCGGTTGGCAGGTAGCATAAGCGAACAAGCTGGGGATCATCCATCGTGAGTACTTCCCCGCCTCCTGGGAGATGAGAGGGTCCTGCCCAATCAAAGAGAGGATCTTGCCCATGGAAGCCCATAGAAGGGAAATGGGTACGCAGACCAGCAAGAGAATGAGTATTGCTTTGTATGTGTGGCTCCCTAGTTTCTGATACTGTCGAGCCCCGTAGGCCTGTCCACATAATGTATCCAGCGCACTCGCCATACCAAGCTGTTGTATCCACACAGTACAGGTTGAAGCTTTGGTCAGTTCATTCATGATCAAACTCTGTATCCATCAATAATCTCTATCTAAGTTTGGAATCAAGCTAAATGCAAGTGCTAGTTACTGGATGGACGCAGATAGTGAAGTAGCTACTAGCTGTAAACCAAGTAACCGGATACCACAGCACCGCTTTAAAAAACAGCCCCGAACCCGGTTCAACCGGAAAAACCCGGAGTGAATCAGGCTGGGTGAAGGGACGTCGTATCCGGTCGGAGGACAGGACCGAGGAGCCAGGGCCAGGGGAGAGTCCGACCTGTCCGTTGAAAAGACCAGAGTACCCCTGTTGACGTGGCGACGGCACCCCAAACAAGGACGAGAAGGTCGCTTACGAGGAGGCTGAAGCCGGTGACGCCGCAGATGGAGGTGGCGATGGCGGCGCCGGAGAGGGCGAGCTCCCCCAGGTGCCCCACCACCATCGTCGACACCACCTGCACCGAGTACTGCGCCACCGTCACCGCCACCATTGGCGCCGCTAACCGCCCCAGGCGCCCAGCCTCCTCCTTCATCCCCTGTACGACGCCGCCGCGCCATGGTCGGCCCCATCTCCCCCAAGCAGCCGCCGCCCCCTCCGTGGACGGCCGCAGCAGCAAACCCTCCTCCATATCTCCTCCCCCTCCTCCACCCTTCCCTGCCGTGGGCGCAGGACGAGACGGAGCAACGGAGAAGAACAAGAACAGAACGCCACGCCTCGTCCCCCGCACCCCTTTCTTCTATGTGGTGCTGCTCGTTCGCGATCCTCGCATGACACCTCTCCGTCCGATGGAAGACCAACGGCGGAGATCAACTCCGAGGGAGGGGACCGTAGGAGGCTTCCGCCGCTCCTTTAGATACACCTCCCCCGCTTGGACGCTTGCGAGGACATCGGTGACTCTTCACACAGCAAACCCACGCGTCGCCCTCAGCAGTCAGCAGTCTCGTCTTCTTCCCCTCCCCGAGTCCGACTGGAAGTGCTTGCTGGGGAGATCTTTTGTCTTGTCTGGCGTACTCTTCCTTCCAGTGCCGGAAATCTTGACCATTCGATGTGAACCCAATGGTGTGGGGATCTCCAGCACTTTTTGGGGGGAAGTCCGGATAGCTGAGAACGACGGGGACGGGGAGAAAGGAAGGTAGGGACCTCTCCGAGGAAAGTAGCAAATTTGATATCCAACTCACCATGTTTGGAACATTGAATTAATAGTTTGCACCGAGTTGTTCCAAATCCAAACGGGGGTTTGCCACCTCATGATATCATAGTTATTTAACCCTAAGGGGTTAGGTGGCAAACCCTTTATTGGGTTTGCAACACTTGGTGTGCAACAAGAGTTTTCCATTTTGTTTTCTGTATCACTGGTTGGACGACCGGATTCTCCAAATACAGTGTGAGCCATAACGTATTAGTCCGGTCCGCCGCCTGTAGGTGGGTTGGACATTGTGGGTGGGGGGGGGGACGCTTCGCCCCGGGTTCGATCCCGGGGCAGCGCTGGGTTACCCAGTGGCGGATGCCACTGGACCGTTAACTAAAAAAAATAAATAAATAAATAAATAACATATTAGTCCGATCCAGTCTAATTCGTAATTAAATTTTAATAATAAAAAATTTAAAAAAAATTTATTTATTGTGGTGATTGTGCAGTGCGGCTGATCAGTCATTGTTTCGGGAGTGAATTAGGAGATTGTTGTAGTGACAAAATTTTAAATTATCTCAAAAATCAAGATATAATAAATGTTCTTCTCCTCTCTATTTCTCTCCTCTTTTTTAAAATCTATTTTTTGAGAAGTTAATTTTCATTTTTTTTGTTTAAAAAATAGAAAAGGAAAAAATGAGATTACAAGCATCAAAATCTATTTTTCACTTTTTCATCTCCATTATTCTCAAATGAGAAAAATTTAGTGCGTTTTTATATTACACTTTATGTGCAATATATATGATTAGGCAATAATTTATGTGACATCTAACAATTAAATTGTCACTTTATCACTCTTCATTTGAGTGGTGCCACATAAATTCTTACTTAGTCATATTGCACTTAAAATGCAATACAAAAGTACACTAAAATTTTCTCTTCTCAAATGGTGCCGGCCAGTACTATTTCTTGAACACTTGGCATGTGCTAACCATGATTTGGTTTCTTGAACACTTGGCATGCGCTAACCTCGAAGGTGGAACAGTTTGAGGTGTGCGTGTGAAGCCCGGTCGTGGACTCCCCACGGAACTGTTCCTGTTTTCGCTCTCCCCTCCCGTGGAGACAGGAGTCGTCGTCTTCGTCGACCTCGTGACAAAGTAGTGGCTTGGAGATGCTCCCTACAAGCGGCTGGTCACATATGAACACTTGTGGCTCGGATTTCGAAACCCAGGTAGATCCAGCATTACTGTTTCTTCTTTGTCGCTTTCCCCTCGTGAATGCAACTACCCCCACCCGGTTCGAGCCAAGTCAGTTATTACAGTTAAATTGTCGTTCACATGATCTGAACATTGCTTATTTCCCTTACTTTCTTGAGTCCCAATGCCTCTTTTCTGTCCCCACTCTCCTTTTAGTTTCACTCGTCTGTGGCCCTTTTTAGTCCTGTGGCTTTCTTGTTAACTGTTGTCCGCAAGTAGTAGTCAGGAGAACTGGATACCAGTGACGCTGACGGCAATGATCCTTGGAAGCTTAGCCTCATTGTTAAGGTCCTCACTGACAGCAGGGAGGTGCGACCAGCTGGGTTTAAGGATCGGATGCCGGATTTGTGCAACCCCAAAGGGGCATGGAGATTCCCTAAGTATTCTGATAATAGATTTCTGGTTCGATTTAGCATGTTGGAGGATGTCGACAAGATTTGACGCACAACGCCATGGATCTACAATGATGACGGGGAGGCCCATTTGCATCCCTACGGACTATAAACTCCAGATTGCAGAAATGTAGGTAAGAGTCTATAATCTACCAGTGGAATTTCTCACAGACTCCGCAGTCATGACGCTGGCTTCTCAAGTAGGTAACCCCTTTACGCCCACATCAGAGGTGACTGAACATTGGAGTGATTTCGCAAGAATGAAGATAGCTTTTGAGGTGAACTCCCCTCTCAAAAGTCAAAACCCATGTTAAAGCCAAGCTACCTGATCGGCAGGTGGTTAGCCTCCCAGTGATTTATGAAAGAATCCCCAGATTTTGCTACTTTTGTGGCTTTCCGGGAGTACATGGAAAAGAGAGTTGTTGAAAACTCAATAGATTGCAAGAGCAGATTCGGAAGGTGTCCTCTCCAGCATTGAGTAGTAAAATGGAACATTTGTTGAAATTTCAGTATGAATGTTTAGGCAGATTCAGAGTTTCTGGATCCAAAAACTAGAGACAGTGGTGTGTCTTGTGCTGAAGATAAAGCTGCAGGAACCTTTAATGCCCAGGACAACAGGGACACGCCCAGCTAATTTCAGTCTAGCAGAATATGGTGCCATTAGTATTGAAACCAGCAGTAGCAGGGCAAGGGCTGCCTCCTCACCTCAGTCTGCCACCCCACCTACCACCTCCATACCTCCCTTAAGGCCCCAGACCAACAGCTTTAAGCATCATCCCATAAATCCCTCAACCATCCCCTGCCAACTAGGTACAGCCCTTACCATTCCTACCTATAACCAGTGGAGAAACAAACCTGGTGTTGACTTGGCTTCTCAAAACATTTTGGGTAAGACTTACCAGATCAAAGACCACATCGATACCTATGCATCCAACCTCATCCAGGTTCCGGTCCAACTATCTACCAATTTGTCCACAAATCTGAATGAGCTAGTCAAACGAAAAATTAACTGGGTTCCTGAGTCAGATCATCCTATTCACATAGCCACACATAACTACAAGTTGAACCCTTCTTCATCCATCTCTCATATCCACCTGTTGTGCCGGATTTTTAGCCTCACTTTGGTAATGGGTTGGAGTTTGAGCTAACTCCAACCCATGGCTAAAGTTATTCAAGGTTAATTCAATTTTTGCTTTGTGAGTGGGTTAGAAAAAATTGAGTTAACTCTGTTCCGGGGATGTGAGTGGGTTAGAAAAAGTTGAGTTAACTCTGAGTTAACCTTTTACCAAAGTGAGGCTTACTGTATGATTCCATAAAAGAAACAGAAAAAGGGGCGAATAAATAGAATAAATAAATGGAAAACTGAAGAAAAGAGAGAGGCGGGAGGCCTTACCAGCAGCCACTGTTACTGTGGTCTGCGCCTCCCCAAGCCTTCTCCTCTGCCTGGTGTTTCCCACGACAGGAGAGGGAAGATGGAGTAGGGGAGGAGAAGACGCCACCGCCACCCCTGCCTGGGTGGACCGTCGCTGGCCCCAGCCCCTGCCGCAGGCACCGTCGTCGCCCAGCCTCACCGCTGCCTCCCCTGCTGTGGCTACTGCTCGCCCTCGCCGCTCCTGCTCCAGCCGCCGCCGCCTTGCTCCCGCCACTGCTGCTGTTCACGCGCCGTCAGCTTCCCCCTTGGCCGCTGCCGCTGGCTGCTCTGCGTGGGGAGTCACCGCTAGCCCTCTTGCTGCTCTCCCTCGCTGTGCGCTGCTTTGCCGCCGCTGCTGTTGCAGGCCCGCACCTTAGCCGCCGCCGCTCTGCCTTGCTCGCGCTGCCGGCAGGAAGGAAGAAGGGGGAGGGAGGTCGCGAGACCCTCCTCCTCCTTGCTCTGTTTTGCACAGAGCTAATCGGGAAAGCCAAACAGAAAAAGGAAAGGAGAAATAGAAATAGAAAGAAAAGAAAAAAGGGGGACTAAAATGCAAGTACGCAATCGGAAAATTGCGTAAAATTCCCTAGAGAAACATGCAGACCTCCGGGGAGATGCACAAACCTTCCCGCCATGGCCACTCCTCCTTCCACTATAAAAGGAGGGGGGGCGCCCAAGCCATGGGGAGGATTTATCGGAAGAGAGAAAACCCGAGCAAGGCTTCGGAAAAGACTGCAAGGCAGTCCAGGGAAAGGGTCTGCAAGGCAGCCCTAAAGAACATCGTGCAAGGCACAATTTAATTTTCTCTAATTCAGAAACAAGGTCCATTGGGCTTCCCCTTATTGGGCCAAATTTCTTATTGGGCCATAAACTGTTTATTGGGTCGGACTTATAATTTTCATACTATGATGAATTAAATGACCATGTTGCTTGATGCTTAATGGGCCTAATGATGGTTAATGGGTCGCCCCGTGATATATTTGTGCATGTGATGTTCAATGGGCCTATTGGGCTAATTTATCTCATTTAATCATGCATTATACGAATAATCACACGTAGTGTCACGTTTATTTTAAACACTTCGCTACTTGGTTTCTTAATCAAATTAACCAATTTTTCAACCAACCTTAACAAAATATTTCACCAATATTGTAATTTAATTTTCAATAACATAAAAACAACAAACAAGTCATGTCTCATATTGTTTTTGATCCACCTTAAGTTAATTACTTAAAAATCAAATAAATAAAATGAAAACATTAATTTAATCTACATAATCATGATTTAAATAAATAAATGACAAAAATAGTTAAATAATTGAAATCAATAATGCAAAAATACCTTAAAATGAAAAAATGAATCTAAAAAGTCAATAAAAATGAAAATAAAACAAATATCAGAAATTTCCAAAAAAATAGATTGCATGTTTGCAATTTTATTTTCTTCATGTATCGTTCATTCAAATTTGAGTCACGTTCTTTTATTTCAAAGGGTTTGTCTGATGGTTAATCAAGAGTATTTAACCTTTGTGCTGATGTAATTAACACTAACCGAGGTTAGTGGGGGAGGTCAAATGAACTAAATAAGACCATGTCCATGTAAATAAATAAAAAGCCAAATAAATCAAATCCAAAGATAAATTTAAAATTTTTAAATGTTAAATAATATTCTCACAAAGATGGCGACTCCACTAGGGACCTCCCTTCCCTTCATCTCTCCATCAGACAACACCCTAACAATAAGATGTACTCACATTTTAATTTTTTTTGCAGGTCATAACTCTGCAATGGCAGCTCTTGCTCATACTCCGGGCGTGTTCTTCGGCCCACTGGTGGTCCAAGACCACATAAGGAACGGCTATCTCACCATACCAACCAAGTTTGGAGATTTCCCGCCAGTGGTGGAGTCTCCTTATTTCTTCGGCGTGATATCGACCGTACTACCTACTGCTGCCAAGGCCCACGAAGCAAAACAAGCAAAATAAGAGCCTCAAGCTCAGGAGGCCAACTTGATACAAATGTTCACAACCTATGCTATCAACTTTACCAACACTCCAACTGCTAGAAAGAACAAAAGACGCAAGCCTAAGAGAAAGCCCACGACACGTGGCATTTCAGGTTCTGGCAAGACTGTCCGAGTTGGCGATCTCCGGATCCGCCTGGACGGGAGTGAGACCTTAATGATACCGGAGCGGCATGTAGCTGCTGTACCGGTAAAGAACAGCTTCGGCATACTGCCTAAAGTACGGCAAGACAAACCAAGTTTCAAAGTGAAAAATAGGAAGAGGCAATGGAGGAAAGCTGAAATTAAGAACCCTAATTTTGATAAGGTTAACTTCATACAAAGTCAATGCTGAAAGGGATGAGATACATAGCCCGCCTCGTGTTAAACAGGTGTGGGTCACCACAGAAGAAGCTCAAGAGCTCCGAAGGATAAGGGCCCTGGAATCTCTCGTAGGGCGAAAAAATGCAAAAATGGTCATGAAGCAAGACCTGACAAAGCGGAAAATTTCAAAGAAGAAGTGTCTCAAACAGACAAAAGGAACTTTCCCAAGAGTCTCAGACCAAAGAATACACCCCTTCTTTGTCGGTTGATCTACAAAGAGGATCCAAAAGGAAATGGGTATATCAAAAAGAAGACAAGCAAACCCGAAAACAGGGCAAAATTCCTAGTCTGAAGAATACAAAAGGGATGATAATATCCCTAGAAGATCAAGTTTCCAACGCCTGGGTGCTACTGTACGCCCTAGGCAAAAGAAAAGAAGAACGGTGCAGATCACCGAGGAAGGTATGCGAGTGTATACTTGCTATGCTTCCAACATCATCAATCTGCCCCCGACAGATGACATACCTGAAAATCTAAATAATGGCATACGTCATGGGATAACAACTAGGGCTCAGGCACGTGCTCTATTGGAAAGAATCAATAACGAGGTAGAATCCCTACCTCCTGATGATGATGTGGCAGCTACAGATGTCGCCGGCACCTCCAACCCCACTATACTGCCAGAACAAAGATAATTTCCTGAAGGGGTATACATGGGGGCAACCTCATCGCAAACCCTCGAAATGGTAATACAAGAAAATCAAAGGTTGAGAGCATTGCTTGAATGCCTTATGCAAAAGTTGGGGATGACTCTACCCCCACAACCACAGCAGCCACATCCATCACCACAATTGTTGCAACCTCAACAGGCCACATTGCCCACAACGGCACCAGCCCTGGGAAATTTGCCGCCAAATATTCCATGCACAGAACCTCTGGCCGAACAACCAATTGAAAATTCAAATTCAAGCCATGGGGAAACTCAAGAAGTGCATGTCACAAAACAAAGGCATGATGCACCACAATTAAATACTTCATTTGAAGGAACAATGGTCTCCCAGAGGGCCATGATTGAACAAATAATTGAAGCAAAGATGGTTGAGCAGAACGAGGGGTCTGCCACCTATGACCTATATAGGGTACCATACCCTGTACACCATCTCTTTAAAAAGCTCCCAGTAGAACACCCAAAGGTCCCTAAATTCTCAAAATTCAATGGGGATGGGTCCCCTCATGAACATATAGCTCATTACATGAGCATCATGGGAGAACTGGCAACTGAAGAGTCATACCTTTTGAGGTACTTTTCAACATCACTTACTGGGTCAGCCCTTTAATGGTATGCCCGATTGAAGCCCAACTCAATAGTTGGTTGGGAAGATATGCAAAGGAAATTCTTTGAACGCTTTAGAGTGATAGAAAGAAGAGTCACTTTAGTAGAACTCATATCCTTAAAACAAAATAAAAATGAGTCTGCTCTGGACTTCATCAAAAGGTGGCGTGACATGAGCATGAAATGTGAACAACCACCGGCACATGAAGATGCGGTGAAACTATGCCAAAGAAGTCTGAAGCCAGAAATCAAGGAAAAGCTCCTAGGGGCCAATATCTGGACATTTGAACATCTCAACAACACAGTGGCAGAGACAGAAATCTTCTTTGCCGAAAATCCCACTGCTTCATATGGAAGGGGTAAATCTCCTAAAGATGAAAACACCAGGTCACGAGAAGTAAATACCGTGGACTTTTTAGCAGCCCTGAAGAAAGCTGGGGGCAAGGGAGATACTCCCGCCTCTTCAAATTCAAAGAAAGAAGAAAGGAGATCAGCCCCCACCCTAAGTGATAGGCTCAACACCCCTTACTCATTTACTAGGGAGCACACCAAAGAGTTGTTGGACATATATCTCCAAGAGAATCTCATGACACTCCCAGAGCCCAAGTGCCCAGAAGAAGCAACAATGGTGGACAAGCCCAATTATTGCCCATATCATCGCGTACTGGGTCACACTCTAGAAAATTGCTATCTATTCAAAAATCGAGTAGAAAAGCTAATTCAAGCAGGAATTATTGACATGGCTGAGCACATGGTAAACCCACCAAAGCCACACCAACAACCAAAACTCACGTTCTCTGCCAACGTGATCCATGTTATGGCCCAGGCTAGGTCCCAATGAAGGCCAAGCACAAATGGCGTAGGCAGGATAGCTAGATGAGCTGTCCAGAGTCGCCGCATATCACTCCCGAGGGAGGTAGTGGAAGGTGCTATTCAGGCAACATTCCACCATGAGCAAGAAGAAGCTAGCTGGACCCTGGTGAATACAAACAAGAGGCCAGCCCCTAAGAAACTCCAAAAGAAAGAATGACCTAGAAAGTCATGCCTCGGTGGCGTCGCTCCACCTAAGGAAACAGCAAAAGAAACAATCCTCCAAGAATTGACAGTCTTGAAAAAAAAAATCAAAATAAGAATGAGAAGAGGAAGAATCTACTGTTGAAATAAATAAGCCAATGTCCGTAGTGGCAATAAATGAGAAACCATCTCAAAAACCAACTATGGAGGGGGCAAAAGGTTTGGTACCCCTCGGAGCTGAACAACTTCCTCTAGAAAAAAATGAGAGTAGGAAATGGGTAACAATGCCGCAATCCTCCCTCCACCACAGCCATGCAAGGGTTCAGCAAAAATGATGCCCCCTTAACAAGGCAAACAAAGGCAAAGAAGTAGTGGGGGCATCTCCAAAAAGAAAAGAAAAATTCACTGTCAATAAAGAAGCAACAACGACATTAAAGCTCAGTATGCAGTTGGAGGATCCTGAGCGAAGGCCATTACAGCTGCATAGGCCCATTGTCAAGCTTGGAACTAATGTCATCAGCCAAGTAATAGAAGTTGGCATACCACTGCCATTAAATCATATACAAACGATAATCCACAGGATATCCACACACTGGAGCCTCTAAAATTCTTTTGCGGCCTACCATGCTGAAGGACAGCCAATAGTGTTCTATAAAGGGAAGCCTGTACCCAAACAGTCTCCAAATGATCTTGGCTAAAAGATGCCACTAAGTTGATGGAAATGGTCGAAGATCTGAAAGACATGCTAGAGAAAATAAAGGCTATATGTCAAAAGCAAAATATTCAAGTTCAAAGTCGAACGAAAGCCAAGCTACATTAAGCAATGTGGTACCCCTACCAATGTCAGGGGGCAACCGCCATTACCCCACAACGACACAAGAGGTCCCGGATGGGAGACACGGGAAGGTCCCGCAGTCTGCTTTGTTGCAAATATTGTCAACATAAAGCTTCCAATAATTGAAACAAGGATGGATGAGAATGATGCCCAGATGGACGAGGATCTCTCCACAAATGAAATAAGGGTTGTTTAAAACCCCAAAGAAAATTCAAGAAAAGGTTTATCCTTCCGAGAGCAAGAATGGAAGGTATCAACCCTTACATAAACTGACAAAGAAAGGAGCCTCATTTATATGGGACGACGGATGTCAGAAAGTTCTTGACAAAATCAATATTTGCTCAATCCTCCTATGCTGGGGGCACCTATCAAAGTAAGCCTTTAATTGCGGCCATGTGTGCATCACTGGGGTATTACTAGCTTTAAAATAAAAAAAAAGGAAAAAAGTGAGAAGAAAGAAAAGACAAAAAAGGAAAAGAAGAGAAAAATAAAAAGAAAAAAAAGGGTTAGCGTATGGTAGAGTGCTTAACAACCCATCCAGTGCCAAGAATACTCCCCTCTGAATACAAAATTGATTGATGAGGAGGTGCTCCCTGCTCAAGAAACTTATGAAGCACAAGAAACTCACCTTGAATATTGACAATTATATTTTGATGAGGCTGCACGGGCTTCTGTGAAGGCTGATGGCACATCAACAAATATGGCAGGGGCAGGAATTGTCTTCGTGACCCCCGAAAAAAGGGATGTTGCATTATTCATGTGCTTTAATGGAATCTCTCACAAATAATGAAGCAGAATATGAAGCCCTCGTAGTTGGCTTGGAAATCGCCCTAGAAATGGGCATAAGATGTACTGAAGTATTTGGCAACTCGTTGCTGGTCGTCAGACAAATGTTGGACATTTTTGAAGTCAAAAAAAAAAAAGAAAAAAGAATTGAAAGCCTATTTTGAGGCAACTACAAAACTCCTACAGGATGTTCTCCTTTTCCCTGGTCTATGAGACCGAAGCTGTCATTCTTGTTGAAATTGAGCTCTCATCTTATAGGGTAGCTCTCCACTACAGGCTCCCTACTGAAGAGGAAGGTTAAATTGAAAGACAGCTTGAAGAGTTGTCAAATCTGAAAGAAAAGTATTTGGTGGCGTACCAATGTCTTCAAGAGTATCAACCACGGATGTCCCGCGCTTTTGACAAGATAGTAAAGAAAAAGAGTTTTTAAAAGGGGAGATCTTGTCATGGTCAAGCAAAAGGACGTCATGGCCTCTCGTCCCAAAAGCAAATTCGAAGTCAATTGGCTTGGCCCATTTGTGGTCGACAAAGTGTTTGAAGGTGGCGCCTACACAGTAGTCGACCAAAAAGGAAATGTTATGTTCCCGCCTTTAAATGGCAGACACATGAAATTGTACCATACTCCCGAGTGTGAGTACGTCTACACAATACAACAGGTGGATCCGACTTTGGTACACACTGAAGATATAGAAGTGATCTCACTGTAAGATCCTCCAAATGAATAAAAAAAGAAAAGAAAAAAACGAAAGGGGCTTAAAAACGAGGTGCCCCGGCAGACTTGATCCATTACTCTTTTAAAATGGATCAAGGACAAAAAGGCCTAAAACCCAGCTGAGGTAAAAACCCGAAAGAGCGCCTTAGGTAAAAATGGGAAACCCTGCTACATGAAAACCCGAAAGGGCATGCAGGCAAAAGAAAGAAGAGGCTAATTGTGGTGAAAACCCAAAAAGGGCATCACAATTGGTATATCAAAAAAAAAAGAGATGAGGGTACTCTCTCGACCTTTCTTAAGAGCGAGATTGAGTTAGCCCGCATTTCTTATAAAAGGAAAGATACAAGAGTTGTCAATGACGAAACAACCCTTAAGTTCATTCAAATGAATAATTCAATTCTGTGGCTACGACCGAGACGACGATGATTGTGTCTTTCCGCCCTATAAGAAGTGTGGGAAACTCGAACTCTGCTCAAAGAAAGAGAGAGGAGGAGAACCCAAACAAAAGAGAAAACTCTCATTCCAAAAAAAAAAAAGAAAAAAAAAGGAAAAAAGAGTCAAATTTCGAGCTTCTTCGGCTAACAAGCCGTCATGGCCAGTCAAAAAGCTCAAAATCCAGACCTCTTGGCTAACAAGCCGTCAAGGCCAGTCGAGGGTCGAAACCCATATCTTTTGGCTAACAAGCCGTCAAGGCCAGTCAAAAGTCAAATCCCGAGCTTCTTTGGCTAACAAGCCATCAAGGCTAGTCACAAAGCTCAAAATCCAGACCTTTTGGCTAACAAGCCGTCAAGGCCAGTCAAAGGACAAAACCCATGTCTTTTGGCTAACAAGCCATCAAGGCCAGTCAAAAGTCAAACCCCGAGCTTCTTTGGCTAACAAGCCGTCATGGCCAGTCAAAGAGCTCAAAATCCAGACCTCTTGGCTAACAAGCCGTCAAGGCCAGTCGAGGGTCGAAACCCATGTCTTTTGGCTAGCAAACTGTCAAGGCCAGTCAAAAGTCAAATCTTGAGCTTCTTTGGCTAACAAGCCATCAAGGCCTGTCAAAAAGCTCAAAATCCTGACCTTTTGACTAACAAGCCGTCAAGGCCAGTCAAAAGTCAAATTTCGAGCTTCTTTGACTAACAAGCCGTTATGGCCAGTCAAAAAGCTCAAAATCCAAACCTCTTGGCTAATAAGCCGTCAAGGCCAGTCGAAGGGCGAAATCCATGTCTTTTGGCTAACAAGCCGTCAAGGCCAGTCAAAAGTCAAATCCCGAGCTTCTTTGGCTAACAAGCCGTCATGGCCGGTCAAAAAGCTCAAAATCCAAACCTCTTAGCTAACAAGCCGTCAAGACCAATCAAAGGTTGAAACCCATGTCTTTTGGCTAACAAGCCGGCAAGGCCAGTCAAAAGTCAAAGCCCGAGCTTATTTGGCTAACAAGTCGTCAAGGCCAGTCAAAAGCTCAACAAAAAAAAAAATTCAAAACCTCTTGGCTAATAAACCGTCAAGGCCAGTCAAAGGTCGAAACCCATATCTTTTGGCTAACAAGCCGTCAAGGCTAGTCAAAAGTCAAATCTCGAGCTTCTTTGGCTAACAAGCCGTCAAGGCCAGTCAAAGGGCGAAACCCATGTCTTTTGGCTAACAAGCCGTCAAGGCCAGTCAAAAGTCAAAATTTCAGTCTTCTTTGGCTAACAAGCCACCAAGGCCAGCCAGAAAGCTCCAAATCCAGATCTCTTGGCTAACAAGCTACTAAGGCCAGCCAAAGATCGAAATCCACGTCTTTTGGCTAACAAGTCATCAAGACCAGTCAAAAGTCAAATCACGAGCCCTAGAGGAGCCTCAATCCTCTAAACACAATTTACGGCTCTCAGGGAAGCCTCTAATTCCCTACCATATATGAATTCAAACTCTCAATCCATGGCTCTCAGGGAAGCCTCTAATTATCTACCATACATAAACCCAAACTCTCAATCCATGGCTCTCAGGGAAGCCTTTAATTCCCTACCATACATAAACCCAAACTCACAATCCATGGCTCTCAGGGAAGCCTATAATTCCCTACCATACACAAATCCAAACTCTCAATACCGACTATAAACCCAAGCTTCTGGCCAATACACCATCAAGGTTGACCAACCCAGTTAAAATCCAAATTCAAATCCTATGGCTTTCAGGGAAGCCTTTAATTCCCTACCGCACATAAACCCAAACCCTTGGCTAACACACCATAAAGGTCGGCAAAGTCAGTCGAAATCCAAATCCAAATTCTCACGGCTCTCAGGGAAGCCTTTAATTCCCTACCATACACAAATTCAAATTCTTACGAATCTCAGGGAAGCCTTTAATTCCTTACAAAAAAAAAAGAAAAAAGAAGAAAAAAGAAGAGAAAATAAATAGAATAAATAGGGGCTTAAAAAGGAGGTGCCCCGACGGACTTGGTCTACCACTTCATCATGATGGATCAAGGGTAAAAAGGTCTAAAACTCCGCTGAGGTGAAAACCCGAAAGGGCGCCTCAGGCAAAAATGGGTAAACCCCTCAACGTGAAAACCTGCAAAGGCGTGTTGGAAAAAACTAAAGGGGGCCAATCTTGGCGAAAACCCGAAAGGGCACTGAGGTTGGTAATGTGAACCAAAAAAAAAAAAAAAGAAGAGCAAAATCTGTCAACCACACTGTTATGGACATTCTCTATCCATGATAGCCGGCTAAGTCAAAATTTACGTCTTTTGGCTAATAAGTCGTCAAAACCAGCCAAAAGTCAAATACGTGCCCGAGGGAGCCTCAATCCTTCCACCCAAATTACGTTCCCGAGGGAGCCTCAATCCTCTCACTCAAATTATGTGCTCGAGAGAGCCTCAATCTTCTCACCCAAATTACATGCCCGAAGGACCCTCAATCCTATGTGCCCGAGAGAGCCTCAATCCTCTCATCCAAATCACGTGTCTGAGGGAGCCTCAATCCTCTCACCCAAACCACGTGCCCGAGGGAGCCTCAATCCTCTCACTCAAATCATGTGCCCGAGAGAGCCACAATCCTCTCACCCAAATTACGTGCCCGAGGGAGCCTCAATCCTTTCACCCAAATCACGTGCCCGAGGGAGCCTCAATCCTCTCACTCAAATCACGTGCCCGAAGGAGCCTCAATCCTCTCACCCAAATCACATGCCCGAGGGAGCCTCAATCCCCTCATTCAAATCATGTGCCCGAGAGAGCCTCAATCCTCTCACCCAAATTACGTGCCCGAGAGAGCCTCAATCCTTTCACCCAAATCATGTGCCCGAGGGAGCCTCAATCCTCTCAACTTAAATCAGGTGCCCGAGGGAGCCTCAATCCTCTCAACCCAAGTACGTGCCCGCGGGAGCCTCAATCCTCTCAACTCAAATACGTGCTCGAGGGAGCCTTAATCCTCTCACTCAAATTACGAGCCCGAGGGAGCCTCAATCCTCTCATCAAAATTATGGCCCTAAAGAAGCCTTAATTCTCTAACACAAGCATGTTATGGCCCCAAAGGAGCCCTAATCCTCTAAGTGAAATACCTCATGGCTTTTGGGGAAGCCTTAAAACCCCTGTTATCACTAAAGATCACATGCTGATGGTGGAACACAGAAGCGTGATGTATATAGCAAATAAAAATCCTCGTCCCAAGACAGGTCCTTGGGATAGCCCAAAAAGGGGAAGTCAAAATGAATGGATAACATGTGCTGATGCTAAAAACAACATCCCTCAAGCAACTCTATGTTCTAGTGTCGCCTGTCCTCAGAAGGTCAACATGTACAAAAGAATGGTACGAACGGCTCTGTCATGCATAAGCGAGGTCGTCATCTTATGCCGATTCATGGCTTGCACGATTTTTGTAGAAGTTATAGCAGTCTCTTCTTGCAAAATAGCCAGCTGGGTTTCCATGATTTTCGGCTCCAAGTAATCTCCTTCAATGTCATGTACCTGATCCAACTCTGCATAGTCAAAACAACCGAAGAGCAGATTTTGCTGAAGAAGAACGAGAAAAGGAAAGAATAAAGCAGCTTATCAAAAGGAATATTGCAGTAAAATCACAATTCTCAATACATAAAACAAATCTTGACATTGTTGTCATGAGCAAGTTCAAAAGAAATGGGAAGTTTACTACAAGTATGTCATAAGCTGTGACATATCAAATTCACAAGTATAACGTTTCCGACATGGAACTCAACAAAGTCAAAATGGCTGAAATGCATCGGCAGAATAAATGAAATGGACCATCTGAAGGGCAACAAGTGCTAAAATACAACTGGAAAGATTCATAGGAGACAGTCGCCCTACGTTTCACTCTCGGACGCCAGTCTCGTGGTGGGCATTGTTGTGCCGGATTTTTACTGTCCGATTACATAAAAGAAATATAAAAAGGGGTGAATAAATATAATAAATAAATGGAAAACTGAAGAAAAGAGAGAGGCGGGAGGCCTTACCAGCAGCCACTGTTACTGTGGTCTGCACCTCCCCAAGCCTTCTCCTTTGCCTGGTGTTTCCCACGACAGGAGAGGGAAGATGGAGCAGGGGAGGAGAAGATGCCACCGCCACCCCTACCTGGGTGGACCGCCGCTGGCCCCAGCCCCAGCCGCAGGCACCGTCGCCGCCCAGCCTCACCGCCGCCTCCCCTGCTGTGGCTACTGCTCGCCCTCGCCGCTCCTGCTCCAGCCGCCACCGCCTTGCTCCCGCCACTGCTACTGTTCACGTGCCGTCAGCTTCCCCCTTGGCCGCTGCCTCTGGCTGCTCTGCGTGGGGAGTCACCGCTAGCCCTCTTGCTGCTCTCCCTCGCTGTGCGCTGCTTTGCCGCCGCTGCTGTTGCAGGCCCGCACCTTAGCCGCCGCCGCTCTGCCTTGCTCGCGCTGCCGGCAGGAAGGAAGAAGGGGGAGGGAGGTCGCGAGACCCTCCTCCTCCTTGCTCTGTTTCGCACAGAGCTAAATCGGGAAAGCCAAACAGAAAAAAGGAAAGGAGAAATAGAAAGAAAAAGAAAAAAAAGGGGGACTAAAATGCAAGTACGCAATCGGAAAATTGCGTAAAATTCCCTAGAGAAACATGCAGACCTCCGGGGAGATGCACAAACCTTCCCGCCATGGCCACTTCTCCTTCCACTATAAAAGGAGGGGGGTGCCCAAGCCATGGGGAGGATTTTTCGGAAGAGAGAAAACTCGAGCAAGGCTTCGGGAAGAGACTGCAAGGCAGTTCAGGAAAAGGGTCTGCAAGGCAGCCCTAAAGAATATCGTACAAGGCACGATTTAATTTTCTCTAATTCAGAAACAAGGTCCATTGGGCTTCCCCTTATTGGGCAAAATTTCTTATTGTGCCATAAACTATTTATTGGGCCGGACTTGTAATTTCCATACTATGATGAATTAAATGACCATGTTGCTTGATGCTTAATGGGCCTAATGATGGTTAATGGGCCGCCCCGTGATATATCTGTGCATGTGATGTTCAATGGGCCTATTGGGCTAATTTATCTCATTTAATCATGCATTATACGAATAATCACACGTAGTGTCACGTTTATTTTAAACACTTCGCTACTTGATTTCTTAATCAAAATTAACCAATTTTTCAACCAACCTTAACAAAATATTTCACCAATATTGTAATTTAATTTTCAATAACATAAAAACAACAAACAAGTCATGTCTCATATTGTTTTTGATCCACCTTAAGTTAATTAACTTAAAAATCAAATAAATAAAATGAAAACATTAATTTAATCTACATAATCATGATTTAAATAAATAAATAACGAAAATAGTTAAATAATTGAAATCAATAATGCAAAAATACCTTAAAATGAAAAAATGAATCTCAAAAGTCAATAAAAAATGAAAATGAAACAAATATCAGAAAATTTCAAAAAGATAGATTGCATGTTTGCAATTTTATTTTCTTTCATGTATCGTTCATTCAAATGTGAGTCACGTTCTTTAATTTCAAAGGGTTTGTCTGATAGTTAATCAAGGGTATTCAGCCTTTGTGCTGATGTAATTAACACTAACTGAGGTTAGTGGGGGAGGTCAAATGAACTAAATAAGACCATGTCCATGTAAATAAATAAAAAGCCAAATAAATCAAATCCAAAGATAAATTTAAAATTTTTAAATGTTAAAAAATATTCTCACACCGCCCCATCAAAATTAATGACTCAGCTAGAAAGGCTAAATCTCCTAAAACCAGTCCATCTTCTAGCCCTTCTATGATCCCTACCAGTCTAATTGAGGCGGAGGCAGCCGGCCATGATGGGGCCCACCCCCCTAAATGAGGCCATTGGCTTGGAATTGTGCGGGTTTGAACGGGAATGATCAAATTACCCGTTCATTGGATCCTGATTTGTGGTTTTTATCTGAAACTAAGTGTTTTGGAGCTCAATTCTCGAAATTTGCTAATCCAAGAAATATCACATCTTTTCATGTCCAAGATGCTAAAGGAAGAGCTGGAGAAATTTGTATCTGGTAGAAGGTTAACATGGATGTTTCTGTGACAGATTCTAATCAGAAGTGGGTGACTCTTACTATTGACAAAAGTCTGGATGACAGTACTTGGATGATCATCTGCATATATGCCCCTACTACTTTAGCAGGAAGAAAGAAACTCTGGACAGATATTCAGAGTTTTTTTGGTTGATTGCTTCTCTCCTGTGTTGCTCATTGGGGACTTCAATATGGTTCTAGATTAGACTGAAAAAGAGGGTGGTAATATCATCAGGCCCCAAGATGTTGCCCACTTCACTGATTGCATCTTCTCCTTGGGACTGATTGATCTTGGGTTCCAAGGCCCCCTATTTACTTGGAATAACAAGAGATCAGCCAGGTTCCATATTAGAGAAAGGTTGGACAGGGCCCTTGCTAATGGGGATTGGAGGGCAAGGTTTAACCAAGCATCTGTTCATCACCTTCCTAAAGTTTCCAGTGATCATAACCCACTTTTACTGGATACCTTGGGATTCATAAGAAAACGTAGTATTTTTAAAATGGAGGCCACCTAGTTTGATAAGTCAAATTTTAGGAATGTGATTCAGTCTTACTGGACAACTAGCCCCCACCTGAGTATTGATTATCAAAATAAGATGTCAGTGATCCAAAGACAGGTTAAAAAATGGAAAAAAGCTAGATATGTCAGTTCCCAAGAGCAGATTCTAAAATTCAGAAAGAGCTAGAAGTTCTCAGTAATATGCCCATCACAGATGACAGTGTGCAAAGAGAAAGAAGTCTTGAGAAGGATTTGCAGGTTGCTCTTGACCAACAGGAACTCTTTTGGTGTCAAAGGGCTAAAGTCCACTGGTTTAAGGAAGGGGATAGAAGCACTAAGTTCTATCACATTCATGCAATTAACAGAATATGCAGAAATCATATTTCTTGGATTCAATTACCTACTGAGGAATGGACTGGTAAACCTCAGGACATTAAGAACTACTTCATTTCTTTCATTGATAGTCTCTTCTCTTCATCCAATCCGGAACCTATTCCTGCTGATAGGCATCTCAATTCCAGAACCATTTCCATTATGGATAATGACAAACTTTTTGCTATTCCTTCTCCCCAAGAAATCCAAGACACTGTTGGGTATGGAATGAATATCTAGAGGGGGAGGGTGAATAGATATTATCCTCTTAATAAAAAAAATTAAGAACACGAATTAGACCTTAAGATATATAAGAGTTTGAACGACATAGAGCAATTGGACAACACACCACACAATGCACGCAAGATTTTA
Source organism: Colocasia esculenta (assembly GCA_014218235.1). Classification (NCBI taxonomy): domain Eukaryota; kingdom Viridiplantae; phylum Streptophyta; class Magnoliopsida; order Alismatales; family Araceae; genus Colocasia; species Colocasia esculenta. Next base: position 101,980,375 of record CM024762.1, read on the forward strand.
AGCTGGTTCGGATCCAGTGTGGAGACCTACATCCACCCCTCACTAAACTAAGTGAGGCTTCATTCAACAATCCAAGAGTGTGAAACACTCACACATCCACTGATTCACAGCTTCATACAATCTACTGATACACAGCTTCAACACAGTTGATTCACAACTTCAAGATTATGACAATCTCACAATCCTAACACACAAAGTGTAGGATCTGTTCTTCTACCCCAACCGGAGCAGACAACCAAGTGATGTAATGTTCAGAATAAACTGAAAAGATCGCACAAGAGAAATCACTAAGAGTGGGCAAAAATTTAGCAAACACTCTTGCTGCTGATTCACTGGAGTTGAGATCTAATTAATTTTCTACTGAAACTCCCAATTGCTTCTTCTCTAGACTTGGATTCATCGAGCTCTTCTTCTGGCCGCAGCTTAAGGATCAATTGCCTCTGATTGGAATGAAACTTCAAAGCTCTGCTTCAATTGAACAACGACAGGACTTCACACAGGATGAAGAAACGATGCATCATCTTTTCTTCTTGTTGATCGAACTGTTTTGAAGCCTGTTCTCCTCGGCTTTCTCACCCTCTGCTCTTTTTCTCTCCTTAGCTATCTTCTCCTTTCTGTGTGTGTTGCCTCTCGAAGAAGACGTTCGTGCGCCTTTTTGATTAGCATATCAGAATCTTTTTGGTGGGCCCCAACAGAATCCTCAATTCGTTGGGAGATGCTTTGTCGCCAAAAAGGTTCTCTTCTAGAACCTTGTAAGGTGTGCCTAGAATCCCCAATTATTAGGCCTCGGATCACGTGCCCAGAAAAGCACGCTGGCAATTCCTTTTCCTTACTAAAAAAGGAGCTTAGTGTGTCAACACCACTTGTGCATAGTGTTTATGCACACATAAACTGGCTTAGATCAATGCAGATGCTTTAGTAGAGTCGACTCCATGACTTCATGTGTCGACCTTATCCATTAGACTACAGTAGAGGCTGGTTGTTAATAAGTTTAGTGTTGACCTTATAGCAGCCAAGTGTCGACCTCTTGGAATGGTAGAGTCGACTTGATCTTCAACATGTGTTGACTCCCCGTACTCTTTAATTCCATCATAGCTGCAACTTGTGTCGACCTGAGTTTCATTTGGAGTTGACCTTATGAGATTTTTTCCATTCATCGCTAACATGAGGATCAACATGTGTCGACTCAAGTGATTCTATTCTTTTCTGCGCTTACTGGAAAACTAGCATGTGTCAGCCTACCCTTTGGCTAGTGTCGACTCAAGTGGTTCACTGAGCTCCAGTAAGTCACTCACTAAGCCATGTGTGTCGACCTTTAAAGCAACATGTGTCAACACACACAAGATCTTTTGACTTTGTGCATTTTCCTGTCATATAAAAACATGTGTTAGAGGATTCTCAGTTATTTATGACACTTTTGCTTGGTTCATGACATCGTCAAAATCAGAGACACAACAATCTCCCTTTTTTGATGATGACAACTATGATTCATTGAGGTTTTGACTGTGACTTAATTGATTATATATGGTCATCACACAAGTACACAAGTCATCATACAAGCACAAGCAATCCATACAAAACAATCCAGACATGATAAGATGCAACATAGATGGTTCCATTTCATGCAAAATTTTTTACAAAGTGCCGCATAGAATTATCTGAATATTACAGATAGAAACATCAAAGACAAAAGTCACAAGTCTCTCTAAAGACAAAAGTCAAAAGTCTCTCTATGAAATGTCTCCCCCTTTGACATTATCAAAACACAAGGATCACTGCTGAGGGAAAGTAGGAGGTGGAGGTAGATGAACAATGATCCTCTGCTCAATTCTTGCCAGTCTTGCTTCCAGATCCTCATAGTTCTCTCTAAGATAAATCTGAATTGCATTCAGTCTTGTATTCAAAATGTGAGACATTTCCTCCAATTTATCAGATACAAGGACAGAGATCTGATCTACACCATGAGGCATAGGTGGTACAGCAGTAGAGGAAGTAGCATGGGTGTTGTCAGCTATCTCTGTGTCTCCATGAAGCTTCCAGACTTGGTCGAAATCGTGTCTCATGGATCTGAGATGACCAGACATGGCTATATGATAGTCTCTGAGTGTGTTCAGACTACTAGCCATTTGAGAGTAAAAACCTTTTATAGTTGGAATATCATCTAGCTTATCTAAGCCCTTAGATAACACCTCCTCAACTGCCTGCAACTTCTCAAAGATCTGAGCCTGAGTGTATGCTGCATGATTAAAAATCTCTCCAATCTTTTCAATCAGCTTATTTGATCTTAAGGCTACAAACCCCGCTGTTTGTACTTGTCTGTCAATGTTCTCACTGAGCTGTTTTTCAATTTCTTCCAATCTGCTCTCAAACCTTAGAGACTGTTCCTCAACTTTGGCATTTAGCTGACCAACAGATTCATGTAAGGATGCAAATTTCTCTTGAAAGAACTATAAAAAATGTGGAGGAATTACAAATTCAGTTGTTGATGTGGATGGTGGAGCTTGCTGAGTAGTAAAAGTATCTTGTTGACTGTTGGTAGTAGGGGAAAATTGAGGTGGATCCACACCCAGGTCATCAAATCTTGGAAGTGGAGTGAAGGATCTGGGTGCAAAAGGTGGTGTGGGTGAAGGATTATCCTATGCCATCTGATATTTTTGACTATCAAAATCATCTCCTTGCTGTTCAGCATAGGACTGACCGTCATGTTGTTGTTGAGGTGGTTGTTCCACAACAAATTCTTCAGACAAATTAACTTGAGAGGGAGCTGGTCCTCTCACCAACTGAACTCCTTCTAATTTGAGTTTCATGAACTTCAATATATGTGCCAGACAATAGATATTGTATTTTGGAATTGTTTTTGATTTGGTGTTCTCAAGAGGGATCTTGGCATTCAGAAAAATACTAGACAAATGGGCTGCATATGGTAAACTTCTTCTGAGCTCAGGTCTGGTGGATTCATGAAGTAACTGGCAAAAAATAGTTGCCAAGTTAGCCTTCTCTCTAGTAATTAGACAGTAAAGAAGAAATCTCTGAAGGTCTATTACTCTGTGTCTCCCTTCTCCTTGAGGTGTCAAAATGGTAGTGCAAATGTGGTGAAACACTCTATTCAGAGGAGAAATTTTGTTTGCCTTGATGTTGGACACCCTTGTCTGTACAATATTCTCCTTATTATGTTCTAATCCTGTCATGAGAGAGTATGCTTCATGCAGACAAAAGTTGTAGTCATGAGGATTATGACCATCATTTGGAATGTTCAAGGCTTCACTCACAAAATCTGTGGTGAGAACTATGAGAATCCCTCGAACAGTGGTCTCCAAGGTAGTGTTCTTTACTAACCAGATTTTTATAGAATTCTTGAACCAAAGTTGGATAAAAAATTCTATGCTCACTAATAAAACTTGTCCAACCCTGAAACTCAATCATATCCAACAGTTCTGTAAAAATAGTGTGCATACCTTCATCATGAATATCCACAGTTCTCGGGTGCAAAATCTGTTTATTTTCAGTTGACTGTGGGGCTGCCTCCTGTGCCTGACTGCTTTCAACTTCCGCATCTGTTGACTCAATTTTTTATTCAGAAGGTTGGCCTTTACTGTGTGATTTAGACTCACTACTAACTGTTGTCTCAGGAATGTCCCCAATTTCAGTCTTAGCCCTTTGAGAATCTTGATTCTTAGAAACATCTTTATCAACTAGAATGCTGTCACTAGACTTCTTAGAAAGTGAAACTTCTTGATCATTTGTACCTTGATCGTCAGAAGATTGGTTTGAACTCTGAGCATTAGGGTTTTCTTCTTCAGAGTCTTCATAGCGCACGACATGAGATGATTGAACATCTTCTTCCTCGCTGGAACTACTCAAATCAACAAACTCTCTCTTCTTTTTTCCCTTGGAGAAGGTCTTCTCCTTAGTCGATCTTGGATGCAAGAATCGTCGGCTGGAAAAAGAGGGAACTGCATGCTGCCTCTTCTGTGATGCTGTACTCTTCGCACTATCGTTCCTAGCCTTGGTACGACGTTAAGAAGAAGTCGGTTCAGTGTCCTTCCACTTGCCACCTCGCTGTGTAGACAACTTGGGCACCATGATGAAATTCTAGAGAGAAGATAATTTTTGCAGACACAAAATGAGGGTTTGTGGACAGAAGAAGAGGAAAAAGCAGTTTGATTCAAAAGATTTCGAACGGGCACATGAGTTGATACTATTTAGGAAAGGGGAGGGTCAAGCGTCGACCTGCCCTAGGCGGTACAGTGATCACGCGGAACAGTAAAAAGTAACTTGTTCCATTGAAGGTAATGACCAAGATGTGTCGACACTAACAAAACATGTGTCGACTCAAGTAAGAAGGATTCAGTGAATTGTTCAAATAAATGAGGATATGAGCAATTTACCATGGTTAAATGAGTATTTGGGAAACTTTGAGGAAGTTAAAGAAGTTATGCTCTTCCCTCACTTTATACTCCTCTTAGTGAAATTAATGGTTTGAAAGTTATAAGCTTTAGTTATCCAATTAAAAGGCACTGAATAACTAAGAGACATAAGTAACATAATTAAAAAATTTCTCCAAAGTGAAATTGCAGTCTTATTAACTCTTACTCATCACATGTAAAAAGGAGACCCCGAATATATATTAAAAATAATCCAAGAGGTATTGAAATAAAACTATCTTGAGATTTTTTAGTGCTTTGAATTTCAATTTTTAAGTGGCATTTTTCTTTTTCATAAAATGTTGAACATTCATATTTACCCTTTCTTTTTCATGCAAGAGCTCATGCTTTCCACACACCGGAGCTCCTGATTACTCAAGTGAGGTAATCATCTTGTTACAAGGGTTGTGTGCGACTTTTCATGTGAGGATACATGTTGGTTTGACACAAGAATCCCCAGTTACTCAGTGAGCACAAATTTTTTTTTATCAACCCTGAACAGAATTAACTAGCTCTTCATGACATACAATAACATCACTTGATTTTATCAGGATTTGCAGTTTCTCAGAGACTAGTCATTGTTCTGCAACAACAAAATTTTTATAAGAATATTTTTGAACACCCATTACACCTCAAGAGAAGTTTGAGACCAATACAACTCATATGATTTTTAGTATTTAACCAGAGAAACCAGAATACACAGGAATTTCAGAAGTGAATATGATGTAATTTTCACTTGGTACAAGGTTTTTATAAACTGTTATTTAACCTCTTTTAAATGTTTTCTGTAAGTTTCAAGGCTAAACTTAATAGTTTATAATTAACAAACCATTTCTTTTACTTTCAGAGATAATGGAGATTAGAGTATAATAATTTCACTCCCTCTGAAGAGTTGCCCAAATATAAAAATCTTCACAGTTAAATTACTCCCCCTCAAAGAGTGAATCTATGGGAAAAGAAGGAGAATGATTAGAAGTTGGACAACTGAAGAGATTTAAGAATCAATGGAGTTAGTGTCGACTCACATTGCCATTAGTGTCAACCTTATTCAAGCCAACTCACAATCTTTCTGAAGGAATCTTTCTTCTCAGATAGCAGTCACTGTGAATTCCATATTCCCCAACTTTTCTGAACACACTGAATCACTGAAACTTCTCTTACCAGACATTTTGATTCTCCAAAAAAAAAAAAAGAATTCTTGAAGCAATAAACCTCACCCTCACAAAGTACACCATACATTGATGTGAAGTGATTAATCAATAAGCATTGTTAAGTCATATGATAAAATCAATCAAGCAAACATTTGCAAACAATTCAATAAACAATCATCATCATGCAATCAAGTGCACAGTCCAAGTTTCTCTTAGAGATGAAAAAATTTCATTACACAATGGTTTTGTGAAAATATCAGCAATTTTCTTAGTTGATTCAATGAAATGCAGCTCAAAAGAGTTCTTACTGACCTCATCTCTTAGAAAATGATGCATGATTTCTATGTGCTTAGTCCTAGAGTTCTGAATTAGATTTTTTGCCAAGTTTATTGCACTAGTGTTATCGCACATTATTGGGACACATCCAAGATCTACTTGGTAGTCTTGGAGTTGGTGCTTAATCTGTAACACTTGAGTACCACAACTCCATGCAATTACATATTCTACTTTTGTAGTAGAGAGAGTACCGAGTGTTGTTTCTTGAAAGCCCAAGAGACTAAACACCCTCTCAGAAATTGTCAATGGGCACTACTACTCTTTCTATCCAATTTACAGCCAGCATAATCCGCATTTGAATAAGAGATCAACTTATACTCACTAGATGCTGGATACCATAATCCCAAATAATGAGTTCTTGCCAGATATCTAAAAATTCTTTTTGCAGCACTCATGTGGGATTCTCTAGGACTAGCCTGAAATCTAGCGCACATGCATACAAAGAACTGTATATTAGGTCTAGAGGTTGTAATGTAGAGCAGGGATCTGATCATACCTCTGTAGGTTTTTTGATCTACCAAGTTACCTTTCAAATCGGCATCCAAACTTAATGTTGTGCTCATTGGAGTTGCCATGACTTTAGTATTTTCCATTTTGTACTCCTTTAGCAATTCTTGTATGTACTTTGACTGATCGATGAAAGTTCCTTCCTTAGTTTGAACTACCTGCAATCTAAAGAAAAATTTTAGTTCTCCCATTAAGCTCATTTCAAATTCACTTGTCATTAAATCAGTAAATTCCTTACACAAAGAATATTTTGTTGATTCAAATATAATGTCATCGACATAAATTTGGACAACTAAAATATCACTTTCCTGTACTTTAGTGAAGAGGGTTTGATCTACTTTACCTCTAGGATGATAGTAATGTAACGTCGCACGTTTTTTCGGATCCTTGTTAGCGGGTTTGGTGGCCAATGTATGGCCCATTAGCTTGTGTTTCAGGTGTTTGCGCGAGTTGTGAGGCTTGGTGGGCCGGCAGTTGGGCCCAAAGCGCTCACAGGTCTTGTGCTGTGAACGCGAAAAGGGGTTGCGTCGCGTTCTGAACACGCGACAGCCCTGGTGGTCGCATTCATGTTACCGCTGTTTGGCGGTCTTCGTCTGCATGGCTGCCGCGTGTCGCACACTGGGCAGTCAGCTGACGTCGGCCTTGGGAAGGCGACGGCCTCCTACGTCACGTTCAGGTCGCGACGTAGGCAGCGTCGCGTTCTTAACCGCTATACATTTTTAAAGAGGTTTGGCCGGACTGAGCTGTGGGAAGCTCTGCTCGGCCAGGAGGAGCTGTTGTGGAGCCCTCTCGAGCGATTCAGCATTTTAGAGCGGGTTTTGGCGCGCTCTCATCGCGAGGACGTCGCGTGGAGCGGGGGAGACGTCGTGCCATGCTCAGTGTGCGCGTTCTTCATGAAGGTAGGGAGATCCCACCTTGTTTTGATGCATGGATCGTGTGTGTCGTGTGTTTGATGCGTTTTTCATCTTATAAACCTTAGATATCATGCTAGGGCATTCATTAAAGCATGAAAAATGAGAATTAAGTGTGTTTTGTAGGGCTTGTGGGGGTAATCCGGGGAGAGGATCCTAGATTAGGGTTCCTGCATGAGAAGGCGATGGAACCCCCTATCGCGACAAGGTCGCGACAGGCCGACCCGTCGCGTTAAGGTGTGCGATCGTGACATGTCTGGGTGTCGCGATCAGAAGGCGACAGACCCTTCTGTCGCGACCAGGTCGCGATAGGCCTACCCGTCGCATTAGGATTTTCTAACGCGACATATTGGGGTGTCGCGATCTGAATGCGATAGTACCCCACGTCGCGACCTCAGCCGTGAGGTCTTTTTGTGCATGTTTTTAAGGTATGATTATCTGATTATTTGTTAAATGTTGTGCATGGCACCGGTTTGTGGTGCGTTGGCACTTGTAGCGCTCGTAGAGCATGTTGCTCACGAGGTGAGCGTGTTTTTAAGTGGTTAGCGTATTGTTTGTGTTGTATGCGTGGAGTTTACGTGGTTTGGGTGTGTGCATGGCACACACATTGTCGTGGTGTAACCTTTAGGATTCGTCGTAGTAGTTGGGCAATGAGGTTCCTGTGTGAACCTAGCCGTGGTCTTGTGGAGTTTTCTATAAATTATTAAAGATGGTATAACTTGTATAGCATGTGTGGAATTGAGTATTAATGTATGGTTATCATTTATTATGTTTATGTGGCCACGGAGGTCATGAGATGACCAATGACAGGCCGAGTTGTTAATGTTTAATGCAATTTATGGATATGTCTGTATAGGTTAGCTTGTGGGTCACAGGTGACCAGGACAAGCTACTCCTCACACTTGCTCCGCAGTTTGTAATAAAGGTAGTATATGTAAATATCGTGGTTTGTGCGTTACCGAGTTTGGTGGTCCGACGCCTATTCCGGAATACCTCTGCAGTCAGGTACTCCAGGTTTTGTATGAGCCAGGCACGTGTGTTTAATGTGCTCGGGGTTTGTCCCAGTACTTGTGTTGTACCGTCAAGGTCTGTGTCGTCTGTCCTTGACACCCTCACTCCTGTGTTTGAGTTGTACGTCAGACTGAGGGAAAGACGACAGTGGGACAACGACTTGTGAGAGTTTGTGTTTGGTCACTTGTAGTACGCTCGTAGTTGGGGGTACGGACACCAGTAGACATCACTGGTCCCCATCTAGTCCTGTTTTTCAGTGCCTCACTTTAGGGAGCTTAGACCAGAGTCCCTAAAGGTGCCAGGTATGGGCCTGCAATTGTGTGTGGTCTGTAGGTGTGGTGTTGGTTGGTCTCCACTGTTCTTTGGCTTGTGCTTGTGGAGCGGCAGTTGGACCTTTCGTCCGTGACTGCAAGACTGAGAGGTAGTTCTTGTGTTGTGTTGTCCGGGTTGGATACTGGCGTCATGAACCAGTAGTCTGTTCCCGCATGGTGGCATCGTGCTTTCCGACTCGTGCTTTGCTACTAGTTGTAGCGTGTGGTGGTTGTGGTTTTACCCATCGAGGTGTCCCTGGTGTTGGCACGGTTGTAGTTGTGTTTGTGAGCAGAGACTCACTAGTTGTGGTTTGACACATGTGGTGTGCCCCGTCGTTGGCACAGTTGTGTCAAGGTTTTGCCCATGGTGGAGTGCCTTGTGGTGGCACTGGTTTGGTTGTGGTTTCCGTGGTGGTACCTCATGGTGGTAGGTATCTGTACCCTGAGTGGATACCTATTTCTCGTGGTACGCTGAGTACCAACCTTTTCAGGTGTTGTGGTGGAGCTGTGCTCCGTGGAGGTCATGTTGTAGGACCTTCCACTTGCTATAATGTACCCTTGTAAGGGTAGCTTTCCATTGTATTGTGATTTCAGGGTATGATGGACTAGCTTCTGGTTTTGCAGTCCTATTACCCTTGCGTTTGAGATTTCAGTGTTGGTACCTAGTGATAGTAGGTACCTGTACCCCTTGGGGGTTGGCTTTGTGTTGTGGTACGTTGTGTACCAGCCTTTCAAGTGTTGTGATGAACGGTGTTTTTATGGAGGTCGTGAGGTGTGACCTTCCACACGTACTGTGTACCCTATTTAAGGTACATTTCCGATTGTGATTCCAATGTGTGCTGGACTTGGTACATTGATGCCAGTTCGGTTACCCTGCGTGGGTAGCTTGCCTGTGAAGCTTGTAGCCGAGGCAATGGTTTGCCTGTGAGACTTGGAGCCTTGGAAGTGGTTTGTCAGTGAGGCTTGAGGTTGAGGTATTCCCAGTGATTGGGTAGACTAGTAGTGTTGTGCTAGTCCTGTTGTTACCTCTTACTTTCCGAAGTTTATGTTAATTGATATGTTTATGCTAACTATTGATTAATGATGGCTTAAGTAAGTAGGATGTGGTTGGCTATTTGTGTGGCCAGTGAGACCCTTCGAGGTTGAGGTCTCTTCTATTTAGTTGTTGTGGTTTTTGGGTGGTCCCTACTGAGCCTGTGACTTGTTGAGGCTCACCCCCCTACAGTTCCTTTCAGGGCTTGCTGTGTGTTTGGCTTGCAACGGCATTGTGGCAGACTTGTACCACCAGCAGTAGTGTAGTAGTCAGTGTTGTGTGAGCTTGTGCTCCCTCGAGGTATGCCCCAGGTAGTTGTACTTTTTAATTAGACATGTAATAATGTAATGGGACAGTTGTACAAATATGTGAACAGTTATGAGCACATATACTTTCTTGTGTCTTATACTGTTGTGGTTTGTCTTTTATATTTTACTGGACACGTGTGTGAGCTATCCCTTGCGAGACTTTGGTCCATTCGCGGGAGACGAATCTGGATGTGGACCCTTATTGGGTATGGATATCCAGGGCCGTTACACTAACATGATATTACATTTAACATATTAACACATGAATGATATGAATATATGCATTTTTACCTTGATTTTCACATGCATTTACTCTCTCATTTACATTCACTTTCACTTACACATGATTTCACACATTTTTCACATAGTTTTCACTTGCACATTCACATGTCACATCACTTGCACTTACACTTAATTTGTCGTGACACAGTCCTAACTACCATCTAGAGGAACACACACACTTATCACTTAGCACATAGCATTTCACTTCACTTACACACACTCGCCACCTAGGCAAACTAGTGACGAATCTTGGTAAACTGCGCAGACCGGGAGAAGCCCTCTCCACCCTATCCAGTGGTCCTTGTCCACCTCCAAGATTTCATTCTAATGCCTTTAGGATATCACTTATACGTTGAGCCTTCCCATAGGGACTTTACTACAGTAGGGCTCTCAGACCTCTATGGTAGCAGTGTCAATCTCGGCTCAATTATCACATTTTATCACATTATTTACACATTTCACATGCACTATTTAACCATTTACATGCATTTTTCAATATTTAAACATGCTTCAGTTATCCAACATGATGCTATTGTTCGCAATGACAAATAACTCTTATCACAGTCCTAATCATGTTGTTAATCACTGTACCATACAAGATTAAACTTAACATGCTCAACATGGTAAATTTTCATTGTTAAACCAATAACTGTACCTACTGTCATGAAAACAGAATGAAATTTTCATCACATGTTCTAAACAGTTAACATGTCACCTGCTGAAATTTTCAAATTTTTAGGAATGGTAAATCTAATTTTAATAATTAAGACAGCATATTTATTTTTAACACATGGTTCACATCAAAACAGTCACATATAAAACCTGAATACAGTAATCAATGATCATACAAAATTTCTAAAACCCTAACATGCAACAATCTAATTATTCAGGATTAAACTTAGGTAAATCATGCTTATCTCATTAATACAAAAATTCCAATAAATAACCCTATGTACAGAAATTCAAAATATCCTCATGACATGACCTATAGACTGCACTTAACTATACATAAATTTTACAACATTCACATATATCCAGAAATCTGATAAACACATCATAGAGATCAAACAGTCATTCTATAAAACTTTGAAGAACTTGGCGGCACAAGAGTTGCCGCCAAAAGGGGTTAACGGCACACGATGTTGCCGCTAACACAAGAACTTGGTGGTACATAAGTGGCCGCCAATCTCCTGTCTGCAGAAAACACAGACAGAGTGCACATAAACAAGAGAATTGGGGGTTCCAGGACTCGCATAAAAATCCAGAAAAATACCTAAGACCTAAGGGACATGGGTAGGGATCATATCCCTAAATCACTTTCCTGAAAATAAATCTATAGAGATCAAATCTTGTCGAAGAAGCCCTCCTCGGCCAAGCCAAGAAGGTGCTCAAAACCACTTCAATCCGTCCTTCCTGCCGATGTGTTTCAATTCTTGGAGTCAGGGATAATTCCTTGATGCTTGGTGTATCCTCCAGTCGATGAAGAACGCCAGAAGACTCCTCCAGTCGCCAGATCCAGCTCTCTAAAGATTGGATTTTCCCACAACCCTAGTTTTCTCCAAATGCCAAAAAGACTTCACTCGGCCGAAAACTCTAGGTTTTATAGACTAGGTGGGTTGGGGTACGCATTAGGTTAGGGTTCATGTCATTAAGGGTAGGTTTCCTAATCTAGAACCGCAAGAAATGCAGCCGTTTCCAAATCTAAAATCGTAATAAAACTGGGAAATAAACGTCAACATTTGTTGCTGCTAACATGGAGTCAGCATCCATCATTCTGGACGGCAAACTCACCTAGCCATGCAGTCAACGACACACATGTTGCCGTCAACATGCAGCTAACGTCAATCTATGTTGACGTTAACTGGCAACTTCGGCCAGAACACAGAAATATATCAAAACAATTATACCAATACATCATAAACAACTTACAGAAATAGATAGAAATCTTATGCATAAGATAAACACACATATATATACATATGTACACAACATAGTTACATACAATATGTATGGAATAAATAAATATAATATATACATTAATAATTAGATAATACATGCACATTTAAATATATTATATGTACAGAAATAAACTCATACATATCTACAAGACGTATAGCAATAATTACATATTATATGCACAACATTACTTAAATATAATATGCGGAGGATGAAAATGAATACAGCATGTACAAAATTAGCTAATTTCTTATATTCACATATATATATATATACATACATATGCACATGAGTAATTAAATAATTTATAATATGCACAAATTTAATACACACACTATATACATAAACAAGTAAACATTACATACATAGAATATAAAATGAACAGAAATTCGGGGGTCTCACATCATAAATTTGACAATATGGGCCAAGTCATAGGTGTGGAACTTTGGTATCTTCTTGACCTTGGTATTGATCAAAGGAACATCTGCCTTCTGAAAGATGGTGGACAGATGTGCGGCATATGGTAAACTCTTCCTCAGTTCTGGTCTAGTTGCTTCATGAAGCAACTGACAAAAGATGGTTGATAAGTTGACCTTCTCTCTTTTAATTAAACAATACATCAAAAACCTTTGCAGACTGGTAATCCTGTGTCTTCCTCCTCCTTGAGGAGTCAAAATGGTAGAGCACAAGTGATGTAGCACTCTGTTCATGGGAGGAAATATGTTGACATTTAAGGTTGACACCCTGGTCTGCAAAATGTTTCCTTTATCATGTGGCAGACCAGTCATCAAGGTGTAGGCCTCATGAACACAAAAGGTGTGTTCTTGCGGATTATGACCTTCATTAGGAATGTCCAAAAATTGACTCACAATATCATTGGTGAGCACAATTGGTACCCCTCTGACCCTAGATGCTAGGGTGTCTTCCTTGCTTTCCAAATTTCTATAAAATTCTTGGACTAGTACAAGATAAAAAACCCCATGTTCACTGATAAAACTAGTCCAGCCCTGGAATTTTATCATCTCAATCAATTCAGGAAAAATAGTATTCATACCTTCATCATGTATATCCAAAGTCCTTGGATGAAGAATCTGCTTGTTTTCTGTGGTCAAATGAACTGTCTCCTGTGCCTGTGAACCTTCATACTCTGACTCATTTTCCCCAGAATTTGATTTAGATGGTTGATTAGTATCCTGACCTCTCGTATCAGCGCTTGCCGCTATTTCAGGTTCAATCTCATCCTCATCTTGGAATTCTGAGTTTGTTTCTCTTCGAACTCATTAGACTTTTCTGGAATGCTAGCACTAGGGTTCTTCGACTGAGAATCTTCCTGTTCCTCTGATCTCTGTTCGCTGGAAAGATAACTCGAACCCTGGACATTAGGGCTTTCTTTAGGAGATTCTTGGGGATTCTCATCCAGTGAAGCTTGTAAGCTCTCGTCTTCTCCATCAGAGCTGCTCAAATCAACAAACTCCTATTTCTTCTTACCCTTGGAGAATGTCTTTTCCTTGGCTGAACGAGGGTGAGAAAACCCCGGCTTGAGAAAGACGGAATAGAGGGCTTCTTCTCCAGAAGTTCTTTGCCCTTGCTGAGATCATTCCTTGCTTTCGTGCGCTGTTCAGACGACGCAGCACTGAATCCTTCCGCTTTCCTCCTCGACGGGCTTGCAATTTTGGAGCCATTGACAGAGAATCGGTGAATCGAAGAGCGAGAGTTGCAGACGCAAAAAGAGATTTTTGAGAACAGATGAAGAAGATGAAGGCAGTTGTATTCAAGGCGAGGCCAAACGGGCTTTAGAGTTTGTTTTCGAAGAGACGCGACACTTCAAGCGTCGACCTGCTGTAGGCCATACATTCGTGTTCTGAAGACTAGAATGAATGAGTAGAGTCGACTCTATCAAGAGGAGTGTCGACTCTATGAAGTAGAATTCATGGAGATGTTTGGATAACATTTGAGAAACGAGCAAAAACACCATGATTAACTGTATTTTAGGGTAATCTTGAGAATGTTAAAAAAATTTATGCTCTTTCCTCACCTTATTCTTGTTTTAGTGAAATTAATGGTTTGAAATTTATAAACTCTAGTTTAACCATTAAAAAAAACACTGAAAGACTCATAAGAAAAAATAACAGAAGAGAAAAGAATCTTTCAACTAAAATATGCAATCTTATAAAATCTTACTCAAAACATGTAAAATGATAACCCTGATAGATGGAAAAACAAACCAAGATGCATTGAGTTAAAGCATCTATCTTGAAATTTCCAGACTTTTAAAATTCAATTAGACTGATAATTTGCATTTTTATAAAGTGATGAACAATCAGATTTGTCCTTTCTTTTTCATGCAAGAGCCCATGCTTTTTACACATCAAAGCTCCTGATTACTCAAGTAGGGTAATCATCTTGTTTCAAGGGTTGTGTGCAACTTTTCATGTGAGGATACATGTTGGTTAGACACAGGAATCCCCAGTTACTCAGTATGCACAAACAAAAATTTTTACCAACCCTGAACATAATTAACTAGCTCATCATGACATACAATTTCTTCAACTAATTTAATCAGGAGTTGCAGTTTCTCAGAGCCTAGTCATTGTTCTGTCATCAAGAAAGATTTTATCTATGAAAATTCTTAAATATTTTTCTGTATCAAGAAGACTTTTTAAAATAATGCAGCTTAGATGTTTTAAAAATCTAGCCAGAGTGACCAGTTTTCATGAAAATTTTAGAATTAGATAAAATACAATTCTCACTTGATACATCAATTTCTACAACTGTTATTTAACCTTTTGAAGTTTTCAGAGAATTTCAAGGTTAAACATAGAAATTTAAGAGTATAAGAGATTTTAACTCCCCCTCAGAAATTGTCCAAAATTACAATTCTCACAATAGAATTACTCCCCCTCAGAAATTGTCCAAAATTACAATTCTCACAATAGAATTACTCCCCCTCAGAAATGAATCTTTTGAAATAAGGAGGAAAATGAACAAGACTCCTCCTCAACAATTGCATAAAGAGGCCTTTGATACTTGGCGGAGACATATACTCACGCATAGTGAAGGAATCCAGACAAGCCTGACTTGCCCTTCTTCAAATCACCATTTGATATAGCAAGAAGGCCAATGCAATGTGAGAAGTAGGAATTTATTTGCAAGAATAAGATAATTTTATTTGCTAAAGGGAAATGAAAGAATATGAATGAGAAGAATGGCAAAAGTTCAGGATTAAGAAAGATAGTGTCGACTCTCTTGCCAATAGAGTCGACCTATGTCTGGTCAAACACTTAGAAACCTGAAAGAATTATTCTTCACAGACTGCACACTTACAGAATTCAATTCTTCCAACTTAACTGACCAAATGATTCACTGAACATGATCTTTCATCCAACCTCCATCTCTCCATTTTCATCAAAATTTGAAAGAAGATGATCAACCATCAAGCAAATTTATATCACATGACAAGCAATTATACAAGCAAACATTTGCAAGCAACTTTTCAAGCAATCAGTCATGAGTCAAGCAAGCACAGACCAAGTTCTCTTCTTAAGCATGAAAATCTTTCATTGCACAAGGGTTTTGTAAAGATATCAGCAATTTGTTTTGATGTCTCAATAAAAAGCAATTCAAAATAATTCTTGCTTACTTCATCTCTTAAAAAATGATGCCTGATTTCAATGTGCTTGATCCTAGAATGCTGGATTGAATTTTTGGCCAAACTTATTACTAGTATTATCACACATAATTGGGACACATCCAAGATCTACTTGGTAGTCTTGGAGTTGATGTTTAATCCATAACATTTGAGTGCCACAACTCCCTGCAGCAACATATTTTGCCTCTGCAGTAGAGAGAGCAACCGAGTGTTGTTTATTGGAAGTCCAAGAGACTAAACACCCTCCCAAAAACTGGCAATAGTCACTAGTACTCTTTCTATCCAATTTACAACTAGCATAATCCGTATCTGAATAAGATATTAAATTATATTCAGTAGATGCAGGATGCCACATTCCCAACTCATGAGTTCCTACAAGATATTTGAAAAAAAAAATTACAGCACTCACGTGGGATTTTCTAGGACTAGCCTGAAATCTAGCACACATGCACACTGAAAATTGAATATCTGGTCTAGATGCTGTCAAGTAAAGTAGGGATCCGATCATACCTCTGTAGATCTTTGGATCTACTAAGTTACCTTTCAAATCAGCATCCAGACTCACAGTGGTGCTCATTGGGTTTGCCATGGCTTTTGTATTCTCCATTTTGTATTTCTTCAGCAAATCTTGAATATACTTTGACTGATTTATAAAAGTTCCTTCCTTTGTTTGAATAACCTGCAACCTAAGGAAAAATTTTAGTTCTCCCATTAGGCTCATTTCAAATTCACTGGTCATCAATTCAGCAAATTTCTTACACAGTGAGGATTTTGTTGATCCAAATATAATGTCATAAATATAGATTTGACCACCAAGATATCCTTTCCTTGTACTTTCGTAAAAAGGGTTTGATCTACCTTACCTCTTGAGTACCCTTTAACTGTAAGGAATGAGCTCAACCGATCATACCATGCTTGGGGAGCATGCTTCAAACCATACAGAGCTTTGTCAAGCTTGAAAATATGATGAGGAAGTCAGTGCACTCAAATCCAGGAGGTTGTTCAACATAAACTTCCTCCTTTATCAAACCATTCAAACATGCACTTTTTACATCCATTTGTTGTAGTTTAATGCCATGTGCACATGCAAATGAAAGCAAAATCTGAATTGCTTCTAGCCTAGCTACCGGAGCAAAAGACTCTTCAAAGTCAATGCCAAATTCTTGATTATAGCCTTTTGCAACAAGCCTAGCCTTATTTCTAATTATTTTGCCTTCTTCACTTGTTTTATTTCTAAAAACCCATTTAGTTCCAATGACACTTTGGGAGGAAGGTCTTGGAACCAAATGCCAAACTTTATTGCTTTCAAACTAGTTCAATTCTTCTTGCATGACATTAATCCAGAAGGTATCTTTTAAGGCATCCTAAATATTTTTAGGTTCAATTTGAGAAACAAGAGCCATTTGATCAAGTTCTGAAATAATCTTAAAATGAGATCTAGTCCTAGGGGGATCAAGTAAATTACCAATGATACTTTCCTGAGAATGATCTCTTAACATCATGATGTTCAGCTGATCTCTGTTTTCATTTACATCTTCTATCTCTTGTCCATTGCAATCATCTGGAATTTTCCTTACTACAGATTCCTTCCCTTCCTGATCTTTTACTTCTTCTTCTTCTAGAAATTCTCCATCTTCTTTTTCCCTGCACAAACCAACATCAAGTTCATCAAATGTAATATGAGGGAATTCTTCAACAATTTGATCTTTTACATTAAAACTCTATATGCTTTTGAATGGTCAGAGTAACCAAGAAAGATTCCCAATTCACTTTTAGGTTCAAATTTGTCCAAATCATTTTTATTGTTATTCAAGATAAAATATTTTGCACCAAACACTTTAAAATGAGCAATGGAAGGTTTGTTACCTTTCTACAGTTCATAAGGAGTCTTTTTGCTAAGAGGTCTTACCATTGCATGATTTATAATATAGCATGAAGTGTTTACTACTTTTGTCCAGAATTTTCTTGGCAGTCCACTCTCAATCAACATAGTCCTTACCATTTCAACAAGTGTTCGGTTCCTTCTCTCCACAACTCCGTTCTGTTCAGAAGTCCTTGGTGATGAAAATCTGTGGGAAATTCCTTCTTCCCTGCAAAGTTTTTCAAAGTCAGCATTTTCAAACTCACCTCCATGATCAGACATGATAGAAATTATTTTAAACTTTCCTTCATGAAGAATTTTCTTGTAAAAATCATGAAATTCCATGAAGGCATCACTCTTGTGAGCAAGGAAGAAAACCCAAGTAAATCTAGAAAAGTCATCAACAAGAACATATATAAACTTTTTTCCATTTAGACTGTTTGTTCTTGTGGGTTCAAACAGATCCATATGAATAAGCTCAAAAGGTTTGGAAGATTGACTTTCAGGTCTACTTTTAAAAGATTTTCTTGTTTGCTTACCCTGTGTACATGTTTCAAAAATTTTCAAGTTTTGTTTAAAGGAAATTTCACGTAAGCCTTTCACCATGTTGAATTTAACCAATTTATGTAACATGTTGTAGCTAGCATGACCTAGTCTACGATGCCATAAACATGTAAGATCATTTTTATTGGCAGTTAGACATAAATTGGTATTTTCAAGTTCATCCAGGTCGACCATGTAGACATTGTTAATTCTTTTCCAAAAAAATTAAACAATTTGAATTCGGTTCAAAAATTGTACAACCAAAAGAATCAAAGATTACCTTGTGACCCTTGTCACACAGTTGGCTTATGCTCAGAAGGTTGTACTCTAATCCTTCCACCAAGAGTACATCATCAATTGAATTAGAAGGATTTCTACCTACTTTACCTGCACCGACAATCTTACCTTTGTTATTGCCACCGAACGTTACATGACTAGTTTTCTTTTCAGACAAAAGACAGAATTTATCTTTGTCTCCAGTCATATGTCTTGAACAGTCACTATCAAGGTACCACTTGTTGTTCTTGGCTGTAAGACATACCTGCAAAAACAATCAAAGAAAACTCTTTGGAACCCAAGTACATTTGGGTCCCTTCACATCACCCAGATCAAGCACATAAGAAAATAGATTTTTCGGAATCCAGGCTTGCCTCTTCACTGTAGGTTTGATGATGTTCCTGATTTCATGTTGTTTTTTATTTTTTTCTATTATTTTCAGAAAGTTTTGAAACATCATTTCTCTTCTTTTTCATGAATTTCCTTCATACTTCCCACTTGTGTTTCTTTAATGAAACCAAAGATTATTCTGACTGCTAAACTTTTTAGGATATTCAGACTATCCAGATTTAGCAAAACCATGGGACTGTGTCGACACTCTGTAGGGATAGTGTCGACCTGCATGACTCCACCTAGACATGTTTTGTGATTTTGTGTAGGTAGGTGTTGACATATCGTGTATCCATCTATTTTGTGATCTAATGTGTGAAGGTGTTGGCCTATCATGAGTCCACCTAAACATATTATGTGGTCTAGTGTATGAATGTGTCGACCTATCATAAGCATAGCGTCAACCTACCCAATTAGGTGACTTCCAATTTTTGTTCCCCTGTGGCATAGGTTTAATTCCAGCATCTGTTTTATTCTTTTATTTGACTTTCTAATTTCAGAATTTTTTACAATTTCTCTTTTCTCAAATTTTTTAGTGTTCTTTCCATTAACGTGTTTTCTTGAAGTGGAGGTTTCTGAATTTGTCGAAGAAATAAATGTGATGGTTTTCAACCCTATTTCTTTCTTCTTAGAAGGATTAAAGCCTAACTCTTCTTTGTTAAAGTTTACTTTGGTTCCAAGCAAAGCTTCCAAGTTATTCTTACCACTTACAAATTTCTCCAATGCTTCCTGTCTTCTAGTCACCCCTTTTTGAAGAATTTCAAGTTCTTTCTTCATTTCAGTGTTCACATTGTTTAGTGCATCATACTTTTCGGCAGCAAGAGCTATCTCTTTGACATTTTCAGTATTCTTGATTTTCAATTCACTAACAGTTTCTTTTAGAATAGTGATTTCTTGAATCAATTCTTTTTTCTTCTCTTCCACAGAAGTATCATGAGCAAAATGATTTATTTTTTTTAAGCATTTTATTTTCTTTTTTAAGCTCATCATATTGATCTAGTAGTTCAAAGTATACATGCTCCCAATCACTGAAGGAAAAATCTTTGAAAGGAGAATTTACCTCTTCTTCATCTCCTTCTTCTCCTCTTGCCATCAGACAGATCTTTGTTTGTGATTCCTCAGATTCTGAGCTCTCTTCATCTTCATCATCTTCTTCCTCACTCCATGTCCCAACCATAGCTTTTTTTTGTTTTTCATCCATCTGGGTTGTGCTTTCTTCAAAGGTTTAGGACATTCAGATTTCACATGTCCTGATCTCCTGCAATTGTAGCAAACCACTCTGTCAGATTTCTTATTCATATGTTGTTTGGGCTTTGTAAATTTATTTACCTGAGATTTCTTTTTCAGAAAACCCTTACCTTCTTTCCTCAGGAATTTTCTGAATTTTCTCGTAATGAGAGCAAACTCACTTAAATCATCTTCAGAGGTAGATGACTCACTTTATTCAGTAGCTTCTTTAACACTAGGACTTGCCTTGAGAGCAAGTGGTTTCTTCTTCTTAACATCTTCTTCAGCTCTCTTCAATCCCAACTCATAAGTCATCAATGATCCGATTAGTTCATCAACAGTAGTGGTAGATAAATTTCTAGATTCTTCAATTACTGTAGCTTTAGTATGCCAAATCAGAGTTAAAGATCTAAGGATTTTTCTGACAAGTTCTTTTTTTGTATATGTCTTCCCTAGATTCTTTAAGCCATTTGTTAACATAGTTAATCTTCCATACATTTCAAAAATTGTTTCATCATGCTTCATTTTGAATGCTCCATATTCCAAAACTAGCATGTTGGCTTTTGTTTCTTTTACCTCTGACGTACCTTCATAGATCACCATGAGGTGATTCCAGATTTCTTTAGCACTTGTACATGATGATACCCTTGAAAACTCTATTGGATGGAGTGAGCACTACATGATGTTCATCGCACTCCAATTAACATTTGACTTCTTAATCTCCTCTTGAGTCCACTTCTCTTCATCGTCAGACAGCTCGTAAGGTTCATTGCTTACCACCCTCCATATTTGATGATCTTGTTCTCGTAAAAACATCTACATACGAGTTTTCTTGTATGCATAGTTAGTACCATCAAAGTAGGGGGGTCTATTCACAGAATGACCTTTAGCAATATAACCTCTAGACTCCATATCACACAGATCTCTTCTGGTTGTAAAACCAAATAAATTGGAGAGCCTAGCTTTGATACCACGTGTTGAGTGCAGAAGGAATATCTAGAGGGGGGGTGAATAGATATTGACAAATTAAAAACAATTAGAGATTAAAACCTCAAAATTAGGATCTGATCTGATGAAATGATCTAAGCGGTGAATGTCAAACCACACAAGTGCAAACAATATTTTTAAGGTGGTTCGGCTCCAGTGTGGAGACCTACGTCCACCCCTCACTAAACCAGTGAGGCTTCACTATCAACTCAAATGTGTGAGACTCTCACATAGTCGCTAATTCACAGCTTCTATAGATTGCTGATACACAGCTTTAACAAACCGCTGATTCACAACTTCAAGATTTGTCCCAAATCTCATAATTCTAACACAGCAAGTGTAGGATCAAATCTGTCTACTCCAATCAAAGTAGACAACCAATCAGAGTGATGAATTGAAGAAATTAAGAAAAACAAACTGTGGTGGCCATTTCCAGCCACCTAGGCCCATCACGGCCCATCGGGGCTCCCCAGGCAAGCATGGCCCCTCAACAGGGCGCCACGTCTCCTCGAAGACTGTGCCAAGGACTCCAGGGAATGATCGTAAGGTCTGAGCACCACTGAGCTCCCTGGGGCACATCCCCGGAGGCCTCTTGTTATGTTCGGTTCAAGCGTGACCTACTGAACAGACCCTGTTCGAAGCATGCTGTGGCGGTGTCTGCACAAGCCATGCCTCCGGACACCAGGCATCGAACAACGGGCCCGACTACCAAACAGCAGGTCTAGCTCACCAAGCAGGCTACCTGCTCGGTACCTTTCGCCCAGGAGAATCCAAGTAGCCCTTCATCCCCTCGTGGCGGTTATAACGGCTACACCACACGCGCCCCACGATCAAGTGGTGCACTAACTGCAGAGCTTCTCAACGGACGCCTCAACGCGTAACCCCCCGCTAAGGACGCTAACAGGCACACCCTTTGCGGCATTGATCAGGGACGTTCCGACCCTCTCCCTCAAGACTTCTGCCTATAAAAGGCTCCGGTGAGCCTCCATGCAGAGGTACGCAACAGGCGCGCCCTTTGCGGCATTGATCAGGGACATTCCGTCCCTCTCCCTCAAGACTTCTGCCTATAAAAGGCTCCGGTGATCCTCCATGCAGAGGTACGCAACCTAAGACACATCGCTCCTGCACAACACTGAACCCTTCTTCTCCAAAGCCTCACTCGCAGTTCACTGACTTAGGCATCGGAGGGTTCTCCCCGGTTCTTCAACTGGGCCCCCCTGATTCTGTTCTAGTTTTATAGGCATCCGTCCGCTACCGGTGGTCTTCTTCCTTTTCTCCAAGTGTAGGCCCGCTTGGCTCCGGCCCAAGCAGAAAATCACCTCCACACTTTTGGCGCCATCTGTGGGAAGCAATGACAGCCATGGCTCACGGACGATCTTCGTACCAGAACATAGGGAGCCGTATGACGAGGTCCCGCCAGTCGCGGGCGGACTCCCGCCAACGTGCTCCCCCCGTCGACGTCACCGTAGCCCCTATTGCCGCGACCGGGGGCATCCCTGCGCCCGCCACCGTCGTGCCTGCGACTGCCCTGGAGATGGCCGAACTCCGAGGACAGATGCAGCAGCTGACGGGAATCTACCTGGATCTCCAGGTCCAACTGGCCGGGCAGCCGGTCCCGGCAGCCTCCGTTCCGCAGGAGCGCCTGGCAGAGTCGATTCAGGAGCAGCATGCCGATTCGCCGCGGAGGTCGCGTCGTGCCCCGTCTGATGAATGAGCACCGGAGCGCCGTGGTCGTTCACCCCGTCGCTCCGCGGCGGCCCCGCGCCTGCCGCGCTCGGTCGTGGGAGCCAACTCCCACAAGTCTGGATGTGTTGATTCAGCCCACTCCGAACAGGAGTTGGCCAGGCACTTGCGCCGCGTCGTCGACCTGGAACGTCGTGTGGACACGATGGTCCAGTGTGTCGAGGGCAAAGCTCCGGCCGAGGAGGACCTGAACTTCCGCTCCCCATTCATTGCGGAGATCCTGGAGGCTCGGGACTCTCCCAAGCTCCCTCTGCCTACCATCACGCCATACGACGGCACCTCTGACCCCGCGGATCACATCCACAGGTTTAAGTCGCATATGGTGTTCCACGGAGCATCTGATACGGCCAAATGTCGGGCCTTTCCGGCCACCTTGAAGGAAACTGCTCGGGCCTGGTTCGAAGCCCTCTCTGTAGGTTCCATCTCTTCCTTCCATCAGTTGAAGAAGTCCTTTCGGGACAACTTCCTGGGCGGAAGGTCGCAACCACGCACCGCAGCCTCCCTTCTCTCTGTTCGGAAAAAGAAGGGAGAAGCACTCTGGGACTACATCAAGAGGTTCCAGACTGAGGCGCTCCGCATCCCGCGCCTCGATGTCCCGTTAGCCACCAGTGCCCTTATCCAGGGTACTCGCGATGGTTTTCTGCAGAGGACGCTGGGAGTGCAGCAGCCTTCAACCCTTGACGAGCTCCTCTCTATTGCACAACGCCATGCGGCGTGTGAGGAGAGTCTGGCTGCTAGCCGAGCATAGTAGGGAGAGTCGTCGGACAAGAAGAGGCCTTCCGACAACGGTTCCGACCGTGATCGAAAGAAAGGATGGCGCAACGGCGATTCACCGCGCCGACCATGCTCCTTCACCGACTACACACCTCTGACGGTGGCACCCGAACAGATCCTGGCAGAGATCAGGGATGAACCATATGTTCGGTGGCCACAGAGGATGCGCTCCGATCCCCGGAGGTGCAACCAGAAGAAGTATTGTCGCTTCCACCGCGACCACGGCCACGATACCTCCGAATGGCGCCAGCTCAAGGACGAAATCGAGTCCCTTATCAAGCGTGGCTACCTCGGACGGTTCGTGCGCCGGAATGAAGACCGCCCCAGACGTCAAGAGCAGACTCCCGAGCAACCGATCAACAATGAGCCCAACGGGCAAGAAATCAATGTGATCGCGGGAGGATTCGGCATAGGCGGAGAAAGCACTCAGAGTCGACGCGATTACGTGAGGCGAGTACATGTCGTGGACAGACCTCCGATACCTCGGCCGGCTCCTTATCCCTCTAATCCCGTGCACGCACGGTCCGAGGAGGCCATAACTTTCTCGGACGAAGACCTTGTAGGGGTTACCACCCCACACACTGATGCGTTGGTCGTTTTGGCAACCATCAATCATTGTAATGTGCGCAGGATCCTGGTAGACAATGGAAGTGCCCCCGACGTATTGGCTTACGATTGCTATCTCCTTATGGGCCTAAAAACCGACCAGCTCACCCCTGTAGAGTCGCCTCTGTTCGGCTTCTCGGGGGTGTCGGTTCAGCCTATGGGTATAGTTCGTCTCCCGATCACCCTCGGGACGGCTCCAAAGTGTGTGACCAAGGTGGTGGACTTCTTGGTCATCAGGAACATATCCTTGGTAGAGGTCTGATCGGGCGGATCAAGGCGGTGCCTTCGTCCCTCCATCAGAAGATGAAGTTCCCCACCCCGTCGGGGTCGGCGAGGTGCTCGGATGCCAACGCGAGTCCCGACTGTGTTATGTCTTTTCTCTAAGGGACAAGCAGCCACTCGCGGCTCCAACACCTGTTGCTCCACCGGCCGACCAGCCTTCCACCAACTGCGGAACTCCTGCCGAGGACCTGCTTCCAGTCCAAGTGGACGATGACCCCGAACACGTCCTATACATTGGCGCGTTACTAGCGGAAGCCGAGCAGTAGCGGTATAGAAGTTTCCTGCTAGCTAATTTGGACGTGTTCGCGTGGTCCGATGACGAGCTACCAGGCATCCCTCCAAAAGTGATGGTCCATCGCCTCCGCCTAGACCCACGGGTCCCACCAGTTCAACAAAGGAGGCGACCCGTTAACCAAGAACGACAGACTATGATCCGAGATCATGTCATCAAAAGTCGAGCAGTTGGGCTCCTCCGGGAAGCCCAATACCCAAGGTGGATCTCCAACGTAGTCCTTGTATGCAAAACCACTGGAAAATGGCGCGTATGTGTGGATTACAAGGACCTCAACAAAGTGACGCCCAAGGATAACTTCCCGCTGCCGCGCATCGATCAGCTGGTAGACGCTATGTCCGGGCATGAGCTTCTTAGCTTCTTGGATGACTACTCTGGGTAT
Source organism: Colocasia esculenta (assembly GCA_014218235.1). Taxonomy (NCBI): domain Eukaryota; kingdom Viridiplantae; phylum Streptophyta; class Magnoliopsida; order Alismatales; family Araceae; genus Colocasia; species Colocasia esculenta. The sequence goes on from CM024762.1 coordinate 102,005,617, forward strand.
CACCAAATCAGTATGCATCCTCCGGATCAAGATGCCACCACGTTCGTCACAGACTTGGGGTTATACTGCTTCACCAGGATGCCCTTTGGTCTGAAAAATGCGGGCGCGACATACCAGCGTCTGGTCAATAAGATGTTCGAGCAGCAGATTGGGCGCAACATGGAGGTCTACGTCGATGACATGTTGGTCAAAACGCTTCCGAACACTGACCACATCTCTGACCTCGAAGAGAGCTTCGCAACTTTGTGAAGGTAGAACATGAAGCTCAACCCAGCCAAGTGTGCGTTTGGAGTGCACTCAGGAAAGTTCCTCGGCTTCCTCATCTCAAACAGAGGAATAGAGGCCAACCCTGAGAAAATCCAAGCAATACTTGAAATGAGCAGCCCTAAAATGGTACGCGACGTCCAACGTTTGACTGGACGTCTAGCCGCACTCAACCGATTCATGTCCCGAGCAGTAGAAAGGAGCTTCAACTTCTTCAAATTGCTGCGAGGACCCAGAGGCTCCTCACAGCAAGGGGGCATATACGGTGGTCCGAGGACTGCGAAGTTACCTTCGCTGAGTTGAAGGCATATCTGGCAGCCCCACCTGTTCTCTCGAAACCTGTGCTCGGGGAACCCTTGTTCGTATACCTTTCGGTTACCGAACACTCCATCAGCGCAGTATTGATCAGAGAAGAGGGAGCGGCCCAGCGTCCCATTTACTACATCAGCAGGGTCCTTCAAGAAGCTGAAGAAGTCTGTCCCCATGTAATTTTAATTAATTACATATTTATTTTGGTGATTAACAAAACCAAACAAAACCCTATCAAAAAGTTCTAACACATATTTCATAAGTCTTAAGTACAGAAATATACCAAGGTCAAACAAGCCAATATTGGTAAGTATTACCTTTCTGAAGCTTTAACCATTTCAAGATCATATTTCTCTAAGTCCACACCGACTCCTGTTGAAAGCCAAAATGATTTCCTTATGTGTGTATCGATTTCAATAGAGCTATAATGATTTGATATCATAACAATTTCTTTATAAGACTGAGATATCATGTGGTTTCAAACAAGTCGTTCCCGTAACGATTCTTTAAGTCATCGTAATGATTTCTTTAGAACTCGTAACGACTTGCCCATCGTAACGATTCCTTAAGTCATCGTAACGATTTCTTCAGAACTCGTAACGACTTGCCCGTCGCAACGACTCTTTAAGTCATCGTATCGATTTCTTTAGAACTCGTAACGACTTGCCCGTCGTAACGATTCTTTAAGTCATCGTAATGATTTCTTTAGAACTCGTAACGGCTTTCCCGTCGTAACGATTCTTTAAGTCATCGTAACGATTTCTTTAGAACTCGTAACGACTTGCCCGTCGTAATGATTTGTTAAGTCTTCATAACGATTTCTTCGTTGAACACATCGACTTGCTTTCCATAACGATTTGTTAAGTGTTCATAATGATTTCTTCGGTAAACACATCGACTTGCTTTTCATAACGATTTGTTAAGTCTTCATAACGATTTCTTCGTTGAACACATCGACTTGCTTTCCATAACGATTTGTTAGGTGTTCATAATGATTTCTTCGGTGAACACATCGACTTGCTTTTCATAATGATTTGTTAAGTCTTCATAACGATTTCTTCGTTGAACACATTGACTTGCTTTCCATAACGATTTGTTAAGTGTTCATAACGATTTCTTTGTTGAACACATCGACTTGCTTTCCATAACGATTTCTTCAATATTCATAACGATTCCTTTAATGAATACAACGATTTGCTCTCTATAACGACTTCTTCAGTATTTATAATGACTCCATTAATGAATACAACGATTTGCTCTCTATAACGACTTCTTCAGTATTTATAACGACTCGTTTAATGAATACAACGATTTGCTCTCCATAATGACTTGTTGGTATTCATAACGATTTCATAAGTCATATAGACAACGACTTTATGGTTTATATCGACTTGATATTTATCTTATCTCTTAAAGCATTTAATAGTCAAAGTCTTCTCTTATTTGTCTGACTGCTGTGCATTTAATGAAGACAGAACGTATCTCTGCATGCATGCAGATGATATCTTTTCATTATCGTGCATATTCTATCAACATCTTTTAGAACAAGCTATTTGGCATTGCTATTTTGGTAAATATTCACATCAACGTTTACTGACAACAAGAGACATCCTAGCTGTCTACTGTTCTAGCATTTAATATGTGCAGGGTCCTAAAGATATTTTGTCATACAATGTTGGACCATATAGACGCCAGAAGACCTTATCTCTTTGCGTGCTCAACTGGATAAAAGATTGTTGAAGCTTCCAAATGTCAAGCAGTCTAACGTCTACCAATCTAAGAGACAACGGTTACTTCAACGGCCGTATTTCAAATGGAGATATAAATACAAGACAGAAGATCAGAAGAAAAGCAAGAATGATCAACGTACAAGCAATTCAAATCTTCTGATAGAATTCTAGAGCCAAGAACCTCATTCCTTCTCGTGTTGCTCTTTGCTCTCCACACTGTAGTGAAAATCTTGAGAGAGCTCGTGTAGTTCTGAGAGTCTACTGTGTTTCTAGATCTTCTACTCTCAGTCCTGCTTGCTTCAGATTTTAGCTTGTTGAAGCTTGATCTAGAGGCTTGTTTTTACTGCTTACTTTTGTTGTGGTTGTTCCCTTCTGTGTTGAAGGAAGACCTGGTAGAGCTTCCAGGGTGTTGTTGTTCCCTTCTGTTGTGAAGGAAGACCTGGTGGGGTATCCAGGGTGGTGTAATTCCCTTCGTGTGAAGGAAGACTAGCTGAGCTGGGTGTTGTAGTGTCCATAGGGGGACTGTACCCTAGTTAGTGGAATCCTGAGTTGTTGCTCAGGGACTGTACGTAGGACTCCTAAGGAGAGGAGGTCCGAACCAGAATAATTTCTTGTGTTGTGTGGCTGTTTTTCTTGTGTGATTGCTCTTTGAACTAACTGTCACTAACCTTCATCGAAGAACGTCTTTGTGTGAATGTTTTAAGTACAGGTACTAATCAAATATTTTTTAATGACCCATTCACCCCCCCTCTGGGCTTGTCAACTGGGCAACAAGTGGTATCAGAGCGAGTCTCTTCGACAAAGAAGTAGATCTAATGATCTGAAGAGTAAAGATCCATGGCAGCCCAAAGTCATTTCGAGGGTCAGTCAGTTAACCGACCACCATTGTTCAATGGAGAAGACTACATTTACTGGAAGACCAGAATGGAGTATTTTCTACAAGGTCACGACTATCAGATATGGTCAATAGTGGAAGAAGGTGATCTCCTGGTTACAAATGAGAAAGCTCAGTGGACAAACGACGAAAGGAAGAAGATCTCGTTGAACTATAAAGCAAAGAGTATTCTGTGTTGTGCCCTAAGTAAAAAGGAATTCAACAGAGTCTCAGCCTGCAAATCCGCAATGGAAATGTGGGAAAAGCTCAGGATCACTTATGAAGGCACAGAAAAGGTGAAGGATACAAGAATTGACATTCTTGTAACCCAATATGAAAGATTTCAGATACAATCAGGTGAGTCCATAACCCAGATGTTCAGTAGATTCACAGATATCACAAATGGGTTAGCCGGACTAGGAAAGACCTATGAAATGGGAGACATGGTGAGGAAAATTCTTAGATCCCTACCATCTTCATGGACTCCCAAAGTTACAGCCATTGAAGAAGCTAATGATCTAAAGAGAATGTCTTTGGAAAAGCTCATTGGGTCCCTTATGGCCCATGAGATAAACATGGAGAGATTAGGAGAATCCTCCAGCAGAAAGAAGCAGTCAAATGCGCTCAAGGCTGATGAAGAGTTGTCAGAAGAATCACTGGACAACAGTGAGAACAGCAAGGACAGTGATGATGAAGAAGCTATGCTGTCTAGAAGACTACAACGAATTCTAGCCAAAAGGAAGAAGTTTCAATCTGGCAGAAGATTCTTCAAGAAAAATAAAGAGTTTAAGAAGCCAGAAGGAAAAGATCTGAAGAAAGGAGAACCTACATGTTATGAGTGCAAAAAGCCTATACATATCAAGGCAGAGTGTCCAAAGCTTAAGAAAGATGGACACAAGAAGAAAGATAACTTCAGAGGATTCAAGAAATACAAGAAGAAGGTAATGGCAGCCGCATGGGAAAACAGCAGCGACTCAGACAGTGAGTCAAGCTCAACCAGTGATGAAGAAGAAGCCAACTTGGCTTTCATGGAAAATACAGATGATAAGGTAACATCTGATTCCTCCTTTGATTTCTGCAATGATTCTGATTCTGATAATTTAGAGGAAGCATTCAATGAACTATACAATAAATATAGAGAAGTAACCAAACTATTAAAAGTAAGTAAGAAAAATAATGCTTGTCTAGAAAACACAAACTCAGATCTAAAATCAGAAAATGAACAATTAGAAAGCCAAATAACTGAACTTAAAAGAAGAAATGAACTGTTATGTGAAGATCTAAAAGCTAAGAATGAACAAATAACTAAATTAGAAAAACAAGTAAGTTCAGATGAACTGAAAACTGAAATCAAGACACTAACAGAAGAAAATATATAGTTATCTAGCACATTAGAAAAATTCACTAATGGTAAAAACTCCCTAATATTAAAAGGTGCCAGAAGATCAGGTAAGAAGAAAATGGATTGGGACTGCAACAAGTTAGGACATATCATAACAACATGCCCAACAAGACATAAGAAATGGATAATCAAAGGTAAAATCAATGATACTAACCAATCATGACCCAAAAGAATTTGGGTACCTAAAACTTGATGATTTTATTTCAGGGTAACACTCGAGCATCCAAATGGTATTTGGACAGTGGGTGCTCAAGGCACATGTTAGGGAATCGGAAGTTATTCACCCATCTACAAGCTGAAGAATGAACAGTTACCTATGGAGACAATGGGAAAGGCACAGTGATTGGCAGTGGTTCTGTGAGCAACAAAGGAAAAATAGTCATTGAAGATGTATTGCTTGTCAAAGGGCTGAAGCATAATCTCATCAGCATCAGCCAGCTTTGTGACAGAGGTCATCAGATTCAGTTTCAAGAGTGAAAGTGCAGCATATTGAAGGATGGATCAGTAATTTTCAAAGCCAATAGAGAAAAGAACCTGTATGCACTTCATCTTGAAGAACTCAAGGATCAAGATGTCTGTTTGGCAGCAAATAAGGATCAATCAACTAAACTGTGGCACAGAAGACTGGGACATTGCAGCATAGAAGGTATAAGAAAACTGCTAAAGAAGAATCTTGTGGAAGGTCTGCCAAAGGTCAGCACAAAATTGGATGGTGTCTGCAGACCTTGTGCCAACGGAAAATATGCTAAGAATTCCTTCAAGTTAAAGACTGTAGTGACAACCTCAAAACCCTTAGAACTCCTTCATATGGATTTATTTGGGCCAATGAGAACCACCAGTCTTAGAGGAAAGAATTTCGGATTTGTTATAGTTGATGATTATTCCAGGTTTACATGGGTGTCATTCCTAGAACATAAAGATGATACATTTGAAAGCTTTATCAGCTTTAGCAAGAAGGTTCAGAAAGACAAGAAATTCAGTATTATTAGTATTCGATCAGATCATGGAGGTGAATTTCAGAATGAGAAATTTGCAAAGTTCTGTGAAAATGAAGGGATTGAACACAATTTCTCAGCACCAAGGACACCACAGCAAAATGGAGTTGCTGAGAGGAAGAATAGAACTATATTGGACATGGCAAGAACAATGTTGTCAGAATATAATTTGCCAAGATACTTTTGGGCTGAAGCAGTGAACACAGCAAGCTATATTATCAACAGAGTAATGATCAGGCCAATCCTAAAGAAGACTGCATATGAACTGTTTAAAGGAAAGAAGCCAAAGATCAACCACTTTAGGACATTTGGATGTCCTTGCTTCATTCACAATAATGGAAAAAGGGACATTGGTAAGTTGGATGTCAAATCAGATGAAGGTATCTTCATAGGGTATGCTTCTAAACCCAAAGGTTATAGAGTATTTAACAAATGTACCTTATTAGTTGAACAGTCTAAGCATATTATTTTGGTGAGACTAACCCTTCCTTGAGAAAGGAAGAAGATAGTGATAATGATGATGCAGACGAACTGTCCAAGAAACTAAAGGATACCTCAATTGAAGACAGGGATGATCCACCTCTGGAAGACTTGCAACAACAAGATATTACACATGAAAATCTTCCAAAGGAGTGGAGATACAAGAAAGATCACCCACCTGAGAGCATTATTGGTGATCCATCTGTAGGGGTAAGAACAAGAGGTAATGTAATACCTTGTGATTATCTAGCATTTGTCTCTCAAATAGAGCCTAAGACAGTCAATGAAGCTCTCACTGATGAATCTTGGATTATAGCCATGCAAGATGAACTTAACCAGTTCAAGAGAAACCAAGTATGGTCACTTGTTCCCAGACCATCAGACCATCCAGTTATTGGCACCAAGTGGGTGTTCAAAACAAATTGGATGAGGCTGGTGTGATTTTAAGAAACAAGGCCAGGCTGGTAGCTCAAGGCTATTCCCAAGAGGAAGGCATTGATTTCGATGAAACCTATGCTCCTGTAGCTAGACTTGAGGCTATTAGGATTTTACTTGCATATACATCTGCTCTAGATTTAAAACTATTTCAAATGGATGTTAAATCTGTCTTTTTAAATGGTTTTATTAAGGAGGAAGTGTATGTTGAATAGCCTCCAGGTTTTGATGATTTAGAATTTCCAAATCATGTTTTTAAACTTCACAAGGCTCTATATGGCTTAAAGCAAGCACCTAGAGCCTGGTATGAAAGGCTTAGTTCTTTTCTTCTAAACCATGGTTTCAATAGAGGTCAAGTAGATAGTACTCTTTTTATAAAGTCAAAAGTCAAGCACATACTACTAGTTCAAATTTATGTAGATGATATTATTTTTGGTTCTACTGATGAATCCCTTTGCAAGTATTTTGAAAGGTTGATGCAGGGAGAGTTTAAGATGAGCATGATGAGGGAGCTCAATTATTTTCTTGGACTACAAATCAAGCAAGGAAAAGATGGCACCCACATTTGTCAAGCAAAATACACCAAGGAGCTTTTGAAGAAATTTGGCTTTGAGAACACAAAGCCACTCTCAACACCAATGAGTACATCTACAAGGATGGATAGTGACAAGGATGGTAAGAAAGTAGATCAAAAGATCTACAGATGTATGATTGGTTCATTACTTTACTTTACGGCCAGTAGACCTGATATTCTATTCAGTGTATGCATGTGTGCTAGGTATCAAGCAAATCCTAGAGAATCTCATTTAATCTCTGTAAAAAGAATATTTAGATATTTAGCTAGAACTCATGACTTAGGTCTGTGGTATCCAAAATCTTGTGAAATTAATTTAGTAGGATACTCTGATGCTGACTATGCTGGATGCAAAGTAGATAGAAAAAGCACTAGTGGTTGTTGTCAATTTCTTACAGGGTGTTTGATATCCTGGTGCTCAAAGAAACAAAATTCAGTGGCACTGTCTACAGCTGAAGCTGAGTACGTGGCTACTGGAAGTTGTTGTACACAACTCCTATGGATAAAGCAACAACTTGAGGATTTCGGACTAAATATCAAATCAATTCCACTACTGTGTGACAACACCAGTGCTATCAATCTCACCAAAAATCCAGTCCAGCATTCAAGGACCAAACATATTGAGGTTAGATATCATTTTATTCGTGATCATGTAGCAAATGGTAACATTGAAATATCTTTTGTTGACACAAATGGTTAGTTAGCAGATATTTTCACAAAAGCCTTATCCGAGGAGAGATTTACGTCTCTTAGAAGGGAATTGGGCATGTGTAATTTTTGAAGAGATTTCTGTTTAAAACTGGCATATAAATTTTCAGAATTAAGTAAGTTTTCCCTCCATGGCCTTAAGCAAAAGTAATTTAAATTATCTTTCTGGGCCGCTCTCTTTATAAAGTCTGTTGAGTTGGTCAAACTCATTTGTCGTTTTCTGCCACCTTTTGGCGCCTCACTTTTCGGTATAGCATTTATTTAACTCCAAAAATCGATGTGGGAATGATTCATCTCCTATCTTCTACCTTTTTCCCTCTTTCGTCTGGTTGCCTAAGTCGATGCCCTAACGACTTCGACACCGACTCTCTGCAAATTTGAAGACCTTCACCTCTTCCCGCGAAGAATTTCTTGAGGGCTTTCATTTCTGCCACCATCTCCTCCATTTTGAAACCCTCCTCCACTCAAATCCATGGCCACACCAGTTGTTTTCGGCAGTCTTGGGGGCTACGGCACTGAGTACCTCTCTCCTGAGCAGCAGGAAAGGTTCACGTTCGTGAAGAGCAAGCTTTGTGGAAATAAGGCAGTGGATGTAGCTGATCTTGAGAAGAACGGCATGCACAGCATAGTGGCCGCAGTGAGAAGAATGCAGTGGACAATCATTTCGACCTTCTCTGAGGTAAGCTATCTGGACCTTGTGAAGGCGTTCTACGTTTGCTTGAAATCAGAGGCAGATGGGTCCCTGACATCTTCAGTCAAGGGAACCACGATCAAGATTGATTACAATCTTCTGAAGACTCTGTTTGATGTAAGCTCGACTGGTCACAGTGGAATTCACACTGTGGATACCCAGGTCAAGGGTCTCGGAATCATTGGTCCTGAATTCTGGTTGAGAGATGGGAAAATATATATCAATCAGTTGAATGCATTCAACCGTCTTCTGCACTTTATTGTTTGTCAAATTCTAGTTCCTAGAAGTGCAACTTTTTCAACCTGTACCAAGGCAGATTCGGATATGATGTTCTGGGCCATACAGAACAAGGAGATTAACATGGCCGAAGTGATGATAGAGAGGATGAAGTTTGCTCGTGATCAGATTTGGGACACCAAGAGTAAGCTCAATGTATCTCTGCCTTATGCTCACTTGCTCACCAAGGTTTTCAAACACTTTGGTGTTGACCTGTCTGGGGCAGTAGTTGAGAAGATGGGCCAAAGCATTAGGTCCAGAAATCTTAGAAAAAGTGGTTTCTCAATCATTAATGGTGTATGGACCAAGACCTCAGTGGCTGAGGGTGAGGCTATAATTGGCGAAGCCCCTGAAGTCCAGCCAGAGGAAGTGGTAGAACCAGCAGCAGGAGTACCAGCTGAAGTTGCATCTGCAGCAGAAGAGGCACCAGAATCATCAGTTGCAGTAGAATTGGAAAGAGAAAGTGCAGAGGAAGTCTCAGTGGCACCAGCAGGAGCTGTAGTGGAAGAAGTTGTGGCATCCGGCCACCTTGAAGAAGCAGCTGTAGAAGATGCTCCCAGCCATGAGGAGCAAAATGTTAGTGAGCCTCAAATTTCAGAATCTGTGGCAGTGGGCCACAATGTTGAAGTATCTGTGGATGAAGATCCCATTCAGAAGGAGCAAACAACTGTTCCCGATGACACTGTGATGGAAGGAGCTCCCATTCAGGGGGGAGCAAGGAAGTGTTGCAGCAGATGCTCCTATTGAGGGGGAGCAGTCTATCAGCCCAAATATTCCAGAAGAAACCTCTGTACCAATGGCAGATACCTCCAGTTTAGGCACTTCATTGGAAGGAAATGAAGGCATACCTCAGGGGGAGAGCACTGAAAACCCCCCAGAAGAACATTTCCGAGATGGGGAAACGGCTAGCTCCTCAGAATCTGATGAGGATGCCAATATTGATGAAGCACAGGCTCCTGTGAACCAAGCCAAGGAGAAAGGGAAGGAAGTTGCTCCAGAACTTCCTCTTCTTGCAGATGCTCCATATCAAAGGACCCAGAGGCAGAAGATTGTGATACAACTGAAGCCTGTCATAGAAAGACTAGATGTTCAAGGAGAAATCCTGTGCTCTTTGCAGTCTGATGTAAATTCAATTTTCATGAGCCAGGCCTCCACCTCAAAAGAGATGTTACAAGTCAGGAATGCAATGAAATGGTTCAATAAGGAAATGGGATCCATGAAGGCCTTACTTTCAGAAGTTCTGCAAGCCATAAAAGCTCAAGCACCTCCATCTTCTGAGCCTCCTACTACATCAGCTGCAGAAATGGAAGGGCCATCTGTGGTTTCAGAAGTACCTTTGGAGTCAGGGCCATCTGGGCCCTCAGTTCAGGAGCAAGGGCCATCAGGGCCTCCAGCTGAAGGGTCAGGACCATCCGAGCCGGCAGGGGACAAGCAAATTCCAGCAGAAGAACCTGTTGTAGATCCAGTGCCCCCAATTTCTTCTCCCTCTCAAACCCCTGCTCCTCCATCCTCTCCTTCAGCCTCCACTGCTCCACCTGCACCTCCAACCTTTAAGAAACCACACCCTAGAATCATCTCCTCACCAGCACCTTTTTCCTCTCCATCCACCTCACCTCCTGCATCTTCAACTCCCTTTCCTCCGCCTCCTCCTATCTTTGAGGTTCCTCCAGCCTCATCATCAGCTGGAGCCTCCTCCTCTGGTCCCTCATCATCAGCTGGACCATCTCCTCACACCTCTTCTCATCCACCATCCCTTCTTCATCCTCATCCTCCTCCGTCCTTCATCACCATCATCCCCGAAGGAGCTCAAATTGATGGTCCCTAACTGAGCCCCATCAAAGACGAATTTGAGGACACCATTCTTGGCTCTGTTCTCAAAGTTGGCAAGCATATTCATGTCTCTGATCCTTCATGTCCTCCCTCTAAGAAAAGAAAAACCTCCTCTTCATCTTTCAATCCATTGTATCCTCCCTTGTGGTTTTCTCTCACAGAGGTCACTAAAAACAAGCCTCTCTACAGGGAATACCTCACCAAGGTTGTCTTTGCCACCTTCTTCAATCTTCCTTTCCTAAACCTTTCTGACCATCTTCACACCATCCTACCTTACACCTCTCTTACCAAGTTTGTAAGGAACAAGATCTTCTCTTCTGCTCAATCCTTCTCTGAAGAAGAATGGGCACGCTCAAATAAAGTCCTCTACAACAAGTTTCTCACTGCCAGATCTGAAGTTTTTCCTCCCAGGGATCACTCTCTCACCTTGTCTGAATGGTTTCTGGTCCACCATTCCAACATCTGGGCTCCCTTCATCCAGAAAGAGATCAAGCTGATCAGGCAATTCAAGATGTTTAATGATTATAGGTATCTTCATCGTTTACCTGAAGTCCAGCTCAGTCAGTTCAGGCAAGCCATCCGAAATCTTGGATCTGAGCATGGCACTGCAGCAATTCAAGTGGACTTTGCTACTCTTCAGCTGCCAGAGGCTACATATCTTCCTCCTCTTCACTCTTTGCTCATGGATACACCAGTGGGCTCAGTTATTTTTGAATGTTTTACGAGAGTGATGGGCAGAATCAAAGTTCAGAAGGGCAGTGTGGTAGCTTTCCCCAGATTTATCTTTAGGGAGTACCACCTAGGCCACATCCGTGCTGAGATTCTAGCCCCTGCCTTGTCAGAATGTGAAAGACTGACACCTGCAGGTTGGGCCAAGTTCTATCCCTTATCTGCTCAGCAATTGTCGGATACAAATGCAACCTTAGCCAGGGAAGGCCGCCCTCCAATCTCAGCTGCAACCTTTCTGGACATGAATTCCCTCCACCTTGTAAATGATCCTCTTCAAATTTGGGTGGAAAGGTACAAAGTCTATGTCGCCATGCGCCAGGAATTGAAGCATAGGCAGATCTTCTATCCTATTTCCCTTAATCAGTTTCTTGCTTGTGCTAGCTTTGGAAAAGTCACCTACTACAAGATCTCCTTGGACAGAGATCCGTACCATGATTTCCTTGAAGCTCAGTTGGTCCTTCACCTCAAAAGAATGGCTCCCTCTATGGGACCAAATTATTATGTTGGCCTTGGACCCTTCAAGATTTACTTTGAGAGCAGGAAGAGCAGGCCTGGGAGATTATTTCTCATTTTGCCTCTCTTTTATCCCCTGCTTATTACTTACCTGTACCTCCTCAGAATGAATGAACTACATTTGCTTGTCTCTGCTTATCTTTTCTCTTCATTCTTTGTCTCAGATTATCTTTTTGCTTAATAACAAAAAGGGGGAGAAAAATACTTAGCATGTCTAAAATGAATTCCATAAATATTCATATTTTTTTTACTATTCGTGCTTATTGTTAAGGGGAAAAAATACTTAGCATGTCTGAAATACATTCTGCAAATATTCAGATTATTTATTCTTGCTTATTGTTAAGTTTTGTCATCACCAAAAAGGGGAGATTGATGTTCAGTCTGTCCCCATGTAATTTTAATTAATTACATATTTATTTTGGTGATTAACAAAACCAAACAAAACCCTATCAAAAAGTTCTAACACATATTTCATAAGTCTTAAGTACAGGAAATATACCAAGGTCAAATAAGCCAATATTGGTAAGTATTACCTTTCTGAAGCTTTAATCATTTCAAGATCATATTTCTCTAAGTCCACACCGACTCCTGTTGAAATCCACAACGATTTCCTTATGTGTGTATCGATTTCAATAGAGCTATAATGATTTGATATCATAACACTTTCTTTATAAGACTGAGATATCATGTGGTTTCAAACAAGTCGTTCCCGTAACGATTCTTTAAGTCATCATAACGATTTCTTTAGAACTCGTAACGACTTGCCCGTCGTAACGATTCCTTAAGTCATAGTAATGATTTCTTCAGAACTCATAACGACTTGCCCGTCGTAACGACTCTTTAAGTCATCGTAACGATTTCTTTAGAACTCGTAACGACTTGCCCATCGTAACGATTCTTTAAGTCATCGTAACAATTTCTTTAGAACTCGTAACGACTCGCCCGTCGTAACGATTCCTTAAGTCATCGTAACGATTTCTTTAGAACTCATAACGACTTGCCCGTCGTAACGATTTGTTAAGTCTTCATAACGATTTCTTCGTTGAACACATCGACTTGCTTTCCATAACGATTTGTTAAGTGTTCATAATGATTTCTTCGGTAAACAAATCGACTTACTTTTCATAACGATTTGTTAAGTCTTCATAACGATTTCTTCGTTGAACACATCGACTTGCTTTGTAGCGACCCTCATTATACCGGTACGGTTATACCAACCCACGTCGGTATAGCGAGCGTTGCCACAGTGGGACATTTACCCAACAATAACATTCAGCTGAGATACACGTGAATATAAGAACAGAGTAGCGGAAGTAAAGAACTACTGTCTTCATTTCATTCATCATCCACATTTAAACATACATGATTTGATAACAATTAAGAACTAAAAGTCCACATAATTAAATTGCTGAAAATTTAAAACATAATGTCCACACTTATACATTCCCTTTCCATAGTAATTCTAATACAATGTTGCAATTACATACTATGAAAATCTCAAAATGTCACAAGCACTCCAACTGTCTAATCTCCGCGCTCGGAGTCGGTCTCCAACGCCTCCTCTGCAAGCGTGTCGTCACCAACTACACATGTACGCCGAAGCAAGTAATGAGTCTAAAAGACCCAACAAGTATTATACATAAACCGCACATGCACATATCATGGTAGGTTTTTCATACACATTCATAAGACGCATCATGTAACATGCTCGATATTAAACTCTTACAACCTATCATGGTGAATCTACAATTTAACACATGGACTATGCTTTCAGATTTACGGAAATAGAATCACCTATCACATGCTTTCTATTCGTTTCTCAACAACGATTTAAATCCCAACATGTGAACAATCAAGTATGGAAGTTGTTTACATATCCTTATCAATTATCCTTAACATGAACTCTAGGCATTTTGCGTACATAAACATGATCCTAACCTAGTAAAGCTACTGTTCAAGCATGATTTCAGATTGTCATAACATAGATTACAAACTCACATCCTCACATTTGGTTTAACATTTTTACACAATTCCAATTTCACATATTTCACACTTTACACATGCACTTTTACACATTGATCACATACACATTTTTCACATGAACATATACACATTTACACATTCACATTTACACTTTCACATTTAGTGATGTGACACATAGTCCAAACCACCAAAGAAGGACACAACACATCACATCACATAGACGCCATCTAGGCAATACAATCGCGACTCTTGGACTGCGCAGACCGGGAGAATAAGTCTCCTCCCTAACCAGTGGTACTTGTCCACCTCCAGGATTTCCCCCTAATGCCCTTAGGGTCACTTACACATTGAACCTTCTCAAGGGGACTTTTCCCTAATACGGTTCCACTGCCCTCTACGGAAGCAGTGTCACATTTGGCACAAGTTACACATTACACATTTTTACCGATTTTAACACATAGCTTACACATGTCATTTCTCATTTCATTCACTTTCTCACTCACATGCACACTTCTCTGTTTTTCCTAATATGGCACTCCAATTACAGAAAATTAGCACTCAGAAATTTTTCACTAATCAGGTTGCTAAATACAAAATCAAACCATTTTTCAAAGGCATGCATTAGTTTCACACTTTTACATGGAAAAATTCATATTGCATCCTATACTCGTCCAAATGAATTGAAATTTTAACCACAGGCTGATTTCGGGTTTAGGATCCCACATGCAAAATTTCAGATTTTTTTGACTCAAAATGAAATTTCAGAAAATTAACCATCCATTCCACACTAATATTCATAATGCGATTTAACATGGAGTTAAACAAATCCCAAATTTTAACAGCTCATTGTCTGCACTCTAGTATGCACGGGGTCACAGAACTGTTCCCGAATTTATCGGACAACACGCAGTTTACTGGAATTTTAACATGACCTACGCATGGTTTCTATTTTCCCAAAACAGAATTTTTAAATAATCATACAAGCATGGGAAAATGTCAGAAACTCAGAGCACAGATAGTAACATGCATACAGGATCTAACAAATTTGGCAACAAAACTGTGCCACTGATCATGAGGATCATGGTGCATACACATGGCCATTCTTTTCGCATACACATTAGATACACAATTAAACTCAACCACCACAAAATAGATGTACATTCATTCTCCCATTCATCACATTAGCTAGTGTACATAATATATAAGAGTTACATTATATCCTCATCGCAAAACACGTAGAATATAACCATATAGAAGGGCCGAACAGCTTGCTGTTCTGCTCAGATGAACTTGGTGGCGGTCTCTGGCCGCTAGTTCAGTGTCAACGGCATAATCGATGGACGCTAAGCATGATCTTAGTGGCAAGGTACATTGCCGTTAATGTCAGGTCTGTGCAGAACACAGACCCGAGCTCCAAAGATGGGGTGAATTTGGGGGTCTAGGACACGAGAGAAAATGTATAAAAATGGTAAAACCATCCTAGACACATACATGAACACTATGGGTAGGGTACTTGCCTTTTAGAAACACTCCTAAGGGATCAAAGGGTTGGTGAAGCCCTCCTTGGGCAGTCCCAAGAAGTTCCTAACTAGTCCCCAAGACAGCTTCCCTCCGGGTT
Organism: Colocasia esculenta; assembly: GCA_014218235.1. NCBI lineage: Eukaryota > Viridiplantae > Streptophyta > Magnoliopsida > Alismatales > Araceae > Colocasia > Colocasia esculenta. Next base: position 102,021,028 of record CM024762.1, read on the forward strand.
CTTGAGCAGTCTCCACAGCAAGTCGAGGTCGGGGAAGCCTTCCTCGATGATCCAGCAAGCTCCTTGATGCAGCAGAACCCCGGAACAAGCTTTAGATCTTCAGATTTAGGTTTGCAAAGATGGGTTTTCCTCACAGACCTCTAGGGTTTTCCTCTTCTTCCTCTCTTGCAAAAAGGCAAAGAGGAGGGTTGGGGAAGCATTTCGGGTTCAGATATATGTGAGAGGCTTCTCCTGTCCCGAAATGTTGATGTGAACCCCCTTCAGACCGTTGGGGACAGCTCCCCAATGGTTGGGGTGGCTTGTTCCCGGAATTCCGGGCTCTGCAATGCATGCAGGTCAGAGAAGTTGGCGTCCACATCGCTGGACACTCGGGTTAGTGTTGGCGTCCATAGGGTTGACGCTGACACCACATCGACGTCATGATATTGATGCCAATCTGGCCTTCGGCCAGAAGTCTAAAACATGCAGAAACCCATGCACAACATGAATATATACATGTAATATCTATATGGCATTGTGCACACACTACCATCAAGCAATACATGCATTATTTATACCTAAATTATACACATACACACATAAGTATACTAACTAGTACTTACGTAAATATTTACACAACACGAATTATTTACATGCAATACAATAATGCAATAAATTCGAGGGCCTTACACCCTCTCCCCCTTAAAAGAAACTTCATCCTCGAAGTTAGAACGACGCTAGTCAAACAGAAGGGGATACTTCTTCTTCATCGCATCCTCAAGCTCCCAAGTAGCCTCCTCTCGTGAGAAGTTCCGCCATAGAACTTTCACCGACGCAATACTCTTGTTCCGGAGATGTTGAACCTTCCGGTCAAGAATAGCTACTGGTTGCTCGACATACGACAGATCTGGCTGAATCTCCACTGGCTCATGACTAATCACATGAGACGGATCTCGGACATACTTCCTGAGCATAGATACGTGGAATACAGGATGAACACTAGCCAAAGCTGGGGGTAATGCTAGCTCATATGCCACGCTGCCCAAACGTCTGAGAATCTCATATGGGCCAATGAACCTAGGGCTCAACTTACTATGCCTGCCAAATCTGACAACACCTCGAGTAGGCTATATCTTCAAGAAGACATGATCGCCAACCTCGAACTCCAAATCCTTCCTCCTGTTGTCGGCATAGCTCTTCTGCCTATCCTGTGCCGCAACAAGCCTCTTCCTGATAAGCTGGACCTTATCCGAAGTCTCCTGAACTAACTCCGGACCGATCAACTGCCTATCACCAGTCTCCTCCCAACATAAAGGAGATCTGCAGGGCCTACCATACAACGCCTCAAATGGAGCCATACAATACTCGCATGAAAGCTGTTGTTGTATGCGAACTCCACTAGAGGTAAGTGACGCTCCCAATCATCCTTCCAATCCAGAACACACGCTCTCAACATATCCTCGAGCGTCTGGATAGTCCTTTCGGACTGTCCATCAGTCTGGGGATGAAACGCTGAACTGAGCTTCAGCTCCGAACCTAAAGCATCCTGAAGACCCTTCCACAACCTCGAAGTAAATCTCGGATCTCGATCCGAAATGATCGACTTCGGCACACCATGCAATCTAATGATACCACTAACATACAATCTAGCTAAACTCTCTACTGACTGCTTCTTCTTCATAGGCAAGAAATGAGCAGTCTTCGAGAATCTATCTACAACTACCCAAATCGAGTCATTGCCCCTTCTAGATCGAGGCAAACCCGAAACAAAGTCCATAGTGACAGCTTCCCACTTCCACACGGGGATATCCATCCTCTGCATAAGGCCAGATGGTCGCTGCCGCTCGGCCTTCACTTGTTGACACACTAAACACCTAGACACATAATCCGCTACATCCCTCTTCATGCCAGACCACCAAAAGGATCTCTTCAAATCCTGGTACATCTTTGTGTTACCCGGATGAATAGAGAATCGCGATCTGTGAGCCTCTGCTAACACATGCTCACGGGACATCTGCTAAATCGGGGACACAAACACGGTGCTGAAATCTAATCACACCGGCCTCATCACGAGCAATGCCTGCCTTGCCCACTAACTCTAAGAGTCTAGGGTCGGCTCCCTGTTACTCGATCACCTCATCCAAAACCGAGGACCTAAGGGATAACTGAGCTACAAAAGCCTGACATAGCGATGGCTCTAACTCAGTCAACGCACAAGCCGCATCCTCCAACATCTTCCAATCCTGCTGGAGAGATGGCCTCTTTCTACTCAGCGCATCCGCTACGACATTCGCCTTCCCAGGGTGATACTGAAGGTCGAAGTCGTAATCCTTCAAGAACTCAATCCATCTTCTCTGCCTCAGATTTAATTCCTTTTGGGAGAAAAGATACTTTAAGCTCTTGTGGTCGGTAAACACCTCAAATCTGACACCATAAAGATAGTGCCTCCAGATCTTTAGTGCATGAACCACTGCTGCGAGCTCCAAGTCATGAGTCGGATAGTTCTTCTCATGCTCCTTCAACTGACGAGAAGCATAAGCCACTACCCTTTCCTGCTGCATTAGCACACAGCCTAAACCAATCCGAGATGCATCCGTGTAGATAGCAAAACCCTCTACACCGCTCGGTAAGACTAACACTGGGGCTGTCGTAAGCTTAGTCTTCAATAATTGAAAACTACTCTCACACTTCTCGGACCAAACAAACTTCACTCCCTTTCTGGTAAGCTGAGTCAAAGGGGCGGCGATGGATGAAAATCCCTCAATAAATCGCCGATAATAACCAGCTAAACCAATAAAACTACGAATCTCCGAAGGGGTCTTGGGAATCTCCCAATCCATAACTGCCTGGACCTTTGCGGGATCAACTGCAACACCAGCGCCGGAGATAACATGCCCGAGGAAATGAACCTCGCGCAACCAAAAATCGCACTTGCTGAACTTGGCATACAGCTTGTGCTCACGAAGAACCTCTAACACTACCCTCAAATGCTGACAGTGCGTGGCCTCATCCGGAGAGTAGACCAACACGTCATCAATAAACACTACGACAAAGCTATCTAAGTAAGGCCTAAACACCCTGTTCATGAGATCCATGAACGCTGCAGGGGCATTGGTCAATCCGAAAGGAAGGACCAAAAACTCATAATGTCCATAACGGGTTCTAAATGCCGTCTTGGACACATCCTCACTCCGAATCCTCAATTGATGATAACCAGATCGCAAATCAATCTTAGAAAAGACTGATGCCTCTCGCAACTGGTCAAACAAATCATCAATACGAGGTAAGGGATACCTGTTCTTCACGGTCACTTGGTTTAACTTCCTATAGTCAATGCATAACCTAAGTGACCCGTCTTTCTTCTTGACGAACAATACAGGTGCGCCCCAAGGGGAAACACTAGGGCGAATAAATCCCTTATCAAGCAACTCCTGCAACTGCCTCCTCAACTCGGCTAACTCCGCAGGTGCCATCCGATATGGAGTCTTCGAGATAGGAGAGGTGCCCGGAAGCAACTCTATGGTGAACTCTATCTCTCTATCCGGTGGCAATCCAGTCAAGTCATCAGGAAAGACATCTGAAAAATCCTGCACTACCTCAATCTCTGCAAGAGTAGGTGACTCATCAGCTTCTGGCACTAGTACCACGCTGGCAAGAAAAGCGTCACAACCTTTGTTTACCATGTGCATCGCCTTCATGGCAGAGATGACTAACTTTCTAGCCAAGTTCCTTGGCAAGGGATGAGAGAACTCGTCCTCACCAGGAATGCGGAAAACAATCCTCTTCCGGCGACAATCCACTAACGCATAGTGCTCCTCTAGCCAATCCAGACCAAGAATAGCATCATAGTCCTTCATCTTTAGCAAGAAGAAACACCCATCTAGGACTCTATCCTCAATGCACACAGGTAACGACGGAATGCACTTCCTAGTCGATACCGTACCCGCCGGGGTGTGCACAGACAAAGGGACCTCTAACTCCTCAGACTCTATGCCTGACTCTAGGGCTAACTGCCTAGCGAACTGCTCGGAAATGAACGAGTGAGTAGCACCCGTATCAAACAAAACCCGAGCGTGCACACCTAAAAGCAAAACCGTACCTTCAATGACATGCTCCGCCTGCTCGGCGTCCTCGCGAGCTAAAACAAACACTTGAGCTGGGGCTCGAGGCCTTCCTGGTCTTCCTGTAGCTGGCGCGGCTGCCGCTACCGCTGGGGCTGGTGCTCCACGCTGAGCTCCCTGCTGAAGTCTTGGGCAATCCTTAATCTTGTGGTCGCTACTTCCGCACTTCAAGCACTTGCCCGTAATCATCCAACACTCGGTACCACCATGTGTCTTCCCACAGTGGGGACACTCTTTCTTCACACCAGGGGAACGTACAGAAGGTACCTGAGTACTGCCGACTGCTACGGATCGCTGCGGTGTCTGGTACACCGTCTTCTTCTTGTCTTGCCGTTGGAAAGTTGCCGATGGCCTCTTCTGCGAAGCTTTCTTTTCTTCCAGGTACTGCTCCATCTCTCCCTCCTGCCTACAAGCAGCACTAAGGGCCTCGTCCAACGTGCGGTGGTCAAACGCCACGAGTCTCGTCCGCAGTGATGGCTTGAGTCCCATCACGAACTTCTTTGTCTTCCTGCGCTCGTCTGCCACGATATGAGGTGCATATTTAGAGAGTTCAGAAAATCTTGCCTCATATTCCAGCACAGTCATGGAGCCTTGAGCCAAAGATAGGAATTCCTGCTCCATCCGATCTTGCACATGCTCGGGGACGAACTTGGCCCGAAAGAGCCTCACGAACTCGTCCCAAGCAACGTCGATAGCTCCGTCCTCAAATCGGGTACGCAACAATGAAGCCCACCATACATCAGCTCTTTCCTGCAATACACCTTCGTAAGCTCCAACTAACAGTTCTAACTAAACAAAACATACAATCATACAAAATCAACACATACCTATAGCATGTAGGTGGCCAATGTAACCTTATCCTCCTCTGCACACCTGATGGCTCGGAAGATCTTTTCTATCTCCCTCATCCAGCTTTCAGCCAACAATGGATCGCTCTCCCCCTTAAAAGAGGGTGGCAGCATCCTCTTGAATCTCTCCATGGTAGAAGGTCCACCATGGTTCTGAGCTGGTACTTGAGCCTGCTACAGTACACATCAAGCAATACACAATCAATATAATATCACACATTCAAATAAAACAAATAATATTTCATTTTATTAGTCTAACCTGAGCCTCCAACTGAGCCTGGAGTGCTGCCTGGGTATGAGCCTGCGTCTGCATGGCTTGCACCAGACCTTGCATGAATACTCCATAGTCCACAGGTGGCGGTGGGGGAAGTACAGGACCTTGCGGTGTCGGGGCCTGCTGCTCTGCCCGCTCGTCATGTCGCGGCTCGTCCTCACGGGCCGGCTCTCCGCCATGCCTACCTCTCGAATCCATGGCTGAAATAAATTTCAGCCACCATTAGAGCTAGGTTATTAAGTTTTCTAACCATTTTCTTATCTATTTTTCATTCATTATTAATCAATTCTACACATGTGGACATACTTAGCATGCAATGAAGATGATGACTTATGTATATTCATGTGCAATCTCAACCGGTTGCTCTGATACCAATCTCTGTAGCGACCCTCATTATACCGGTACGGTTATACCAACCCACGTCAGTATAGCGAGCGTTGCCACAGTGGGACATTTACCCAACAATAACATTCAGCTGAGATACACGTGAATATAAGAACAGAGTAGCGGAAGTAAAGAACTACTGTCTTCATTTCATTCATCATCCACATTAAACATACATGATTTGATAACATTAAGAACTAAAAGTCCACATAATTAAATTGCTGAAAATTTAAAACATAATGTCCACACTTATACATTCCCTTTCCATAGTAATTCTAATACAATGTTGCAATTACATACTATGAAAATCTCAAAATGTCACAAGCACTCCAACTGTCTAATCTCCACGCTCGGAGTCGGTCTCCAACGCCTCCTCTGCAAGCGTGTCGTCACCAACTACACCTGTACGCCGAAGCAAGTAATGAGTCTAAAAGACCCAGCAAGTATTCTACACATACCGCACATGCACATATCATGGTAGGTTTTTCATACACATTCATAAGACGCATCATGTAGCATGCTCGATATTAAACTCTTACAACCTATCATGGTGAATCTACAATTTAACACATGGACTATGCTTTCAGATTTACAGAAATAGAATCACCTATCACATGCTTTCTATTCATTTCTCACATAAAAATCTACTTCCAACCAACTAAGACATGAAAGCCATGAACATATATTTCCGAACATGCATGAAAGGAAACACACCTAACATGGAATCTACACATTACTACGCATATACATGACCATTTTTCATACTTTAAGCTTGCTGATTTTACATGCTTTAGCAACCATAATCTAACACATGAGAGCTACAACAACGATTTAAATCCCAACATGTGAACAATCAAGTATGGAAGTTGTTTACATATCCTTATCAATTATCCTTAACATGAACTCTAGGCATTTTGCATACATAAATATAATCCTAACCTAGTAAAGCTACTGTTCAAGCATGATTTCAGATTGTCATAACATAGATTACAAACTCACATCCTCACATTTGGTTTAACATTTTTACACAATTCCAATTTCGCATATTTCACACTTTACACATGCACTTTTACACATTGATCACATTCACATTTTTCACATGAACACATACACATTTACATATTCACATTTACACTTTCACATTTAGTGCCGTGACACATAGTCCAAACCACCAAAGAAGGACACAACACATCACATCACATAGACGCCATCTAGGCAATACAATGGCGACTCTTGGACTGCACAGACCGGGAGAACAAGTCTCCACCCTAACCAGTGGTACTTGTCCACCTCCAGGATTTCCCCCTAATGCCCTTAGGGTCACTTACACATTGAACCTTCTCAAGGGGACTTTTCTCTGATACGGTTCCACTGCCCTCTACGGAAGCAATGTCACATTTGGCACAAGTTACACATTACACATTTTTACCGATTTTAACACATAGCTTACACATGTCATTTCTCATTTCATTCACTTTCTCACTCACATGCACACTTCTCTGTTTTTCCTAATATGGCACTCCAATTACAGAAAATTAGCACTCAGAAATTTTTCACTAATCAGGTTGCTAAATACAAAATCAAACCATTTTTCAAAGGCATGCATTAGTTTCACACTTTTACATGGAAAAATTCATATTGCATCCTATACTGGTCCAAATGACCTGAAATTTTAACCACGTGCTGATTTCGGATTTATGATCCCACATGCAAAATTTTAGATTTTTCTGACTCAAAATGAAATTTCAGAAAATTAACCATCCATTCCACACTAATATTCATAATGCCATTTAACATGGAGTTAAACAAATCCCAAATTTTAACAGCTCATTGTCTGCACTCTAGTATGCACGGGGTCACAGAACTGTTCCCTAATTTATCGGACAACACGCATTTACTGGAATTTTAACATGACCTACACATGGTTTCTATTTTCCCAAAACAGAATTTTTAATTAATCATACAAGCATGGGAAAATGTCAGAAACTCAGAGCACAGATAGTAACATGCATACAGGATCTAACAAATTTGGCAACAAAACTGTGCCACTGATCATGAGGATCATGGTGCATACACATGGCCATTCTTTTCGCATACACATTAGATACACAATTAAACTCAACCACCACAAAATAGATGTACATTCATTCTCCCATTCATCACATTAGCTAGTGTACATAATATATAAGAGTTACATTATATCCTCATCGCAAAACACGTCGAATATAACCATATAGAAGGGCCGAACAGCTTGTTGTTTTGCTCAGATGAACTTGGCGGAGGTCTCTGGCCGCTAGTTCAGTGTCAACGGAATAATCGATGGACGCTAAGCATGATCTTAGCGGCAAGGTACATTGCCGTTAATGTCAGGTCTGTGCAGAACACAGACCCGAGCTCCAAAGATGGGGTGAATTTGGGGGTCTAGGACACGAGGGAAAATGTATAAAAATGGTAAAACCATCCTAGACACATACATGAACACTATGGGTAGGGTACTTGCCTTTTAGAAACACTCCTAAGGGATCAAAGGTGTTGGTGAAGCCCTCCTTGGGCAGTCCCAAGAAGTTCCTAACCAGTCCCCAAGACAGCTTCCCTCCGGGTTCTTGAGCAGTCTCCACAGCAAGTCGAGGTCGGGGAAGCCTTCCTCGATGATCCAGCAAGCTCCTTGATGCAGCAGAACCCCGGAACAAGCTTTAGATCTTCAGATTTAGGTTTGCAAAGATGGGGTTTTCCTCACAGACCTCTAGGGTTTTCCTCTTCTTCCTCTCTTGCAAAAAGGCAAAGAGGAGGGTTGGGGAAGCATTTCGGGTTCAGATATATGTGAGAGGCTTCTCCTGTCCCGAAATGTTGATGTGAACCCCCTTCAGACCGTTGGGGACAGCTCCCCAATGGTTGGGGTGGCTTGTTCCCGGAATTTCGGGCTCTGCAATGCATGCAGGTCAGAGAAGTTGGCGTCCACATCGCTGGACGCTCGGGTTAGTGTTGGCGTCCATAGGGTTGACGCTGACACCACATCGACGTCATGATATTGACGCCAATCTGGCCTTCGGCCAGAAGTCTAAAACATGCAGAAACCCATGCACATCATGAATATATACATGTAATATCTATATGGCATTGTGCACACACTACCATCAAGCAATACATGCATTATTTATACCTAAATTATACACATACACACATAAGTATACTAACTAGTACTTACGTAGATATTTACACAACACGAATTATTTACATGCAATATAATAATGCAATAAATTCGAGGGCCTTACATGCTTTCCATAACGATTTGTTAAGTGTTCATAATGATTTTTTCGATGAACACATCGACTTGCTTTTCATAACGATTTGTTAAGTCTTCATAACGATTTCTTCGTTGAACACATCGACTTGCTTTCCATAATGATTTGTTAAGTGTTCATAACGATTTCTTCGTTGAACGCATCGACTTGCTTTCCATAACGATTTCTTCAGTATTCATAACGATTCCTTTAATGAATTCAACGATTTGCTCTCTATAACGACTTCTTCAGTATTTATAACGACTCCTTTAATGAATACAACGATTTGCTCTCTATAACGACTTCTTCAGTATTTATAACGACTCCTTTAATGAATACAACGATTTGCTCTCCATAATGACTTGTTGGTATTCATAACGATTTCATAAGTCATATAGACAACGACTTTATGGTTTATATCGACTTGATATTTATCTTATCTCTTAAAGCGTTGAATAGTCAAAGTCTTCTCTTATTTGTCTGACTGCTGTGCATTTAATGAAGACAGAACGTATCTCTGCATGCATGCAAATGATATCTTTTCATTATTGTGCATATTCTGTCAACATCTTTTAGAACAAGCTATTTGGCATTGCTATTTTGGTGAATATTCACATCAGCGTTTACTGACAATAAGAGACAGCCTAGCTGTCTACTATTCTAGCATTTAATATGTGCAGGGTCCTAAAGACATTCTGTCATACAACGTTGGACCATATAGACGCCAGAAGACCTTATCTCTTTGCGTGCTCAACTGGATAAAAGATTGTTGAAGCTTCCAAATGTCAAGCAGTCTAACGTCTACCAATCTAAGAGACAATAGTTACTTCAACGACCGTATTTCAAATGGAGATATAAATACAAGACAGAAGATCATAAGAAAAGCATGAATGATCAACGTACAAGCAATTCAAATCTTCTGATAGAATTCTAGAGCCAAGAACCTCATTCCTTCACGTGTTGCTCTTTGCTCTCCACACTGTAGTGAAAATCTTGAGAGAGCTCGTGTAGTTTTGAGAGTCTACTGTGTTTCTAGATCTTCTACTCTCAGTCCTGCTTGCTTCAAATCTTAGCTTGTTGAAGCTTGATCTAGGGGCTTGTTTTTACTGCTTATTTTGTTGTGGTTGTTCCCTTCTGTGTTGAAGGAAGACCTGGTAGAGCTTCCAGGGTGTTGTTGTTCCCTTATATTGTGAAGGATGACCTGGTGGGGTATCCAGGGTGGTGTAATTCCCTTCGTGTGAAGGAAGACCAGCTGAGCTGGGTGTTGTAGTGTCCATCGGGGGATTGTACCCTAGTTAGTGGAATCCTGAGTTGTTGCTCAGGGACTGGACGTAGGACTCCTAAGGAGAGGAGGTCAGAACCAGGATAATTTCTTGTGTTGTGTGGCTGTTTTTCTTGTGTGATTGCTCTTTGAACTAACTGTCACTAACCTTCATCGAAGAACTTCTTTGTGTGAATGTTTTAAGTACAGGTACTAATCAAATATTTTTTAAAGACCCATTCACCCCCCCTCTAGGCTTGTCAACTGGGCAACATCAGCCGCGTGCAGCGTTGATGCGGCCTATCTGGTCGTCGCGACTGCTTTTCCGGTCTTCGAGGTTTGACCGCTTTTTTGGGGTCGCGCCGGGGACAACCGTCGCGACATGGTTACGACGCCGAGGAGCGTCGCGACACGCTAGTTGTCGTGACGGGTCGGCCCGTCGGGTTCTGGGGGCCGTCGGCTTAAAAATTGAAGGCGCGCCCATTTTCCCCCTCTCGCGCTCTCAGCTCTCTTTTCCCCCTCTCCTTTCCCTCTCGAGTTTCTCTTGCGGTTTCTTGGCGGATCGTGGTGCTTGAGGCGTCCGTGCTGAGGTGGTGTCGTCCTGCTCATGCAGAGGACGTGTTCGTGCTGTTTGGTGCGAGGAGGAGGCATTCATTCCTACGAGAAGGCCCTAACGGGTTCGTTCTTCGTGTGGAGGTAGGGACCCTTGGTCCTCTCTCCCTAAGCATGATCCCTTTCCCCCCTCTACATCGTGTTTCCTCTGTGGTTTGGGGCTTGGGAGTGTGAGAACTCCATGCTCGTGGTTGAGTGAGGTTTTCCTTGGGTGTAGATTCGTATAAATCCATGTCTGTGGGGATTTAAGGGTGGTTTGGATGCTTTAATGGCTTTCTTGCATGTTGAGCATGCTCCCCTCCCCTTGTAGTTTACCCATTTCGTGTTTTGGGACGATTTCCGGAAGAAGGGTTCCGGAGCTTCCCCCTACTGAGAACGCGACCCCTTTAGAGGCCGCGATCTTGTCGCGGTGGCCCGGCCGACCGCGACAGGATCGCGGTACTCTTGGGTGCTGCGACCTGGTCGCAACGGCTCGGGCCATCGCGACAGGATCGCGACAGGGTAGGGCGTCGCGACCAGGTCGCAACGGCCCGATGCGTCACGACCCCAGCCGTGAGACAGATTCCGATCTTTGCCATTTCTGCTTCTTTTACTGTACCCGTGGCACTTGTGCTAATTCCCTAGTACGGGATACACTAGTCTTTCGCCCGGTGCTCGGCACTTGAGAGCTTGTCCCGTGTGAGAGGTTGTTACCGTTGCCTGGGACCCCCATCCCCGGGAGCTTGTTGCGGGAGTACTCCGGGCTATGAGTGGGCTCGAGTTGGCAGCCACCAGGTGGACTCTGGAGCTTAGGGGAAAACGGTGGTTAGGACAGTGGTGTGTGAGTCACTTGTAGAGCTCTCGTGGTTGGACTGGGACGCCGAGGTCAGTTTTCGGAGTTCTTTCCGGCGCAATCTAGCTAGTCCTTTTCTCACTGCCTCGCTCTTTGCAGCCCCAGAACCGCTTAGAGAGGCCAGGCGTGGGACCATAGTCCGTCCAGACTACGGCGGTTACTGTTGTGTTACTTGTGTCCTACCTCGCTCTGACGAGACGTGAGGGTCAGGACCCGGGTCGAGGATAAGACGTCGGTGGACGCACCTGACCTTGACTAGTGGTAGTGTTTCCGTAGCTAGTGTTCTTTGTCCAGCGAGTCCCCTCCGTCTGTGTTTACTAGCCGTGTGGTGGTCACGACGAGCAGTCGTACGGAGTTTCTGACCGTGTGTACTTTCCGTACCGTGCTAGTTGTAGTTTTGCTTCCGCACTTCCGTTGGTAGGTAGAAGATATAAACTACTGTCATTTATTTTTTATATATATTCTTCTGCCTGTCTAGAGCCATTAGGAGATTGGTAGTCCCTACTGAGCTTCTGTTGTGAAGCTCATCCCTCCTTTTCCCAGGTGAGACTTCTCAACAGCGGCAGGGCGCGCGCTGGGTGGAGGAGACGGGGTGGTAGGCGGGGTCCCCGTAGCGAGCAATGGCTCCTCTATTTCAGTGTACGTCACCCTCAGGGTATGCCCCTAATGGACTTGTTCTTCCCCTGCCTTTTACTTGTACTAGCGTGCGTGCGTTGGGACTGTACTTAGAGCAGTACACAGCGGTCTCGCTCTCTTTTCTGTTTCCGCCTGTACGCTTCTAGTTTAGCAGTTGACGTTTACTTCCGTTACATATCCTGTTAGATGCATATTATAGCCCTTCAGGGTCTCCGGATCCGTGGGCAGCGACCCCGAAAATTGGATCCTCAGCGTGGGCCGAGGGTCGGGTTCTCGGGTTGTTACAGCTTCCAGCCGGCTCATTAAATGGGCCATTGAGCTAGGCGAATTCGACATCAGGTACTGTCCAAGGACGGCCATCAAAGAACAAGCATTGGCGGACTTCGTCGCGGAATGCACTCTCCCTACCGAACAAGATCCCCCACTGGCCGACGAGCCCCCATGGGAGCTCTACGTCGACGGATCCTCGTGTGTCACAGGGAGTGGAGCTGGCCTGGTCCTCACCTCTCCGGAGGGTTTAGAGTTCCAATATGCCCTCCGGTTCCGCATTGCGGCCTCCAACAATGTTGCCGAGTACGAAGCGTTGCTGTCCAAAATCCGAATGGCTAGGCACCTTGGAGCCCTTCAACTTAGGGCCTTTAGCGACTCTCAATTGGTTGCCGGCCAGGTGAACGGATAGTTCGAAGCAAGGGAGCCACGCATGGCCCAGTACCTCCAACAGGTCAAGAGCCGAGTAGAAGGCCTCCTCTACTTCGAAGTCATACACGTCCCACGGGAGCAGAACACGTGAGCCAATGCACTTTCCAAGTTGGCGTCTTCAGGTGACATCGCCCCTTCTCGCTCCGTATTCATCGAAGAACTCGCCGCACCGAGCACCGAAGTGGATGTGGCAGCCATTGGGTCCGACTCTCCAATTCCGAACTGGACGAACCCGCTTTTGGCCTATCTACTTCGAGGCGAGCTTCCCCCCGAGCAAGGGGAAGCCCGGAAGATCAGACTGCGTTCTCAGCGTTTCACCCTCATTGAAGGTAAGCTCTACCGACAATCCTTTTCAAGACCCCTCTTACGATGTCTCAGTCCTGAAGAGGCCCTTTCGGCTATCGAAGAGGTTCACGAGGGATTGTGTGAAAGCCACTTGGGGGGCAGAACGCTGGCACGTAGCCTTATTCGAGCAGGGTTCTGGTGGCCCTCTCTGCAAAAGGACTGTATGTCTTTTGTCAGAAGGTGCCCGGAATGTCAGAAGTTCGGGCAGCTCATTAAGCAACTTGTCGAGCAACTCCATATACTGTTTGAGCCTCGTCCTTTCGCCAGGTGGGGCATTGATATCTTGGGTCCCGTCCCAGAGGCCCAGGGTCGGAAGAAGTTTTTGTTCGTGACCATCGACTACTTCACTAAGTGGGTCGAAGCGGAACCCGTTACCACAATCACCGAACAAGCCGCGTGGAAGTTCGTCTGGAAGAACATCCTCCGCAGGTTTGGCGTCCCAAGAGTGATTACCTCCGACAACGGGAAGCAGTTCGATAGCACCTTCTTCAAGCAGAAGTGCGCCGAACTCGGCATCTACAACCACTTCACCTCCGTGGCACATCCTTAGGCAAACGGTCTAGTCGAAAACGCCAACCGAATGTTGCTACACGGGATTCGCACGAGATTCGAAGCTGTCGGTAGTTCATGGATTGATGAGCTCCCTAATGTGTTGTGGTGCCACCGAACAACTGCTCGGGTAGCCACTGGGGAGACCCCATTCCATTTGGCCTACGACTCAAAAGCTGTTGTGCCTTTGGAAATGGCTCTCCCCACTCTTCGAACAACTCATTTCGATGAAGCCGCCAACAACAGTGCTCTTCGAGAGAACCTCGACATGCTCGGCAAACGCTAGGGCAACACCAGCATTCGTTTGGTCTCCTACCAACAACGACTCGCACAATATTACAATGCTCGAGTTCGGGAAAGGTGCTTTTATGAAGGCGATCTAGTCCTGCGCCGTTGCTCGGCATCGGACCCTCGAAGAGCGGTTGTCAAACACGCCCCCAAATGGGAAGGACCTTATCAGGTCACCCAAGTCCTTGGGAAAGTTTCTTATAAGCTCGTTACTCCTAGCGACGAAGCCGTACCCAGGGCTTGGCATGTATCCAATCTCAAGGCTTATTATTCGTAAAAGCCTTTGTTGGCACCCTACTTCTCTCCTACCTGTTCTTTTGGCCTACTAGCGACGAAGTCCAAAACATCCTCAGCTCAAAAGGATGTAGCGACATCTCCTAGTATGAAGATGTTCTGCAAGCACCCCAGACTGGAACGTCTCTAGTTCATAACAATCTGTGCGGTAATTGTGAACCCTTCTAAATGACCAACAAATTCCGATTCGAACAGAACACGTGCAAGCGAAGGAGATAGAAATGCGAAGTCATCCACAAGGAAGAAAAAATCTATTCAGATTCTTTACAAGCTCGCTTCGGCGGGAGCCACCAAAAAGAAGCAAGTGACAAGTACATTAGGGGGCCTGCTCGGAGGGGTCGACGTCATCGTCAGCGGAAGGCATCCGCCCAGAAAGAAACTGGGTGAAGTGTACTCTGTCCAGACGAGCATCATTTATGTGGCGTCGGCACTCCCCCACCGCAGCCTCAAAAGCTGCTCGGGCCCGCTCCATTGTAGCTAGCTTCCGCCCGAGCTCCTATCCGGCATCAAGACCCACTTTGTAGCAGCGGGCCCCGAATTGCTCCAAGTCTTCCTTGAAGCTCGGACCCGCCTTGTACTTGGCCACCACTCGCTCCTCTGCATCTGCCAAAATGCAAGCGATCGCCTCCTTTTCCGCCCGCGCGACAACTACATTGAACTCGGAAGTCCGGAGCGCATTCTTGAGGTTACTCACCTCACCTAGCAGCTCGCTTTCGCGAGCTTTGTGCTGTTGCACGAGGTCATTGCAGAAGGCGGACTCTGCCTCCCACAGATGCCTCTGATTCTGGGCGCGCAAGGCAAGCTTCTTCAACAGGGCCATCGAGCTCGCGATGCTGTCCACCAATGCTCCCACGTTGACATTGTCATCTTCGTCATGTTCAGAGAGGTGTCCTGGGCGGTAGGCCGTACTGGAGTGCTCAGGGATCTTCTCTAGGCTCAGGTCTTGACACCGCGCCATCCTATCCAGGTAGGATGCAGACGGGCACAGGGGCAGAACCCTTGAAGCATCACTCCCAAGTCTTCCAAGCGTGACCTCTAGCATCGCTTGCGAGGGAAGCTCGGATGACTTCTCCTTCAGTATCGCGGAGAGAGGTCTCTGATCCTCCTCGGAATTGACGGCCTCCTCGACAACGACGTCTGTTCGTTCGTTAGAGACCTCCACTCTCCCAGCAGTCTCAGGGCGGCATCAGCAACCTTCTCGTGGCCCTCTGTCGCCAGGGTCGTCTCCTTAGCCCCTCGTGCGGCTTCTCCAACCACTATGGGGACCAAAGTGGTTGCCGATGTCTCCACTTCCACAACCATTTTGGTGGGGGGCAGGGGAGCCACGGCAGCCTCCTTCGGGGAGCTGGCGTCTCTCCGGTAGGAGTGGCCCCCGTGGCTGAAGCAGTCATCTCCTCGGGGACATCCCTCTCCGGCACCTCGAGGCGTGGAGAGGTCCCCTCCCCTACGACAGGGGTCTCTTGCATCTCGAGGCGTGGAGAGGTACCCTCCCCCACGACAGGGGTCTTTTCATTACCCTCACTCCTTCGAGCAAAGGTCTCTGCACCATCGCCAGCAGCATCTTGCTCGGCGCCTCCGGTGCTCGACGCCGCTGTGCGAGCAACTCCCTCTTCGCGTCCCTCGTTTGGGTCCGGCGACGCGGGCACTTCCTCCTACTCCTCGTTGGAGCTCGCTGACCCGTCGCTTAGCACAACGAGCCCGAGCTCAGTCACCATTCTTTGGGCAACCTCGGTCCAGGCCGTGGAGGGCATCCGCGGTGCTTCCTGTTTGGCCGCCCTAGCGGCCTTGCGCTTCTTGCGCAATAGCAACTGCACCCCATTGACTTCTTCCTCGGTCTCCTCCTCGCTCTGCTGAGGGCAGCGCGGACCAGCTTCTTCTTCTTCCGAGCTCGGAGCTGGTCTTCGGCCTCCACGTCCTCATCGAGCAGCATCGGCCTCTTCTTCATGACGGCGGAAGGCCGACTCGCTCCTTCGCCCTCCTCGAACGAAGACCGCAGCACGTCTGCTGAAACCACCTTGATGGTGGCCTTCTTCTTCAAACGAATTTTTTCGGGCCCCTTCTCAGGGACCCGTGTACTTTCTGGGCGCCTTTTGGCAGGAGAAGGCGCCACCAGTGCGGTCGTTACCGTAGTACCAACCCTCGCAACAGAGGGGACCTGGACAACAGCAGCAACGTCGTCACCCTCATATATCATGTGAGCCGTGACATGGATCTGCTCGGCAAAATCCTCATTTGCCTCCTGATCTCTCCCAGCCTCCAACTCCGCAGCAGCTGCAAAAAGAGGAAAGTCGTTAGAACACAGTCGTCGAACTAGCGCGCAACAAGACAAGTTTGAGCACTTACTCCATGGTTTGCTCAGACCATGCTAAACAAGTGAAAACTTTGTCACGTAGCCCTCTCCATTCCTCACGCCAGCTTGGAGCAGGCTATCAGAGGCCCTCGCCTCATCTTGAATCAGCTTGAGAAAGCTGTCCTTCTGCCCCGATCGAACAACGGTGGGGAACCCCAACTCTGCATCGTCCCGGCGCCAGATGAAGAACAGCCTGTCCATCCAACCTTTGTTGTTGGAATATTTTCCGGACAGCTATATATGCATCCTGTCCGTTCGATGCTTTGGATAATAGACATCCGCCCCCGACGACCGCGAAGCAAAAAGTTTAAAGTGTGCTCGAAACACATTAGCCGAGCCTCGGATCTGCTTGATTCTGCAAATAACGTCGAAGATGCAGATATACCTCCACGTATTCGGCGTCAGTTGAATCGACGAAACTCCCCACCGGTTTAACAGTGCCTTCGCCACCTTCGGAAACGGCAGCCGGAGTCCTGCTTCCATGTGGTCGGAAAGGGGAAGACAACCTATTTTGTTCACCAGGTATGACTCTCCTTCCTTCGCGTCGATGATCTCATATTCATCGCCAATGCGGAAGTGCTCCCGAAGCCCATTGTAGTGGCAGCATCGCGGTCCTTGAACCGCAGCCACGGTGACTCCACTCGCCCCGACGACCGTAACTGCTTTCCCCTTGCCTGCCATCGCCGGAAGTTGTAGAGGGGAGCAAGGGGCAGAAGGAAAACGCGAGGAAGAAGACGTCTAAGAGCAAGGGGGGGCACGAAGGTCCTGAAGGCAAAAAATTCCGAACGATTTCGAAGGCGTGGCTCCCTCCTCGCCCCTCTTCTCCCTTATAAGGAAGGAGGGGTGCGAAATTCGAAGCGGACCAGAAACAGTGGTTTACACCTCCCGCTCCAAGTCGCTACTCGAGTACATCACTGGTGACTGTTCGAGCGGAGCGCACGGCGTCCGTGGCTCGACACGACCCCCGCGCTCATTATGAAAGCTCCGTGTTCGAGGGGAATCCCCAAGCGGCATCACCTTGTATCCGTTCGGATCTCCAAGGACGGTACGGCATTTAATGCAGATATGACGTCCGGGCAAGTAGCCGCTCTCAATGGCTCTGGCCCCCGAACCACTGAGAGCGTGGGGGGCAAGTGTGGTGGCCATTTCCAGCCACCTAGGCCCATCACGGCCCATCGGGGCTCTCCAAGCAAGCATGGCCCCTCAACAGGATGCCACGTCTCCTCGAAGACTGTGCCAAGGACTCCAGGGAACGACCGTAAGGTCCGAGCACCATCGAGCTCCCTGGGGCACGTCCCCGGAGGCCTCTTGTTCTGTTCGGTTCAAGCGTGACCTACTGAACAGACCCTGTTCGAAGCACGCTGTGGCGCTGTCTGCACAAGCCATTCCTCTGGACACCAGGCACCGAACAACGGGCCCGACTACCGAACAGCAGGTCTAGCTCACCAAGCAGGCTACCTGCTCGGTACCTTTCGCCCAGGAGAATCCAAGTATCCCTTCATCCCCTCGTGGCGGTTATAACGGCTACACCACACGCGCCCCACGATCAAGTGGTGCACTAACTGCAGAGCTTCTCAACGGATGCCTCAACGTATAACCCCCCTCTAAGGAAGCTAACAGGCGCGCCCTTTGCGGCATTGATCAGGGACGTTCCGTCCCTCTCCCTCAAGACTTCTGCCTATAAAAGGCTCCGGTGAGCCTCCATGCAGAGGTACGCAACCTAAGACACATCGCTCCTGCACAACACTGAACCCTTCTTCTCCAAAGCCTCACTCGCAGTTCACTGACTTAGGCATCAGAGGGTTCTCCCCAGTTCTTCAACCGGGCCCCCCTGATTCTGTTCTAGTTTTGCAGGCATCCGTCTGCTACCGGTGGTCTTCTTCCTTTTCTCCAAGTGTAGGCCCGCTTGGCTCCGGCCCAAGCAGGAAATCACCTCCACACAAACTAAATAGAAGTTTGAAGAAGTGCAGAAATATCAAACGCTCAGCTCTGGAGTTAGATCTGATCAGAAGACTTCTTGAGCTCTAATTTGCAACTTCTTCATGCTTGGGTTCATCGAATTCATCTTCTGGTCACAACACATAAATCAATTTGCCTCTAAATCTGAGATGAATTCTGATCCTCTGTTTTAGTTGATCAGCAGCAAGTCTTCATACTGGAAGAAGAGATGATCCAGTATCCCCACGATCAGTTGACAGCACAGAAGTCTGCTACGCTCTGACCTCAAGCTCTTGCTCTCTCTCTCTCTCTCTCTCTCTCTCTGTACTTTTCACGCTCTCAGATCACTGCACTTTTCCCTCTGTGCGCGATGCCCTACTGCCGAGAGCAACGCACGCTTTTAATCTGATTCACGGAATCTTTTCAGCGGACCTCTCAACAAAATCCCAAACACTTGGGAGATGCTTTTGCCACCAAAAGAGTATCTTCCATAATCATGTGAGTTGTACTCGAAGTCCCATCCATTGGGTCTCGAGTCACGTGCCCATAACTAATGTGCTGGCAGATACTTTGTCTCTGTAGAGCAAGTGTCATAGAGTTGACGCATCCTGATCATAGTGTCGAAGCATATCCATGTGACTTAACTTGGATCAGTAAAAAATCTTCAGTAGAGTCGACTCCATGCCCTCCAGAGTCGACCTCATCCAAGTGACTGTGATTTTGACTGACTGACTGTGATGTAGAGTCGACCTTGCAGCAACGTAGTGTCGACCTCATTTGATGATAGAGTCGACCTTACCTTCTATTAGAGTCGACCTGACAGACTGATGGAGTCGACCTCATTCTTACCTGGAGTCGACCTCAGCCAACACTTCTCTTCAAACGTTCACAAGAAACATGACTAGTGTCGACCTGATGCTCATCTGGAGTCGACCTTATCTGATTCCTCCCCTTCAGCTCTAGCTGTAGAAACAGCTAGAGTCGACCTGTTCTATGAGTAGTGTGGACCTCATATGATTCTTTGAATATCAACGCTACTGAAAACTCTTGAGTGTCGACCTAACCTTTGTATAGATTCGACCTTATGTACATCACTAAACTTCAGTAACTCTTCCGTTGATACAAATGTGTTGACATATGATGTACCAGTGTCAACACCTGAAAGATGACTTTATCTTTATGAATGTTCCTGTGATAAAAGTAACTTGTGTTAGACATTTATGACATTTTACTTGATTTATGACATCATCAAAACCAGGGACACAACACTAAATGCTTAGCTCGGGAGTAGGAGTGCAAGTGGAGACGGGGAAAATAACGATCCATCAATTCTCTTACTGAAAATCCCATAAGATACACTTGACCCTAGAGATGATAGCTCATTAAAACATTCAAGGCTCATCTAACGAGAACCTAGGAGACCAAGCGCTATCAAGCCTCATAACACCTCCAACGTGGAAGGATCCTTAAGCTTGAAAAAAGCTCCACAACAAGGATATCCTAAATGACTGGAAAGCTACTAAAAGAATCCCTGTGGAAGAGTGCTAGGGTAGGAAATAAGCTCTACAACTTTGACTCTCCGAATCGGCCGATCTTTATCCTTAGACGGACTATCCCGCAACCAAGGACCCCCTCGAGGTTGTAAGGAGGTTAAACCCACCCAGACTCCTACCTGACAAATAGCTAATCATCTCCCTACATGAAGATGTTTAATCTGAAGGACACAATGAGATAAGGATAATAATTCTAGATGGTTTGCTCAAAGCCCATGACAGACTAATGGAAACTGTTATAGACTCTTATATAAGGAGTACAACTCCCACACTATCTCTCTCAACATCTGATCTTTATGGATTCATTCAGGAAGCCCACAACTATATAGTCCAGGAACCTCTTTCCATAGGAAGTAAGTGTAGGAAAATGTGCTTAAGCATCCAATGCGCAGCGGAATAAAGTTTAAAATAAAAAACACATTCTTCATAAGAACTTATCGGTCCGGGATGATGTCTGGGTGCATGACTCTCATGCAAACCATACGAGGGTGAGACTTTCTCATCTAGGGGAGCTAGTACATCCCCCGTAGCGTAGAGTTGGTCCCGCGGATGAAGGAGCTCATGCGACCTCCCTTTAACGGTATCCACATGACAGTCTCCAGTGATGACAGCTCCTCCTCTCGACGAAGTCTCCTCCTTCTCGCACCTCCAAGGTGCAGCAGAGCCACAGCTGGAGCACCAACAGTAGTAAGTAGGAAGCAGTTGTGGCGACAACAAGAAGCAGTAGTAGGAGGAAGAGATAGCTCGACTCTCTCTCTCTCTCTTCTATTTCTCTTCTCTGCTTGGAAGAGAACGAGAGAGAGCAACAGGGAGAGAGGAAGAGAGTGAGAAGGGTTGTGAAGAGCTCAGCTTATAGCTCTTCACACTCCCTCTCTACTAGATAGAGGGCGAGCCACCAACCACCGCATGGTTCACACGTTGTGCGATCATGCTATGTACAGATCAGAGGATGATCAACCATGCCTATCTTGGCGACAAGATAGGATGTCGCCAAATAAGGTTGGCGACATACCTTACTATTGCCAAGACTTTCTTGGCGACAATCGATTATGTCACCAGGAGTCCTGGCGACAATCGACTATAGGGCTGTTCAAACGTTGGTCTAACCCGAAGAACCAAATCAAACCGACTAGTTTGGTTTTAAGACTTCCACTGTTCAGGTCGGTTTCACATAGTGAAACTGAAATGAATTGAATATATATATATATATAATTAATAATCATTTATTTCACAAGGGCGCTTGTAGCCCCAGTTGGCCTGGGCGCACCTGTCGCGGACCTGTGTAGGGAGGTCGCGAGTTCGAACCTCGCGACCTCTTTTAAAATGGTATTTTTTGCTATGTTCAATTTGAATCAAGCCAGTTAGGTTCATGAGGGGGGCCAGTTTGGTTCGGTTCGCCCAAAATTTGGGTTGAACTGGGCTAAACCGACCAGTGAACAGCCCTAATCAACTATGTCACCAGGACCATCCTAGCGACAGTCAATCCTATCGCCAGGACTATCCTAGAAAAAAATCATCTTATCGCTAAGACTATCCTAGTGACAAACTTCTTTGTCTCTGTGTTGGGTCAGAAAAGAGTGTATTGGATAACTCTTATCCAATCCTCTATCATCATCGTGTTGCCACGTTTTGTGTGTGACCCTCTAGACCCAATATCAATTTGGCCATAAGTTGTACCTGTCAGAACCCTTCTGACTCAGAACTTCTTCTGACTTAGTGAATTATTATCTCCATAAT
This sequence comes from Colocasia esculenta, assembly GCA_014218235.1. Taxonomy (NCBI): domain Eukaryota; kingdom Viridiplantae; phylum Streptophyta; class Magnoliopsida; order Alismatales; family Araceae; genus Colocasia; species Colocasia esculenta. The sequence goes on from CM024762.1 coordinate 102,043,009, forward strand.
AATTCACTCAACTCATCGATAGGGGGTGCCAAGCTACTACGCCATAGTCCCCAGACAGTTCAGGAGTATCAAATCTATTAGATCTTTCTACCCACAATTATTGTGTATCTTTAGTCCCTTATCCAACTAATATCTCAGAAACTGTATATAAGGCATGGTACTATTAGGCCTATACGAAATCCATTTTGTTCTCGCTCTTATCTGATTTACCCGGAGAACTCTTTCTCTCTCAATCTGATTGACCATGACTAGAGATTTGTTTGAGCAAGAAGACATGAGATATTCCTCTCATGATACTGAGAGTGGATGATCTTTTATTGACACAAATGTCTTCGTAATGTTGGCTACCATTTTCAACAACTGACTGTAGTAGATCTGAAACTTCCAAACATTTAAGTTCAACTTCAAAGAATGTAGTACTCAAACAAGACATCCTTGATGTCTCAATTCTAAAGACCAGTTACATAACTGGGACCATAGAACTGTTTCAGACAATTAGGTATTGTCAACCATATGACATTCGGAGAGCATATTATTCAGTGAACTCATTCTCCAATGAGCACTTGCACCAGACCCTTAGTGTCTCCACACAAGTAGCTATGAGACCAATTACCTCCATCATATCAACGAATATATAGCACACTGGTCTATCCGATTATTTCGATGTCTTTCTCAAGTATCCTATGACTAGAAATACTTAGGATCTGTGTTTAAAGAGGATATTGTAATCACGGGATTTGTATCCCCTTTTTTTGATAGATGTGAATATGTAGGGATTAGGAAATTTACCGTGATCGCCACCAATGCAGTCGCCTCTTGATGTTCAGATGGAGGGCTGACTACCTTGGAAAGGAAAGATGAAGGGAAGCGTACCTGGTAATGTGACGTAGGAGGCATCGCCTTGCTCTCTTCTGAACGCGGCGTAGGAAGGGGCGCCTTCTTGATCACGACAGGGTCATGGTCGCCTTCCTCTTCAGTAGGTGGAAACGTGGGTTCTTTGTCTTCCTGCTCCTCAGCCGGCCACCTTGCTCTGACCTTTAAACACCTGCCAAAGTGATTTAAACAAACAAGAAACCCATTAGAATTCGTGTGTATGAAATCTATTCAATGAAAAGCACATGAACATGAGCTATTATGGGGGGGAACTCACAAGATTGGGGTTTTTAACCCCTGTGGGTGTTAAGAAAGGGTGTGTGTGTCGTGATCTAATGTTAAGCTAGAAAGAAAACGAAGCTATGCATGCATGAAATCAATGAAATAAAGAGAAGAGGGAAGAAGAGATTGTGTAGCCGCTGGGAAAATGCCCTGGGGGCTCTTCTGAGTCGTCTAGAGGGAAAACTCTCTTCGTGGAAGAGAAAGCTCTCTTGCTCTGCAAACTAATGAATCTGGCCTTGCATCAAATGATGGAGAGACTGGATACTTATGGTGGATTATTTCCAACTCGAGTCTGAGAGGAATAATGGGAAGTAGTCCGACTCTGGGTAAGTATGGCTGTGCAAGGGCTATTGGAACTAGGAAAGGAACTCAATAGGAAGCTCTCCTCCAAATTTGAGAGGATTTGGACGTGATTTGGACGTCCAAAACATGCAATTTCCATCAATAGCATGTGTCCAAGTTGGCTTCGGATTGAGTTTCCTGTTTAAGGTCCAGAATGCGACGGCCTAAGTGTAGCCTTCCTGAATGCGACTCCTCGATATGTCGCCTTCCTCATATGGAAGGTGACTTAAGTCATTTTTGATTTTCTGAGGATTTAAAATATGGAATTATGATGGCGACATAGGGGCTGTCGTTTTCAAGAAGGCGACCTAGGGCCTGTCGCCTTCTGGTCTTTTCTGCATTTTGGCATGTAATGCGTCCAACTCCCATGCGCAGTCTTTAGAATTGAAACATCGGACTCCTAACTTAGAGAGTTATAGTGAAAGAGATTGATTTGACCAGGAAGGGTCCTCCAGGGCGATGAACTAATGGAAATGATGTCATGATCGGAGAAAGCCAGCTTGACGATGATGAGCCAACGTGGGGCATCAATGATACGACAAGGGATTTTGCTCGACTTATGGGTTAGAAATGGGTGTCTACAGATTGCCCCTCCTTGATGCCTGCTTTGAAAGGGAGTGGAGCGGTGATGGAGCAAAAATGTCGTGAGACGGCGATGTAGCAGAATGAAGCGGAATGAGCTGAAAAGCGGGCATCAAGGTAAAGAGACACCCATTCTGGACGAATAAGCAGCGAGAATTATCCGGCTGACCTTGATCATGGCTGGGAACAGAGTGCGCGGATGGTTCCTATTTGGGACGAATAAAAATCAAAAGAAAAGAATGATCAACCTCCTGATTCAAGAGGTACCCTGGCTATCTTTAACGTGCAGGTTTCGTTCATTAGGGGATTGGTGCTGCCCGGCGGGTCGATTCGACTCTGGCCTTTGAGCGGTTCACGACTAATGAGCGGATCGGGGATAAAGGAATGACTGTCATAATGAATGGGGATGAGAGGAATCCCTCATAGGAACCACACTGGCAGACTGGACCGAGCTGCAAGCTTGAGGAAAACTTTCAAATTCGGAGTGGAATTCTTGTCCGAAAATGGAGGACTCGTGTTGGGACATCATTGGGAAGCTGACTTTGACAAATCATGATTCATGAAGCTCAAAATTCCTATATGATGCATGCTGGGCTAAATAAAAGAAAATCATAAAAACAAATGCAAAAAAGGAAAAAAATAACAAGTATTCAAGGATAATATTGCTAGACAATATAAGCAAGGGTCAAGACACTTCGCATCCCCGACGTGCGATAGAATCCATCGTCCCCGAGTCATATCACCCAACGGCCTATCCAGCGATTAGCAGCGCGCACCTAGATCATCCTTGTTTTTGATGAAGGGGAACTCAAATCCTGGAACACACTGGGAACCAGCCAGTCCTTGAGCTAATATAATAGCGTAGATACCATATAGTAATGCGAAGGGATTAGGGTTAGAGATACTTACCTGACTTACCGAACAGACGTCTTTTGATTTTCTGGATTTTTTGGATTTTTATGGATTTTCCTGCATTTTCTGATTTTTATGGGTTTTCAATAATCAAAGCAGTAAAGATCGATATGATACAGATGCAAATGCACCAAACAATGAACATCAAAGCATATGTGCAAATATTCTGAATAGTCACAAAGGAATAAGTAAGACAGCATAGACTGATCAGAAGGCGACATAGGGATTGTCGCAACCCTAGACTTAAGAAGGCGACACATGTAGTGGAGCCACCCTGAAGGCGACATAGCGATATGTCGCGACACCAGGATGCACAGCCCGAGCTCAAAAGCTTTCATCATGCGACTTGGTTTTGACTCCCATTAGGATTCTTATTGCCTCCTACTCCAAGTCCCACTTCTAATGGGTCTTCCCTTCCCCTTCCAAGCAGGAATAGGAGTGCTAAGGCTCTATAAATAAAGGGGATGAGAGGTCAAATTCGTAGCTCTCTCTTCTCTCTTCTTTTCTTCAAGGTTTGCAAGCTTCTATGGCCATGAAGAGAGCTCCTCTTGCTTCCATGGATGGGGAGACGGCTTATGAAGGTCCGAAGCGTGCTCGGACGACGTATGAAGCGCTTATGAGGGTGACGGACGTCCCCAACCACTTGAGCCGATGCAAGGAAGTGAGGGAGGTGAGTTTTGGTGTTTTCAATCTTCATGCATTTTGAGCTACGAATTTATTCTTTAATTTTTATTCTTCTCCTTCCTCCCCTCTCTTTTGCCTTTTTCTTCTCTTCTAGCTCTTCCCGGGATCCCGCCGCTACTCAAAGCTCAATTGGATTGCCCCGATGATCAAATCTCTACCCATGTTTGTCATTAGTTCTTGAGAGAGTGGAGTTTATGTGGGGTGTTGATAGTGGCCCATAATTACCACAAGATCTCATTTGATTGGCATAGTATCACGGCCTTGATAGAATTGTGGCACCCACAAACCATACATTCATTTTTCCAAAGTTTGAGGCGACCGTCCTTCTAGAGGAGGTCGAGGCCTTTCTTGCTCTCCCTAAAACCAAGCCGGGGGACGAGCAAAGCATAAGCTATACCGTCGAGCCCATTAACCCGAAGCTTATTCTAGGGGAGTTCATGACCGATCCGGGAGATGTTCATACCATGGTTAGTCCACAATTCATACATTTGGTTCCATTGTCTAAGTGGGTCATATCCCAGTGCAAGAACAAGAATACGGACCACCGGGAGATTGCAAAGGCCGTGGCTATATGTTTGTGCGGGGTGGTCCTCTTCCCATCCGGGGATCACCTCATAGACTATGCGAGCCTTAGCGCGATTAGTGGGGCATGGCGGGGTCTTTCTCTCTCTCACGCCATCTTGGCGTATCTTTACTCGGGTCTCACTTCGGCCTCCACAGGGGGTTTCCTTTATGGTTCCATGATCCTTTTGGAGTGTTGGTTGGGTGTGAGGATAAAATTTAAGCATGTTGATATCCTCACCACCGACAGTCGGATCTTCGGGTGCCATCCTTTGAATTTTATCGGCGACGCGGCCAAGTTTTCCGACAAGGTTTTATGCAGGACGGCGGACAAGAAGACAAGGAGTGCGTGGCGCCTTTACTTCAGTACCTTGCCGGTGGAGCACTTCGCTTTGGGCGTAGCGGCGCTTCGCGGAGCGGAGATCCGGCTATCACTCGGACGCGGCTTGGACTTGCAGCTAATAGCGAACATGGCGATCGTGCTCTACAACCCGCAGCGGTGCTACTTGCAGATCGGGAAGCCGAGGACGAGAGTACTTCCGCCGTCACATTTGCCTCCTGTGAAGAGACGGCGCCTGGGGACCCCGGAGGATGAGCAGGCCGTGCGGAGCGCATTGGCCTTGTGGAGGGCGTGCGCTACGCACGCACTTCCGCCGAGACTTGACGAGGACCGGGAGACGTATCAGGCGTACCTCCGGGAGCAAGAAAAGCTTCGGCTGCTCGCGGACCGTGAGCCAGAGGGAGAGACTTGATTGTACTTTTCAAGCTTTGATGGGACTTGGTGTGGTGAGAGTGTGCTTGATGTAATGGGAGTGAGACATGTTGTTCTTTCAATCTTCATAGCTTTTATTTGATGTAAGCATTGATTTGTTGCAATGAGCATTGAGTTTTAGGGTTTTTTTTGCACTGGCTTGAGAAGGCGACACGGGGTATGTCGCCATCATTAAGGCGACAGCCCCACTGTCGCTATCACTAGTAAATGCAACATAGGGCTTGTCGCAACCCCCATACAAGAAGGCGACGGGGGTATGGTCGCCTTCACAGCTCCCGAGGCGAATTCAAATATCGGGCCGGGCGCCTCTTCCTCTCCCCTTTTTTCAAACACTCCTCTCTTTCTCTTCCCCCCTCTGGCGAAACTGGCACCCTTCTTCCTCTCTTCCTCCTCCGATCCTCTCTGGCGAGACCTCCTTCTCCGGCGATCGCCGGCCGGCGAGCCCCCCTCCTCTTCCTCTTCTTCCTCCTTTCTTCTTCCTCCTCCTTTCTTCTTTCTCTCCCCTTGAAAACCGGTGATGGAGGGCGAACAAGGCGGTGAGGGCGGCGGCCGGCGGCGGAAGAAGTCCATCCGGTGGCGGCAAGCAGGCGAGGGGACATCAACAGCGGCCCCGATCCTCCCCCGGTTGTGCCGATGGAGGAGGAAATCGTGCCAATGGTAGGAGACGAGGATGAGCCCGTCGGGCCCAAGAAGGTAGGATCTCGAACCTTGAACCTTGAATGCGGGGTATGGGGGTGCGGAGCACCCGGGTGTAGGGCGATTTTCCTGATGGGAACGGCCGGAAAACGGGAAATTTCCATTTCGGGTCGACCCTGCTAAGGCGACAGGGCCTCTGTCGCATTACCAGAGGGAAGGCGACAGCCTCCCTGTCGCCTTATAGAAGGCGACAGGGTGCCTGTCGCGATGATAATGCGACGGGGGTTCTGTCGCCTTCAGAAGGCGACAGACCCCTTGTCGTCTTATCAAGACAGAGAGTGCTTTGGGCATTTTCCTTCCAACTTCTGACCCTTTTGATGTTTGCTTTGCAGAGTGAGTTGCGGTCCTGGCTAGGGTGGGCAGTGATCCGGGCGATTTACGACGGCTTACCGGACTTCCAGGTACGTCGACTGGAGGGTATGGGGTTCGGGCCTTTCTTGCGATTGGAGGAGCTGGCGCCGGATGTGGCACTCATCCAGGCGTTGAAGGAGAGATGGGACCCGGAGTGCCACGCGTTCCTCTTTCCGTGGGGACACATGGTCCCTACGTTAGATGACGTGGTGCGGATCACCGGCCTGCGCGTGGACGGCCAGGCGGTGACTGGGACCACCTATACCAGTTATCAGGAGCCAGTGGAGAGATTACCTGGATTGGCGGTGAGGGGAGAGAGATCATCGCTGGTGCGGCGGACAGTGCTGCAGGCGAGCTTGGGGGTGGCGAGTGCGCGCCGCCAGACAGGAGAGGGACAGGCGGAGTACATGGATCGGATGACGGAGGATGCCAGAGTGGCGATGGCGGAGGAAGAGGGAGATGCAGCGGACAGGGATTTGCGGCGGTTCCTGACCCTCGTGATCGGGAAACTGATCCTGGGGACCAGAGGAGACCCAGTTGGCTGCCGGTGCTTGCCCCTGCTGGAGGATCTGTCCAGCGTGGGCAACTACGCATGGGGTGCGGCCCTCCTGGCCCACCTCTTTGACAGTTTGGGCACCTCCAGCAGGGAGACAGGTGTCGCAGGTTTCTTCCCACTCCTACAGGTACGTTTCTACCCTTACCCTTTGCTGCTTTCTGCTTATTAAATGTGGTACTGACTTTTGTTGCTTAAGCAGGTGTGGGCATACTACCACCTCCCCTCCCTGGGCCGCGGAGTGGCGAGGCGACGCGGCGCGGTACCTCTTTTACAGCGCTGGCGATTTTGCTGAGACGAGCGGTCTCTGCGGCGCCAGGTGACCCTGATCCACGACACATTGGACACCATCCCATTTGGACATGTGAGTACTTCTAGCCTTAACCTTTCCTTTACTTTGCTTATTTGACAATTGACTAACGGTCTTTGCTTGTGGTGCGCAGGTACGGTGGACTCCCTACGTCGGGGAGGACGATGCCACCCAGCCGTGGGTGGAGCGGGGCCGTCCCTACTTCGGTAAGGACATTTGGCTTCACTGTTTTAACACGGTGGTCCCGCTCCACCACCGGCTAGTGGCGCGCACTCTGGGACTCCACCAGGCGGTGGTGGAGTTCCCGACCCGACAGAGGGCTTGGGAGCGGCCAGGCCGGAGCTTTCGAGGGATCCAGCAGGTCACGGACTGGACGGTCCAGGTCCAGGAGCAGCTGGACGACTGGGAGCGGCGAGGGAAGGAGGTGGTCTCCGAGGCTACCAGCGATGAGGACTACTTTCGGGCTTATGCCCGGAGGTATGGGGCCCAGGTGTACAAGGGGATCTGGCGACCGGTGAGTTTCTACTGCTTTCAGTCTGCTTTGAGTTCTTAGTTGATTGTGTGACTGACTTGGCTTGTGCTTGCAGCTTGACCCCGAGGGACGGATCTCCTCACTCGAGGGCGTACTCCACTCTACCATCCAGCAGCGGGACGATCTTCAGGCAGTGGTGGACCAGCTGGTAAGTACTCTGCACCCTACCCTTCTGTTTCTAGTTGTGGTTGACTGACCTTTGATGTTCTCATTGCAGCGGGCAGAGTTGGACAGGGCCCAGCAGATGGTGGGAGGTGCCTCCTCTTCCCGAGAGGACCCCGGTCGCTCCGTGTTGGAGGGCCAGCTGGCCTCGGCGGTGACCCGGGCGGAGGATGCTCTCGCCCAGCTGCAGGAGCGGGTAAGTTTCCTACTAGATGCCCCTGGGCTCTTGTTCTTTTATGAGTTTTGACAAGGTGTTTGGTATTGCAGGAGCGGGAGCTGAGGGACGCCCTAGCGCGGACGACCACGCTAGAGGCGGAGATGGCGGAGCTACGCCTACGGCCCGAGGTAGCAGAGGTGGCGCAGTGGCGGGAGGCAGCGGAGGAGGCGACGCGGTGGCGTCAGGAGGCAGCGGAGGCGGCGCGATGGCGCCAGGAGGCAGAGGAGGCGGCACAACTGCGCACAGAGGCTGGGGACCTCCGCACCCAGCTCGGGGAGGAGCGGCATCGCTGCGACATGCTACGATCCGAGATGAAGGGTCTGGAGAGGGCCCTAGCTTTGGTCGGACGTAGCCATTCGGCGGCCAGCAGGAGTGGTATCCCGAGCGGATCCGCAGGACATTATCTGACAGGTTCCTCCGGACGGCGGAGGAACGAGGAGGAGGCGCGACGGCAGGAGAGAGCGCCAGAGGGGAGTGAGACGGGACCGAGGGTGATGGCCCCTCCGTCTCCCCGCCCGCCTGAGGGTACGGGGGAGAGCGGTTGAGGGTTTGTACTCTTTTGCTCCTTTCTTTTTTTGATATAATGGTGCACATGATATGAATGGAATGGAACCTCTTACGTTTTATGGTTTGCGACTGAGTGAGAGTGACGAGTGAGATATGAGTGCCGCTTCCTTTTCCGTCCTGCACACTTAGACAACCACGAAACAAGTCAGATCCGCTCTTAGGCTTAGCCCCTTGCCTTAAAATGTAACGAATGACCGACCTTGATAATTAGTCAAGGGGCTAAGCCTTATTAAATAGGCGAAAGATGCGAATAATCAAATGAAATGCATGTATGCAAACGGCTTGGAATTTTGAAAACATCATTTAATGTTTTTAGGTTTTTGGAATATCTGATTTTTAGGGTTTTGGAAATATTTGGTTTTTTTTTAGTTTTGGGAATATTTGATTTTTGAGTTTTTGGAAATATTTGATTTTTTTTAGTTTTGAAAATATCTGATTTTTTTGGAGTTTTGGAAATATCTGATTTTTTTTTAGTTTTGGAAATATTTGATTTTTTTTGGAGTTTTTGGAAATATTTTATTTTTTTGGAGTTTTTGTTAGTGCCTAAAGCTGGCGTTAGCCCTTCCTAAAATAAGACACACAAGACGGAAGGTACTCGCATCTTCGGGCCACAACACTTAAACCGATTCGAGCCGCTGGTTAGGAATCTCGATCACCTCCGGTTCTCTCCACAGGGCTTTCTAAGTTAGGACGTGCGTAAGGGGTGACAACGCCTCGGAAAACTACCCTTAGTCGAAGGTCGCGACTAATTAAGCCCTACCCAAGAGGTGATTCGGTCTTATAGGGGGAAATGGAAGATCATTTTAGGAAAGTCTTGTGTAAGTATAGGGATGTTGGGTTCGGCTACTTCCTATAGCATACCCTTCGGAGATTGGGTCTGTTGTGGAGGGACTTTATGGTCTTTTGCTATGGACTTGCCTTGCTTTGGGGCATGCGTACGACCGGGGTCATTAGTGTCCCGCGGGGACTTTGCCACTCTTTGCCATGCCCCTGTTGTATTGTGGATCTTCTTTTCTTTTTTTGTTTCTTTGCTTCTTTGCCCCTTTGTTATTTTGACCGTCCATGTTTGAGGATTCCTCTCGTCGGGGTATGCTATAGGTTGGTGACCTCGCCTTTACAAACTCTTGCCCCTACACTTCGACCGATTAGGAGAGAATGACCGATGCATCGCTAGAGTAGAGCCCGCATAGTTGCAGCATCTACCAAGTGTAGTTATCCGGGCTTGCCGTGTGCGTGTGTGTTAATCCTAACTTGGAGCGACCCTTGGCGATTAGAGAGGTATCTTGGACTCCCAACACGGGGCTACTCCCCGATCTAGGTGTTGTGGCCTCACACCTATAGCCCTAAGGATAGAATCGTTTGAGGTACAACCCATTCCACGGATGTGACAATCCAACGCCCTCAGCATTGACTAAGCGGTAAGCGTTTCCAGGGTAGACTTCCCTCACAACGTACGGACCCTCCCAATTAGGTTGCAGTTTGGACCTAGGACCTCCGGGTTTGATGAAAATGCGCTTCAAGACCATATCGCCCTCTTGGAATTTATGCTCAATTACCTTCTTTTCGAAAGACCTTGAGATTCACCTTTGATATGAAAGCACATGATCGGCTGCCATAAGCCGCCTTTCATCTAAAGTTCCAATTGGACTAGCAACTCCTCTCGACGTTCATCAAGATTAAGTTCCTTGTCTAATTGGACTCTTAGTGAAGGGATTAGGATCTCGTATGGAACTACCGCCTCCATCCCGTAAGTGAGAGCATACGGGGTTTGTCCCATGGGAGTGCATGGAGTTGACACTTGACACACTTACGGACGTAGATGGTACAGTCTTCCTCTAGGGTTGGCCAATAATAGCCCTGCTTAATAATCTTCTTCGCGAGCATTTGACTGTTAACGTGCCCTCCGCATTCACTAGCATGGGCCCCTTCCACCACTTTCCAAGCCTCATCATCGGTAAGGCATCTTAAAAGGACTCCATTAAGGGCTCGCCTGTACAGAACTTCTCCGACAACTGTGTACCTTAAGGCGGCTCTTCTGATGGCCCTGCGGTCTTCTGCACTTGCCCCTTCAGGATACGTTCCATCCCTGCAGTATTGCTCTATCTCAAAGTACCATGGCAGTTCTTCTTCATTCAGGATCTCTTCGAGTTCAGTCAACATGATTTGTTGTGCTCCTCTCTTCCTAGCCCTCTCTTCTAAAATCGCCCTAAGGTCACTAAACCAAGGGTCCTGAGTAGATGGAAAATCGAGACGCCGGACGACGATTGTCTCAGTCCGACGACTCAGAGGGAAGGATAGGGATGAGGCTAACGACGCCAGAGCGTCGGCCAAGATATTTTGGGAACGAGGAGTGTGGATGTAGATGAGCTTGCAGAACTGCCTTGCCAACAGCGTGACCAGGTCTTGGTATGGCTTGAGCTTCGGGTTACGAGTGCGGTAAGTTGAGAGCACCTGCCGCAAAACGAGCTGAGAGTCCCCTATGATTCTGAGGTGTAATGCCCCCAGCAAGTAAGCATGTTTGAGGCCAGCAAGGAGAGCTTCATACTCGGACATGTTATTAGTAGCGGGGAAGGTGAGTTGATATGCAAAGGGGATGGTAATACCTTCCGGGGTAAGCAGCACGGCTCCAATGCCCCGTCCCTGAGAGTTGAGTGCACCATCGAAATGAAGGGACCAGAAGGGGTCTTTGATTATGGCCGAGAGTTCCTCATCGGGGAATTCCTCTCGGAGGGAGTCACTGTGAGGGAGTGGGAGATGGGCTAGATGTTCGGCGATGGCATACCCCTTGACGGCCTTTTGGACCACAAAGGATATATCAAACTGAGAGAGGAAGCTCTGCCAGCGTGCCAGCCGATCAGAGAGGACGGGCTTTTCAAGAAGATATCGGAGTGGATCCATCCTTGAGATCAGCTTGACCTCGTGGGCTAGGAAGTAGTGCTTGAGCTTTTGGACTACCCACACGAGTGTGGCACAAGTTTTGTCCGCGGTGGTGTACTTGGATTCGGCGGTGTTGAAGAGCCTAGAGAGGTAGTACGCTGCCCTTTCTTTCCCAGACTCATCATGTTGTGCAAGGACAGCTCCTAGGGAGTCCTCAATGACTGAGAGATACAGGATTAGTGGTTTCCCGGGTATGGGAGGCTGTAAGACTGGGGGATTCATGAGATAACTCTTCAGCTCATCGAAGGCTGCTTGGCATTTATCATTCCATTCGAATTTTGCCCCTCCTTTTAAGAGATCATAGAACGGGCGGCATCTTTGCGAATGCTGGGAGATAAATCTTCTGATGAATTGCAAACGCCCGATTAGCCCTCTCAGTTGTGAGATGTTCTTTGGAGGCGGCATCTCTGCTATTGCCTTGGCCTTGTTTGGATCGATCTCAATGCCCCGCTTACTAACTATGAAGCCCAGCAGTTTTCCTGACGATACCCCGAACACGCACTTCTTTGGATTCATTTTCAGCTGATACTCTCTAGATCTCTGCAGCACCTTGGCTAGGATCTCGGGGTGTTCTCTCCTAGTTCTTGATTTCACCAAGATGTCATCCACGTAGACTTCAACATAGACATGGATCATGTCGTGGAATATGGCCATCATCGCCCTCTGGTAGGTAGCCCCAGCATTCTTCAGCCCAAATGGCATGACTACGTAGCAGTATGTTCCCCAGGGCGTGGTGAAGGATGTTTTCTCTTGATCCTCAGGAGCTAGACGGATTTGGTTGTAACCTGAGTATCCGTCCATGAATGAGAGGGTCTCGTACCCGGCAGTATTATCGATCAGCACATCAATGTGAGGAAGCGGGAAGTCGTCCTTCGGACATGCCCTATTCAGGTCCCTGAAGTCGATGCAGATTCTGACTTTTCCATCTTTCTTCATAACAGGGACGATATTGGCCACCCAGTTCGGATAAAGCACTACCCTGATGAATCTAGCCTTATGGAGTTTGTTTACTTCGTCCTTCATCTTTAGGGCCATGAGTGGGTGGAACCTTCGGAGTTTCTGCTTGATCGCCTTTGCCCCTTCTTTTAATACCAGTCGGTGCTCCACTAGCGAGGGGTCTAGACCGGGCATGTCCTCGTAAGACCAGGCGAATGTGTCCTTGTACTCCCTTAGGATTTGCACCAGTTCCTCTTCTTCATTGGGAGGGAGGTTCGCTGAGATAATCACAATCATGGGATCTTCTTCTGTACCGAGGTTGACTTCCTTAGTAGGTTCATCCACTGCCGTTGTGGGCTCATCGAATCTTCGTACTCCACTGGCGTATCTTTCGACAGCGTCATCTACTTCGCTATCCTCTTCATCGACTGGGTCCTCATCATTCATAATCTCGTAAACGTCGAATCCGTCGTCTAAGAACACCCCATCCTGCTCGAAAACTTCTTCCAATACCAGCTCTTCCCTTGTGAACTCCTCTATCATTAGCAGCGCTTGACACCGCCGAGCTAGCTCTTGAAGATATCTCCGGGGAATAGCTTTTCCCCTCTGCTTCCTAGGACGCTGCTTGAAACTGGCGGATACCGGGCTGACCTGACTCTCTACCCTAGGCCTATCTATCCTAACGCTAGACTCACCTACCCTAGACTATCCTAGACTAGACGACTCTACAGGACTGGGGGAGGACATGGTGTCCCCGAAGAGGATGGCTCCTAGTGAAGGAGCAGAAGGGGGACCCCCAGTCGAGGGGTGCCCCTGATCAGGAGAGTGAAGGAGAAATGTCGGCTCTTCGACCTCAACGTGCATTTGAAAATGGGCGTTTTTTTTTGGAGATCGGTGGAGAGCATGCAACAGGAGAGAGCGACCTCGTGGTCACCTGGATTGGACTGCAGGGCAGTGAGGATTGTAGGTGGGAGATCAGGTGTGAGGAGGCTGTGTGCCGCGGTCAGGAGCTAAGGGGTCAGCTGAATAAGCAAGGGAGGAGAGGACGGAACCAGACTGGGTAGGAGAGAATTCAGAAGGGACGGGTGGATGGCTAAGCAGGTGCCCTTCCAGAGTTCGTCTATGGTTTTCCCCTCTTCATAGGGGATGTCCGGCTCTCCTATGTCTGAGGCATCGCTCATGAGCTGCCTTTTAGATGTGATGGCGGTGGGTGGATCTAACAGCTCTGCCGCAGCTGGCGGCCATGTCCTTTCTTCCTCCCAGAACAGCCGGCTGAAGGCAATGGTGATGTCTTCTATGTCAAACCATCTGTACCACTCAGCTTCTGGGTCCCCTGTCTTTCTCCTCCTGGTTGGACGGAGGGCTTCTAGGGCTCTATAGGTCAGCAGCGGGGCCATGTGTCGAGAGAAGTTCCGGCCATGCACCTCGTGCTGTGAGAGTTCCGCCTCGACTACCACGGTATTGTATCCCGGTTGGGTAGGCCCCCTGATAAAGTGACACCAGAGTGTCCAGGTGAGTGGTTCTCGATCGGCCTTAAGAGTGGATGTGCTGGATGACCATGGTTTGGATTTCTCTCTGTACCCTAAGCCCCATCGGCTTTTCGTGACAATGTCAGGGATGGGTTTGACTATGCTCTGTAGCTCTGCCCCTAGCCCCTTGCCTTCTTCATATCCTAGCTTCATCATGATTTGCCACCCCTTCGTGCTTAGTGGCTCTTTTCTCTTGACTGCATTGACCTGTGCCAGATTGGTCTCTCTCTTGGACTGGAACGTGTAGCTCCATGGGTAGTTGATATCTAGCACCGAAACTATGGGTTTGTTGGCTGGCCACACGGCTAGTAGGTGGGTATCGTGGAGGGCATCCACTGAGTGGGTAGTGGCTATACTCTTGACTTTGATGATCCGTCCTTGAAAGGGGAACTTCAGACACTGGTGTGCAGTGGACGGTACAGCCCCGAGCGCTTCCAACCACGGGCGCCCTAGAATAGCTTTGAACATGGGATCGATATCGAGGACGTAGAAGTCCACTGTGACAGAGAGGGGTCCCAGTTCGGCTTGCACAGTCACCATGCCATGACAAGATCTTCTAGAGTTATCATATGCGGCGATGGAGGTGGGCGTCAGCCTTAGCGTCCCTTCCGATAGGTCGCAGGCTCTCAATGTACTCAGCGGGTAGACATTTATGGATGCCCCCGTATCGACCAGTGCCGCTCCCACTGCTACATGATTAATGACTAGGGTGACGCAGAGTGGGAGCCTCCTGGCTTCTGGGGGTGCTAGTTCGTTTTCTGCAAAAGTGATTGCCGGCCCGCGAGTCACCATGGCCAGGGCACTAGGTAGCTTATCAGCCAGCATGTCTTCATTTACAACTACCTTCTGCAGGAAATTCCTCAGGGCTTCCTGGTGCTCTTTAGACTTCTTTATCAACTCCAGAATGGAGATCTTGGCTGGCACATGATCCAGGTGCTTGAGGATATCATAGTGGGTTCCGGGTAGTGGCTCAATCAACCCCTCATCTTGCGTTTGCTGCTGAGCTTGTTGTTGCTGTGGCGGTTGCAGGATCTGCTGGGGGTTTTTGGAAGTGGTGGTGGTGGAGATAGGTGGGTACAGGCAGCGAAAGACGCGCCCGCTCCGCAGTGTGGTCGGATTGGTAGGTGGCTGTCTAGCGGAGGATAATGTGGCGGCGGAGGGTTGGTCCGGCCCAGGTGGTGGTAGGATGATGGGTGAGGGAGTAGGTATGATAGAGGGTAGAGGGATGGAGACAGGTGGAGCGAAAGGTAAGATGATGGGTGAGCTAGCAACTGGCGCGGATGCTGAACCGATGGGCAGTATGACGGCGTTGGCCATGGAAACTACAGGAGGGACTGACTGGGGAGCCGTGTAGGCTGGTTGTATTGTTTGGGATTGGACAGGATATTGGTTAATGGCCATCATCTGCTGAACATCTAATTAATCATCGTACGTCCAGTTTGCTTGCGGAGGAGGGTGGTGGACGATGGGGTTTACCTGGGCAGGCTGCTGTAGTGGTGGGTTTGGAGCTGGTGGATGGTTTGGTAGGGGGTTATGGACGATCCCAAGGTCCTGCAATGGCTGCTGGTGTTGCTGCTGCTGTTGTTGTTGAGGGGGTGGTTGGCGCTGCTGCCTCTGCTGCTGCTGTTGCCTCTGCCTTTCTTTGATATCTCCGATCACTTGCCGGAGGGCTGTCCAATCTATTCTATGTTGCTCGTGCAAGTCATACACCAAATCTTTGAAGGTAAAACACTGGTCGATGGTATGACCAGGCTGCCGGTGGAATACACAGTACCGAGTTTGATCCACACTAGGGTTCAAGGGTCTCTCAGGAGGGAGCCTAATGGCATCGGTGGAGAGCAAGGCCAAGAATATGTCGGAGAGTGTCTCCGACAATGGCGGGTAGTGAGTTCTTCTAGGACCCATGGGACGCCTTTGCTGAGAGCCATCAGGAGGTGGCACTTGGTTGTATTGGCGTGGTGGTTGCCCTTGTGGCGGCTGGGTAGGGTTCTGACCCTGGGCGTTGTAAGGTTGATGATTTTGGCTCTGGCCGGCAGGGTTGAACGCGCTTACTTGCTCGTTCACTTGGACGCCCTCAGTGACTGGCCCCTGAGGCTTTCTTTGGAACCGAGATTTCTGGGGTTCGAACATGGAGTGGATGGGAGAGTCTTTGAGCTGGGTCTGGATGAACCGGGCCCGACTGTAGAGCTGATGCATAGTGGTGATGTCATTCATCGCCAGGATGTTTCTATAGGCAGGCGTGGCATTGGCGATGACGATCTTCACCCTCTCCCCTTCTGGAAGGTACCCCGGGACTTTGGTGGCCATTTGCCTCCACCTATCGGCGTACGAGGCAAAATCCTCGTCCGACTTCATCTTCTCAGCCATGAGATCCGTAAGAGAGTATTCAGGCCCAACCCTGTCTTGGAATTGTTCGAGGAATTTGGCCTTCACGACAGTGAAGTTCTCAACGTCCTCGGGTAGCAGGGAGTATAACCAATCTAGGGCGTGCCCGTCCAGTGACCGGCGGAAGAGATATGCCATGAGGCGGCGGTCATGCTGATAGGGAGCGGACTCATAGATGAAGTCCTTGATATGAGTGTACGGATTGCCTGAGCCGTTGTATTTGCGGTACTTCGGCAGCTCAGATGGAGAGGGGACCCATAGGCCATTGAAATTTGGCATGTGCACATCGTGGTGCTGCCTAGGGTCGACTTGCCTTCGGAGCTCTTGGAGCTCCTTCTTGATGGACGCCCACTCGGACATCATGTCCGGTGCGGTGGAGGGCTGAGCGCATATGGACGAGGCATGAGAGGTAGGCCTGGCGCGTGGCTCAGGACGATGAGGGGAGTAACATGGCTGATATGGTGGGGACCGGGGCCTCGATTCACAGGGAAGATAATGCTCAGATTCAAACGGCATGAATCGCATGGTCCGAGGCCGGATGGGGGTGTTGTCGGCTTGTTCCATGATAACATGGGGGCCGGAGGTAGCTGCCGCGGGGCGTGACGCGCCCGCTCTAGGTGAGGGTGAGGAAGCGGCCTTTCCCTTGAGGGCCGTCATGAGGGTCTGGATCTGGGACTGATCAAGTTGGGGAATTAAGCGCAAGAGCTGAGTGGCTTGATCATCCGACTGAGGAGGACGGGTGTTCCGGGACGGGCCGCTATCGTTGTGATGGCGACCTTTAGAGGTATGGACAGTAGCGACCCAGGGCGGGGTCGACTCCCCGAAGAGATCGTGAGGAAGGGAGTCCTCGTAGTCTTGGGAGGTGTAGAGGGCAGGGTCCTGCTTCTCATCATAGACCGGGTTCAGGTATGACTCCATATTTGACATGTGAGCACAGAAAGGTGGGGAAAGCTTTTTTCCAGACTTGAGAGGGATGCCCTAACCTAGACAGACTCTTTGTTACCTAAACAAGCAATCCTATGCAGACAAAAGGAAAGAGAAAACTTCTCACCCAAAGCAAGCAGTTGGCAATGATGATGGTTTTTTAATTGATTCAAGTTCGCCTTTTAGTGATTTGACTTTTAGCAAGTTCTCTCCGAGTAAGGAAGGGTTTCCTAAATGGGAGAAGGCTTCCAACTTCGGGTATGACTAGGGTTCTCTCAACCTTACCAAATGAACTTTAGACTCGATCCTAGGTGGCGACGGGTACAACCAGCCCGGCGACCGTGTGGGAATCTGTGACGGACCGGGGTATTTATGCCCATTAAGGCTCCATATCCAGATCCGCCTCCCGTGAACGCACCGAAGTGTCACAAGGGATATCTCACACACGAGTCCAGTAAGAGTACAAAAAGACAAACCACAAGAATATAAGACACAAAAAGTACATGTGCTCATATCTGTTCAAAAATTTGTACAACTGTCCCATTACATCAATACATGTCCAATTAAAAAGAGTACAACTACCTGGGGCATACCCCGAGGGAGCACAAGCTCACACAACACTAACTACTAAACTACTGCTGGTGGTACAAGTCTGTCACAACGCCACTGCAAGCCAAACACACGGCAAGCCCTGAAAAGAACTGTAGGGGAGTGAGCCTCAACAAGTCACTGGCTCAGTAGGGGCTACCCAAAACAACACGGTAACCACAAACACCTCGACCCCAATGGGTCTCACTGGCAACAATAATAGCCAAACCATTTCATGCTCACATCATTACAATAAATAACAATTAAACATGTTGTAATAATAAACATAACGTCCTCAGAAGAAAAGTAGGACTACAGGACTAACATAATATCATTAGTCAGCCCAACAACCAAAGTGCCTAAACCACAGTCTCACTGGCACACTGCTACAACAACGGGTTGCCTAAACTATAAGCCACACAGGCAAGTCACTGCCCAGGCTACAAGCTTCACAGGCGAACCTCAAACACTTGAGTAGTAGGACTGCTAACAAAGAGCTGGTCCTTTATACTCCAAACCACTTTACAACAGAACTACTCAAAGGTAATAGAACTGGCTAACACGAAGCCAATCCATAACACACTAAAGCTATAATTGGAATCATACCCAAGAAGAGAGTAAAACCAACAAGTGGAAGGTCTCACACGGCCTCCACAGAGCATAGCTCAACTAAATCACAATATGCCTAGGCCATAAGCCTCATCGGCAAATTACCACAAAAGTAACATAATTAATAATCACAAACTAATCCACAATAAATTATAAACAAAGATCTACCTAAAACAGTTAGGATACAACAAGTGGCAGGTCAAACCACAAGACCTCCACAACACACAAGTACCCGGAAAGGTTAGTACACAATGTACCACCACAAAACTACAAAGTAACCCACGAAGGAAATAGGTACCTGCTACTCTGAGGTACCACAACACAAACACCCGAACAAGGGTACAAGTAGTGATAAACACCACACTGAACCATAATTATATTATACCTTTAATTAAGCACAATATTACAGGTGAAACCTTAATCGACGAGTCACACAAACCACAACTGAGTCACAACTGTGCCAACACCAGGCACACCTCGAACTGGTCAAACCTCGACCACGAGTCACAAACTCACAAACCACAATCACTGGCAAAGCACGAGTCAGAAAGAACAGCGCCACCACACGGGAACGGACTACTGGCTGATCAGGCCAATATCCAACCCGGACAACACAACACAAGAACTACCTCTCAGTCTCGCAGTCACGGACGAAAGGTCCAACTGCCGCTCCACTAGGAAGAAGTCAAACAACTGTGGAGACCAACCAACACCACACCTGCAGACACACAACTGCAGGCCCATGCCTGGCACCTCTAGAGTCTCTGGCCGGAGCACTCTAAAGTGAGGCACTGGAAAACAGGACTAGCTGGGGACCAGTGTCGACTACTGGTGTCCGTACCCCCAACTACGAGCGCGCTACAAGCGACTACACACCCACAACACAAGCCGCTGCCCTACTGCCGTCTTTCCCTCAGCCGGACGTACAACTCAAGCACAAGAGTGAGGGTGTCCAGGAAGACGACACAGACCTCAACGGTACAACACAAGTACCGGGACAAAACCCCGAGCACAACAAACACACGTGCCTGGCTCACAAAGAACCTGGGGTACCCGACTAGAGAGGCATTCCGGAATAGGCGCCGGACCACCACACTCGGCTAGCACAAACCACGATATTTACATATATAGCCTTTACTTATAATTCACAATATACAAGTGTTAGGATTAGCTTAACATCGGTCACCGTGTGACCCCAAAGCTATCCCACACCAACACATAACTGAACCACAAACTTGCCTATCATTGGTCACGAAATGACCTTCGTGGCAACACAGACCACTTAACACATAAATCAATATAACACTATTCGAAAGACAACAACAAACCAAGGCTAGGTCCACATATGACCTTCACTGCCCAAACACCACAAATCATGGCTAGGCTCACACAAGAACCTCACTGCCCAGTTACTACGATAAATCACCAGAATTATATTACAACAAAGTGTGTAGCACACACACACTCAAACCACGTAGCAATACGTGTATATTACACCCTGGATGGTGTACCACACGTCTTCCACGTAAACCACATGTCCAACACATGGACAACGCACTCCAAGAGTGCCACGGGTGCCAACGCACCACACATACCACGGAAAGCGATTACGTACATCACATATCATTTACGTAAAACATGCCCATTACATGAGCAGTATGCTCCAAGAGCATAACAAGTGCACTGGCTCACACCGGTCATCGCCATGCACACACAATCACACAATATTCATAACCAGGAAAACTACGTAAACACACTGCATGGACACATGCACAGGTTGGCGGCAACATCGACTGCCGCTTGAAGGAAGTAAACGGCAAGCGATCTAGCCGTTTATCTCTTGGCTGATGAACCTGGCGTCAATCGATGTTGACGCCAAGATCTTCAACCCCAGACCCTGCAGAAACCCTAATCGATCCCACATGCATTCCTGACCCCGAAATCATTAAGAAAATAAGAGGAAACAGTTCCTCTAACTCCCATGCATTATAATTAAACTAAACAACATGCTTTACTACATAAAATCATCAAACCACCCATTAACCCCACATGGTGCAACTTAATCCGAAAATACAATAAAAATGCGGGTTCAAGTGATTAAGTCGTGTTTTAATGTTTCTAACAAGCTAACAGGGCTCGACCCCTACCTCAGAAACGCAATTAAACTCCCGAAGAACCTCGAATCACGCCGAAACCCGAGAAACGTCCCACGAACACCGCGCTCCAATCCGTCATTCCCCGCCCGATCTGCCGCTACCACGCGCACCACGGCCTTCCCACGAGCTCCCGCCGACCGTCAGAACTCGCGAAGAAGCTCAAGGGTGAAGGTGGGGGAAGAGGAAGGGAGAAGGAGGAGAAAGAACAGAGCTCGGGTCTGCCATAAAAACACAGGCATGCCAGGTTAACGTCAACCCTTTGGCCGTTTAACCAGACCGCCACAACTAGACGTCCACAAAGCTTGACGCCAAGTTCAACAGTCGACGTCCTCATCGATGGACGTTAACACCATGTTAACGGCACACCACTGCCGTCAACACACAGTCGACGTCACCCACCTGGACGCCAACACACTGTGTCCAGCAAGCTGAACACCAACACGGACCCAAACCAAACCCGGTAAGGATCTAGTAAGAAACACACAACACTAATGGGCCTCACATGGGCCACTAAACCCACTAAACCTGGATCTACGGGGATCCGGAAAACGCGCGACGTTACATTATTATCAACTAAAAACAAATGTCGTCCTCGACATATAAAACAAATCACAATAAACCAAATTATCACCTAAAAACAAATAAAGCCGAACACAGAACAAGTAGGATACTCTTTCTCTGCTTCAGCCTTTCAATTCATCTCACAATTACTCTGTTCTGTCAATTCCATTGCCTTTCTTTAGCTTTTAACCGTAGGTGATCCTACCTTGCCAATGGCGCTTTATCTCCTTGGACTGAACCTGCTTCCACAATTTCTGGGCTGTGTTTGCAACATTTCTTTCGAGACTACTTTACCTTTCTCAAATATCTTACACTGTAATATTCTTTCATGCCACCATTTTCCCTTTCCATTTATCACTGTCTGCCGTTATCTTGCCTCATCTGCATTTATATTCACAACTGACATTTTTTTTCAAAGAAAACCAATCACTTTGAATTTTCTGCTCTTTCATATTATTCTGTTCATACCGCTTAAAGCCGATCTCTGATTAAAAACCATAATAAATTCTGTTCCTTTATTCCGCTGCGCAAAACTTTACACTTTCTTTTTATCTCAGCAAAGCTTGAACAATTTATGAATATTAAATCTTTCTTGCTTCTGCTTCCGCTGCGCTACTCTGATCACACTGAACACTTTTGCAAAATATTCCACAATTTCTGTTCACAATATTACTTTCAATTGCTTTCTTCTGACTTCAACTGCTTCTCAAATCATCCCATTCAATTAATTCCTGCTGAAGAAATTACTGCAATTTCTGATCTGCCAAATCACTATTGACATATTGCGCTTTTCATATATCTTTCCTACTTTACTGACATTCTCTGGCTAATCTCATAGCTTTGTTGCATAAACTTTCCAAATACTCTTTAATTAATTTATTTTTGCTTCTGCACGAAACTCTGGATAACAATTCCTTTCTGCTCAATTAAATCATTTCTTTGCACCAATATGCAAACTTTAATTGACATTTCCTGACTCATCTGATCTTATTCACTCCATCATTTGCTAAATTCTTCCTTTCTCTAATCCATATCTTTTCTTTATCTAAACTGCCAATCATCAACTAAATATTCCTCTTGTGCAATTTTCACAAATCCTTATTGCACATTAATCCTTCTTTTCTCTCTTTCTTTATTCAACTGATCATTTCTATACTTATTTATACAAATCTTCATATCACACTAGCTTCCAGCTATCATCATATTTCATAACAATACTTTTCTCAAATTTCTGATCTCGGGCATATTGAATCTATTTGCCATAAATCACTGCTCTTATATGTACTGATACTTTTTTAAAGCTGCCTGCCTTTCTTGATCATATCAAACTCTTCATAACTCTAATCACATTTTCATCCACACTGTTTCTTAATATCCACTGACTCAAATCTCTAATGCCACAGCTCAACTGCAATTTATCACACACACACTGACCTGATCCTTATCACCTTGTTACTATGCACCTGTCTCTGCCAACTTTCTATCTCATTATAACTTACTGAATTCCATATCCAAATTTGCTAATCTCTTCAATTCCTTTAACTGCAAATCTTTAACAACCAAACTGATCTATCACAGAAATATTCTATACTTATCTCTGCTAACTCTGTACTTTATTAATATATAACAGGTATATCCTTCTCAAGGCATTACTTTACATTTCTCTTCTAATCTCTGCAACTGAAAACTTTAAAATACTGTACTTTAACTGCTTTAACTGCACTAGTGCCAGGATGCTACCACACAACTTATGCCACTATCCACGCTGAGGCACAACAA
Organism: Colocasia esculenta; assembly: GCA_014218235.1. Lineage (NCBI taxonomy): Eukaryota > Viridiplantae > Streptophyta > Magnoliopsida > Alismatales > Araceae > Colocasia > Colocasia esculenta. The sequence continues at coordinate 102,065,809 of CM024762.1, forward strand.
CTGCTCACATCTGCCAATCTAACAAACAGAAACATACGGTTTACGTGCCAAAAGCTCACGTAAAAACTACTTTATATCACACAAAACCACAGACTTACTACCAGCAGTGAACATTAATCCATGTATTGGGACATTGTACTTTCAGTGTCTTTTCATATTCTAACTGGACATTGCTCTGATACCAACTGTGACGGACCGGGGTATTTATGCCCATTAAGGCTCCATATCCAGATCCGCCTCCCGCGAACGCACCGAAGTGTCGCAAGGGATATCTCACACACGAGTCCAGTAAGAGTACAAAAAGACAAACCACAAGAATATAAGACACAAGAAAGTACATGTGCTCATATCTGTTCACAAATTTGTACAACTGTCCCATTACATTAATACATGTCCAATTAAAAAGAGTACAACTACCTGGGGCATACCCCGAGGGAGCACAAGCTCACACAACACTAACTACTAAACTACTGCTGGTGGTACAAGTCTGTCACAACGCCACTGCAAGCCAAACACACGGCAAGCCCTGAAAAGAACTGTAGGGGAGTGAGCCTCAACAAGTCACTGGCTCAGTAGGGGCTACCCAAAACAACACGGTAACCACAAACACCTCGACCCCAATGGGTCTCACTGGCAACAATAATAGCCAAACCATTTCATGCTCACATCATTACAATAAATAACAATTAAACATGCTTGTAATAATAAACATAACGTCCTCAGAAGAAAAGTAGGACTACAGGACTAACATAATATCATTAGTCAGCCCAACAACCAAAGTGCCTAAACCACAGTCTCACTGGCACACTGCTACAACAACGGGTTGCCTAAACTATAAGCCACACAGGCAAGTCACTGCCCAGGCTACAAGCTTCACAGGCGAACCTCAAACACTTGAGTAGTAGGACTGCTAACAAAGAGCTGGTCCTTTATACTCCAAACCACTTTACAACAGAACTACTCAAAGGTAATAGAACTGGCTAACACGAAGCCAATCCATAACACACTAAAGCTATAATTGGAATCATACCCAAGAAGAGAGTAAAACTCAACAAGTGGAAGGTCTCACACGGCCTCCACAGAGCATAGCTCAACTAAACCACAATATGCCTAGGCCATAAGCCTCATCGGCAAATTACCCACAAAAGTAACATAATTAATAATCACAAACTAATCCACAATAAATTATAAACAAAGATCTACCTAAAACAGTTAGGATACAACAAGTGGCAGGTCAAACCACAAGACCTCCACAACACACAAGTACCCGGAAAGGTTAGTACACAATGTACCACCACAAAACTACAAAGTAACCCACGAAGGAAATAGGTACCTGCTACTCTGAGGTACCACAACACAAACACCCGAACAAGGGTACAAGTAGGTGATAAACACCACACTGAACCATAATTATATTATACCTTTAATTAAGCACAATATTACAGGTGAAACCTTAATCGACGAGTCACACAAACCACAACTGAGTCACAACTGTGCCAACACCAGGGCACACCTCGAACTGGTCAAACCTCGACCACGAGTCACAAACTCACAAACCACAATCACTAGCAAAGCACGAGTCAGAAAGAACAGCGCCACCACACGGGAACGGACTACTGGCTGATCAGGCCAATATCCAACCCGGACAACACAACACAAGAACTACCTCTCAGTCTCGCAGTCACGGACGAAAGGTCCAACTGCCGCTCCACTAGGAAGAAGTCAAACAACTGTGGAGACCAACCAACACCACACCTGCAGACACACAACTGCAGGCCCATGCCTGGCACCTCTAGAGTCTCTGGCCGGAGCACTCTAAAGTGAGGCACTGGAAAACAGGACTAGCTGGGGACCAGTGTCGACTACTGGTGTCCGTACCCCCAACTACGAGCGCGCTACAAGCGACTACACACCCACAACACAAGCCGCTGCCCTACTGCCGTCTTTCCCTCAGCCGGACGTACAACTCAAGCACAAGAGTGAGGGTGTCCAGGAAGACGACACAGACCTCAACGGTACAACACAAGTACCGGGACAAAACCCCGAGCACAACAAACACACGTGCCTGGCTCACAAAGAACCTGGGGTACCCGACTAGAGAGGCATTCCGGAATAGGCGCCGGACCACCACACTCGGCTAGCACAAACCACGATATTTACATATATAGCCTTTACTTATAATTCACAATATACAAGTGTTAGGATTAGCTTAACATCGGTCACCGTGTGACCCCAAAGCTATCCCACACCAACACATAACTGAACCACAAACTTGCCTATCATTGGTCACGAAATGACCTTCGTGGCAACACAGACCACTTAACACATAAATCAATATAACACTATTCGAAAGACAACAACAAACCAAGGCTAGGTCCACATATGACCTTCACTGCCCAAACACCACAAAGTCATGGCTAGGCTCACACAAGAACCTCACTGCCCAGTTACTACGATAAATACCAGAATTATATTACAACAGAGTGTGTAGCACACACACACTCAAACCACGTAGCAATACGTGTATATTACACCCTGGATGGTGTACCACACGTCTTCCACGTAAACCACATGTCCAACACATGGACAACGCACTCCAAGAGTGCCACGAGTGCCAACGCACCACACATACCACGGAAAGCGATTACGTACATCACATATCATTTACGTAAAACATGCCCATTACATGAGCAGTATGCTCCAAGAGCATAACAAGTGCACTGGCTCACACCGGTCATCGCCATGCACACACAATCACACAATATTCATAACCAGGAAAATTACGTAAACACACTGCATGGATACATGCACAGGTTGGCGGCAACATCGACTGCCGCTTGAAGGAAGTAAACGGCAAGCGATCTAGCCGTTTATCTCTTGGCTGATGAACCTGGCGTCAATCGATGTTGACGCCAAGATCTTCAACCCCAGACCCTGCAGAAACCCTAATCGATCTCACATGCATTCCTGACCCCGAAATCATTAAGAAAATAAGAGGAAACAGTTCCTCTAACTCCCATGCATTATAATTAAACTAAACAACATGCTTTACTACATAAAATCATCAAACCACCCATTAACCCCACATGGTGCAACTTAATCCGAAAATACAATAAAAATGCGGGTTCAAGTGATTAAGTCGTGTTTTAATGTTTCTAACAAGCTAACAGGGCTCGACCCCTACCTCAGAAACGCAATTAAACTCCCGAAGAACCTCGAATCACGCCGAAACCCGAGAAACGTCCCACGAACACCGCGCTCCAATCCGTCATTCCCCGCCCGATCTGCCGCTACCACGCGCACCACGGCCTTCCCACGAGCTCCCGCCGACCGTCAGAACTCGCGAAGAAGCTCAAGGGTGAAGGTGGGGGAAGAGGAAGGGAGAAGGAGGAGAAAGAACAGAGCTCGGGTCTGCCATAAAAACACAGGCATGCCAGGTTAACGTCAACCCTTTGGCCGTTTAACCAGACCGCCACAACTAGACGTCCACAAAGCTTGACGCCAAGTTCAACAGTCAACGTCCTCATCGATGGACGTTAACACCATGTTAACGGCACACCACTGCCGTCAACACACAGTCGACGTCACCCACCTGGACGCCAACACACTGTGTCCAGCAAGCTGAACACCAACACGGACCCAAACCAAATCCGGTAAAGATCTAGTAAGAATCATACAACACTAATGGGCCTCACATGGGCCACTAAACCCACTAAACCTGGATCCACGGGGATCCGGAAAATGCGCAACGTTACAGAATCCACAGTCAGCGGGGACTTACGGAGGCCCTCAAGCGAGTGCTCTAGTCGGACACAAGGAGTATGTGGCCGAGAGAGCGAGCGTCGCTGAGGAGGAAACCTATACTACGAATATGGAAAGATGTATGCAAATCCTATGTGCACCGGAGTGCATGCAAAATTCTAACCTAGTACTAACACAACAAGAATTAGGACTAATTGCTCTCAGAGGCAGAAGGCGGCAATGGAGCTGTCGCGACCAATATCGCGACAATAATCATGTCGCTTTCCTTCTCGCAGTGGATAGAGGGCAATTAAGTCCTAATTACGCACGAAAAATCAAGCAACCCTATAACATACAAGACTAGCAATCTCTCAAGAGCATGGAAAAGGCATGGTATGATGAAATATGGATGGAGTATGTGAAAGTAAACCCAAATTTGCAAGGAAATTCAAGGACCAGGGTACTGACCTGAATGCGACTGAACCCCCGTCGTCTTCTGTATCGCGACAATGGCCGTGTCGCTTTCTCCGCAGACTCAACAAATCTTAAATAAATCAAGCAAGCGTAGGGGCAGACTGTGTACCTGGTAACGACGCGACTTCTGTCGCCTTCCCTTATCGCGACGCAGCCTACGTCGTCTTCCACACAGCACACAGAAGACAGAAATAGACAAGGAAGGATGCTATGTACTGACCTGATTGCGACGTGCCGTATGTCGCTAAGAAGATAGCGACGCCTCCATTGTCGCCGTCTCACCCAGAATCGCAGAGCACTGACAAACTCAAAGGAAGAGAACCAAAAATGGAAAACTAACCATACAACACACCTGTTAGATGATAGGGACGGCAGGGAAAAGGAAGAACAAGCGTGATGGGCACAAGTGGTCCCACCGTGATCGCCAAAAAGTGTAATCACGAGATTTGTATCCCCTTTTTTGATAGATGTGAATATGTAGGGATTAGGAAATTTACCGTGATCGCCACCAATGCAGTCGCCTCTTGATGTTCAGATGGAGGGCTGACTACCTTGGAAAGGAAAGATGAAGGGAAGCGTACCTGGTAATGCGACGTAGGAGGCGTCGCCTTGCTCTCTTCTGAACGCGACGTAGGAAGGGGCGCCTTCTTGATCACGACAGGGTCATGGTCGCCTTCCTCTTCAGTAGGTGGAAACGTGGGTTCTTCGTCTTCCTGCTCCTCAGCCGGCCACCTTGCTCTGACCTTTAAACACCTGCCAAAGTGATTTAAACAAACAAGAAACCCATTAGAATTCGTGTGTATGAAATCTATTCAATGAAAAGCACATGAACATGAGCTATTATGGGGGAACTCACAAGATTGGGATTTTTAAACCCCTGTGGGTGTTAAGAAAGGGTGTGTGTGTCGTGATCTAATGCTAAGCTAGAAAGAAAACGAAGCTATGCATGCATGAAATCAATGAAATAAAGAGAAGAGGGAAGAAGAGATTGTGTAGCCACTGGGAAAACGCCCTGGGGGCTCTTTTGAGTCGTCTAGAGGGAAAACTCTCTTCGTGGAAGAGAAAGCTCTCTTGCTCTGCGAACTAATGAATCCGGCCTTGCATCAAATGATGGAGACACTGGATACTTATGGTGGATTATTTCCAACTCGAGTCTGAGAGGAATAATGGGAAGTAGTCCGACTCTGGGTAAGTATGGCTGTGCAAGGGCTATTGGAACTAGGAAAGGAACTCAATAGGAAGCTCTCCTCCAAATTTGAGAGGATTTGGACGTGATTTGGACGTCCAAAACATGCAATTTCCATCAATAGCATGTGTCCAAGTTGGCTTCGGATTGAGTTTCCTGTTTAAGGTCCAGAATGCGACGGCCTAAGTGTCGCCTTCCTGAATGCGACTCCTCGATATGTCGTCTTCCTCATATGGAAGGTGACTTAAGTCATTTTCGATTTTCTGAGGATTTAAAATATGGAATTATGATGGCAACATAGGGGCTGTCGTTTTCAGGAAGGCGACCTAGGGCCTGTCGCCTTCTGGTCTTTTCTGCATTTTGGCATGTAATGCGTCCAACTCCCATGCGCAGTCTTTAGAATTGAAACATCGGACTCCTAACTTAGAGAGTTATAGTGAAAGAGATTGATTTGACCAGGAAGGGTCCTCCAGGGCGATGAACTAATGGAAATGATGTCATGATCGGAGAAAGTCAGCTTGACGATGATGAGCCAACGTGGGGCATCAATGATACGACAAGAGATTTTGCTCGACTTATGGGTCAGAAATGGGTGTCTACAGATATGTCTCATTATCATGATCTTATCATGATCATAATTCTCATTGCATAGACCCATGAACATCATAATATACAAACATCATCATGTGCATGTAATATAAAGTGAGAAAATGTTATTAATATTATTACTAAAATTGATCATTACAAGATTACAAGTGTCATCACTAATGTGAGTTGGTTTGCATAGTACTCATAACTAACAGTAAGTACTCTTTAAACCCACAAACTGGTGAAGAGAGAATTCATATCCTCTAGTTTCTCTTACCTCTCTTGCTTTTTATTCTTTGTTCTAAGCTAATTACTAACTTAAATATCAGATAATTTTTCCTAAGAACCACTCCCAAGACCCATTATTCTTGGTCTTCCTTGCAGATCCATCTATAGGAGGACGAGGTGTGATTCTATCGTCAACATTTCCATCTATATCTGATGATCTACAATAAGGTATGAGATTGAACTCTTTAGACTTGACTACCACAAAAGTTAGGAGAGATCTGCATTCTTTGATGAGGAGGAGGAGAGGTGTTCCTTGAGACTGATTTCTTCTATACCATAATAACCTTCGCATCACCTTATCAATAAGGGCAGTCTTAGATAAGGTGGCAACAAGCTTGGTGTGCGATACTTTTATGAGAAGAGTCTAACGAATGAGACAAGATAAACTTGCCATAAAAAGAGGCCAAAAAAGCTGCTCTTCCCCTCAAGTGCTAAAGATTCTCCATGTTCTTGTCCTGTTTTTATATCTCTTCTTATGTTCTTCTTCTTATATTATGGTCACTGTTTGGTTTCCGACTCCTGAGTTCAAATTTATAGGGAGGGAAAAATCTCCGTCTCATCACTAATCCACCACCGTTTCCTCGGCATATGAGCCAATGGTAGATATTTTTCTTGAGCAAATTGAAGACTATTTTTAATATGACAAGAAAAATGTTGTCTATATTTCTTATGCAATTAAATCCTCACCAGAATACTTTTGCAGATTTAAAAATGATTAATTTGCTTGTCTTTTGAGTTCACCTAGAACTGGTCCATTTGTTTGAACGAAAAAGTTCATGTAGGAAAAAGTTTTCGGAAAAAATTTCATACAATAATCTATTTGGTATCACTGAAAAATTAATCTATGAAAATTTTTTACTTAAAATTATGAATTTTAGCATCCTTGATAAGACTCTGTAAACTATTTTTTTGGATTTCCGTTTGGTGTTTGGTGGCCGGTGCTTGGCGGTCAGTGCCTATCGGCCGACGTCCGACGAGAGGCGTTCGGCGCCCGACATCTAGCGATCGGACGTCCAACGTCCGGCATCGGCGGTAGGACGTTCGACGCCCAACGTCCGGCGGCCGGCACCCGACGCCCGGTCCAACAGACGGCAGCCGGCGACGTCCAACAGCAGGCGCCCGATGTCCAGCGGCCAACGTCTGGCATCTACTGCTTGTACGTTCAGCGCCCGACGTCTGGAGGTCAGTGCCTAGTACCTGACATTTGGAGGCCAGGGCTCGGCACCTACCGTCCGACGCTCGGCAGTCGGCGCCCGACGCCCAATAATCGGCGCCTCCGATATACGAAAACTTTTATTTATTTTTTAAAAATTATTTTTAATAAATATTTATTGGTAAACAAATATCAGAAAAATTAAAAATATATTTACGAGAGTATCAAATGGATAATTATATTTTTAATTTTTCTGTAAAAATTAATTCTTGAAAAAAAAATTCTTATAAATTTATTTTACTAGCAACCAAACCAAATAATTATTGTTCCTCTCGGATTACTATCATATGACTCGATATTATCATGAAGAACAAAACCTTGAAACCAAAATGGACGAACGAATCAATCAATCAAAAAAACTTTCTTTTAATAATCAATGCTATCTTAAATTAAGAAAAATACTTATTGTAACTAATGTGGACAGGGACGGACGCAGCGTTGGGGCAGTGGGGTCCCAGGACCCCACTGGAATTTTTTGATTCGCCGGACGTCCACGGGAGTTGCAATTTTTTTTAAAAACTTTGTAAAGGGGTGACCCCACTGGCTCACCCGAAGGTGACCCGATTCGCCCCCAATTCCAAACACCCGATTCGCCCCCCAATTCCAAACAAAAAGTTCGGCTGGCCCTTACCTGCGCCCCAGCGCGGAAGAGAAGCTCGCCACTTCGCCAGAGCCCTCGCCCTCGCCCCTGATCGCGCCAGCGCCACGATCGGCATCGCCGCTCGCCAGACTCCAGTCGGATCCGGGATCTCCCCCTCGTGGAGCTGTGACGCTGTCCCTGTCCGCTGTCCGGCTGTCCGGCCTTTGCCAGTTGCCCTCGCCCTCGGCCCTCGTCCCTCGTCCCTCGCCGGTCAGATCTGAGATTTCCCCCTCGCGGAGCGGAGGAGCTGTCCGGCCCGGAGGCGACCCTAGCCTGGAGCCTGTAGAGTGCAGACCTCCCCAGTCCCCCTCGCACAGTCGCACAGGCAGTCGCACAAGCCCCCCGGACGACCAGATCCGGACGGACCGGACCCGGACCCCCTCGCCGTCGGCCCGTCGCGATCTCCGCAGGACTGCAGATCCAGAGCCCAGAGGCACAGGTCGCCAGTTCGTCGGCCGTCGGCGCCTCCTCAATCGACAGTCCTCCCTTCACCGCCGGTGCCCTGTGCCCTCTGTGAGCATTCACACCCTCCTCTCTTTCGGCCTCTTCTATATTTGTTTTAAATTTTCAATTTATTTTTTTCTGTTACTTCTTCAGGTACATTGCACATCTTCTGTTGTGCCGATTTTGTTCGTCCTCGCCATTGTAGCAGTAGAACGCAGGCAGTCCGTGACCCGTCACTTAACTTTCATCCATATCTTTTAAATAATCATTAACAGGTATGTAATCCAGCGAGCCTGGGTGGTGGCTCCCAGTGAGCCTGGGTGGTGGCTCCCAGTGAGCCTGGGTGGTGGCTCCCAGCAAGCCTGGGTGGTGGCTCATTTACATGATGTGCATTTATGTTTTTTCTTTGTAAATTACTCATTTATATCATGTGCATTTATGCTCATTTATATGTGGCTTATTTATATTTGTGAATATGATCAAGTGAGATTTTTTATAACTTGTTAATTAGTAGCTTTTAAGTTATTGAATTTTTTTATCAGGATGAAACGTTATCTAGTTAAGCTAAATCAAGGACAAAGCAATGCAGGAAGTTCAAGTAGTTGTAGAACTCCACTCTCAAGTCAACTAGAATCTTCCTCTGTTAATGAACTTGATTTGACTACTTTGGAATCAGATCCAGGATTAAGAAAAAAGATATCAGAGTATCATCCTAAATTTCAAGATGATGTGAGAAGAGCATATCTATTAAAAGGTCCTTGCCAACCTCGGAATCATAATTTCCCATTGAAGCTTTTGGGTGGAAAAATGCGCAGATTTGTTCTTTCTTGGTTTGATGAGCATGAAACTTGGTTAGAATATAGCGTTGCAAAAGATGCTACATTTTGCTTGCCTTGTTACTTATTCAAGTCTGATCATGGAAAACAATCAGGTGGTGAGTCATTTGTTTCTGAGGGTTTTTCTTCTTGGAACAAAAAAGACAGATTAGATGTTCATATTGGTGGTCCTAATAGCTCACACAATGTAGCTGTAAAAAAATGTGAGGACTTGATGAGGCAAAAACAGAGTATTCAAGTGGCTTTTTCAAAGCAATCAGATCAGGTCAAGATTGATTATCAAGCCCGCCTACAAGCTTCAATAGATTGCATCAGATTTCTTTTACGCCAAGGATTAGCATTTCGTGGACGTGATGAATCTGACAATTCATTTAATAAAGGGATTTTCTTGAGCTCTTGAGATTTCTTGCAGATCATAACTCATCTATTAATGATGTTGTGTTGCACAATGCTCCTCAGAATGTCCAAATGATTGCTCCTCATATACAAAAAGACATTATAAGTGCATGTGCAATTGAAACAACAAATGCAATTATCAGAGAAGTTAGAGATGATTTTTTTACCATACTTGTTGATGAGGCCCGTGATATATCTGGCAAAGAACAAATGGCCATGGTTTTACGCTATATTGATCAGAGGGGTTTTGTTGTTGAGAGATTTTTGAGCATTGTTCATGTTACTGATACTACTGCTATGTCACTTAAGAAGGCAATTGAACATGTTCTCATGAGATATGGACTCAGTTTATCCAGAATAAGAGGACAGGGCTATGATGGTGCTAGTAATATGCAGGGTGAGTTCAATGGTCTTAAAGCATTGATTATGAGAGACAATAGCTCGGCATATTATATTCATTGTTTTGCTCATCAACTACAGTTGACTCTTGTAGCTGTTGCTAAGAATCATGGTGATGTTTCTTGGTTTTTCTCTGTTGTTTCTCAAATTACAAATGTGATTAGTTCATCTTGCAAACGACGAGACACTCTTCGAGAAAAATAGAGTATTAAAATTGCAGAAGCTTTAAGCAGTGGTGATCTTCAGAGTGGCAGAGGTTTGAATCAAGAAATAAGTTTGAAAAGAGCAGGTGATACCCGTTGGGGTTCTCACTATGGAAGCCTCATAAATTTGACTATTTTGTTCTCCTCTGTAGTGGATGTACTTGATAATATTTATCAGGAAGGAACTCTGGAACAAAAAGGTGAAGCACGTGGCTTATTATTTGCATTGAGAACTTTTGATTTTGCATTTCTTCTGCATTTGATGACAAAAGTATTGGCCATTACAAATGAGTTGTCAATAGCTTTGCAAGAAAAGATCAAGATATAGTTAATGCCATGTCACTTGTGAAACTTTCTAAACAACGATTGCAAGTTATGAGAGATGAAAGTTGGAATGATATTTTTGAAGAAGTATGCTCATTTTGTAACAACGAAGATATTCTTATTCCTAATATGGATCAACAATATGTTTTTTCTGGAAGATCTCGACGCAAGGCTCCTTGTATCACAAGTTTACATCATTTTCAGATTGACTTGTTCTATCACATATTAGATATGCAATTGCAAGAGCTGAATAGTCGTTTCAATGAAACAAACACTGAGTTGCTTCTTTGTGTGGCTAGCTTAAATCCTTGTGAATCGTTTGCAGCTTTTGACAAGGAAAAGTTGGTTAAGTTAGCTGGATTTTACCCAAATGAGTTTCCTAATTTTGTTGATCTTGTGGCACTTCATAATCAGCTTGAAAATTATATATTTGATCTGACTTCAGATGAGATATTTTCTGACTTAAAAGGCATTGGTGATCTTGCAAGAAAGTTGGTGGAGACAAAGAAGCATGTGTGTATCCGATGGTATATTTGCTTATACAGTTAGCATTGCTTCTTCCAGTAGCTACTGCAAGTGTTGAAAGAGTATTTCAGCAATGACTTATGTGAAGAATAAGCTGCGGAATCGTATGTGCACCGATTGGATGAATGATTGTTTGGTGACATTTATTGAGAAAGATTTGTTTGAGAATGTAAGCAATGAGTCTATTATTGAAGTGTTTCAAAATATGAAAACTCGTCGAGTGCAATTGTAAGAAAGGAACTGATTGTAATGAATTGTCTCATTGCAATGAATTGTCTCATTGTTATTGAATTTTTTTATTTTAAATATTTATTTATAATATATATAACTATATAAATATTAAAATATTATTTGAGTGACCCCACTGGACAAAATTTCTGCGTCCGTCCCTGAATGTGGATGGTTAGAAAAGATCTTGTCAATGTCGTGAACTTCGACTAGGTCAATCAATTAACTCTTGTCTGAAGATAAGAGATATGGAGTTCGATTTTTAGAGGACTTATTTGATCTACATGTAATTATCAAGATATGTAAGTCCAAGATTTTTACCACAATAATATAAAAAAAGAGATGTTAAGAATGTAGGGCGGATTCGAATTCAGTTGATCCCATCATTACTCAACTCTCACACCACCCCGTTAAATTTTCTAGTACTAAAAAAAAATCCTTATCATAATTAATGACATTGTTTTCTTATAATTTATATCAGTTTTATTGAAAGTTAATCTTACAGTAGATACTTCTGACTCATGCGCCTTTCTATCCGAGATTTTTTACATATATATTTTTACAAACATCATTTTTTAATGTATACTTTTAATCTACATCAACTATTTAAAATATATTTATCTGTCGTAATAGTTATAGTTATATCTTTTGTAAGAATATATGTGCAAAAAATCTCTAAAAAAATATTGTATGTATACTCCTATAAAAATATAGTTGTAACCGTTACGATAGATCAGAGATATTTTAGATAATTGATGTAAATAAAAATATACATACAAAATTACAAATAATGAAAAAAAATCCTTTCTATCTTCTTCCACCAACCCCGTCACCATCGGCGGATTCCATTCAAAGATAACGCTCAAAGGCATGTGGGCGACACTGTATTCCGCGCAGGATCATCCCGATATTTTCACACGTCGTTTTCAACTCTCACTCACCCACACGATGCCCTCTTATGAGTAGGCGAAGTGATCGGCTCGCCTTCTTCTGATAAGTGATAAAAGCTTTTTTTTTCCCCACTTTTTAATATTGCATATCAACCCTTCCAATCTGACTATTTGATCTAAGAACTTAGGAGTTTAAAATAAAATTCTTAACCCACCTTTCAGATGAAATATTCTCAGAGGATGGACATCATATTCTCCCTTTGGTTTTTGTTTCTCCCAACGGAGGATGTTAACATTTGGGCCTTTAGATAAGGGGGTCAGATCAGGACTTGGGAGGGTTTTACTTGAGTTAAGGGTTTAAATTAGAGGGACCGATACATAATATTAAAATAGTTTAGGTGATTAAATGAAAAAATCGTCCAAGGCCAACCTCGAGGGAGAATGGGAGATGAGCTGCTCAAAATTGACTGTATCGTACGGATTGACTGTGTTAGATTCTCCGTAACACGGTACTATACGATCCGTATCATATTGATTGGTCGATCGAAAATATCTAATCGATCGATCGATTTTTGCTTGTCTTTAGAGATCAAATAAATCATGAAAATTAAATATTATCTTAATAGAAATCAATTGACCAAAAAAAAAATCGATCGATTGATTTGAGAATTTGATCTGTTAAACATCTAAGAGTACGTATTTATTAGAAGCATTAGTCGACCGATAAAACGAAATCGATTTAACATATCATACTGGTTGTCGTATCGAGACTCGTAAAATTTTAAATAAGATATATTATGATCATGCCATTGTAATATGCAGTGACACTACAAACTCTATATTTATTAGCATGACAGTATGGCACGCACTCTTTTCAGTTTCGATGCTTTCTTTCCAAAGAAAGTACGTAAGCAGCAATACTTTCAGAAGCCTCCGGTTCGAAGTCCACCGGCCTGCTCAGATTGCGTGTAGAGAGGCATGTGGTCGGGTTGGGGTTGGGGGGCCTCCGGCAGCTAGTAGCAACAGCAGCACCCATCCCGGCCGATCCCCCGACACGGCACCGACTACCGCATATATACCCAAGTGCAGACAAGAGATTCAGATGGGAGGGGGAGGAGAAGGAACCAAGCAGAGCCTGCAGTGTCCGCTGCTGACGCCGGGTTATCATGATAAGAGCCTCGAAGAAGCTGGCGGCGGCCGCGGCGATGGGAGTGTGGAGGCTGTGGGAAGGGCGAGAAAGGGAGAGGTGGTCTTGGCAGAGGCGAAGAGGGTGGTGTGGCTGGCGGGGCCGCTGGTGTCGGCAAGCCTCCTGCAGTACTGTCTGAACGTCATCTCCGTCATGTTCGTCGGCCATCTAGGGGAGCTCGCGCTCTCCGGCGCCGCCATGGCCACTTCTTTCGCTGGGGTCACAGGCTTCAGCTTGCTGGTATGCGTCCTAGTGTTCCCACTTTAATCTCCGCCGTCCCGCCCCACAATATTTAATGCAACAACACCGTCTGTCTGTGTTGCTTTTGCTTTTCCCCCCTCGGCATAGTTGCTGGGGAGGGGTCCGTCACAGGCGGCAGCTTGGAGTTCGATGTTGACATCATAAGTCATTTTTTAAGCTCTTTCTTTTTCTGGTCAAATAAGTTGTTCGAAGCTCCTTGGAAAAGCTGTACATTTTGAGTTTTCCTACTCGCTTTCATGCTCACACCTCTTAAGCAAAATAAAGTTCCTAGTTCATGATGAGGGCCGGATCAAGAATCCTATGTTGCCTTTATTTGTAAATATTTTGTCATAAACCAATGTCCATAGTTGCTCAAGGTAGTGTACGTTCAGCTCCAGCCCCTTTCCGGTTCAGAGTAAAAGACAGTTGATTAGAAAGTATTACTGTGTCCTTGGATCCTATACTAGGTTCATAAAGCCAATACACATCAATTAGTAGCTATTTTTACTTTACAGGTGGCTCAGCCTTGGACCAAACCTGGGAGCAATTGAAGTCAATTTTCTTTTCCCTTCTATTCCCAAAATTCATCACCAATGCTGCACACTAGTTTTTTTTTTTTTTAAGTGGATAGTACGTACCACTGATATTATAAAAGGAAAAGTGTACATTAAAAGATTGGGGGGCCGGAGAGCTCCCAAAAGACTCCAAGTTGAAACAAAAGATGGCAGATCTTATCCTATCAAGGGAGCAAAGAAACAAAAAAAAAAAAAAAACCAGCACCCTCTTACACAGACTCACTAGACGCACCTACCAACCCCCAAAACAAAATCATCTCTGAGTCCTACTCACATCATACAACCTCCAAAAGACATAAACCAGAGAATCATGCAGTACTCCACAAAAGGTGTGTTGTTGATGATTCCACGTATCTTATCCTATATTTTAGTGTGCTCCTTTCTTCACTATTGCATCCAACTTTGCCTTTCTAACGATGTGATGTCCGCCATCCACCTACTACACTTTGATCAAAACAAAACTAGTGTGGACTTCAAATCTTTGTCCACATTTTCATCCATGAAGTTTTCGGCCCATTGTCGCCAGAAGCTACCTTCTCTCCTTGAAGAGAAATACTTTTCTCACGTCCGCCGGGCTCCCGGGCGGACGTGCAGGTAGCATTTCTCCTCTTTGAAATGATTCTTTAACCTGTTTCCTTGCCGCTCTCAAATCTTCTGATTCTAGGGGCGGGCTAGGGATGGCTAAAGGCTAGTGGGAAGATATCGTCCCCCCAATCCCATTGACGTACGGGCAGACGGGCAGGTAGGTGAGGAACAAGGGATTCCTTGAATAGCTCCTCCAACAAAGTGGACAAAGGGCACCCACCGCCGCCCCCTTCTCCCTCACAAGTGCCGGGGCCACCTTTTCTGACCTCACGCCCATCATCCACAGGACTAGCCACCTGTCCCAAGGCGCCTCTTTGGATGGAGTTAACTCTGAGTTAAAAGTGAGTTAACTCTAGTTAACTCAGAGTTAACTCAAAAAGTGCTTTGGTAGTGGTTTAGAGTTAACTTTTGTGGGTTGGGCTAAAGGTGGTTTAAAAGTGAGTTAACCCACTTTTTCTAACCCACCTCTAGAGGAGGAACAAAGTTAACTCAAGTGAGTTAACCACCTTTTCCTCTCACATCACAAGCATTAAATGCTACTTTTCCTTTTCCCAAGGTAAGTTAACTCACTTGTTCTTACCAAAGTGTATTTGAGAAAAGTAGGTTAACTCACCATATGATCAAAGTTAACTCTATTATTACCAAAGCAAAAAGTGGGTTACACATGTGTAACTTTGTTCATGGGTTGGAGTTATTTTAACTCCAACCCATTACCAAAGAGGAGAGTGTCTGCCATTTGCTCCGGGGAAGATGCTATCACCGTGGCCGTGCGAACAGTGCAGCGTCTTAGCCACTTCCTCGACCGGGCCCTCCGTTGCCACGCCAGACACCTGCTACACCAAGAGGTTCCTGGTGCAGCTGGCTGGATGGGGGGAAGGATCCAGGCACTGCCATGCCTGATCCTCCCGCAACGGTAGCACCTTCAAATGCTGCACACTAGTTATGTTTTCAGCTTGGCAAACCTGCTCAAATTTTAGCACAGTTCTTAGCAATCTTCCCTCTGTGTTTGAGCAGTTAGGGATGGGAAGTGCGATGGATACCTTCTGCGGCCAGGCGTTCGGCGCAGGACATCACTATATGCTTGGTGTCCATATGCAAAGGGCCATGCTTGTTCTCACGCTCATAAGCATTCCTGTAGCCTTCATCTGGGCTAGTACAGGAGACATTCTCCTCCTGCTGGGGCAAGATCCTGAAATATCATCAGAAGCTGGACTTTATGCTCGATGGATGATTCCAAGCCTTTTTGCTTATGGTCTGCTACAATGCTATGTCCGCTATCTACAAGCACAGAATGTAGTTTTTCCAATGATGATAAGCTCTGGGATTACAACTGTGTTTCATGTGCTTATGTGCTGGATCCTAGTCTTCAAATCCAACCTTGGTAATAAAGGTGCTGCACTGGCAAATGCCATATCTTATTGGATTAATGTGCTTCTGTTGGCAACTTATGTGAAGTTTTCTCCTGCCTGCAAAAAGACATGGACGGGCCTCTCAAAAGAGGCTTTAAATGATGTACTCATCTATATCAAGCTTGCTGTTCCATCAGCTGTAATGGTCTGGTAAGTCATAGTCATCAATGGTTTTCATGATCTTTTCCAACAAGAAAAGCTTCCTTGATGGGTCTTAATTAGTGAGATTACAACATTTCCATTCTACATGAACCTCTCATGTTTAGTATTCTCATTTTTCTTTTGGTGGTCTTGACGCAGTTTGGAGTTTTGGTCATTCGAGTTCCTGGTTATCCTTTCTGGACTCCTTCCAGATCCAACACTAGAAACATCAGTGCTGTCAATCAGGTGAGGACCCTTTCGTATGTCTTTTCAGCTCTTCTCTACCAAACTTGGTGGATCACTTGGAATATTGGAAGTGCCTTCTAGATTTCAAAAAAGGAAAAAAAAATAAAAGGAGTATTAAGGATGAAGTCAGACTTTGAATTGTCCATAATGTGGCTGTGGCAAACATTTCGAGAACTGGAAATTGACTTCTCAATCAAAATCCTGAGGTGAACAAAAGGACTGGGTCAGACATTGTATTTGATCATACTATAAGTGTTTTATTGATTGCTTTACGAGCACATGTCTGAATAATCACTTTTAGTATTAACTTTTCATCTCATGATCTCATCAGCCCCATGTCAAAATTACTATGCATGTTTGGGCAATTAACTTCTAGTCCTAACAGTATTTCTTCTTCTCAGCCTCAACACTTCCACCGTGGTCTTCATGATTCCTTTTGGTCTTGGAGCTGCTGTGAGGTTAGCTTCACTTAGTATTGCTATATTACTTCCATACAC
The DNA here is from genome assembly GCA_014218235.1 of Colocasia esculenta. Classification (NCBI taxonomy): domain Eukaryota; kingdom Viridiplantae; phylum Streptophyta; class Magnoliopsida; order Alismatales; family Araceae; genus Colocasia; species Colocasia esculenta. The sequence continues at coordinate 102,083,063 of CM024762.1, forward strand.
ACATACATATACATATGTATATCCTCACTTAAGTTTCTAAGTTTTTGCTTTCCTTCTAGTACACGTGTTTCTAATGAATTAGGTGCTGGGAGTCCTCAAGGTGCTCAACTAGCAGTCTGTGTTGCCGTATTCATGGTCATTATGGAGGGTTTGACATTGGGACTTGTCATGATCTTGGTGCATACCATTTGGGGACGCCTGTATACCAATGATGAGAAAGTGGTGGAAAATGTTGCAAAAATCATGCCGTTAATTGCAATATCGCACTTGATGGATGGGGTCCAGTCTGTACTTTCAGGTGAAGTTGCCAAAATCTTGCACATTGCACTTCTCATGTCTCTAATAAGTGTTTATTGAAGATAGACCTGAACAACATTTGAATCCACAGGCACTGCCAGAGGATGTGGTTGGCAGAGGATTGGTGCCTTTATCAATCTCGGGGCATACCAGATTGTGGGCATTCCTTCTGCTGTGCTCTTTGCCTTTGTTCTCCACTTTGGAGGAAAGGTGGGTGCTTCTCATCAGTATATCTCTATCTTGTCCATAAGATGCACCACATTTACAATGGTATTCAAGATTATTCATCCTAAGAATTCCGATGCAGGGACTTTGGATGGGAATTATATGTGGCCTTTGCATGCAAGTCTCTTTGCTAACAGTAATTACACTACGGACGGACTGGAAGAAAGAGGTAAGCAATATCTGGACTCTTCATGGATGCATGTGTTTTCTGTGGACAAGTTACCATTTGCAGTATGTATTTCCTTCTTTTTTTCTGTTATTTGTACGTTAAAAAGCAATATCGCTTGTTTGAAAATATCTTATCTGGCGTATCGTCTTATTACATGGAATAACAAAAGTAGCCATACCAACTGAAGATGGTCCAGTTTGGCCGGTTCATCACATTATAAAAAAAGAAGTGAGAACTGGTTTGCAAACCAGTCAGAGTCGAGAAAGACTGGCTCAGAACATGTCAAAACTGGACAGAATCAGCTAGTAATGACCCGTTTATGACAGTTTTCAGCCAGTTCTACCAGTTTTCAGCTAACAGTTCCCCATGTTCGGTCTGTTGTCAAACTTATTGCAAAAAGTGTTTGTTTCGTGTGTATGTGTCTTACGATGCTTCGTAATAATGTCAAAGCAATTGTTTCATTTTTTTTGCATACTGTTCGATAACTTTAACATGAACAGTTATTGTCAATCACTACGAGATTGTTATTTTGTTTGATTGATATGTTAGTTGTTAATAATGATAGAAGGATTCTTTCAATTTTCTGAAAAGTGTTCCCAAATTTTAGGAATTTTTAACACCCTTGTTAGTTATCCCTCAACGGGAAACATGGAATTGGCCAAAAACTGGCCTTGCAAGGCTGGAACCAGCCAGCTCCTTATCTGAACTGGGACCACCCTGGCTGCTCCAGTTTCCGGAATCTGATTTCTCAGTCCTTGATCTCATGTGGTTACATGCTTCAGTGAGATTCTCATTTGACATTAGTCAAAGCTCCGGTGGCATTTCTGATAGTAAATAAGCACATGTCCACTGGTTAAAGACAGAGAAGGTGCATAAGGTCTAAATGTGCAAATCTCTCCATGTAACACTATGAAACTTCAATGAAAGTGCAATTTCTATTTTTCTTAGTCAAATCTTAGCCATTTATGTTGAATGAGATAGTAAGAAGTTACATCAATGCTGACCATTTATCTAGGCATGGAGCTGGCTCATGAAATCATGCAAATGCAGCACATATGTGGAGCATGTTCATATCAGTTTTTTTCCCCTTTTTTTTTCCCTTTTGCTTTGGTCTTTCGTAAGTATTCAGCTGGTACATGAGGATATCAAGGGAAATATTATCTAAAGCATGAAACGTGTTAACCAGAAGATTGAAATTTCAAGATTTGGCTAGGTGCCTTTCTACCGAATAGATTTCTGTATCATCTCCATTTATCATTCATAGACATTACAGAAATGTCAATCATTATGGAACAATTATAGTTGTTCAGTTTAGACATGAATGTTCTGGACATTGTACGAATTTGATTTTAGCAAAATGAAATTGTCTTAGGCAAGGGATGCTAGGAACAGAATCCATCACTCCAGCATGCCTGTGGATATGCTTCAGAGCAAAGACACCGCTGAAGAATATTACTGCTGAGTAAGTCACCCTTAACGTTTCTCTTTTTTGTTGGACCATTAGCATTTATCTAATGTTATATTTGGCAGTATTAACACCTCAATTGACCACATGATAGTAGTCGATTATTGGCCTGCTCTATCACAGAAACCTGGTGAAAAAAAAGCATTGGCCAACAGTCCTTAAAGTTTTCCCTAATAACACATCTTACTAATGCAAGCACGATGATATTAATGTATGATTTCCTCTCTGAAACTTTACATGTCCTTAAAGCATGGAAAGGAAATGGTGTACCTGGCAACAGCCCTCCTGAATTTGGGAAAGATGTATGACACTTCATATTCGTAACCAACAAACATTTTAACACTTTCCTTATCTAATCTTTGATGTAGCAATCATCTAGATCCACCTAATCCATTTCATATACTTGTGTTGCTTATGCACAGGACAGCACGTTTGTTTCAGAGAACAAAGTATTCCTAATAATAGCTTGACACAAAGGGATGTCATCTGTGATCTTTCAGATGCTTCATAAAAAGGGTAAACGTGGCTGCAGAAGGGGAAGATTCATCCATATCTATGGCTGTAGTCAGAAAAGGAACCAAGATGCAAAATACTAGACAGATTCTTCTAGGAGACATGAGATCTTGTGATGATAATTATAACCACTGCACCGATGCAAATGCTCAGACAAACAAATATGTCTTCCCTATAGCATTACTGTAAAAGGGCAGTTGTTATATGCCTGCCACTCAGAAAAGAAAAAAAGTGCCCTATGATCCGGTATTTATACTCTCCTCCTGTTTGTGATGGACAATGAAAGGGACCTGGCTAAAAGCCATGCTCGAAGTCAGCTAGTCGCAGATCAAGTTTAAATACACATGTACGTCTGAAAGATAAGACTATTTTCTTACAGAGAACAGAAGGAATTTTGGGGAGGTGGGGGTTGAAGGAGGGAGGGAAAGATGGGGATGAACCATATTGGACCCTGGATGGGAAGCTGTAATGTTGGGATGCAGATTCCTTATACTACTGTTTCTATATAAATGATGTTGATGATCACTGAAAGAGGCGAACACCAACTTTTCTTTTCTTAGTTGGTGGCCATTTAGAGAGTCAGGGAACTCTTTCTATTTGTTTGCTGATGCAGAAAACATGAATGAAGGGCATTTGTAATGATGGACACATTTGTATAATGACAAAGAACTTTCAGTGTCATGACTTATTGTGTTCTCACCTAGGCGGAGGAAGAAATGTGAAAGAAATTTTCTTGTCACACTAGCATTGCTTACCATAATAAAGATCACATGACTTTCTGGTCTTAACAGCAGTTGGCGGTGATGGGACCATACTACACCAAATACCGCAATGCACTGTTAGAGACTCCATCATCCGCAATGAAATTGTTGGCATATGTGATGAGCAATGAGCATGAAGGAATACTGGAGGGTAATTGATTATCACCATTTTGTGAAGAAACAGGACATTTTAAGTTTCAGTGGCTATTGTCTCCTAGAATAGCAGTGTGCCGTGCAGATGATGATCAGTTTCTTTTCAGCCCTATGAGCAGCAATCAAGGAAGAGAGAGAGAGAGGGAGGGACTACAACATCTAAAGGATTTATCACACAAAAGGATGATGAAGTGAAGAACACACATGATTGTGCCACCATGATATTTTAACTAAACAGATGGAAATAAAGATCGATGTCAGTCAGAGGGGTTTCAGAGGTAAGGATACCTATTGGAAGTAGGAAGAGATGAATTCTTAACCTGACTCGGTTGTAGAAAGAATTAGCAGGTGCACAGTTCTATGACAAAACGGTGTTTTGAGTTGAGTTCTGCATTTGGTGTCCTCTAAAGATGGATCAAGGTTCTCTATCTTCTGTTAGGAAAACTCAATTTGCCATCTAAATCAACTTGAAGTCAATTAGACCACGAAGCCTCCCCCGCTCGTAGGCGGGATGGACATTGGGTGGGCCAGGTAAGGGGGGGAGGTTGGAGATTCGAGTCCCAAGCGGGGCGGACTGTTTGTTTGTGGCTTTTAGAGTCAATTTTTTCTTTAAAAAAAAAAAAAACTCCCTTGATGTCCATGTCATGTAAGCTTTGTTTCTTTCTTAACATGCCAAAATTATTGATGCTATTTGTCGATCTATGTTTAGAATCCTCATATCACTTAAACATCCTCATGCAACTCTCCTTTTGGTAACAGAGGACATTTATTTCGTCTCAAGAACTCCCAAGGGCCATGGGCTGGTGAGCAAGGGGGCAGAAACTTCACATTGACATAATAAACAACACAGATGTCCTTTATAATACCTGAAGCGGAAGGATCCTTCCTAGATTGATACAGGCAAAAAATGTGCTCATTCTGCTGGCAATCCAACCTGAAGGCTGCAGATGGTCAGCATCAGCTTATACAAACTTTACTTTTGGAGTAATCCCATGGTGTTCAAATCAAATAAAGACATGAATAATGACTTTCATAACTAGCATCGAGCTTTAGCATCCTTGGAAACCTTAGACCATAGCTTCACTCAGTTTCAAATAGAATTTACATGCATATGTACTATTTCTTGAGAAACTCTTTCACACTTAAATGCAACTTTGTTGACACACAACTGCCAGGCCCTTCGCAATTCTCATGTAATTGCGTATAACTTTAGGTCATCAGCTATGTACGATATTCGCGACGACAATTCTCCCGTGGCTGGAATCAAATGAACTTCTCCATCCAGAGAATGGTAAAGTTGCATCCTTAGTTTTTGTGTTGCAGCCTCCCACTTTCGGCTCCAGCATAAGGATCTATAATGACATTTATTACAGCAGGCTTACGAGCAGAAAAGGATTCTGAAAGAGCAAATTTTAACTCCTCAGGGTTTTTAACAATATATCCTTTCCCTCCAAAAGCTTCCATCATAGTGTGGTAAGCAGCTCCACTAACAAAAGAAGTTGGTGCTGGGTCTTCTTTATGTGGTCCAGTAATTTCATCAGGATTCCTACGGTCACCACCATAAACGCCACCATTATTGAAGACAATCACAACAACTGGGAACTGGTACCTCACCAACGTCTGCAAAAGTTCACAGAACGCCATGATAAAGAAGCATAAGGGGCAGCCTGGCTTGACAAATAGCTCAAGCCATTAAATAACTTTAACGGGTACAGACGGAAAGATTGAGAACACATTGTCAGCATCAAAACAAAAGGAACTTGAATGGTTGCTGCCAGTGGAACAATCTAGTCCTCCAAATCATCTCATGGTTATTGCTACACATATTGGACAAACAAGTTTTTGGGAAAACAGTAGTTCTTCTTTAGCATGCATTCATCGGTTACTACATATATCTGGTTAAGGTAATCCACCATCCCCTTCCTAGACCAATATCCCTTTCTCTTACATTAAGGTATAGTGGTCACAAATGGGAGATCTGCTGACCAACCGATGACCTGCAACTTCTGTTCTATTGAGCTGTCCATGTTGAACAATATATTTACCAGGATATCGATAGTTTTTAAGTATGAAGTGTGGCCACAACATTATCATAAAATGGAAACTTCTCTGGATGAATTTCCATTGATTGGTGTTTCAAACTATTAATACAAGAAGATTATTCACATTACCATATCACTCAAACTTCTCAACATAGAGAACATTAATTACGTTAATGATTACTACTTCAAGGGAAGTCAGTTTCTGAACCTAGAACAAATGAGTTGAAAGTAGTATTTCATAGGGAGTTCCTAAATCATGATAAGACTCCTAGGTTCAAAATGGAACCTATGACATTTTTCTAAATCCAAAGAAAAATCGAGAACCCAAGTAGACAATAATGAAACAATGAACAGTCACGAGAACAAGACATGCTAGGACAAGTGAACAATCATGAAAAAAGTACAAATAAAGAAACTTGACAGAAAATCTACAGTTTTTCATCCATTAGTTATACCATGGTAAGCCACAAACAGGCACATAGAGAGAACAGTCAGATTACTCCGAATATCATGCCTAAAGACAAAGAGGTCAAATAAGCTAAACTCGTCAATCTTCATAATCAAGTAATTGGATGCAGGTATTTGTACCCCAGTGGTAAAGTTCTACATAGAAACCAGGAGCAAAAGTCTTGATACAAATGTGTATTAGATGCGAGCATGAATAATCTGAAAGTGGAAGTAATATATTACAAAGTGAGGTCAAATAACGAATGACTAAATAGGCCATCTGTGTTGTTATCTAAACCGAATATAACAGTTAATGGAAGACTGAGGCGGCGAGGAGGTTTGGCGTGCCGGATCGAATCGGTCCGATTCGGCCAAATCGGATCGAATCAGGAGAAACCCGATTCGCCCGATTCCCATCGAATCGGACCGATTCCCCATCCGATTCCCATGCGAATCGGTCCGATTCAAGCGAATCGTGGCGGATCAGGAAAAATCCAATTCGCCCCGATTCCCCGATGCGTCGAACCTTGGTTTGAATCTCTCTGTTCTATTCCCTCAATAGAAGAAATCCAGTTGTGCATATCCTTCATTTTGTCCGTGATAGGCTGTATCAGTATCTTGATTGAGGTAGAGTTCTCAAATCTTCTTTGGGCAAGTGTTCTCCCAGAAACTTGTATTTTCCTTGTTTTCTCTTATGAAATCTGACAATATATGACCTTCGGAGAAAACAGTTAAAAAATGTATTGAGATAAGAGGATAAACATACCTCAACTTCCATTGCACTGAATCCAAAACCCGAATCACCTTCTACAGCAACCACCAACCGCTCAGGACACGCCACAGCCGCTGCAATACAATAGCCCAGACCAACACCCATTGTCCCCCACGTTCCTGCATCCAGCCTTGTCCTCGGTTCAGTCTGAACCAGCACAGCCCTTCCTACATCCATCGTGTTGGCGCCCTCTGACACCAAGATCGGTGCCGGGCTCCCCTCTGCAAGAATTGCATCTCTTATAATCTTCATGGGAGTGAAGAAATTAAAAGGCACCACAACCTTCCCGAGCTGCAACTCCATCTTCGCCACGTTCTCCTTCACCTTCTTAGAAATCGCCTCCACCCAAGGGTTTGTTTTTCCCAAGCAGAATGGATCCTCATTAATCTCTTCATTGATCAAATCCACAACCTCTTTTGCGTCGCCAACTAAACCCAGGTGGGGTTTCCTGAGCTCAATCTCCTCCCTGGAGACGTCCACAAGTATAAATTTGACGTCTTTAGACCATCTCGGTGGTTCACCAAAGTGGAGCAGCCAGTTGAGCCTCGCGCCCACAACAAGTGCGACGTCGCACCTGCCGATGGCAAGCGACCTCGCCGCGGTGGCTGAGAGCTCGTGGGTGTCGGAGATCAATCCTTTCCCCATCGGCGTCGGCAAGAAAGGAATCCCCGTCCTCTCGATGAGCTCCGTCAGAGAATCCTCCGCTCGTGCAGACCCCGCGCCTTTCCCAAACACAATCAGCGGCCTCTCCGCACTTCTAAGCAAAGACACCGCCTTCCGAATTTCCGCCGTTTCGGCTGCCCCAAGTTCCTCTACCTGAGGGCTCTCGCACTCCGCCAACAGCCTCTCGGCAACCGATTCGGAGACCATCTGGTGAAGAACGTCCGTCGGCAGGTCCAGGTAGCACCCGCCAGGCCTCCCGGAGGCGGCGATGTGGACGACCTCCCGGACGAGGCGGGGAATCTGAACGATCTCCGTCGCTTTGGCAGCGAACTTCACGAAGGGCTTCACGGCGGCAATCTGATCGAGCTCCTGGAAGTCGCCTTTCCCGAAGTCCGCCTGGTCGCAAGAGCCAGAGATCATGACCGTCGGCCAGGTGTTCACCTGGGCGTTGGAGAGGCCCGCAAGGCCGTGGACGCAACCGGGGCCGGAGACGGTGAGCAGCACGCCGGGGCGGCGGGTGAGGTAGCCATAGGCGGAGGCGGCATACCCGGCGGACTGCTCGTTGTGGAAGGCGATAAAGCGGACGCCGGCGGCGACGGCGCGGGTGGCGAGGGAGGTGACGGGTATCCCCACCACGCCGAACATGTGCTGGACGCCGGCGCGGGCAAGGGCGCGCGCCGCGAGAACGTTTCCATCCACCGTGCCCTCGGCGGCTTGGGCGCCTCCCGCCATGGTGAAGACCGAGCAAAGCAGAGACAGTGAGTAGAGAGAGAGATTGTGCCGAAATGCGGCAGTGTTTTATAGATGGAGATTGTTACGATGTTCCGCCGGTGCTCTGTAAATTGAAATGGCCACAACTGGTGCTCGTTTTATGACGGGTAGCGCGTACGGTAGTTTGCGTGAAACCCGAAGAGAGCGGGTGAGATTGCGGGTTGTTGGGAGCGGATTACGGGATCCGGCGGGCTGGGCGATCAAATCCGTTGTAAGCCTCGAAATCATATATGTGGAAACTTTTTTTTTTTGATAACGACGAAATCCAGTCCCGTGTGGTTTTGTGGGCTCAAGGATTGATGTTTGTGAACTCTAAGGTTAGGACTTGGCAGCTCCTACTTTCTGTGTACCCGTATTGCCCTTACCCCACTTGACCGAAAAAACTTCGGATCTACACACCTCGAAGATTGCATGTAAATCAGGTAAATCTCCCACCAGAAATCGAACTCGGGACCTCCTGCTTTTAAGCAATATATGTGGAAACTTAAAATGATGGTAGAAAACCTAAGAGTAATATATAGGGTTTTTTATTTAAATAATCATATTATATTATTTAATTATTTATTTAATCACATTTTAAATTTATTTTCCAAAATAGTCACCAAGTTGCCACGTAGGCAACTTGGTGACCGGGAGACCGGGTGGGAGAATAAGATCGGCATTGGCAATGCCGGTTTTGGAGTCGGCAATGCCAATGCCGGCTTTAAAGTCGGTATTCGCATTGCCGGCTCTAAAGCCGGCATTGCTAATGCCGACTCTTTAGAGTTGGCAATGGCATTGTCGACTCCATATGTTAAAAAAAAAAAAAACCTCTCAGGCCGCGCTGCACTTCACAGAGCGCGGCTCGCTGTGAAAACACAGACAGGCTGTGCTCTATGAACACAAAGCCCGGCCTGTCTGTGTTTGTTCACAGAGCGCAGCTCTCTGTGAGTGAACACTGTCTGCATGAAAACGCAGGGAACGATTTTGAACAAAAAAATTAAAAATTTTGGACAAGGTTGAATTATCTATATTTTTTATTTAATTTTATATTGAAAATTTGTAAGAGTTTTATCATTATATAAAGAGAATTCTCTCAACTCAACGTCTAGATTTTAGATTAGAATTTGAGTCTTTTAATATGATAGCAAAGTAGATTATTAATAACAAATTATATGGTTGTAAACTTACCTCTATTTATTTTAAACATTATTTAATTTTTAAAAAAATAGACAGCACCTCTCCTGTTCCACTTATATTTTCATTATTTGTACATGTTCCTGTACGATAACATTTCTATGTATATGTCAAGGATAATCACAAATAACATGCCAAAATATTTGTAGATGTCTAAGTCACATATACATCATGTCTAAATCACAAATACATCAAAATAACATATGTACACGAAAACACAACTAAAAAATATCAAGTACAGAAATCATCTCAAAAAAACTGTGAAAATCATCTCTTCTTTCCCTTTCTAAATGCTCGACCTCGACCACGACCACGACCACGGCTGTGACACTACTCCTGTGCATCAACCTCTGTCTCCGACTGTGACTGTGTCTCATGCACTAAAATAGCATCACATGACTCTGATTGTGCTGTCTCAGAATCCATGTCCTCTGATATACTGCCTAATATCTCTCCAAGTAGATCAGACTGACTCTGCTGTGGTAGTGTACTAGTCGAACCTCTGTGACGTCGCTGGCGACGATATGTACCTACCGTAGACTGTGGTGGCTGTGTATATGTCATGCCCTCATCTGTCAGTATCTGTGAAGCTCCTACGTCATATAGACCATACTGTGAAACTGTCATAACATCTGGAGAATAGTGAGATGGTCCTGCATCATCTGGCTGCTGTGGTGTGTCTGCACATGGCTCTGAAGGTCCTGCATGTGATGTAGATGAATCTGTCCGCTGAACATGAGACAACACACCATCAATGTACATCTGCATGGCTATAAATCGAGACTGCGTACTATCCGATATATCATCCTGAAGGCCATCAGTAGCCATCATATGTAAATGCTTCATACCTTCTACCAGACTCCTCTCTATGTGATCTCGCGACTCATAACGCATATCATAAGTAAAACCTGGCCGACCAATGTACCGCCTAGTGATAGACCAATACCAAGCCATATACTCCACTCTACCAATACCAACACTCTCCTCATCCGGTGGTATAATGTAATCTGTCCGACGATGCCACATCTGTACAAAATGTGCAAAATATCTATCCCAATCAATATGCCCATGTCCCTTTCGGGTGACACGATCTAATGCATCAACAGGACCAGGAATATGTTGTACTCTACCAAACTGTCTAAGTACTCTATCTGGAACATGCATCTCAACAATAGAAAAAGAAAGGAGAGGAACCCGAGATAACCAAAGATGAGATGCCTGCCTAGAAACAGCTGGTAACATCTCCAATATATCAGAAGTGTATGGCTCCCACCTAACTTGTATTGAAAATGCATGATGTAAGTGTAAGTATTGTATCCTTTGTGTACAATACAATAGGTTTCATTATGTTTACCTGGTAGTCCTCCTGATGATCAAGCTCTGATCTGTAAAGTCTCAAAATATGGCGAGGGTTATTTATCTCTACTCTTGGAACATTCCACCTACAATTTATTTGTGAGTTAGTAACATTTATATAATTAAATAGTCACACAACATTTTGAATTTACCTGTGACCCAAAGGCATGTCATGTGCCAAAGGATGCATCACAATATCAGGACGTCCCACATGTAGTCGCTCACAAGACCACAACTGCAAAATAAATCAAATACTTAGAAGATGCAATAAATTGTTAGAGATAAAATAAATATGCATTAAATGACATTACCTGAAGAAGAGTCAATGAACCACAAATGGCCTTGGCATCCGACTTGCATGCAATAGACAACTGACGATAGAGATAACCAAGTGTCGCACCACCCCACGAGTGTAAGCAAGAGACATATATATGCGAGAAAAATTGGTTCATCTCTGCAAAGCATACATATAAAAAGAATTATAAGTATATAACCAACATGTGTAAACAAGAGACATATATATGCGTGAAAAATTATAAGTATGTAAGGAACATAAAAAATACTTACTAATTGTGATAAGGGGGTTGTACCCCTGGACATGTACTTCTATAATGTCCTGGTTGGCCACAATGACTACAATGATTATGAGATGACCCTTCTTTATTCGTATCTATATGCATATGAAGGCGTCTGCTACGTAGACGACCACTTTGTCTGCGACCAAATGGAGGTTGCAATGTAGCACCTCTATGCGGAGGCCAATGTCGACTGTCCAAGACAGGATGAAAAGCAAAGCCATATGTCTGTCGATAGGCCTCCACAGAATAAAATGCAGCACAAAAGTTCAAGTGTGAAATATTTGCTGAAAATGATCTACAAGATGCCACTATGTGGACACAAGAAAGACCTGTCATGCAATAAACATTGCAGGAGCAACCACATTGTGGTCTCAAGTTAACAGTGTACTGATGTCCGTATGAATTAGTGACTTGAAACTCATATCTAAAAAATCTGATCACCTGACATCTTCTAGCCTCTCGCTCAGTAACACGAAGTTGGACTTCTACACTAGGAGCATATGATGATTCCCAATTCAAACCATCCTCATGTCGTTTAACAAAAAATTTGTTTAACCTGTAGAAAGTTTTTTACACTAAAGCCTGGATAGGCAAACCATTTTGCAATCCATGCTTTCTTATATGAAATTTCAACATGATATTCATCTAGTATTCTTCTCACAATCTCTTCTGGAGTAATTGTTAACTTTATCTTCACAGCTGACAAAATCAACCTTTGAACAAAACGAAATGTGCATTGGCGATTGGAACTTTACAATATTAGATTCACACATGTATGAGGTCCAACATATTTTGTTACTTTGAAATATTCAAATCCCTTGACAACTGATGCATGAACCCTCCATGCACATGTATCATGAATGCATTGAGCTGTAAACATCTTCGTGTAACTTCGTGTCACCTTATATTAGACATTATGTTTAACTGAATATGTTTGCAATGCATATATCAAATTCTTCTTGTTTGTAAAAATTTGTCTAACATGAGGCTATTCACCCTCTAAAGTACAAGGTACATCTATCCCTTCATGAGAATTATTCATTGTGGCTTCATCTATCCAGTGATCAGAAGTGAATATATCTGGAGGGTCTTGCTCATATTCAATTTCTGTATTATTAACTCTGGCAATATCAAATAATGGTTCATCATCTCCTTCTTCCATATTCTCATTGTCATCTATATCATCTTGTGAATCTATTTCATCTTCTTCATCCTCCTCAATCACATGTTCTTCTGTTACATGGTGCCTACATATCAATCAAATATGACACAAGATTTATGGTATGTTATGTGAATACATCAAAATAATTTATGATGATGATAAAATCACATACCCTGATGAGCTTGCACTATGAAAAGTATGTGAATGATTAGTAATTGGCATGAAAGGATACTGTGAGGATCCACCTCCATAGCCAATAGACCTCCAAATAAAAATTATAAATGTTAACATAATTTAATCACACTAATATATATTTCGTACAATTATGGGAGACAACTCACCATGGGTTATAATCTATAGGTAAAGTGTAGTCATATGATTCATACCAGACATCTCTCTCATTAGCAGAATAAAATCCAGTAGAATCAACATCATCATTCAACATACGTGTGAAGTGTCCAGTTGGTTGTTGATACTCATAGTGTTGAGTATGTAAGTTGTCATCAATATGACCATGTGTTTGCACTTCATCGTTGTCTTGAATAGATATATTATCTATATCTTCCTTCTCCAAATATAATTGTACAGTAGATACATGAGAAGGATACAAATCGAACATGCTTTCAACAGTTTCATCATCTTCAACTCTCACTGCAATATATTCACCCATAGAAGTAGGTCACTTGCATGTTATACCAATCTTAACATGTCTTTCGTCATATTTCGTCAAGATATATAACTTTCTCATCAACTCAGTAAAACTTGTGTCTTTCTTTACACGCAAAATGCGTACAATACCTCCTTCATATTGAGGTTTATGATCCTCAATATGTAAGACATCATCATAATAGCACATTAAAGAAATGTTGGAACTAATCATATCTGCCATTTATAAGATAAATAAATTACATATGTCAAATAAGAATATTCAAACAAATCACATTTGTTAAATAAGAATAATTAAACATCAATTTCATATATATCTAACATTTATAAAAATAACATCAAATAATATAATAAAAATAGTAAATAATTTAATAAATAGGTTACTTGCTTCTTCTTCCTGGTCGGCGGCCGGATGGGTAGGTGGGGGAAAGGGAGGAGGAGACAGTGGGGGGTGGATGTGAGAGGGAGGGGTGAGATGGGGCGGTGCGCGGGCTGGGTGGGGGGGGGGGGGGGGAGGTGAGGGAGGAGGAGACAGTGGAGATGGGGTGGGGGGTGGATGCTGGGGCGGCGCGGCAAGAGAGTTGGGGCGACGCGGCGAGCTGGCGGCGGCGAGGGTTGCTGCGGCGAGCTGGGGATGCGGCGAGCAAGGCAGCAGTGAGGAGGGGGTTTCGGCGCACGACGGTGAAGGGGTTTCGGGCTGGTGGGGGGGTCTTTAAGGAGGGTGTCCGCATTGAGAATGCCGACTCCAAAGTCGGCATTCTCAATGCCTACTTTAGTATCGGCGTTGAGAATGCCGACATTCTCAATGCCGACTTTAGTGTCAACGTTGGGAATGCCGGCTCCAAAGCCGGCATTGCCAATGCCGACCTTCTTCTCGCACCGGTCCCCCGGTCACCAAGTTGCCTACGTGGCAACTTGGTGACTATTTTGGGAAATATTTTTTAATGTGATTAAATAAATAATTAAATAATATAATATGATTATTTAAATAAAAACCCTAATATATATCTATACTCCTAGCATATATTAAATCTTTATGTACATTCCTAAAATGTTGCACCATCATTTATTCCCCGTAATTTAAAAGTATTTTATATTTGACCTTATTTCATCACATATGCTCTCATCTTTTTTAGTTCCATTCAAGTATATTTGGGTTTAATAAAGTAAAACAACTCATTTTAAAATCCACATCTATGAGACACCTATTCTTAATACAAAGAGAAAGATTTAGTGTACTTTCATAGTGTAATATGATTAGATAATAATTTATGTGGCACCCCTCACATGGAGAGTGATAAAGTGAATTCAATTGTTGGATGTTACATAGACTTGTTACCTAATCATATTATATTTAAGTGTAATACGAAAGCACATTAAATTTTTCTCTAATATAAATCACATTTGACTCTTTTAACATTAAGAGTAATAAATAGGTTCAACTCTATTATCATTTTTAACATTCTTTAAAAATTAAGACCCTTGACTAATTATTACTACGCCCGAAAAATATCCATGTAAAAAATAAATATTTCTCACATGAACAATGCTTGGTGAAGGCTACACAAATAGAAAGGCATGTGTGAACGTCTGCCTCAAAATTTTGAATCTCATGATCTATTTTGCATCTGTCACACGGATAAAAAAAAAATATTTTATGAATAGCATGTATTTTCAGCTTTTAAATTTTATATTTTATTCGAATGTAAAGTTGGATCGTCCGATCAATCAAATCAGAAGTCGAGCTCTCGTAGACGTGGTAGCTTGGTGGACAAATTGAGTGCTCAGGAGCAGGAGGCGCGATTGATGCCCCGATCGCCATGAGGCCTCGGCTATACGAAACGCCTGTTATGACCTCCATGCTGAGCTCGAGGCGGTGTTGGGAACGCGGCTGGACTTCGGCTTGGCGTGCGGGCGACGGATTGGTGTGAGACGCAAACCGAAGCCCCTGGCTGGAAATATACCAAGGCGTACAAGATCCCAATTCTCTTCACTGGATTTTTTTTTGTGTTTTGGTTTAAAATATAAAATATCAATTTTCAAATCAAGGATAAACCTGATTGTAAATTATTGGTTGAAAAATGAAAACCCTGATTTTGGTTTGCGATGGTTTTTTTAACCGCAAATAAAATCAGAGCCAATTACCGATTTTGCAATCTAGCACTTTTTTATCGTAGTTCAAGTGTAAAATTAAACATCGTAAAATAGTTTACGTCTTTACGGCATATCAAACATAAAAAAATATGTTATTTTACGATATTTTACGACATTCTGTATAATTTACATTTTACAACGCACCTAACAACCTTTGGGACAAATTAGTAGAACTCAAATTATTTATTAATTGGTAGAATGACTCAACTAGCAATGTAGTTTTGCAAAAATCTTATATCCTATAATATGAAATTTTGATCTTGTACAAAATTTTGCAACACCTTAGCACAAGTGGTTTCTTTTTTAGAAATGTTGAAAGAGAATAAAGTTGAGGTAAATTACTTGGCAAAGAATTCTATTGGTTGAGAGAGAACGAAAAATGTATGTTTTTGGTACTGGCCTACAAGACAAAGTCGATGGCGAAAACACCCCTCACTAAGGATCTATTTGTTTCAACTTAAAAGTTCATGTCAGAAAAAGCTTTCGGCAAAAACTTCATACAATAATTTATTTAGTATCACTGAAAACTTAATCTCTAAAAATTTTTCCTAAAATTATAGATTTTGGCATATTTGATAAGACTCCGTAAATTATTTTTCTGAATTTTTCTTTCATATAAGATTTCCATGAGTGTGACTACAATCTCCACTATAACTTCCAGTGTCCAATACTTGAAACTCGACGATCAGTGACAGGCAACTTGGCGCCCAACGTCTAGCATCTGTTGTACGACGTCCGACGCCTGGCGCCCTGCGCTCGACGTTCGGAGGTCAGCGCCCAACACCCGGCAGTCGGCGTCCGACGCTCGGTGCACCCAGCGTTCGACATCGAGTGATCGGGTGGTCGACATACGAAACATATATATATTTTTAGACTTTTATTTATTTTTAAAAAATTATTTTTAATAAATATTTACTGATAAACAAACATCAGAAAATCTTTTCAGGAAAAATATGTACGTAGGTATCAAAAGGACAATTATGTTTTTAATTTTTCTATAAAAATTAATCCTTAAAAAAAATTCTCTATAAATTTATTTTACAAACAACCAAACATACCTTAAGTATCAAACTTGGTCCGTCCCACCTTAACCCACCCTAGGTGTTGGTCCGACCCATGACAAGTAGACAGAGAAAAAAGATTTTGTCAGACTCACAACCAATAAAATTTCAAGTTTATTATCCTCCAAAATTCCAATAAGTATTTCTCTTTGTAAGGAAGAGTAACGAGAAACACTTAGGGTAAGTGCACACTTACACTTGAGTTGCAAATTGGCTCATAAAAATTTGAGTTGATTCATAAATACTTAAGTTGGGTTTAAAAATAAGTGGGCTGAGTTCATAAAATGACTCTATTGGAGGGCACTCTTGCAATTAAATACAAAAGTGTGCTGGCACTAAATATTTCTCAAGAAAAAAGACTTATTGCACTTGTATAAGTGCAATATGCGTAGGATGTCAGCTCATGTGGAGATTAACACAGTAGCACATTAGTTGCCGTCTCAACAAATAGGGAGCAATATGTGGTGATGGTCGGTGGCAACCAGCGGCGGTAATCGGCGACGACGATCGAAGGCCGTGGGATCCAAAATTATCATTTTAGAGCTCAAATTTATATTTTAAAATTTATATTTTGGAGTCCAAATATTATTAAATTTTAGTTAGTATTTTAAATCTTAAGGATAGCATTTTGGAATCCAAACTTATAATTTGGAGTCAAAGTTAATATTTTAGAATCTAAATATTAAATTTTTAGTTAATATATTTAAAATTTAAGAGTAATATTTCAAATCTAAGATTTATATTTTAGAATTCAAATTTTATATTTTAAAACTTAAAACTTATAATTTAAAATCTAATCATCGATGATTGCCGCCAATCACTATTAATCTGTTATTTGTTACCACCACATGACATCTAAGGAGGCTACAGTTACTACTACAATAAGGGTCCGTTTGTTTCCCTGTAAAACCTCCCATAAGAAAATATTTTCCCAGAAAACTTCGTGAAATTGGTTATTTGGTTGATTGAAAATATCATAGTCTCGAATTTTGGCATTCGAGAAGAAATCTCGGACGTTGTTTACGGTCTGGAAAAATGGACGGCACTTAGGGTCTATTTGGTTGTATGTAAAACAGCTTCAGAGGGAAATAGTTTTTCACGAAATAACTTTTCCGTGAAAATGAAAACGTAATTGTCTATTTGGTTGTTAGGAAAATATAAAGTTGTATGGAGGAATATGAGATCTTATGATCTACTCAAATGAGAGAGAGTCATATATTCCTTGTGTACTAACACTATTCATCAATTTTTTATTTTATTTTATTTTTGTTTTTAATATTTTTTAAAAATAAAAAAAATAAATAACTAATGAAAAATAAGTAATTTTGACAAAAATAATTTAAAGTCGGAGAAATAAAATAAAATTATAATTTGAATGAATAATATTCTAAATATATTTTAATAAAAAAGTAAAAAATAAATTAACTATTGAGAAATAATTAAATTTGACAAATACTATTTAAATAAGTGAAAAAAAATAAAAATACAATTTAAATGAATAGTACCTAACTTTGTTACTGTACAAATTAGGTACAAACTGCTGCAGCGGAGGTAGTTTGGAAAATGGCATCCGCGGGAAACCCGTGGATGCCAAAATCGGGATTTTCTTAGATTTAGTTTTCTACATTTTGGTTTTCAGTGGTACCAAATGATGTAAAAATTTAAGTTTTCTCGAAAACCATTTCCTAACCCAGATTTTCAGTGCAAACAAACAGACCCTTAGGCGGGTTTTGCCATCAGTCTACTTTTCCCCCAGCGCCTCTGCGGAATCGAAACTGTCGTTCTCCTCCTCCAGCCGCCGCCCTCTACTGGATATCCGCAAAACACAGGCGCCCAAGGTCGAGTGGATTGCAGCAGTGCCGGAGTACTCCTCTGAACGCCCGCCGCAACTCTCGTCCCTCCCCGACTTCTCCTTCGGTCTCTCCTACGTCTTGCAGGCGGCGGCGGCAGCAGCACCAGGCACCTCTGCTTCGCCCAACACCCTGCTGGAGGGAAACGCAAACGCTCCACGATGGAGCAGCAGCAGACGCTGGAGCACAAGATGGGGGATTGGTACTCCGTGTCAGATCTGGGCCTGCGCGACCACTGGTTCACCGTCCCGCTCGACTACGGTTCCCCCGGAGGGGCGAAGATCTCTGTCTTCACCCGAGAGGTCGTCCTAGGTATGCATCGCCGCCGCCGCCGCCGCCTCCGCTTCTCCCGGTTCACATTGGCGTAGGATGTTTCTATGATCTGATAGGTTGATCAGGTAGTCTACAGGGACCTCAAGCTGGAGAACGTCCTCGTTCATGCCGACGGCCACACCATGCTCTCCGACTTCGACCTCTCTTTCAAGTGCGGTGACGTCCTCCCCAGGCTCCATCTCTCCCACCGTCATTGGTTGGCCACCCCCGGACTCCTTCCTTCTCGCAGTGTCTCCAAGGGTAGCTCGACTGCTACATCTTGCTACGTGAAGCCCGTGCTTTCCTGCTTCTACGGTGGCGGGAGCACCTACACTAGCTGGATGAAGACGTCCTCCCCGCCGATGACGGACGGAGAGGATCTGGAACATGAGACTGACGTGGAGGTCATTGCTGAGCTGGTGACGGCCCGGTCCAGATCCTTCGTCGGTACCCACGAGTACTTGGTCCCGGAGGTCATCTTCGGCGACGGTCACGGCAGCGCTGTCGACTAGTGGACACTCAGTGTGTTCTTGTACGAACTCCTCTTCGGGCGGACACCCTTCAAGGGCGACGACAACGACAAGACCCTCGTGAACATCCTCAAGCAGCCTCCGTGCCTCCCTCAGATGGCAGCCTACGGGAAGGAGCGGGAAGACATGGCCGAAGCACTAGACCTCCCTCCTGGACGGCGCTCCTAGCCCGAGTCGGCCTCCTCCAAACACCTTTCACCCCACAGGAGAACATGATCAAATGGGAGGAGGATCAGCCGCCGCCGCCGCTGCCGCCGCCAACGTCAAGGAGCTCTCCCTGGACTGGATGGTGGCACGGCCGCCCCTCTATGAGAACGACGACGAGAGAATAAATATCAGAAAACATTTTATTGACAATCAAATGATAATTACGATTTTTATTTTCATGTAAAAGTTTTTTCATGGAAATTTTTTTATTAAAATATTTACATATATCCAAATTGACCCTAAGTGTAATAATTTTTTTCTTTCCCAAGATTAATATATCTGCCGCTGAACACATGAAGGGTGGCGCGGGGGGGGGGGGGGGGGGGGGGTGTTGCAGACATGCGCATGAACGCAGCACGCCATCCATGCGTAGCTATTCCTACCCGTATTAACGTGGGCCGTTGCTTGCGAATATGGATAAGAAGAGCTAGAAGAAGGTCCGACGCAAGCCCAAGCTGTCGTGATGAGCTCGTCTAAAGTAGCCAATCAAGATGCCTCTTTAATCTATCATTGGTTCCCCGTCCACGACATTAAACTGTAGAGAACAGTTTTTGCCTTCATGTCCGTCGCACATATATGTTTTGTGATGATAAGCATTGCATGTTAGCTGCCTGGCCGCGGGCATAAGGCGCGTGGGAACCGTGGTCAAAGATAGGGGTGTTAGTTGGGATGAGTCGGTTCGATAGTTCGATGGTCTAATTTGATTTTATATAGATTTGAGTCGGATATTTTATATTCTTTTAAATTTTGAGTCCGATTCAGTCCAGTTCGAAATAAGATTGGGTTGGACCCAATTTTGACTCGGCCCAGCCCTTGCGACCCGTTGGCCTGTTATTTTTCTTTTAAGTAAGCGATACAATGATAATTCTAATATTTTAGAATTTTAGATTGAAAATTATGTTATGAAGTTATATTTAATGATTTAATATTTATTTTATATTTATAAAATTTAGAAATAAATTTATCTAAATCAGTCTAATATTTATTTTATATTATTTTGATTCAATGAACATCAATTTTATTGTAAATAATAATAATAATAATATCTTTAAAAAGGTAAAACTGAGCTGGCCCGAGTCTTATCTAATCGTTTGAAATTGAGTCGAGTTTCTAAAAATCAGACCTCGTCTCAGACCGGATCGAATCCAAATTGATCGATTAGAGATCGAACTGGACCTGGATCAATCTAGGCACAATCCATTGCCATCTCTATTTATGGGGTGGATTCCACGCACCTATCTCATACCTACAACATGGGTATATGCAATCGGATATTAAGCATTTTCTTTGTGATGATATATGGATTTAAGACGAACTATATACTCGTCTACTCAAATATTTGAAAAACATTCTCTAACTTTAACTCACAACGTTGTTTTTATTTCGAGAATGTTTTCAAATACAATTAGAAATACATTTTTAATCTCCCATTGAATGGACATTGATGGGGCCGATCTGTGAAGCCTACAAAGACCAATTGAGCCAACTCCACAAGTCTAAGGATGCACACTCAGGACGAAGTTGCAGGAGGAGGATGAGACCATGTGGCTACCTGTCTGGTCGAAATCGAGAAAACTTTGGAAGGAAGTCTATCTCGAAAAGATGCTCTCGGGGTTGACCCTCCGATGCAAAAAAAAATTTTATATATAAAAGGCCAAAGATGGCCAAATTAATTTATTAAAAAAGATAGAATCTGACAATCAGAGGCAAAGCCTGATACAGATCAAAAACAGAACAAAGTCTATCTAACTAAATCCATCTAAAACTCCATGGATGATCTAGCCCATGAATGAGTACGCCGAAGAACAGCCCGAGGACGTAACTCCGGTCGTCTTGAATTGAACAACGCTCCATGTCTTCTTCATCCGATTCCATTTCAGATACCTCTTGATCAAATCTAAAATCAGGCATGAAAATATTCTCTACTTTAGCAAGGTCAGCAACAGACGAAAAATTCTGCAAATCTAGAGTTGGAACTTGAACTGACATATTCATAGGTTCTATTGGACGCACAGGGCTAGGAGAATGTTCCCGGGTAATCGGTAGGCAAATCCTTACACCGCCCTTGCGAGATGGACATGAAAAACGACGGCCAGAAGACGACCCACTAGAAGGGGGATTAGAGTTAGCTCCCATAGTTGACTTTACGAAAGTGGCTGGAGACTGACGCACTACCTGTTCAAATGTCATGGGAGTATATACCTGTGCAGAAGAGGGTTCCTCAACAACAACCATCCTGGAGAGGTTTACCTCCTCCTGCACATCATTCTCTACATGCAAACCAATCTGTGTATTAATTGCCTCACAGTTACAAGCTTCGTCATTAGCAGTAGGTACCACCGTGATTGGGCCCAGAGGAGGCCCATCGTGATTAGCAGTTCTGAAGTGCTACTCAAGTTAGAAGCCACCGCGCCTTCCTTGGGAAGCTTAACGGTTGCCATAAAGATATTTCCGAAGCAGCAGGAAGCGAAGCAGTAATCCGCGGGGTATCAGATCTGGGATCAAGCAGAGATACCACCTTATTTGTATTGCACTCAGAATTATGCGACTTACCCTGGATGTCCTTCACAATAATCTCCCGCAGAACAGAAGAATCTGTTCCATGCACACACCCTGCAGAGTTGGACAAGGCTGATCTGGAAGCTGGCAAGGAGCTGCTTTCCACCATAGGAAGCAAGGACCTTCCACTGTCCACGGGGCTCTCTTCCGAAAGACCAAGAAGATCTACAGTTGGCACAGGGCATGCCAAAGATTGGGTGCCGCCAGCGGACGAAACTGCCTCATCTGCCACGAGGATCCCGCGTCGGATGTTGGATTGCGCACGGATTCCTTCCGAAACAGGCTCCTTTGACAGCGGCTGCAGGTAAGCATCCTTTGTTAGAAAGTTGTCGTTTCCCCCGGGACAAGGTGAGGAGGGCGACTCGCGCGGCGGCGCCACTGTGGCACTGACGGCAACAACATCGCTCGCTAAGAGACCTTCGTCCAAGCTGACAGACGCCGAGCGGCTCCCCACAGGAGCAGTGTCGACCGCTATAGCGACGTGCAAATTAGGGCTAGTTTGATTCATGGTTAAACTATCCATGGGAGTTTAACCATGGGTCTGTTAACCAAAAATTTAACCAATTTTAGTTTGATATCTTACCCACGTTCTCCCACTAACCAGGGTAGGTTTACCCACGTTTTCTTTTTTTAGTCAACTCAAAAGTTTGACTAATTTATCTTTTTTTTGTAATTATAAAATAGATAATTTTAGATATATATAATTTAAATATTACAATTTAATGATATTTTTTAAAATATTTGAAAAATAAAAAAAGCTGTCCCATGGGGGTAACTCTGCCCCACCTGTTGAGCAGGGGCAGAGTTACCCATGGGTAACTGCAATTATTGCGTTACCCTTGGTTATTTCTACCCTTCCCTGTCAAACCGAAATTGGGAGTTTAAACCAGGGGACCCTGGTTTAAACCAGGGGTACCCCCCTGCCAAATTGGCCTTAGGTGTCGACAGTTGGAAGAAAATTAAGGAGTTGGGAAGTGAGGGAAAGATAAAGGAGGGTTGGGAAGTGAGGGAAAGATAAAGGGAGGGGAGAGGGTATAGAGCTGAAACTCGTGGCCACGAGCTCCCCACTTTAGTCCTCTTTACCTATAGCATTATTTTTGTATTTATAATATCCGAAGGTGGTAGATAGAAATGTGTCTGCCCTCCTATCGATTGCGTGCATGGCTGCTCGAAGTGACGTTGGCCATGACGGATCGTAGGAAGGCATGGTGAGACACCACTTTGACATGTATGGGCTATTCCCAAGGTGTACGTCGGCAGTTGCTGGCCTTATTGGGTAGTACAAAAGGTGTGAGTTGTGGAACATGCTGAGCCGCCTCACCCTAGAGTAGGCATGACCGCCATGGTGCAGGCACTTGCCGCACGTGGGCCATCCCCTGCGATGCCCAAGTCTACATGGTTGGTGCTACTAGTTATAGGTGCCATGCAAGCCAATTCACATGAGTAATGACATTTGTAATTATGTACAAATCTTTGGTAATATTATAATGGTATTTTCTCACTGTATATTCCATCCGTATGTATATTGTGATGTTCATGAGTCTGTGCAATGAGAATTGGATCATGATGAGATCATGATAATGAGGCCGATTCTCTTTAAACACAGATCCTAAATATTCCTAGTAATAGGTTAATCAAGAAGAACATTGAGATGACCGGACAGACCGGTGTGGGTCTCATAGCTGCTAGTGTGGAGACATTAGGGATATGGTGCATGTGCTCATTGGAGAATGAGTTCATTGAATGATCCACTCTCAGAATGTTGTATAGTTAATGATACCTGATTGTCAGATAGCGATTCCGTAGTCTCAGTTGTGTAACTGGTCCTTAGACTTGAGACACAAAGATGTCTTGTTTGATTACTCTATTCTTTGATATTGGATTTATAGGTCTGGATGTTCCAGGTCTAATATAGTCAGTCATTGGGAATGATTGTCAACCTTACGAGGCAATTGTGTGTCAATAGAGGATCATCCACTCTTGATATCGTGAGAGGAATATCTCATATTATCTTACTCAAGCAAATCCCTAGCCAGGGTCGATCGGATTTAGAGAGAAAGAGTTCTCCGAGAGAATCTGATAAGAGTTTGACTTTAACAGATTCTGTATAGGCCTGACAACACCATGTCTAATATACGGTCTGTGGGATAATAGATGGATGAGGGACTATAGGCACACGGTAACTGTGGGTAGACAGGTCTAATGGATTTGATCACTCATATCGTCTGGGGATTATGGCATAGTGGTCGTGGCCTAGTATGTTCTTAATCGATAAGTTGAGTGAATTATTATGGAGATAATAATTCACTAAGTCAGAAGGAGTTCTGACGGGTGCAACTCACGACCAGCTCGATATTGGGCCTAGAGGGTCACAACATAAGGTGGATAATGCGATGAATAGAGGATTGGATAAAAGTTATCCAATAAGCCTTATTTAATCTATTATGGATATTGGGTAAGACCCAATAAGCCTTGACAAGGATCCATTAAGGGAGCATACCAGGATCATGTCACCTCGCCCCTTCTAGAAGGAGGACCCTCATCATCTTGTATGATGACAAGTGTCACCCCTTCTAGAAGGAGGACACCTCATCATCATTAGCCATGATGACATTGTGAGGTGTCCCTGCGAGGTGTCCTTAGTCATGATGGCATCACGAGGTATCTCTATGAGGTGTCTATTGTCATGATAACCTGACGAGGTGTCCTTATGAGGTGTCCCTCTTGTCATGATTATATAACGAGGTGTCCCTCTTGTCATCATGACATGACGAGGTATCCCTCTTGTCATCATGACATGATGAGGTGTCCCTGCGAGGTATTCCTCTTGTCAACATGATAGAATGAGGTGTCCCTGCGAGGTGTCTCTCTTGTCATCATGATAGGACGGGGTGTCCTTGCGAGGTGTCCCTCTTGTCATCATGACAGGACGAGGTGTCCCTGATGAGGTGTCTTTTAGGCTCTCAATAAATAGAAGGGGTTCTCCTTAAAGTTCATAGGCTAGATCTTGAGAGGAGAAGCTACCTTCTTCATCCTCCTTCCCATCTCTCCCTCTTATGCTCTCCTTAGGCAAGAGGAGAACTAGGAGGGTCAAGCCCTCTTGTTGTTACTGTTACTTGCTGTTGTTGGCCGTTGTGTGGCATTGCACGACGTGGAGGAGTGGCACCACCGGTGAAGGAGGGGTCATCGTCATTGCCGATCATCCACTGTGTGAATACTCTAGAGGGAGTCTCGCGAGAGCTCCTTCAAACAGGGACTAATTCTGCGCTTCAGGGGATATACGATCTCCCCTAGGTGAGATGGTCTCATGCCTTATTTGTATGTATGTTTACATGCACCGTACATCATAGCCCGATCAAGTACATGGATGGAAATCTATTTTTGTTTTATTTTACTTCCGCTGCGCATGTGATGCCCCAAGTCGATTTCCAACAGTGGTTATCAGAGCCAAGGTTAGGCTATGATGTCCGAGTTTTAATATTTGATCAATTTAGATCGATTAAGAGTTAATCCATGTATTAGATTAGAGTTAATCTAATAGTTTTATTAGTTAAAGTGTTTAATTAATTTCTAGTAGCATATATATATGCATGTGATGTGTATGTTGTGGGCAGATGATCATGGACCTATGTGTGATGCTTATGTGTGTGGATGGTGATTCATTGGGGTCTGCGAGCCCCATTCTTTTCTCAATAAAATCGTTGTGTATTTCTACCTCTCTCAATGATGTAATTCTTCTAGATATGATCAAGGTTTCTTAATTGATTAAATGTACATTTTTTAGCCTGCATATCTATAGTTATTTGTAATTATTGTAATTATTTGAAATCACTCTCGGAGGCACGATAGAAGTGTGGAATTACCGACGGAGCTAATAATAAAGAGGAGGATGAACACCGTGCATGGGATGCGTTAGGAACACACATATGGTTCAGTGATCAAGTCTTTTGGATTAGGCTTGATCACGCTAGAATTTGGTCCATGATCATCCGGTGGGGCTTATTATATATATGATTTATATTCATTTTCGCACCTACTAGGTACATATTTGCATGCGATGTAAGTATATGCTAAATATATGTGTGGGATGTGTATTATTTAGCTATGAGACCACTCAAATAAAAAAAAAAACTCCCTCTGTTACTAATATATTAAGTCGATAAGTGTGAGGCAATAAGATTGACTCACGTGGCCTTCCATCATTATAGGGCAGACATCTTTTCTTGATATAGAATGGGTGATGGAGTCACTCCGGGCTCACTTATATTGGGACTTGATATCTGGCCTACGACATGGAGATGTCACCGGTGACTTGAGGATAGGGTATGCTTGGCCGAGTCCCTCAGGAGCATATCACCGAATCAAACTCATCTAGTAATGATGGTGTTGACTTAACCAAACATCATGGTTGGCGGAGTCCTTCTGGGCCATGGTGTAACGGCGCGATCGTTCGGATCCAGTTTGATGGGTTGTGTGTGTAGTGCTTATGACCAATGTGGGGTCATAGAGCCTTGTTCGTGGCCTTTGTGTCTTGTGTGGGTGTTGTAGGCCTTAGTTCTCAGCCCATTAAGCCCGCAGGTTTTTTGGTGAAGAAGGTGGCGGGGTGTGTTGTCACGTTTTGAACACGACGACTTCTTATGTCGTCATTCACCAACCGCCTTTTCGTGGCGCGGCGCGAGTGGTAACAATCTGGTCTATCGCGTTTAATGTGTTATAAATGCTGCCTCCGTCACGATTTTGACTGTGCATTTATTGCTTTGTTTCGGCCAGACAGAGAAGAGGAGCTTTGTCCGGCGGTGGGGGAGGCTACTGCGGCGCCCCCTGGGTGATTTCGGCTTCTAGGTGATCTGTGCGGCGTGGTTTCCACGCGAGGAGGGTGTCCGGAGCATGGGTGCGCCGGCGGTGTGGTGTTTCTTGTGTTTTGCGGGCTCTCCGAGTGGTAAGGAGACTTCCTCTTTTATTTTGTGTTAATTAATGGTTTACAGCTTTAAAATCATGATATGATCACATGTGGTAGCTTAGCTTTCATTTTATGAGCTTCTGTGTGGGTTGCATGGTGTGTGTGGTTAGTTTCTGGAGAATGGAATGGGGTAGTCAGCCGTCTGCCTGAGAAGGCGACAGTGTAAACCATCGCGTTTTAGTGAGAACGCAATGGGGTAGTACGTCGCATTTCTCTTCGATGGTTCTGACTGGTCTGAACACGACCACTTGAATGGTCGCGTTCTTGTTGAACACGTCGGTATGGTCCGTCGCGATTTGTGTACCGATCTTTATCACTACATATCGTCATGTTGCGATTTTCACTTCAACTGTTAGTGTTTGACTCCCACGTCCCGAGAGTTACTCAGCAGATATAAATTAATGAGGAATAATTTGAGTCGATATCCCGAGACGTGAACAGTCAGCAAATAAGCCTCTAGCTAGCACGCACTAAATGTATAACAACATACATCATCATAGGGCCTAAATATTGAACTCAACTAATCTTGTATTTAAATCTCAACTCATTGTATTCCAAATGGAAACTATTATAGGACTAAGACTCAATAAAAAGAAAAGTACATTTTATTCCTCACTTCCTACTACACGTTCTAACACTCAAAATAAACTACTATAACTAGACTTAATAGTTCGAACGCTCATCACTCGGACGCATTCCCATCCTCGATTTGCTCCTCCTCTTGAACTTCATAGTCACCTAGATTGGGTAAAAGTAGGGGATGAGCAAACTAGCTCAGTAGGATTTATATCTCAATGTGCGAGCAATGATATAAGTGATTAACAATTTAGAACTAGGTAAGCACGATGAATGTCATGATATGCATGTACGAATAAAACTCGTTAAAACATGATACATGAACAAGCTAGATAGGGTGATCATGATAGAACAAGATCTAGAAGGATATAACAAGATAGAACTAGCAATATTTCACTTTGTACAAGCACGCAAGATTTCACTTGATGTCAATAGCTATCAAGAACGCAAGATATCACTATTTGCATTAATTGCAGGATTGCCATATCACGCAAGCAAGCAAGCACGCACGAGCACGATAATGTAACACTAATCAGGCACGTAGACACTAATGTACACCAAGAAAAGATCCATCAAGAATGTATGCCAGGACACGTGTATGTGGTTATTGTATCTATCATTCAACACGCACGCACGACTCCCAGCGCAGATGCAATGCTAGTAATCATTATACCCCATGGTTAACAGTATATTTATGACTCTCCGCCATTGGGGCTAGGCTGGAGCCCTTGGACACTCGCCGTGCCCGGTCAGCATCTCACTTAAATTTTAAATGTAGATACCCACAATCATTAATAATGGCCAATGAGATTTTCAACAAGTAAGCATGTGTAATGTCATGTTCATGATGATGATGAGAACAAGTAATAAGTAAATTGAACATGATTTCATGATAACAATGGTCAAGAGATAAATTTGGCAACATAGTGGTACGATTTATACTTTAGTTCAATCTGTATATTAATGGCTTTAGTCTAGATTATAAATCACGCTCACGAGAACAAGATGAGAGGAAGTGCATGCTATCTCCAGAGAACTTCAATGGTACAACCAACTCGTCGGTCATGTGGGAATCCATGGTCAGAGAAGATTTACGGAGGCCTTGGAGAAAAGGTCACTAGTCTACCTATTCGGAATGACCGGTAGAGAGCTTCCAATTTCCCAAGAAAGGGCTGCCTAACAGTGTAAGTGTATAGTGATGTACGCATCTCGATTCACAATCCATCGGTCTCAAACTCGTGGGAAGCATTTAACAAATAACATGGAATAAAACTATGCACTTTAACTAATCATGGTTTGCAAGATTTTAAGATAACAATTCTCATTTAAACATGGTAGAACAGTATGAAGATTAAATCATAAGTTGCATGAATGGATCATAACATTTAAGAAGCACTTAGAATAGCATTCATGTTATTAAAGCTTTTAAATGGGTTAATCACTTTTAAGCCATTAAATAGTACTCATGAGATGAATAGAAACAAGAAATACAAATAATACACTTGTAAACATGTTAAATTGTCCTCGGGTAAGATTGCAAATATGCGTCCAACACAGTGGACGCACTTTAAATCATTGTATATAGCGAAAACAAATGAAACAGTAAGAAATCAAAATCGCATCCACCCTTGTGGCCGCCTTAATGCTTGAAATGCATCGGGGTGTAAGGGCACGTCTACGGAAAACATTAAAAAAAAAAAGCTTGGGCGGGAAAACTTCTGAAATGCATCGGGGGATCCGACCGCGATTTAGACTGGCGCAGACACTCAAGCGAGCGCGCAGACCCACGCGGGCCGTTGATGGGTCAACGTCAAAATCACATCCAGGGTTGCAGACGACTTTCATGGGATCGCGTCGCCGCTGGGCGGTGCGATACCAGGCCCTTGAATCGCGTCCACCTGCATGGACGCGGTTCAGGGTCAGACCGAATACACAGAAAAACTGCACTCAGGGGGGGTTCGATTATGCAATGCTTATATCTCCTAAACTAGAGCTCTTTGGACAAAAGTCTCAACATGAAAGTTTTTGGGAACATACAAAGGAGAGAACTATGATTTTTAAATAATTTTAAACAGCCTTAAGATGCGTGATAAATTGACTTAAACAGAAAAAGACCCTAACATGCGTGACTTTGGAAAAACGCTTATAATTTAAAATCTACTCATTGGAATTTGATGAAACTAGTTAGACATGAAACTAGACTTGATGATCTACACATTGGTATAATATGTGTTAATATTTGGCCCGAGAAAACCTACCTTTTAGGTTGATGAATTCTCATTCTTTGAATCCCGTTTTCAGACCACTGTTTGAAGAACGCTTAATACTCCGTGTATACTGCATGGAATTTTGGCATTCCACTTGGGTTAGAACGTAGACTTGACCCTCTTTCCAGGGGTATATGCCTTGCACAATGGGATTTAAGTTTGACTCACCTTTGGTCGAGTCCAAGAGGTCGGTTTGCACAAGTCGTAGCAGACGAAAAAGGGGGAAGAAGATGAGCTTCTTGTGGTTGATCCACAGCTCCCCAGCCACCAAGAGCTCCTCCACAAGACCCCAGCAAGTTCTAAAACTCGTCCCTAGGGTTTGGTGAAGAGTATTTAAGCAACCATGGTGTTTAGGAGTCCTATTGTGACAAGGAAACTAGGGTTGCAATTTTGGCTTATTGGTTTCCTATTTTGAGGATTTCTTCCTCCATTTGAGTGTGTGAGGCTTTAGGCAACCTCCCACCATAGTTAAGCACAAATTTGGGTTGCCAAGAGTGCAAGATCTCTTCCCAATTCAACTCTAATTGCCTCTTTCTAATTTCAGCTTATTTAAGCTACGAATTTCCATGCATTTTCTTGCTTTATTTGATTTTTGGGTCATATGTGGTCTATTGGCCCAATTAATCTATTGGGTCATTAATATATAATGTTGAGAGTCTCTCCAACACTTTTATTTAATTTTTGGTTGTGTCGTATTTCCGTATTAACAATTTTCCGACTTGTTTCCTAATTTGGATAATCGACCACCATGTGATATACACTTGGTTAATCGGATTTTTTGTCACACGAATTTCTTCGTGGAACCCTTAGGAATAATGTGTGGGGTTGATTTATAATTTTTACGGATTTCTCCGATGTGTTTTAGCACATACGATAATGATACGTATGTTTTAAATACTCTTATATTATGGAAATTATTTATTTCCATTTATTTGAATTTTTATGCAATTAAAATTTTCGGGGTGCTACACCCTCCCCCACTTAAGAGAATTTGGTCCCCAAATTCATGTATAGAAAGTTATTGTACAAGTGAGGTGTACTTACTTGTGAATAGCTCTGGGTATCTTTTGCGCATTACTTCCTCGGTTTCCCACGTGTCGTCTTCATCCATGTGTTGATTCCATCTAACCCTTACTACTGGGATAACCTTGTTCCTTAGTTGGCGCAGTTCCCCGTCCACGATCTTAACTGGCTTCTCTTGATAGGTTCCGTCTTTGTTGAATTCCAAGAGTTCATATTCTATGACATGCCACGGATCTCGTACATACTTTTTCAACAAGGATATGTGGAACACATTGTGTATTCCATCCATTTGTGGTGGTAAAGCGAGACGATATGCCACCTCGCTGACTCTTTCAAGGATTTCGAAAGGCCCGACAAACCTTGGTGACAACTTGCCTTTAATGCCAAAACTCCTGATCCCACGACCTGGAGACACTTTCAAGAATACATGTTCACCTACCTGAAACTCCATGTCTCTTCTTCTACTATCTGCATATGCCTTTTGTCTTTGCTGCGCCACTGCCATTCTTTCTTTAATAAGCTTTACCTTCTCTCTGGTTTCCCTTATCATCTATGGTCCTAGCATTTGTTTTTCGCCAACTTCATACCAGCATATTGGAGATCGGCAACTCCTGCCATAAAGTGCTTCAAATGGTGCCATTTGAATGCTAGCTTGATAGCTATTATTGTAGGCGAACTCCACAAGAGGTAAATGTTCATGCCGGCTACCTCCAAAATCTAGGACACATGCTCTAAGCATATCTTCAATCACCTGGTTGGTTCTCTCCGTCTGACCATCAGTCTGTGGATGGAAAGCCAGGCTAAAGTTTAGTTTAGATCCCAAGGAGTAGTGCAGTCCTTTCCAAAAGTGGGATGTAAACCTAGGGTCTCTATCAGACACGATAGACACCGGTACTCCATGTAATTGGACTATTTCCTTCACATACAATGCAGCCAAAACATCTACTGACCACTTATTCTTCACTGGCAAGAAATGAGCCGACTTAGTTAAGCGGTCGACTATAACCCAGATACCATCGAATCCACCTCTAGATTTGGGTAGTCCGAAAATAAAGTCCATCCCTATACCTTCCCATTTCCATGCAGGGATTTCTAGGGGTTTGAGTTTACCTGCGGGTCGCAAGTGTTCCGCCTTGACCTTTTGACATGTTAAGCATCGGGCGACATATTCCGCCACCTCCCTTTTCATATTTGGCCACCAAAAGCTTCTCTTCAGATCCTGATACATTTTGGTAGTTCCAGGATAAATGGTATACCTGGTCTTGTGAGCCTCATCCATAATCATTTTCTTTGTCTCCGTATGGTCGGGTACACAGACTCGATCCCAGAACAATAGTCTTCCATCTTCAGTTAAAGAGAAATCCGGCCTCTGGTCTAGATTGGTTTTAATCTCCACAAGTACTGGGTCATTGTATTGGAGTGCTATGATGTACTTCAATAGTGTAGGTTGTGCTCTAACACTAGCAACAAGGCATCCCTTCTCTTTGATGTTAGCATCAATATTTAATTTGGCAAAGTCTTCTAATAACTTCCATTCGCCCACCATTAAACTTGACAATGTGATCATTGGCTTTCTACTTAGAGCATCTGCCACAACATTTGCTTTTCCTGGATGATATTGGATCGTGAAGTCGAAGTCTTTGAGATACTCCAACACCTCCCCTGTCTCATATTCAAGTCCTGCTGAGAAAACAGATACTTCAAGCTTTATGGTCAGAAAACACAATGAATTTCTCACCATATAGATAATGACGCCATATCTTCAAGGCGAAGACTACAGCAGCTAGCTCCAGATCATGTAAGGATAATTGTCCTCGTGCTTCTTCAGTTGTCTGGACGCGTAGCATATAACTTTCCCATTTTGCATCAGCACACAGCCTATACCGATCCTGGATGCATCGGTGTATACTTCAAAACTACCCCCAGTAACTGGCAGTGTCAGTACGGGTGCTGAGGTAAGGTGCTCTTTCAATGCCCTGAAACTTTCTTCACATTCATCAGTCCATGCAAATGGATTCTCCTTCCTGGTAAGCCTGGTCAATGGTACAACTATCTTTGAGAAATCTTTACTGAAGCGGCGATAATAACCGGCTAAACCCAGAAAGCTTCTAATCTCTGACACAGTTGTCGGCCTTGCCTAGTTCTTTACCGCCTCCACCTTAGATGGATCCAAAGAGATTCCCTTCTTGGATATGATGTGGCCAAGGAAAGACACTTCTTCCATCAAGAATTCACACTTACTAAGTTTGGCATAGAGTTGATTGTCTCTAAGCACTTGCAGAGCAAACTTCAAGTGTTCCTCATGTTCTTCTTTGGACTTGGAGTAAATAAGGATGTCATCAATGAACACCACTACAAACTGATCCAAGTATGGCCTATAAATATTGTTCATAAGTTGCATGAACGCGTGGAGCATTTGTTAAACAAACGGCATGACCACGAACTCATAGTGACCATATCTACTCCGGAATGCCGACTTGTGAATATCCTCTTCCTTTATTCTTAGTTGATGGTAGCCTGATCTTAGATCTATCTTGGAGAAATATTGTGCACCAGAGATCTGGTCAAACAGCTCATCGATGCGGGGCAGTGGATACTTATTCTTTATTGTCAACTGGTTTAATTGACGGTAATCAATGCATAGCCTCATTGTCCCGTCCTTCTTCCTGACAAATAG
This sequence comes from Colocasia esculenta, assembly GCA_014218235.1. NCBI lineage: Eukaryota > Viridiplantae > Streptophyta > Magnoliopsida > Alismatales > Araceae > Colocasia > Colocasia esculenta. The sequence goes on from CM024762.1 coordinate 102,116,455, forward strand.
CACTGGCTCTCCCCACGAGGATGTGCTAGGCCTGATAAAACCTTGATCTAGCAATTCTTGAATATGTCTCTTCAACTCCTGCAATTCAACAGGGGACATGCGATAAGGGGCTTTTGAAACAGGGGCTGCCCCAGGGAGTAACTCAATGGTGATGTTTACTTCCCGCTCAGGTGGTATACCAGGTAATTCCTCTGGAAATACATCAGAGTAGTCCCTGGCTATTGGAATGTCCTCTAGGGTTGGTTTCTTCTTTTCAGTTGCCAAGACTGAAACTAGGAAAGCATCACAACCCTGGTTGATCAGCTTAGAAGCCTTTAAGGATGATATCAAGATAGGGTGTTTGTGATAACGGGTGCCAAGTAGTGATAGAGTTGGAAGGTTTGGTCTTTTGAAAGTGACCCTCCTATGGCGACAGTTTACATCGGCATTATATTCAATTAGCCAATCGACACCCAAAATGGCATCATAACCCTTCATGTCTAAACAGATAAGGTCGGCAGGGAGATTGTGTCCTCCAATTATAGTTTCACATTTCGGAAAGTAGTAAGTGAGTTCAGATTCTGAGCCTAGTGGAGAAGCTACAGTGATCTTGGATTTCAAGGGTACAGGTTTGACAGGTAGAGTTGCGGTAAATGTGGTGGAAATAAATGAATATGCAGCTCCAGTATCAATAAGCACAAATGCAGGTTGAGAGTGTATGGAAATGGTACCTTCCACCATACCCCCTTCCTCGGGTAGGTCAGTTTCTATGACAGCATTAAGGCGTCCCTGACGCCGTGGTACATTCTGAGCTCTACCTGGCTGGTCCTTCAGCATAGGACAATTAGGAATGCGGTGGTCACGACCCCCGCATTTCAATACGCCCCGAGTTTCTTCCAACATTCTTCAGCTCGGTGCCCTGGTTTATCACAGAATTTGCAGTTTTCCGCCAACTGCCTACCTTCCACTTTGACTCTCTTGTCTCCAGCAACATCCCTTCCAACATTCGGCCTCTTGTTGTTGTTGTTGACGTTGTTGTTACGAAAAGTTGGAGCAATATTAGGTGCTCCCTTCTTGACGAAGACCGGCTTCGAGTTGTCCTTGCCCCTCATGCCCTCCACTTTGGCCATGGTGTCTTCTACCAGCTGAGCTCTTTGGACCATCTCGGTGTAAGTTTGAATGTTGTGAGGTCCGAGCTTCTCGATGAACGTGGGCCTGAGCCCATCCATGAACCAATTTGCCTTCAGTCTTTCCGTTCCCACTAGGTGTGGGGCATACACAGCAAGACGCGCGAACTAAGCCTCATACTCAGCCACAGACATTCCTTTCTGTTTCAGTGCGGAAAATTCCGCCGCCTTCTTTTCCTTAACTCTTTCAGAGAAGTATTTTCCTCGGAAGATCTCTAGAAATCCTGCCCACTCTAGCTCAGCTACATTTGGCAGGTGGGCCGATGTGGCCTTCCACCATGCTCGGGCATCCTTAGTGAATTGAAAAGTGGCCAGTACCACCTTCTCCCTGTTAGTGCATTGCATGACTTGGAAGATCCTTTCTATCTCTTCTTGCTAGTTTTCTGCCTCATCTGGGTCAAGGGATCCAGAGAAACGATGAGGGTTTAAACTCCTAAAATTGCGGTGTAAATCACCCGCTCCATTCCTAGCAGCAGCAACAGCCTGATTTCCAGCCTGAACCACATTTTGTAAAGCCTGAGTCATCCAGCCATGGTTTCTTGCATAGCTTGTCACTGGTTGCGAGCCATTGCAGTTGAGTGTAAGAGTTATGAGGGTTCCTGAGAAAAGGATAGAAACCAATTAATGTCTCTAGATACATTATAAGAGTCAATGGGTAGGAGTGTTTAATTCTTTCTAACATATTCCCAGTCTCTACCCATTCTCACCAGTACTATATTTAATTTCCATGACCTAGGTTCCATAGGTATCTCCTAATCCTGAGACATATATCCTATTTGGTATTCCTCGGCTCTGATACCACTAAACTGTCACGTCCCGAGAGTTACGCAGCGGATATAAATTAATGAGGAATAATTCGAGTCGATATCCCGAGACGTCAACAGTTGGCAAATAAGCCTCTAGCTAGCATGTACTAAATGTATAACAACATACATCATCATAGGGCCCAAATATTGTACTCAACTAATCTTATATTTAAATCTCAACTCATTGTATTCCAAATGGAAACTATTACAGGACTAAGACTCAATAAAAAGAAAAGTACATTTTATTCCTCACTTCCTACTACACGTTCTAACACTCAAAGCAAACTACTATAACTAGACTCAATAGTTGGGATGCTCATCACTCGGATGCATTCCCATCCTCGATTTGCTCCTCCTCTTGAACTTCATAGTCACCTAGATTGGATAAAAGTAGGGGATGAGCAAACTAGCCCAGTAGGATTTATATCTCAATGTGCGAGCAATGATATAAATGATTAACAATTTAGAACTAGGTAAGCGATGAATGTCATGATATGCATGTACGAATAAAACTCGTTAAAACATGATACATGAACAAGCTAGATAGAGTGATCATGATAGAACAAGATCTAGAAGGATATAACAAGATAGAACTAGCAATATTTCACTTTGTACAAGCACGCAAGATTTCACTTGATGTCATAGCTGTCAAGAACGCAAGATATCACTATTTGCATAAATGCAGGATGGCCATATCACGCAAGCAAGCAAGCACTCACGAGCACGATAATGTAACACTAATCAGGCACGTAGACACTAATGTACACCAAGAAAGATCCATCAAGAATGTACACCAGGACACAGTATGTGGTTATTGTATCTATCATTCAACACGCACGTACGACTCCCAGCACAGATGCAACGCCAGTAATCATTATACCCCATGGTTAACAGTATATTTATGACTCTCCGTCATTGAGGCTAGACTGGAGCCCTTGGACACTCGTCGTGCCCGGTCAGCATCTCACTTAAATTTTAAATGTAGATACCCACAGTCATTAATAATGGCCAATGAGAGTTTCAACAAGTAAGCATGTGTAATGTCATGTTCATGATGATGATGAGAACAAGTAATAAGTAAATTAAACATGATTTCATGATAACAATGGTCAAGAGATAAATTTGGCAGCATAACGGTACGATTTATACATTAGTTCAATCTTTACATTAATGGCTTTAGTCTAGATTGTAAATCACGCTCACGAGAACAAGATGAGATTGGAAGTGCATGCTATCTCGGGGAACTTCAATGGTACAACCAACTCGTTGGTCATGTGGGAATCCATGGTTAGAGGAGATTTACGAAGGCCTTGGAGAAAATGTCGCTAGTCTACCGATTTGGAATGACCGGTAGAGAGCTTCCAATTTCCCAAGAAAGGGCTGACTAACAGTGCAAGTGTATAGTGATGTACGCATCTCAGTTCACAATCCATCGGTCTCAAACTCGCGGGAAGCATTTAACAATATATAACATGGAATAAACTATGCACTTTAACTAAACATGGTTTGCAAGATTTTAAGATAACAATTCTCATTTAAACATGGTAGAACAGTAGGAAGATTAAATCATAAGTTGCATGAATGGATCAACATTTAAGGAGCACTTAGAATAGCATTCATGTTATTAAAGATTTTAAATGGGTTAATCACTTTTAAGCCATTAAATAGTACTCATGAGATAATTAGAACCAAGACATACAAATATACACTTGTAAACATGTTAAACTGTCCTCGAGTAAAATTGCAAATATGCGTCCAACAAAGTGGATGCACTTTAAATCACTGTATACAGCGAAAACAAACAAAACAGTAAGAAATCAAAATCGCGTCCACCCTTGTGGCCGCCTTAATGCTTGAAACGCGTCGGGGTGTAAGTGCGCGTCTATGGAAAACATTAAAAAAAAAGCTTGGGCGGGAAACTTCTGAAACGTGTCGAGGGATCTGGCCGCGATTCAGACTGGCGCAGACTCCCAGGTGAGTGCGCAGACCCACGCGGGCCGTTGACGGGTCAACATCAAAATTGCGTCCGGGGTTGCGGATGCCTTTCATGGGATCGCGTCGCCCCTGGGTGGCGCGATACCAGGCCCTTGAATCGCGTCCACCTGCATGGACGCGGTTCAGGGTCAGACCGAAAACCCAGAAAAAGTGCACTCAGGGGGGGGTTCGATCATGCAATGCTTATATCTCCTAAACTAGAGCTCTTCGGACAAAAGTCTCAACATGAAAGATGTTGGGAACATGAGAAAGGAGAGAACTATGATTTTTAAATAATTTTAAACGGCCTTGAGATGCGTGATAAATTGACTTAAATAGGTAAAGACTCTAACATGCGCGACTTTGGCAAAATGCTTATAATTCAAAATCTACTCATTGGAATTTGATGAAACCAGTTAGACATGAAACTAGACTTGATGCTCTACACATTGGTATAAGATTTGTTAAGATGTGGTCTGAGAAAACCTACCTTTTGGGTTGATGAAGTCTCATTCTTCAGAAATCCCGTTTTCAGACCACTGTTTGAAGAACACTTAATACTCCGTGTACACTGCATGGAATTTGGGCATTCCACTTGGGTTAGAACTTAGACTTGACCCTCTTTCCAGGGGTATAAGCCTTGCACAATGGGATTTAGGTTTGACTCACCTTTGGTCGACTCCAAGAGGTCATTTTGGACAGGTCGTAGCAGACGAAAAAGGGGGAAGAAGATGAGCTTCTTGTGGTCGATCCACAGCTCCCCAGCCACCAAGAGCTCCTCCACACGACCCAGTAAGTTCTAAAACTCGTCTCTAGGGTTTGGTGAAGAGTATTTAAGCAACCATGGTGTTTAAGAGTCCTATTGTGACAAGGAAACTAGGGTTGCGGTTTTGGCTTATTGGTTTACTGTTTTGAGGATTTCTTCCTCCATTTGAGTGTGTGAGGCTTTAGGCAACCTCCCACCATAGTTAAGCACAAATTTGGGTTGCCAAGAGTGCAAGATCTCTTCCAAATTCAACTCTAATTGCCTCTTTCTAATTGCAGCTTATTTAAGCTACGAATTTCCATGCATTTTCTTGCTTTATTTGATTTTTGAGTCTTATGTGGTCCATTGGCCCAATTAAGCTATTGGGTCATTAATATATAATGTTGGGAGTTTCACCAATCCTTTTATTTAATTTTTGGTTGCGTCGTATTTCCGTATTAACGATTTTCCGACTTGTTTCCTAATTTGGATAATCGACCACCATGTGATATACACTTGGTTAATCAGATTTTTGTCGCACGAATTTCTTTGTGGAACCCTTAAGAATAATGTGTGGGGTTGATTTATAATTTTTATGGATTTCTCCGATGTGTTTTAGCACATACGATAATGATACGTATGTTTTAAATACTCTTATATTATGGAACTTATTTATTTCCATTTATTTGAATTTTTATGTAATTAAAATTTCCGGGGTGCTACACCCTCCCCCACTGAAGAGAATTTGGTCCCTAAATTCATGTATAGAAAGTTATTGTACAAGTGAGGTGTACTTACTTGTGAATAGCTCCGGGTATCTTTTGCGTATTGCTTCCTCGGTTTCCCACGTGTCGTCTTCATCCATGCGTTGATTCCATCTAACCCTTACTACTGGGATAACCTTGTTCCTTAGTTGGCGCAGTTCCCGGTCCACGATCTTAACTGGCTTCTCTTGATAGGTTTCGTCTTTGTTGAATTCCAAGAGTTCATATTCTATGACATGCCATGGATCTCGTACATACTTTTTCAACATGGATATGTGGAACACATTGTGTATTCCATCCCTTTGTGGTGGTAAAGAGAGACGATATGCCACCTCGCCGACTCTTTCATGGATTTCGAAAGGCCCGACAAACCTTGGTGACAACTTGCCTTTAATGCCAAAACGCCTGATCCCACGGCCTAGAGACACTTTCAAGAATACATGTTCACCTACCTAAAACTCCAGGCCTCTTCTTCTATTATCTACATATGCCTTTTGTCTTTGTTGCGCCACTACCATTCTTTCTTTAATAAGCTTTACCTTCTCTCTGGTTTCCCTTATCATCTCTGGTCCTAGCATTTGTTTTTCGCCAACTTCATACCAGTATATTGGAGATCGAAACTCCTGCCATAAAGTGCTTCAAATGGTGCCATTTGAATTCTAGCTTGATAGCTATTATTGTAGGCGAACTCCACAAGAGGTAAGTGTTCATGCCAGCTACCTCCAAAATCTAGGACACATGCTCTAAGCATATCTTCAATCACCTGGTTGGTTCTCTCCGTCTGACCATCAGTCTGTGGATGGAAAGCAGGCTAAAGTTTAGTTTAGATCCCAAGGAGTAGTGCAGTCCTTTCCAAAAGTGGGATGTAAACCTAGGGTCATATCAGACACGATAGACACCGGTACTCCATGTAATCGGACTATTTTCTTTGCATACAATGCAGCCAGAACATCTATTGACCACTTATTCTTCACTGGCAAGAAATGAGCCGACTTAGTTAAGCGGTCGACTATAACCCAGATACCATCGAATCCACCTCTAGATTTGGGTAGTCCAAAAATAAAGTTCACCCCTATACCTTCCCATTTCCATGCCGGGATTTCTAGGGGTTTGAGTTTACTTGCGGGTCGCAAGTGTTCCGCCTTTGACCTTTTGACATGTTAAGCATCGGGCGACATATTTTGTGATGCCCTGAATTTCTTTTTTCTCACTTATAATTTGTGCATGTGCATTTGATTGTTGCAAGTATGGTAGGTGTATTTAGTATTGTATATTGTAATTCTATATTCCTCATGGATAACATGCATGTATTTTATGATATTTAGGTGAGAATAGGCAATTAGCTAAATTGTGCATATTGTGTATATTAAGAATCCCATGCATAGAGTACTTAAGTAATGTTGTGCAAGTTTAATCTAATTACTGGTGCGCATGTTGTATCTATCTATTTCATGCATAATGTACATAAGTATGTTACATCCGTGTGTGTATACTATATATATGTCAAATCAAGTGTGAGCATGCAAGAACTATTTTGTTGAATAGATTATTCCTAGCTAACTTAATTCATATTGCCTCCTAATGATTGTGAAGCCCTCGCAATTCTTGTCATTTTATTTTGCCGTGTGTTGAGTCACGCTTATGTAAAACATCATGTACGCATAGGTAGATATCTACGTACATATTATCTTAATGTACTTATGTATGCATGTGTATGTCTAGGTATAAATATTGTTGATTTCATGGTATAGTAATATGCATGTTATACCTTATAGATTGTATGTATATACATAGTGTAAATACGGTTCTTTGCATGGTTTTGGTGTTCTGGCCGATAGCATCTTAGCGTCAACATGAGTGGACATTTATGATAAGTCAACGTCCATATCAATGGACGTCAATTGTATGTAGACGACCAGCTTGTGGACGTCTATTTCTCTAATTTTCTGTGCACTGCAGAACGCAGAGAGCATGGATTGGGCTAGCTCCCTGATTGGGGAGATGTCACCTACGCCTCTCCCATCATCTGTGCCTCAATCCCCAGGGCCAAGACTTATAAAACTCCCCTCCTTGTGTATGGGAGAGCTCTCTTGGCTCTTTGCAAGGAGAGAAAGAAACCCTGGCTAAGAACAAGAGAAGACTTGAAGTATGTGGCCTTTGATCCGTCGAATGGAGGTGTTCCCCAAGGAGCTACAACGTCTGGAGGACAGCCAATACATCCAAGAAGAGATCCCAACTCCGAGGTGCCATCTACATCGACAGGAGAAGAAGATCGAATGAGTTTCTGAGCACCTTTTTGGCAGGGCCGAAAAGGGCTTCATCAACATATTCTGATCTTTGTAGATTTTTTTGAGAGGCAAGTAAACCCTAGATCTTAAGCTTGTGCATGTCCCCTAAGTCCTAGGCATTTTTGTGGGTTTTAATTCGTGTCCTGGAGCCCTACATTCCCCTTTCTTTCAAGCTCGGTCTATGTTTTTACACAGACAGGAACTTGACGGCAAGATCCCTTGCCGTCAAGATCTTGTGTTGACGGCATGCGATGCTGCCGTCAACCTCTGTGAACGGCCATCCCCTTGCCGTTTAGTTCTTAAGGACAGAACAGTGAACTGTTCTTCCCTATATGATTAATTTCCGGACTTCTTCGCATGAGGATATAGTGTAAATTTTATATGTTATGTAAATTGGCTAATAGAATGTGTTGTGAGATTTTTATGTTTTTCTGTAATTAGTATGAATTGTTAGAATTATGTTAAATACATGTTTGATATGCTCCTTAATGTGGTAGCTTCCTGATTACCTGATCTATGTTGTATTTGAGTGCCACATAATTTGTGGAGGATGTGTCTACACCTCAGTCCATGTCTTGAGAATTTGGGAATTTTCCCATGACCATGCAATATACTGTAATTTCTGTATTGAAAATAGAGAATACATGTAGGTTATGTTAAAAATCTCAGAAAATTGTATGACGCAAGATAATTTCAGGGAAATTTTCTATGGTAATATGAATGCTAGACACAGGTTTGTGAATTGTTAAATTCGATCCTAGCATTTTGAGTCCATGTTAAACTGATTTATGAATAGCATGTAAATGAGTGTTTTATTTTCTATAAATCTTGCATAGCTCAGAAAAATATGAAAAATTTGCATGTATGATCTGAAACCTTCAACAAGTCTGTGGTTAAATTCTCATATGATTTGGGGAACAGAAAGTAATATTCATGTAAATTTCACATGAAAATAGAAATTAAAGTGTGTCCATCGAGATGATTTACTTGCTGATTGATCTCAGTATGATTGGGATAATTTTTCTGAGTGTTTAAATCATGTTAACAGTAGTATCATGTTAGGGTTAACTGAGACATGTGGAATTTATGGATGTAACATATAAAATGATTCAACAGAATAAGTAAAACATGTGAATAATGTGTGAAAATGCGATAAAGTGAATGTAATGTGTAATAATTGGGCCGAAAATGACACGGCTACCCTAGAGGCTTCGAGAGTTGTACATAGAAAAGTCCCTATGGAAAGCTCTATGTGTGAAAAGTTTGTCCTAAAGGCATTAGGGAAATCCTGGAGGTGGACAAGTACCACTGGATAGGGTGGAGAGGGCTTCTCCCGGTCTGCGCAGTTACCAAGATTCACCACTGTATTGCCTAGGTGGTGGGTATGTGATTATGAGTTGTGTTATGTGTTATGTGTCATGAGATGTGATGAGTCGTGTTATGCGATGAGTTATTTGTTAGTGTCCTCTACTGGTGGTTAAGACTATGTGTCATGGCAATTTGTTTAAGCAATGAAATATGAATGAAGTGTGAAACGATATGTGAATGTGGCACATGGTGAGTGCAAATGATATGATATGTGATACGCGAAAACAAGAGTAAATGATATGATAATTATGTGAAATGAGATGTGAGGGAGAGTTAATGAAAATGAGAGTGTGCTTGCATGTGAAAACTAGTTTATTAGCATGATATGTTTATGTTTTCCATAATGTTAATATCTCAATTGAAATGCCATGCTTGGTATCATATCATATAGATTACAATTCGTCATGTAATGGTGTATGTGAGTAAACTTAGACAACCATATTATTTATGCAACACAAAATATGAACATGTAAACTTGTCAAAGAGATAAGATAATATGTGAATAATTATAGATCCATGCAATTGAATGTAATGCATATAAGAACAGCAAGTAAAGTGTGATTAGGTACATGGTAAATGCATGAATAATATTTGGATTCCATGCTAGTTGAAATGCTCAATTAGTATAAAGTTTCCTACTTAAAGTTTATTGTGGCTAAATGGTTTTACCATGTTTTAACCTTCAATTCATGCTATAAAATGTGAAGCTATGTGCATGTGATTTTATTATGTTAAAACAGCAAGTAAATTGTACAATTAAATACGAAAAGTGCATGTGAAAAGAAAGTAGTCATCATGCTAGCTTGTTCTTTTCCCTTATGCTAAATTTTATGCTTTAGTGGTAGAGATATCTATGGAATGAAATAATGGTTGGACGAATCATGCTACATGTTAGGCGTATGAAATATGTACATGTGTAAATGTAATGCTCATGATTTAGAATAGAAATATGATAGACTAAAGCATGCTCATGTGAATAAAATATGTGTTACTAGTTAAGAGTAAGGACCATGTGTACCCTTGTGAGTTGATGATAGTGTGCATCTCTTTAATGTTAATGGCTTAGTGCGAGTGTGACATGTTTAAGTTTAAGTCTTTGGTTTGCTTGCTAAGTCTTTGGACTCACTCTTGCTTCGGCATACAGGTTGACAGGTATCGTGTACTAGAAGGAAGCTTAGTGAGGATCGCCATTTAGAAGACTATTTTGTGGAGCTGCTACTAGTTGTACTTTTCTTTTCTCATAGTATGAAAAGAATTATTGTATGGACAATATTTTGACAATGTAGTTCTTTTATCTTGTATTAATGTGGACATTGTCTTTCTATTTCGCTATTTAGATTGTGGAATGTGTGTTGGTGATGGATTAGAAGTTGAGTTATTTATTTTATTCCACTGTACTTGATTGCTATCCAGGTACATATCAACCTATCGACTAGTGTTGGGTACATGTCCCACTGTGACGACGCCCTTTATACCGATGGGGATTGGTATAATCGTACCGGTATGAAGAGGGTCGTTACAGAGATTGGTATCAGAGCCCAAGGTTGAGACTGTACATGGATAGACCATCATCGTCACAATATTGCAAAGTCTTCATAGGGAATTGTCCATATATGTAGAATTTACTAATAATAGATGGAAGATAGTAAGGAGAATAGCTAGAATATAGTAACCTAGGTTCTAACTGAGTTACTTATTTTGCAGACCATGACTGGACGTGGTAGACGTAGTGCTCAGTCTAGGAGGTATGAGCAGAACCGCAAGTTGAAGAATTTCGTGAAAGGGCTCAAACCTTCAGTGAGAACTAAGCTTCTGGAGCTTGATTCTCATACCTTGGAAGAAATTCTAGGTGTGGCAACCAAGCAAGAAAGTAGAGCGGGACCTCTCCAAGAGGGGGAGGCAACTCCAAAGGAGGATGTAACCAAGCCATTCCAAAGGCAAGATAAGGAGAAGGAGAAACTCGTGGAAAGTCAGCAATCGACTGTGACCTCAATTAACGAGAAACCCGAGTGCATCCAGTGCGGGAAGCGTCATGGCGGGAACGCATGTTGGAGAAAGGAAGGAAGGTGTCTTAAATGCGGCAGCAAGGAGCATCGGCTTAAGGAGTGTCCGAATCTGAAGACAAAGTTCGCTCCACGAGGTGCTTCATCGACGGCAATAAAGGAGCAAGGAGTAGCTGGTGATGACCTCGGCGACGTCACCACAGGTACTCGATGCGATCTTCGAGGACGAAGATCTTTTTCAAGAGAGGGAGGGTATGATGCCCTGAATTTCTTTTTTCTCACTTATAATTTGTGCATGTGCATTTGATTGTTGCAAGTATGGTAGGTGTATTTAGTAGTGTATATTGTAATTCTATATTCCTCATGGATAACATGCATGTATTTTATGATATTTAGGTGAGAATAGGCAATTAGCTAAATTGTGCATATTGTATATATTAAGAATCCCATGCATAGAGTACTTAAGTAATGTTGTGCAAGTTTAATCTAATTACCGGTGTGCATGTTGTATCTATCTATTTCATGCATAATGTACATAAGTATGTTACATCCGTGTGTGTATACTATATATATGTCAAATCAAGTGTGAGCATGCAAGAACTATTTTGTTGAATAGATTATTCCTAGCTAACTTAATTCATATTGCCTCCTAATGATTGTGAAGCCCTCGCAATTCTTGTCATTTTATTTTTCCGCGTGTTGAGTCACGCTTATGTAAAACATCATGTACGCATAGGTAGATATCTACGTACATATTATCTTAATGTACTTATGTATGCATGTGTATGTCTAGGTATAAATATTGTTGATTTCATGGTATAGTAATATGCATGTTATACCTTATAGATTGTATGTATATACATAGTGTAAATACGGTTCTTTGCATGGTTTTGGTGTTCTGGCCGATAGCATCTTAGCGTCAACATGAGTGGACGTTTATGATAAGTCAACGTCCATATCAATGGACGTCAATTGTATGTAGACGACCAGCTTGTGGACGTCTATTTCCCTAATTTTCTGTGCACTGCAGAATGCAGAGAGCATGGATTGGGCTAGCTCCCTGATTGGGGAGATGTCACCTACGCCTCTCCCATCATCTGTGCCCGAGATCCCCAGGGCCAAGACTTATAAAACTCCCCTCCTTGTGTATGGGAGAGCTCTCTTGGCTCTTTGCAAGGAGAGAAAGAAACCCTAGCTGAGAACAAGAGAAGACCTGAAGTTTGTGGCCTTTGATCCATCGACTGGAGGTGTTCCCCAAGGAGCTACAACTGGTCCTTACAATACCTTGCTATCTCATAATACCATGGCTTCTCATCTTCCAACTCTCTTCTAGCTCTAATATCATAACCTCGGCTTTATCCTGCCTTTCCAACTTCTTCAACATCTCTTCCTTGATATGGAGAAAGACAGGGTGCTGAACAGCAGGGGTATTACGACGTGTAATTTGAATACTGTCAAAGTCCCCGGGATAGCACATATTGAGAGTTGAGGCGATGGTAGCAAGAGTGTCGGCTAGAAGATTCTAATGACGAGGGACATGGACAAAAATCAACTTGGAGAATAGCTTGGCATAAGCGGAGGCAAGTTCTTGGTAAGACTTGAGCTTTGGATTGCGAGTGATGTATTTGGTGAGCACTTGGCGCAAGACTAGTTGACTATCACCTACAATTCGCAGATGGGTGACACCATAGAAACGAGCGAGCTCCAAACCAGCCAACAAAGCTTCATATTTGGCGATGTTATTGGTGGCAAAAACTCTAATTTATAAGCTTGTGGAATGGTGACACCCTCAGGTGATAGCAGAGCAATCTCGATACCCTTTCCTTGGGAGTTTAGAGCCCCATCAAAATACAATGTCCACATAGGATCAGATTGGCTAAGGGACATTAATTCTTCATCCGGAAACTCTGAACGAACTGGATCGAATTGGGGGATAGGGTGGTGAGCGAGATGCTCTGCTATGGCATAGCCTTTGATGGATTTCTGCTGAATGTAGGTGATTTCAAACTGAGAAAGGAAGCTCTGCCAATGCGCCAGCCTATCAGTTAGAATGGATTTTTCAAGGAGGAACTTGATAGGATTCATGCGGGCTATGAGATGGACTTCATGAGCAAGAAAGTAGTGCTTCAATTTCTGCACTACCCATACGAGCGTGGCACAGGTTTTCTCCATTGTCGTGTACCGTTGCTCGCAGGGGTTGAGAAGTTTAGACAGGTAGTATGCTGCCCTCTCCTTGCCTTCTTCATCTACTTGCGCAAGGATAGCTCCTACCGAGTCTTCCAGGATAGATACATAGAGAATGAGAGGTTTGCCTAGAGTTGGCGGCCTCAGGACAGGGGGATTAGTCAAATATTCCTTGAGTCCGCCAAATGCCACCTGACACTTCTCATACCAACGGAATTCGACTCTCTGCTTGGTGAGGTCGTAGAAGGGTCTACACCTCTGCGAATGTTGGGAGACGAATTGACGAATAAACTGCAACCTCCCGATAAGTCCTCGAACTTCTTCAAATTCTTAGGAGGGGGCATTTCTCTTATTGCCTTCGCCTTGTTGGGATCGATTTCTATACCCCTCTTGCTCACACTGAAACCTAGAAGCTTACCCGACGAAACACCAAATAGACACTTCTTGGGGTTCACCTTTAACTGGTATTCTCTTGACCTTCGCAGGACCTTAGTTAGAACCCCAGGATGCTCAGCCATTGTCTTTGACTTCACTACCAGGTTGTCCACATACACCTCAATGAAAATGTGGATCATGTCATGAAAGATAGCCATCATAGCTCTTTGGTAAGTAGCTCCAGCATTCTTGAGCCCAAATGGCATGACCACATAACAATAGGTTCCCCAGGGTGCAGTGAACGAGGCCTTTTTCTGGTCTTCCTTAGCCAACTTGATCTGGTTGTACCCTGAGAAGCCATCCATGAAGGAGAGGGTTTCATACCCGGCCATATTGTCTACGAGCACGTCCAGGTGAGGCAACGGGAAATCATCTTTAGGACACGCACGGTTGAGGTCCCGAAAATCAATACAAATTCTGACTCTTCCATCTTTCTTCATTATCGGGACAATGTTTGCCACCCAATTTGGATATAGCATGACTCTAATGAATCTGGCTTTGTGGAGCTTATCGACCTCATCTTTCATTTTCAAAGCCATCTGGGGGTGGAAACGCCTCAACCGCTGCTTAATGGCAATGGACCCCGGCGTAAGGGTAAGGTGGTGTTCTATTAGCGTTGTGTCCAAGCCTAGCATATCCTCGTAACTCCATGTAAACGTGTCCTTGTACTCCCTGAGAACCTCAATGATTGCCTCCTCTTTAGCTGGTGATAAATTGCCGCTTATGAGGACGGTCTTAGGCTCTTCCTCGGTTCCCAGGTTGATTTCCTTGGTGATTTCCTCCACAGCAGCTGACGGTTCGTCAAATCTCTTCAATCCACTTGCGAGCACGTCAGCCTCGTCCTCGAATTCTTCGTCACCTTCCTCAATTGGGTCATCGTCATCCATGATTTCATAGACACCGAACCCATCATCAATTAAGCACAATGACTGCTCATATTCTACTTCCGGCAATTGCAAAGGCTCCTCTATGAATTCTGGAAGTGCTAGACATGCCTTGCACCTACGGGCTAGATCTGCGAGGAATCAGTGTGGAACCCTCCTACCCTTGGACTTTTTCTCTGATACTACCCCTAGTTTGCTACTACCCTTGCCTAGACTTGAACTACAGCTATTGGAATCTACAACAGAGGGGGAAGATTTAGCAAAAGCAGTAAAGGAATCCCGCGTGGGGGAAGGAAAAAAAGCAGTAAAAGAATCCTACGTAGGGGAAGATGGAGAAATATTTACAGTGGAAGAACTTCCCTATGTGGGGGAAGATGGAAAAATATTTACAGTGGAAGAACTTCCTTGTGTGGGGGAAGGAAAGTTATTGAAAGCGGTAAAGCCCCCCTGTGTGGAGGGGGGAGGACTATTGAAAGCAGTGAAAGGATTCCCCTGCGTGGGGGAAGGAGAAAAAGCAGTAAAAGCACTTCTCTGCGTGGGGGAAGGAGAATTATTAAAAGCAGTAAATGGATCCTGTGTGGGGGAAGGAGGAGTATTTACAGTAGAAGAATTCCCCCGCGCGGGGGATGGATGAGTATTTATAGTAGAAGGATTCCCCTGCACGGGGGAAGGAGGAGTGTTTACAGTAGAAGAATTCCCCTACGCGGGGGAAGGAGGAGTATTTACAGAAGAAGAATTCCCCTGCGCAGGGGAAGGAGGAGTATTTACAGTAGAAGGATTTCCTTGCATGGGGGAAGGAAAATTATTGAAAGCAGTAAAATGGTTCCCCTATGCGGGGGGAGGAAAAGCAGTAAATGATTCCCACGTAGGGGAAGAAGAATTATTGAAAGCATTAAAGGTCCCCTGTGTGAAGGGGAGAGGAGGTTTATTGAAAGCAGTAAAGCCCCCCTGCGTAGAGGGAGGATCTTTGAAAGCAGTAACATTCCCCTGCTTGGGGGGAGGATTATTGAAAGCAGTGACATTCCCCTGCGTGGGGGGGAACGAGAGGTCGATCAGAGGACCGAGGAGGAGTGGCCCGTCGGCTGGGGCACACTCGGAAGCAAGGAAGGAGGTTTCCTCGAAGGAGATGGCAGAGTCGGCCTTTGAGAAGTTGGTGTCTCTAAGGCCCCTCCGGTGTTTGGCACGCACAGAGGGAGAGGGCGAGGTGAAACCACCAAATGGGAGAGTTGGGAGACAAACGCAAGCTTAACAGAAGAGGAATCAGGGTGAGGGAGTGCAAGCGCCTGCTCGGGAGAGTGCAAGGAGATTGCCAAGTAGGGTGTCGGTGCCCGAGGAATGCTCAAGGAAAGGAAAGAAGACCACGTGGTGGTCCGCAGGAGGGAGGGTGCAATGCTTGGAGAGAAAGTGAGGAGGTTGTTTGGAGAGAGGGGAGGAGCGGGCGCGATGCCCGGGAAGGAGGGAAGATCAAGCGTGTTGCTTGAGGAGGAAAGGAGCACAGGTGTGTTGCTTGGAGGGGGAGTGAGCACATTGCTTGGAGAGGAGGAGGGAGCAGACACGTGGCCTGGAGAAGAAAAAGGCGCAGGCACGTTGCCTGGGGAGAGTGAGAGGGTGGGCGCGTTGCCCGAAAAGGAAGCTGGAACGGTCGCGTTACCCGGAGAAGAAACTAAAGAGGGCGCGGGGACCGGAACGAAAATTGAAGCGGGTGCGATGCCCAGAATGAAAGTTAAAATGGGCGCGATGCCCAGAGCGGAATTTAAAGCGAGCGCGATGCCCGGGGCAGAAAGCAAAGTGGGCGCGATGCCCAGAGAGGAAAGAGAAGCGGGCGCGATGCCCGAAGTTGAAGTTGAGATGGGTGCAATGTCTGTGGAGATGGGGCCCGCCCCGAGCCTTGTTGTTGTGATGGCTTCCTGTGTGCTTTGGCCTGCCTCGGCTGCCTGCGGCTCAGCTTCTGCTGGTGTGAAGAGTTGGTCCAGGGATGCCGCAACATCGCTCATGTCAAACCACTTGTCCCATTATGTGCTGGACTCACCTTTCTTGATGTGCTTGGATGGCCTGTGACTGTCTGTGGCTTGATATGTGGCCAGGGGTGAATGACGGGTAGGTTCACTGGTAATGGTGGATGTTTGTTCTCCCCTGTGGAAATGGGAAATTTTATCAATTTAAAATTAAAATCTCTTTGAGTTCTCTTTATCATGTTTTCTCATGGATGCATATTGCTAATCCAAATTCCGTTGAATGCTACACGAGCGATGGTGAAGTGAGATGAATCGACAATTTGCATAGCACGAGCGTGCCAGTCACCGCAGTGACAACAAGGTGTTCTGCCTCCGAGAGTCAAAGGGCTTTAGGTCTATTGTGCGCACTGTTTGACTTCGTCAAACGAAGGTGAGTGTCGGGTCCTGGATCAAAATCTCGTCGTTGCCTAAGCGCAACGGCGTTAATTACATCCCTTGAGAGGGAAAGCTCTTAATTAATCGCCAGATTAGAAAGCCTCGTGACCTTAAAACGGGGACATCCGATAAAGGTGCAAAACACAATTTAAATTTGAGCTGAAGTATTGTTGAGAAAAATGGGCGTCTATTCGAAATCGTTTGATCTTTTATTTAACCAATTACCGAATATCCCTGCCTATTCACTCGTTTGTTTCTTTTATCATGAAAAAGTTCAATTTGGCCTTTTGTTCTACTTGAGACATATAAAACATGAGATGATCTATTGTTTGCTTGAAAAAGTTTAATTTGATCTTCTGGTCTTTTATAAAACATGGGACGGTCTTTCATCATTTAAAAAAAGGGTTCGATTTGGTCTCTTGTTCTTTTATAAAACACAAGATGACCTTTTGACTTTTTTCTTAAAAAAAGGAGGGTTCAATTTGGTCTCTTGTTCTTTT
This sequence comes from Colocasia esculenta, assembly GCA_014218235.1. Lineage (NCBI taxonomy): Eukaryota > Viridiplantae > Streptophyta > Magnoliopsida > Alismatales > Araceae > Colocasia > Colocasia esculenta. Next base: position 102,133,962 of record CM024762.1, read on the forward strand.
GTAAAGCATGAGGTGATCTCTTATCCTTTGTTGCTTGAAAGTGGTTCAATTTGATCTTATGTTTCTTTTACCATGAAAAGGTTTCAATTTATTCTTTGGTTCTTTTGGAGCATTTAAAATGGGGTTCTGTTCGTGATTCGGCGCTGCTCGACCGTCGGGTGGTCAATCGGCAGCAAGGGCACAATCGATCCGGCGGGGCTCATCCGATTCGGCACGGCAGACCCATTCGGCGGGGCTCAACTGATTCGGCGCGGCTCGCTAATGGCAGCGCAATCGACGGATCGGCCAGGCGGAAATGAATCGGCAGGTCGGGCATGGTCCATTCAGCAGGCTGAAAGCAGAAACTGAATCGGAGGGGCAGAACCGAATCGGCGCTCATGGGGGGGGGGGAGCAAACCAGTAAAATGGGGTCGAATCGGCGGAATACCACTGAGGTGATAGACATCACGAATCAGCGCTCATTTGAAACGTCGCCGAATCAATTGAACATTGATGATTTTTTAGGAATCTCAAGCCGATTCAACCTTCGCGGGAAAAATTCGACAGCATTTCCCCTTATCGTGATTGATAGGGGGAAAGCGCAGTACGCATCCACCGTATGTGGAGATGGTACCAAAAGGCAGAGTGTATGTCGGAGGACGACATAGCTCCAATGGCACATGATGCCGGTCCCCAAGGCACGCCCACGGGGATCCGGACGATGTCATGACCGCACAAACCCACGGGGCAGATGAACAACGTATGAACCCATCCGTCTAGACATAGACATTGTGTTGTCCAACCCGGGGGTACGGATGAGTCCCATATCAATCTATTAATTCTTGCTTGGTTAGCACCACATTGAGCAATGACTTTACTCATATGACTCTACCAAGGGTAGTCACTGTGCGTCGAATCGGCGCGCCCTCCCCCAGACCTGAAAACCACCAGGACTAGTTCTGAGCTGGCTGAATCGGCGCAGGGACCTCCTGCTCAAGCAATGACAGGCATTATTCATACCAGTCATGCTCACGGCAGTGAGCTATTTCTGGGCCTAGGGTGGTTTTTTGTTTGTTTGTTTACATAGGAGGCTAAGCAAGAAGGCATGAACATCACTTGTTCAACCTCTTGGCTAGCATAAGGGGCATGCATCAACCCAAAGGGGCATGCCCCCCACCCGTGGGTGGTGCGAGAGGACACGGGTAGCGGCATCCGCGGGTGTACTTTAGCTCTCTGACTGTTGACATTAACACAGGCAGGTCTTCGGACTTGTTGCCGTGCTAAAGGTCTGATGGTCTATTCGTGATCTCATGCTTTTGGTTCCATTTGGTGCTATTGTCCGCGGATAACGGAAGCATGCCACTCTTGGTGGGACAATTGAGGCTCTTTCCCCTTTAATTTCCTTCTGCTTGAATTGCCGTAATCTGGCACAGTTCGCGTGATTTGGCAGGGGGTCTGCTGCTCACATCGATCTGGCACGGTGTCGATTTGGCGTAGATAGTGTGATTCAGCAGGGCCTATTGATCGACGGGTGGGGTCGATCCGGCGCAGTTCGCGCCGATTCGGCGTGGCCCACGCGAATCAGCAAGGGCTCGCAAGTTGATTAACATACCCGATGGGGAAATGAAGACCATTGAATTGGCGGTTTGCTTAAGATCATGTGGCCTTCATGAGTCGGCCAACCATTGTCAATTGGATTATATTGGCCTATTGCATGAGCCATTGGGACATGCTGGCTTGCTATATGATATGGTGGCTCTTTCTAGACCCATTAAGTGACATTGCTGCTTCCTTTCTTCCAAACCGTCTTACTGACTGGTCGCCTTGAATGCGCAACAATCTGAGCATGCAGTAGCGTTGAGGTCTTTGTAGGGGGGAGTAGACTGCTTCCACCTCGTCGTTGCTGACTGTGATAACCAGACTGCCACTTTGGAGATCTTATAGCCCTCATCAATGCCGCTTTGCTCATAGCTAGATTAATGCGCTCTTGTCTTCCTCTTTTGACTTCTGTTGTGTCTGGGTATCGACAGATCTCTTCAGCATCCTCCACCCATAAACTTGAAAATTGTCAGGAGGCATCATCTGTTGGCACATGCTTCATTGGTTGTCAACCAACTCTATTAGAAATTTCCTTCCAGAGGCTTGAAATTTATTAGAATCCACTTCGCATATAACAAAGTTTCACTTTGTCCCATATGAGATAGAAATCCGATTGGAATAGAGACAAATTTCGACCAGCACGAAGATGAGCTTCGGCTAGCATGAATATGAAGAGGAGCCTCGGCTAGCACTGACATGAAAATGAGCCTCGGCTGGCATTGACATGAAGATGAGCTTGGCTGGCACTGACATATGAAGAGGAGCCTCGGCTAACACCGATATGAAAACGAGCCTCGGCTGGCACTGACGTGAAGATGAGCCTTGATTGTCGTGAAGATAAACTTCAACTGCCATGAAGACAAGCTTCGGCTAGCACTAACATGAAGACGAGCCTTGGCTGGCACCGACATGAAAACGAGCCTCAGTGGCACTGACGTGAAGATGAGCTTTGGTTGTCGAGTGCCACTTCTGTCAGGGTTTCCTTTCTAGGGACTTGAAGCCTGCTTGTCTTTGGTAGCCATCTTTGGATCCTTTTTTTTTCACATTATCGAATTGAGTGCCCTTTCGGGTTTTCACTCAACTCGACCCCCTCTTACTTTTGCCTACGCGCCCTTTCGGGTTTTCACGTAGCAGGGTACCCAATTTTGCCCATGGCGCCTTTTGGGTTTTCACCATGGCCGGGTTCTAGCTCTTTTTACCCTTGTCCAGGAGAAACCTAGACAAGTCCAGCGAGGCACCTCTATTTTAAGCCTCTTTTTTTTTTTTATACATATATATATTATAAAGAGAGATTCATGACTGAAACATAACTCGACCACCAATCATACCATGATGTTGGTAGATGGTGTGAGGTTATTTGGGTTGTTCGCAAAATGGTAACCTGGAAAACCTATGTGCTGGCTTCAACAAGGGTTCTGAAGGTAACATCTAATGGCCAACCAAGGCAAGAAGTCAAGGCTGGACTTTATTCGGATTTTGAAAAGGCAGAGGTTATCTAAATCTATGGCCCTACTTGGCGAGAGCAAGTATATATAAGCGTGAGGCGTAGATGGCAAGAGACAGCTTGTCTACGTTTTGAGGTTTTGTTTTGACCAGAGAGTGTGTAGCTGGATTCAGAGAATGTATAGCAAAAAGTGGATTTCTTGAAAGAGCAGAGATGGAACTCCCCCTTCTTGCCATTTTGACATTTTGACTTCATTCATTTTGTTCTCTTTTTTTAACCACATTACTAACCCAAGTGCCCTTTCAGGTTTTCACCGGAGTCAGCCCCTTCTTGCTTTTGCCTACGCGCCCTTTCGGGTTTTCACGTAACAGGGTTCCCAATTTTGCCCACGACGCCCTTTCGAGTTTTCATCGTGACCGAGTTTTTCTTGTCCTTTTTACCCCTACTCGGCAGTGGAATCCGAGTAGGTCCGACGGGCATCTCTATTTTTAGCCCTTTTGCTCATCATTTTTTTATCAAAATTTTTTCTAAGTACAGAAATGTCGCAGAATATACGCTGCGAGCATACATTCAATAGTGTACCTCAGAGTTCTTGAACATGAAAGAATGGAGGGTGTATGTCTTTGAGGCAATGTCAAATTTAGCTCCATGAGTTGTTGAATCCTCTGACGTTGAAGCATGATGACGCCATCTCGAACCATCGACCATTGTGAAGGTGGCTCCGCCATATTGTCCTGGGGGATCTCGAGCATGGAATGTCCAAGCTCAATGTTGAATCTCCCGGACCGCCGCAAAAAGGGATGTGATAATATACGGTTCCTGCAAAATGATCTGGTTATATAAACATCGAACATGGCAACCCGATTTTAACTCTTAAATCCTCGGAGATCTCACGTGGCAATTGTCCCACGGGCTGAGATCGAACTACAATACTTATCTTGTAGTTGTAGCTCCTCGGAGAATGGTTTGTCTTATATCCCTAGAGACCCCAGATGTGGGAGATATTCCACAAACTGAGAATGGACTACGGCACTTATTCCGTAGTTGCTGCTCCTTTGAGATGGATTCGTCTTGTATTTTTGGAGACCCCAGATGTGGAAGATATTCCACAAATTGAGAATGGACTACGGTACTTATTCCGTAGTTGCTGCTCCTTTGAGATGGATTCTTATATCCTCGGAGACCTCAGACGCGGAACTAATCCCACGAACTGAGGCTGGACTACGGTATTTATCCTATAGTTGCAGCTCCTTGAAGATGGATTCTTATATCCTCGGAGACCTCAGACGCGGCGACATTTCACGATCTGAGGCTGGACTACAGTATTTATCCCGTAGTTGCAGCTCCTTGAAGATTAAATTTTTTATATCTTTGGAGACCCCAGATGTGGGAGATATTCCACAAACTGAGAATGGACTACGGCACTTATCCCGCAGTTGCAGCTCCTGGTAGATTGATTAAGATTCGAGCACAAGAGCCCAACACGTGGGCAGAGAGGCTCGACTTCTTAAATCAAATGTTCTTTTTTCTATTTGTGCATTTCTTATGTCCTGTTCATTTTTGTGATTAATTTTCTCTTTTCTCTCTTTTTTCCTTTTTCTTTTCTTTTCTTTTCTTTTTTTTCTTTTCTTCTATTTTTCTTTTCTTTTCTCTTTTTTTTTTCTTTTTTTCTCTTTTTTTAAACGAAATTTTATTGCATCCTCTCTTTTTAATCATTTTATTTTTTCATTGATCATTTTATTATTTTCTATTCATTTTATCTTTTTTTTCTTTCTTTTCTTTTTCTCTTTTTTTAATACCTATTTTTTAGAGACCTCAAATGTAGTAAACATCCTATAAAAAGAGGCTGGATTACGGTACTTATCCCGCAGTGTCTGTTTATAGGAGGTCAATTTTGATTTATATCTTTGGAGACCACAGATGTAAAAAATATTCCACAACTGAGGATGGACTGTAATATTTTTCTCGCAGTTGCTGCTCCTTTGAAGTCAATTTGTCTTTTATCCCTGGAGACCCCAGATGTGGAAAATGTTCCACAAATTGAGGATGCACTATGACACTTATCCCGTAGTTGCTGCTCTTTTGAGGTCAATTTGTCTTTTATCCCTGGAGACCCCAGATGTGGAAAATGTTCTACAAATTGAGGATGGACTACGGCACTTATCCCGTAGTTGCTGCTCCTTTGAGATTAATTTAATTTTGAATCCCTGGAGACCCCAGATGTGGGAAATATTCCACAAACTGAGAATAGATTACGGAACTTATCCCGCAGTTGCAGCTCCTTTGAGATTAATTTGATTTTAACGTTCTTTTACTTTAAATATTTTTTTAGTCAGTTTTGAAAACATTGGGCACAGAGACCCGATTTTGAAATCATGAGGGCATGGAAACCCGGTCTAAAATTTGTGAGGGCGTAAAGACCTCGATCTTTTATTAAACATGTGGGCGCTAAGGTCCCAGTTTGAAAACATGAGGGCGAAAAAGCCCGCTTTTGAAATTTTGAGGACGCGAAGGTTCAATTTGAAAACATGAAGGCGTGGAAGCCTGATTTTGAAATATGTGGACACAGAGGCCCATTTTGAAAACATGGGGGGCAAAGAAGCCCGATTTGAAATTTGTGAGGGCGTAGAGGCCTCGATCTTTTTATTAAACATGTAGGCGCTAAGGTCCCAGTTTGAAAACATGAGGGCGAAAAAGTCCGCTTTTGAAATTGTGAGGATGCGAAGGTCCAATTTGAAAACATGAAGGCATGGAAGCCTGATTTTGAAATATGTGGACACAGAGGCCCATTTTGAAAACATGGGGGCGAAGAAGCCCGATTTGAAATTTGTGAGGGCGTAGAGGCCTCGATCTTTTTATTAAACATGTGGGAGCTAAGGTCCCGTTTGAAAAACATGATTTTGAGTTTTGAAACATGAATTTTCAAATATGACTGACGCATCGTTACTTTGAAAATGTCAATTTTGTAATTTGACCGACAAATTGTCTTCTTTGAAATATGAATTTTGAAATATGATTGGTAAATTGTCAATTTTGAAATATGTCTTTTGAAACATGATTGGCAAATTTCCAATTTTGAAATATGTCTTTTGAAACATAATTGACAAATTACCAGTTTTGAAATATGTCTTTTGAAACATGATTAGTAAATTGCCAATTTCGAAATATGTCTTTTGAAACATGATTGATAAATTGCCAGTTTTGAAATATGTCTTTTGAAACAAGATTGGCAAATTACCAGTTTTGAAATATGTCTTTTGAAACATGATGGACAAATTGCCAATTTTGAAATATGACTTTCGAAACATGATGGGCAAATTGCCAGTTTTGAAATATGTCTTTCGAAATATGATTGACAAATTGCTAGTTTTTTTTTAAATGCAGATGACATCGGAATAAAGATAAATCCTCTGTCAACTTTATTAGGGATCCGTAAAAAAGAATATGTACTCAAAATCCGGTAGGAAAACCCATGTATGAATATGGACATAAGCGGTGAAAGCCCAGTGCGACATGATCATGCGGGCTCATATCATCGCCCTGCAGAAAATGTGTAATTTTGTTGAGGTATTATTTGTCTCAGAACCATAGTCCGACTAACGGTATGGTTGGCCTATTTATTTTTTGCTGCTCGTCATTGACAATAATACCTCAGGTGGCCCTAAAAGAGCCGATCGAGACCGCCTCGATGACCAGGCCTCATGCTGGGTGGTCGGTGTGACTACCTCAGCAAGCTGCTTTTTTTTTCTCTCTCTCTTTTTCTTTTTTTTTGAATGAGTATTTACATGAATGGACATTACACGTCCGACTGGTGTCTGCCACAGAATAACTCATTTTCAGCAAGTTGGCCCTTGTTTGCCTGTAATGGGCCGAAGATCTCGGAGTTCCCCCGGGGTGCACGAGCTCATCTGTGCATCGAGTATCTTGAGTTGCTTACGCTCTTCTGGCTTGAGGATTAGAGGTTGCGTTTGCCCCCTGTGATGGCGGGCGCATGCTGCCGTATGCTTTTCCTTTTCTATTGCACTGGAGCCCCATGAGGGCGTGGCGGGTCCACCTTGTACTCACCCACTTGCAATTCTTCTTTTCTTATCAAGGCCTCAATTTTTTCTTTGAGGACGTAGCAGTCCTCTGTAACATGCCCCTGTAGCTGATGATATAGGCAGAACCAGGGATCGTCTTTTTTTCTCGATGTCCTCTGTCCTTCTAGGCTCGGGTGGGACGATTTTGTTATGTCGACAGGCCCATTCGAAGAGAGTCTGTGTCTTTTCTTTTGGGAAAAAGTATGACTTTTGCATCTTCTCTTGTAATGAACCTCTTTTATTTCGCTTCATCGGCCTGGCAGAAGACGAGCCAGCTTCACTCTTTTGTTGTGAAAAGGCTTTGAGGTTCACAGTATGAACATCTGTTGGTGTCGGCCTTTTTCCAAGCAATATGTTTTCCTGACTTGATGCATTGGCAGGGGGATACCTGGATTGGAATTGTTCGATCTCGGCCACAACTTTATTTAGCCAGTCGAAGGACTTGATCTTAATACTTATCATCTTTTCTAGGACATGTCTGTCCAGGTTTTGCTTGCATATTTGAACGGCGTCTTCCAGATGTGGTGGCCGTCTGCATCTCATGCTGAGATCTCTCCACCTTTTGACATAGTCTAGAGCTGACTCATTATCTTGTTGCCTGGTTGCATATAGCTCGACTAGTGTGATTTCTCTTTCAGCAACATAGAGTCTTTCTATGAACATCCTTTGCATATCTGACCAGTCTATAATGGATCCAACTGGTAAATTTGAATACCATTCGAAAGCCAGTCTAGTCAAGGAAGACCCAAAGAATTTGAGCAAATATGACTCATCTGTGGCCAAATCTCCCATCATATTGACATAATGTGCAACATGTTCTTTTGGCGATCCTTGCCCATTGAACTTTTCGAACTTGGGTGGCTTGCTTATGCCAGGAGGTAATCTCTTTGCAGCGTGGCATACAGGGTATGGAACCTGGTATACCTCAAATAAGGCTCGGTCAGACTTGTCCATTCTAGATAGTTTTGTTTCTATGATCTGTTCCAACATTTGTCTATTCATAGTCGGCATCCGGACCATGTCTGGATGAGGAGGAGCCGACTGCATTTGAGCCATGGTGGCGGGCCCTTGATGTGCTGTTCGGCAGGCTATGGGCTGCTCTGGAGCTGTTGAGCTTGAGGTGCCCCCAGTAAGGTCTGATATTGACTGTGGCATTGTTGGTTGAATAGGGTGTGGGGCAAGTTGGTGTCAACTTGTGGTGCCCCCATTATGCCCCCTGCTTCTCTTGGTGCAAGAGTCTGGGCGTCTCTTTCTTCAATTTGTCTTTTCAACCTTTCAATCTCATGTTGGTATCTTTGTATCAATGCTTCCACAGAAGGATCATATGTATGAGTGCTAGGGACATCAGATATCACTTCAATTGGAGCTCCTCCTAGAGGGGTAGGTGGCAGATTGCTGATATTATCGGATGTTATTATATTTGTAGCCTCTTCTTGGGCCACTGAGACTATTGGGGCTTTGCCCTTGGCTTCTTCCCTCCTGACAGGAGGATTCAGCCCTTCATTGAGCCTTGTCAATTCATCTTGTTCAGGGGGCGTATCCCCATGTTGACTGACCACACCAGTCATACAACATGTGTATGTCTGCAGAGCTTTGTCTGTTCTTTTGGCTTCTTTGCATTCTACCTCGTCCTTGGGTGTCTGCATCCTTTCAGACCTATCCTCTGGCATCTTCTGAGGTAGCTGCTGATATAGAGAAATTACATTTACCCCTTTTTGCCGAGCTTCCCGTTGGGCTGGGGCTTCATGTGGGCGTGGCGGATCCACCTTATACTCACCCATTTGCAGCTCTCCTTTGTTGATCAATGCTTGGGCCACATCTTTGAACACATAGCAATCTTCTATGGCATGGCCCACCACTTGATGATAAAGGCAAAAGAGCAGATCACCTCTCCTCTTGGAGTCCTCTGGCCTTTTAGGACTTGGCAAGACAAGCTTGTTGTGTTCGCGGGCTAGCTCAAAGAGGACCCTTGTTTTGTTCCTTGGGAAGGAATAAGGCTTTTGCAGTTTCTCTCGTAGCAGAATTTGCTTTCTTGGCTTTGACAACTTGGCAGGTGGGGAGCTGGCCACCCCTTTAGCAGTTGTTAAGCCCTTGGGCTGTCTTTTCTCCTGGTTTGCCTCATCAGCAGAAGAATACTTGGAGAGGAATGCCTCAATATCATATACAACGTTGCTTAGTCGGCTGAAGGTTTTGATATCAATTCCGACTGTTCTATCTAGGATTTGCTCTCGCAGGTTGTACTTGCACATGCAACATCATCTTCTTCACATGGTGGCTATTTGTACCCTCTAGTAAGGTTCCTCCACCTTTGAATATAATTATGAGCTGATTCATCGTACTCTTGGGCAATGGCAAAGAACTTTTCTATTGGGACTTCCTCCTGAACCACATAGGGGTCTACTTTAGACATCGACCGCCTATCCGATTGGTCTATCCTGGATATGGTGGGGGAATCTGAACATGTATACCCCATCGATGAGGACCCAGGAGACTTTGGCCAGCATGGCGCATCGAGTCAAGCTTCCCATCGCATCGATGCAATGCGTATCATGACGGGGAGAGTATGGAGTCTGGTGAGCATTAGGTAAAGTAGCAGAGTTGTTGCCCTTTTCTGCCAGCTCCATAAAGCCACATATTAGTGTTGGATCTGCAAGATCTGGATGGAGATGGGTCACATTATTGTTTAGAGTGTTGATGATAGCCACCGGCGGCACCGGGGGCGGCTCTTGGTTTTCAAGTTGCTGCTCAGGAGCATGAGCAGACAATGACTGTTGTTGTCCGGGATAGCCTTGCAGTGGCTGATATGGCTGCTGCTGTTGTTGGAAGAACTATGGCTGCAGGAGTTGGTATTGAGCCTGCGGACGTTGCTGTTGAGCAGTAGCTACAGGTGACTGTTGAGGCTGTTCATTTACTAGTTGCGCGGTAGTGCGCTGGGCCGAGGCTTCAGTTGACCCTAAGGTTCTTTGAGGAGTCTCCCCTGAGCCCTCAGCTTCTCGGGATGCATGTCCCTCGGTCTCTTTGCCTTTAATCTGTCGTTTAAGAGCTTCAATTTCAACTCGATATTGCTGTAGCAGCTCCAGGACGGCTAGATCTAGGGGTGCAGCAAGAGGACCCTCCTGCGCTGTGCCCCCAGGCGTCATTTCTGGTGGCGGGGGAATTTCACTGTTGCCCCCACTGCATTGGGTGGTAATTACATTAGCATTGACCGCCGTCATTTGCATTGCAGGTGCATTATCATGCCCATATGCGGCTGCTAAGGCCGCTGCCGCTGCTCTTCTCCTGGTGACAGCACCAGGTCTTTCTGCCAATTCCGCTAACTCTTCGTTGCTGGCTGACAGAGCCCCATGTCGGCCCCATACGCCGACCATGTGACATGCAAAGATTTTAATGTTCCTGTTCCAATCTCTTTCATCCCTTCGAGAAGTGTGGGAAGGAAAGGATAACCTTTCAAAGACCGATATCTGAGGTTTGGCCCTCCCGGTCCGCTCATGATTGTGTTCACATGGAACATTGTTCTCATCGGTGAAGCTCCCAGTTTCTGCCTGAGGAGCCCTTGTATCTCTTTGCCTTCTCTCACGCCGCAGTGGGGCATTTGTGAGGTGAAGGGTATGGTCACGTACGACTCTGGCTGCCCCCTGTCGATCACAAGTGGTTGAGATCATTGACGCAGGAGAGTCTTCTCGTATCGTCAGGAGGTAAGCAAGCCTCCGCAACTCCGCTCTTTTGTTATGGAAGTGGGAATAAGCACATGCCCCCCCCCCTTGACTAACTCTAGCCCCGAAGCCTCTGAGACGTTCTTTTCTGGTAGTCAGGGACCCTTTCATCAACTGCATCTGTTGGCACGTTCTTTTCTGGTGTAGATTCCTCCAGCCGAGGCTTTTGCACTTTCTTAGGTCGCCAGACCTGTTTGAACTTGATGGGTTTTGGGGGCAACTTGCCCTTGAAGGTGTTGTACATCTTTTCTTTGCTTGTTAAAGCTTGTAAAGAATTCTTCACGGGTACTGTTGGCATGACCCGTTTTGGCACAGCCTCGGTTCTCTTTTCTTGTAGATGGATTCTTAGGTCTCCAATCCGCACACTCTTCCCTGAGGCAGATACACGCGCTGGGCGAGTGACAATGTTTTCAACTTCTATTATCTGTTGAGTACATATGTTGATCCTCTTCCCTTTGTTCTTGTTAACAGGGCCATGCTCCACGTGATGAACGTGGCAGCTCAGCTTCTCGGTGATCTCTTTGACTTCGGCTTGGGGTTCAATTTCAGCTTCTCTTTCAGCTTCCGGGTGCAATATGTCAACAAACACGACCCCTAGAAAGTTGGGGAACTCCACGACCGGAGGGAAGCTCCCGAAACGAGCCGGCACAACCAGGTAGCCATACCTGGCATGATCCTGGACAATCAGCGGTCCAAAGCACACTCCAGCCATTGTGCTGTTAGTACCTGTCAGTCAATTCAAAGTGATAGTCAGTATTGATTATGTAAGGCCACATGGCTTTCTATTCTGGCGAAAAGATGAAGGGAAGCTTGGTCCCACAGGGCGTGCCACGCTGTGGAAATGGGAAATTTTATCAATTTAAAATTAAAATCTCTTTGAGTTCTCTTTATCATGTTTTCTCATGGATGCATATTGCTAATCCAAATTCTGTCGAATGCTACACGAGCGATGGTGACGTGAGATGAATCGGCAATTTGCATAGCGCGAGCGTGCCAGTCACCGCAGTGACAACAAGGTGTTCTGCCTCCGAGAGTCGAAGGGCTTTAGGTCTATTGTGCGCACCATTTGACTTCGTCAAACGAAGGTGAGTGTCGGGTCTTGGACCAAAATCCCGTCGTTGCCTAAGCGCAACGGCATTAATTACATCCCTCTGAGAGGGAAACCTTTGATTAATCGCCAGATTAGAAAGCCTCGTGACCTTAAAACGGGGACATCCGATAAAGGTGTGAAACACAATTTAAATTTGAGCTGAAGTATTGTTGAGCAAAATGGGCATCTATTCGAAATTGTTTGATCTTTTATTTAACCAATTACCGAATCTCCCTGCCTATTCACTCGTTTGTTTCTTTTATCATGAAAAAGTTCAATTTGACCTTTTGTTCTACTTGAGACATATAAAACATGAAATGATCTATTGTTTGCTTGAAAAAGTTCAATTTGATCTTCTGGTCTTTATAAAACATGGGACGGTCTTTCGTCATTTAAAAAAAGGGTTCGATTTGGTCTCTTGTTCTTTCATAAAACACAAGATGACCTTTTGACTTTTTTCTTAAAAAAAGGAGGGTTCAATTTGGTCTCTTGTTCTTTTGTAAAGCATGAGGTGATCTCTTATCCTTTGTTGCTTGAAAGGGGTTCAATTTGATCTTATGTTTCTTTTACCATGAAAATATTTCAATTTATTCTTTGGTTCTTTTGGCGCATTTAAAATGGGGTTTTGTTCGCGATTCGGCGCTGCTCGACTGTCGAGTGGTCAATCGGAAGCAAGGGCGCACTCGATCCGGCGGGGCTCATCTGATTCGGCGCGGTAGACCCATTCGGCGGGGCTCAACTGATTCGGCGCGGCTCGCTAACGGCAGCGCAATCGACGGATCGGCCAGGCGAAAATGAATCGGCGGGTCGAGTATGGTCCATTCAGCAAGCTGAAAGCAGAAACTGAATCGGCGGGGCAGAACCGAATCGGCGCTCATGGGGGGGGGGGGGAGCAAACCAGTAAAATGGGGTCGAATCGGCGGAATACCACTGAGGTGATAGACATCACCGAATCAGCGCTCATTTGAAACGTCGCCGAATCAATTGAACATTGATGATTTCTTTTAGGAATCTCAAGCCGATTCAACCTTCGCGGGAAAAATTCGACAGCATTTCCCCTTATCGTGATTGATAGGGGGAAAGCGCAGTACGCATCCACCGTATGTGGAGATGGTACCAAAAGGCAGAGTGTATGTCGGAGGACGACATAGCTCCAATGGTACATGATGCCAGTCCCCAAGGCACGCCCATAGGGATCCAGACGATGTCATGACCACGCAAACCCATGGGGCAGATGAACAACGTATGAACCCATCCGTCCAGACATAGACATTGTGTTGTCCAACCCGGGGGTACGGATGAGTCCCATATCAATCTATTAGTTCTTGCTTGGTTAGCACCACATTGAGTAATGACTTTACTCATATGACTCTACCAAGGGTAGTCACTGTGCGTCGAATCGGCGCGCCCTCCCCCAGACCTGCAAACTGCCAGGACTGGTTCTGAGCTAGCTGAATCGGCGCAGGGACCTCCTGCTCAAGCAGTGACAGGCATTATTCATACCAGTCATGCTCACGGCAGTGAGCTATTTCTGGGCCTAGAGGTGGTTTTTTTTGGTTTGTTTACATAGGAGGCTAAGCAAGAAGGCATGAACATCACTTGTTCAACCTCTTGGCTAGCATAAGGGGCATGCATCAACCCAAAGGGGGGCTCTTGTTGGGGCTGTTGAACAGTGATAAAACCATTCCTTAAAGGGCTAAAACAGCGGGTGAAATCACCTATTGAAAGGGGTGAGGAATGTGGTACACATGCATTGAACGAGAGATGGGGTTCTACACCCCCATGTCCTCATTTATTGAGGTATGGAGGGTATAAAGAGGTCTCATATGGGGTGCTAAAGGGGGAAAAGAACATTCCTCTACCAAGAGGAGTTCCCATCCCATGCCCCTTAATGCTCAAAAAAGAACAAAAAAAAACTTAGCCCAAAGAAGGCATCACATGGAAGAAGACAAGAAATAAATGCATGGGAACAAAACACTCACATGAAGGAGGGAGGGAGAAATATAGATGGTCTATTCTTATGAAAGGAAAAGAGGAAGAATACAAAAGAAATGTCAAAAGATAAGGGGGAAGAAGAGCCCCACCGTCACACACTTTCTCTCCCTAACCCTTGACAAGACAAGACCAACTCCCTCTCTTCCTTTTCTCTTCTTCTTTTCTCTCTTCTTCTCACGCAAGAGAGCTCACGGGAAGGCTCTTTGGAGCAGAAAATGCAGCAGCCGCCCCCCTCTTGTTCCTTGGAGAAGAAGCAACCCCCCTCCCTTTCCAAGCTCCTCTCTTCAGCCTCTTCCTCTGTTTCCTGCGCAGGAGACCCAAGAAAACCCAGCAGAAAAGGCCCCTGTCTTGGCCCCTTTTTCTTGCTCTCTCTTACAGGTGGCTCCCGGGAGGTTTCTTGGAGAGAACGCAGAGGAGCCGCCGTAGGGCTCTTGGCTTGCTTGGGGAAGAAGAAAGAAGCTCTCCCCTCCACTTCTCAGCCCTCTCCAAGCCCCTCTCCTTTTTGCTTTTTTTTACCCAAGCCTTCTAGAAGCCTTTTTCCTCCAAAGACCCTCACCAACCTGCCATCAGTCCCTGTACGCAGTACTTTGCCTTGCCATTTTGGGGTGGTTTTGGTTGGTTGTAGTGGGAGGGGTAGAGGTAGCTAAGGCTTACCTCCAAGCATGGGAGTGACATGGGCTTTCAATTAGTGGGCCTTGGTTGGGCTTCACACATGGGTCAATTAAATGGGGATTCTTGCTTTGTGGGATCTCTTCTAATAATTGGGCCAACATGAAAGAGTGGCCCATTAAGAGAATTTTAAGGTGTCCACATCCCCCTAGTTGTAGCGGCCCTCTTTTGAAATGCTCATATAGTGACCATGTGAGGGGCTGCCCTGATTGCTGCTTTCCACTGCCTAGCCTGTAACCCAGTCCTGCCCTGGGTCTCATTTTATAGCCTTTGACAGCCTCGTCCTTCCTTGCAGTTGTGCCCCCAGTCCTTTGCCCGACTGGTACCCCATCTGCCTCATAATGTGACATCCCTTCTCAGTGATGATTTTTCTCCTCTTGGCAGCAGCATTAACAGACGTCTTGCTCAGGCCTAGATACATGTTGGGTGCCTCCAGCACTGACATTAATGGCTGGTTGGTCGGCCAAATGGAAGGGGTTGAATTATCAGTCATAGCGTCCACTTCCATAATGGTAGGCTTACTGGCCACTTTGACGACCCGCCCCTTGTAGGGAAACTTGAGACATTGGTGGACGGTCGATATAACGGCCCCCAGGGCTTGAATGAAGGGCCTTCCCAGGATCATGCAAAAACTCGAGTCCATGTCCAAAATGTGGAAATCCATTTCGGTAATGGACGGACCCAGCCCGATCTTTAAAGTGACGACCCCTTTTGGTAGCCTACTAGTGTTATCATAGGCTGTGATAGTGATGGCAGAGGGTCGGATCGACTGTACTGTTACTCCGTAGAACTCTAATGTGTCAGAGGACACAACATTAATTGACGCCCCGGAGTCCACCAAACATCCAGACACGCGGATCCCATTGATATCAACTGTCAAACATAGGGCGTACTGCTGCAACTCGGCCGATGCTAACTCATCTTCATGAAATTCGATAGCCGGATGTGAGCTTCTAGGAGTCAAGACTGCACCAATCTGATTCACTGGAAAGTCCTCATTGACCATGACCTTATGCAAATATTGCATGAGGGCCTCTTGATGCACCACCGACCTCTTGATCAATTCTAAGATAGATATCCTGGTCGGCGTCCTATCTAGATGTTTTAGTAAATCATATTGGGTGCCTGGGGCAGACTCCTCTGTTGGTGCATCTTCCTCTTGGGGCACAGGTACTTGTTCCTGCTGTTGGGGGAAGACTCTATTGAACATACGCCCACTCCGGAGCACCATTGTCGCCTCCTCCTGATGTGGATGCCACGGCCGGTGGGACGGAAGATGAAGGGGAAGTAGGGGGTTGCAGAGTGAATGTTTGGTGTGGCAATCGGATACTTGCCACACCCAGGGATGGAATGGAGGTACGGAGAAAGGGGACTTGGTGATTGAGGTTAATAAAGGGTACAACTGACGGCGTGCGGAGGAAGGATGGGTTGGAAGGTGGTGGTTGTGGGGCAGTGGTGGTAGGAGATGGGCGGTTTGGCTATGGTGGTATGGTGGATGGGTTGCATAAGAAGGGGGCTTGTGTGTTGGCAGGTGGCGGTGTTGTGGTGATGGGGGATTGGCGGATAAATGGCGAGTTGGCTGTTTGGCTGGAGGGTGCGAGGCGGTGGGTAGGGATGCGTAGAAAGGGGGGTAGTGGGGTTGTCAGGGGTAAGCGTGGATGAAAGGAGGTAAGGTGAAAGAGGATTGGGAGGTGGATACGGCAGATACTTCTGTAGGCCGGCTGGGCGTTCTTTCAACATTGGGAGACGCCGAGAAGGCGTTTACTTGTTGGTTTGGGGGCTGGTGCTCCGGGAGGGGGTTCTGGACAATGCCCATGTTGGGCTGCTGCCAGGGTGCCTGGAGGTGCTGTTGTTGTTAATGTTGTTGTTGCTGCTGCTGTTGGTGTTGCCTGGGTGGCCTCCTTGCCTTCATCTCAACAATATACTTCCTCATTTCTGCCCAATCTATACCTCCATTGTCATTCAGATTGTAGATATAGTCTTTGAAATGGAAGCACGCCTCCAGGGTGCGGCCTGGTCTTCGGTGGAACTCGCAATACTGGGAGGTGTCAATATTGGGAGGCCATTGAAGTCTTTCCCTTGGCAAGATGAGTGCACCGGCGGCCATGAGGGCGTTGAAGATATCCGGGAGAGTCTCCGACAGTGGGGGATAGTGGGTCCTTCTCGGGCCAGGAGGTCGTCTGGGCTGCTGGGGCTCATAGGTGCCTGGAGGAGGGACCTGGTTGTACTGGGGAGGTGCAGGAGCAGGCTGTTATTGGTATTGGGGAGGAGCCGATTGCCGGTATTGGGGCTGCTGAGGCTAGCGATATTGTGGAGGTTGGGGTTGTTGGTAGTGTAGGTTGGTGGAAGGTTGTTGGTACTGGGGCCACTGAGGCTATTGATACTGTGGCTGTTGAGGTTGGTGGTAGTGCAGAGGCTGCTGGGGTTGCTGAGGTGGCGGTGGCTGTTGAGGTTGTTGGGATGCCCTAAACATAGGAGGGTTGTTTGGCCTGGGGGCTGGCTGTTGGAATTGTTGGGGTCTGGGGTTGGTGTTGGGGCAGTAAGTGGAAGGACTAGGATTGCCCATTGCACTCACCTGCTCATTATGTATGACCCCTTCGATAGTGGGACCGCCAGTGGAGGCACCACCGCTCTTCTTGAAGGTCCGGGCCTTTGGCTCAAACATGGCTATGATTGGAGAGTCCTTCAGCTGGGTTTGGATGTATCGGGCTCTCTCATATAACACTTCCATCGTGGTCAGCTTGTTCATGGCCAAGATATGCCTGAATTGCGGCGTGGCATTCTCCATGATCATCTTTACTTGTTTGCCTTGGACAAGGGATCTCTTAACCTCTCAGCCAGGGCCCTCCATCGATCAGCATAATGTGTGAAATCTTCGTCTGCCTTCATTCTTTCGACCATCAAATCAGTGATTGACAGTGCAGGACCAACCCTATCTCTATATCTCTGTAAGAATTTCCTTCGCACTACCTCGAAATCCTCAACGTCTATGGGTTCTAGGGAATAGAACCACTCGAGAACGGGCCCATCCAGAGATCGACGAAAAAGAAAGCAAGGGTGCGACCATCATTTTGCCAGAATGAAGACTCGTACATGAACTCCTTGACATGCACGAATGGATTACCGGTGACGTTGTAACGGTGGTAGACTGGCAGCTCCGAAGGTGGAAGATGGAAGGCCGACATAGATGGGGTGCCAGTTCGAAGGAGTCTTTGGGTGCGGACACCTTTTCAGATCTTGTTCCAACTGACTCACCTTTGCCAGGAGGGCTTGGGTGAGTTGGTTGGAAGATGGTTGGTGAGGTGCCCCGAAAGGAGGGTGGGGTGGGGGGGGGGGGGGGGGGACATTTTCTGGGCAGAGTAGTGAAGGGGAGGAGCGCCAGCAGGCGCGGGAATGTGGGCCGAACCCCGAGGAGGATAGATGGGCCTTACCATGTCGGGGCTCGGTCGGACATAAGAGGGCCTCCCAACAGGGCTATGGGAGTGAGAATAAATAACAGAGTGAGCCCGCGAGGGGGCAGGAGAGGCTCAGATCGTCGGATCGTGAGCAGATTGAATATGAATACCCATGTCTGGGTGAACAGTTTGGATGGGGTCGGGGATGGATTTCCCCTTGAGAACGGCTTGAACCTCCTGATGCTGAGGAGCTTGGAGGTTTTGGAGAATGTCCACGAGCTGGGATAGATCAACTGAGGTGGAGGCATGAGCAGCGTCACGCCTTGGTGAGAGGTGAGGGAGTTAGGTATCCATTACATTAACGTGTGAGTTGGGATCAATGTGGGCTTGGTCATGGAGTTGGGGAAGTTGTTGATTAGCATCATACTCCTCATTATACATGCCATCATAACCCATATCTTCGTAATCGGCCATCGAAAGAGATCGGCCTGAACGAAGCTGCATGAATTTTTAACAAACAAGTGTTTTAAAGGACACTTACCAAACAACTACTCAAACAAGTTTGAGAGAAGAGGTTAATGACTTTTAATTCCAGACACTTGAGTATGCTTACGTCCACTTAAATATTCAATAAAAGTCAGCATGGATTTTAATTGCAGTATGTCACTCCAAATGGGTGTGGGCCTAAATGGGTAGGATGATAACTTCGGGTTCACTAAGCAATCTCCCTTTCACGCAATAGGTATTCTAGCACGGACCTCCGGAAATGGGTACAACCGGCTCGGTCCACCGTGAGGGAATCCACGGGGTACGGAGACTTATGGAGGTCCCAATGAGGATTCTCTAGCCCAATGAGACGGAATGCCCAATGGGGAGATAGCCCTCACTGAGAGAGGTGTGTGGATCCAAGGAAAAGGAGGGAAGGAGTCCCTCGGACCGAAATATGCCTGAATGAACAATGCAAAATATGACAGGAACCTGAGCTCTCTGTGACAGGCTGAATTGCGTCCAGTACAATGGATGCCGTTTAGTTTAATCGCGTATGTTCTGCCAGCCACGGATCTGACAGCTCGCAGAAGCTTGCCAAGCCGCGGCGACTCCCTCCGGACTCTGTCACAGTAATGTGTAGATGAAATCCCTATGCATGCATCTAGTGCAACACAAGATCAAACCACAGTGCACAAGGGATTTTTAGGTGGTTTGGAGATCACATCCAGTGACTCCTACACCCACCCCTCACACAGTGAGGACACACTACTCAAAGTTGAGTACAACACACACACTTGAGCACAACGGCTCAAACACACACACACGCTAGATCAAGTCCACAAGAGATCAGATCCTCTAGCCTTGATCTGATCAACACACCACACATAAATCATATCTGTGCACAAACCAGCACAGATCACAGTGCACATATAATCCACGTACTGATCTCAAATCAGTACACACACACAGATATATAAAATGAATTGAGAGAGAAAAGGTGTGAGTGAAGGAAGAAATATCTCTTCAAATATTGATCTGATCACTACGATCACAAATCCAAACAGTTTCTTCCTTGATACTGCTACTGCTTGAATTGGAGTTGGATTTCGATGAAGTCCCTGAGCAATGTGATCTTCATAAGATTCAAGCAGATGCAGTCTGCTCTGAACTCTCCTCTAATTTCCCTTTGCCTCTTCTACTACTTGGATTGCTCTTCCTCTTCTTCACCTTCTTCTTTTAGAGCCTTGATGGTGAATTTGGCTTCCAATTGATCTCCTCAGATGAAATCCCTTGGTCTACAACTTCTGGAGCTCTAACAGAGTACTAGAGAGATCCCTTCTTGCCGCCTCAGCCTTTCTTGGAGTTGTGTGGGCTCTTACTTCAAAAAGGGGCAAGGGGCACCTTTTTATAGGTGTGTCCTAATCATTACACAATGTGGGAATCTGTGTGTATGAGAAAAGGACGCCTTAAGTGAGTGCACATGCTGCTCACGTGTTGGTGCTGGACCTGCGGTTGTCGACAGACGCACAGCAGTTGTGCTGTCAACAGCCACTGCCGCAGATCTTCTATCCAGAACCATGATCTTGAAGGTTTGTCTGGGCTGTCGATAGATGACCTAGTGTTGTCGACAACCACTACTCAAATTGGTTTTCCAGAAGCTAATTGTTGAGAACTTGTCTGAGTTGTCAACAGGTGATTTCTGGTTGTAGATAGCTACTGCTAAAACTTGTCTATCCAGAAGCAATATCATCAAAAACTTTCCTCATATGTCTATCATTTGATTTTGACTTGACTTTATGTACTCTTTGAGTTCAACATACATCAATTTGGAGATGCTCTTGGTCATTCTAGTGATTGACCCTTCAAACACAAATCATCAGTGTTAATGAGGCATTTATGCAAAATTACTTAAGTAATGCAATTCAAACTCATGTTGACACACTCATGGTATGTGTCGACACATGTCGACACACACATTCATTACATTAATAAAGGTTCAATGAAAACTAATCATGTGTTGACCCCAAGACAGGATTGTGTCAACACACTGTCATCATCAAAACACAAATATGTTTGAAGTTATGTGCTAAACAAGATTAACTAGAATTGTGCAGAATTGTGTCATTATCAAAACATAAATATATTTGAAGTTATGTGTGTAGATGCATTTTCGTTTTCGAGAAAACATCATCCCACAAAGAAATGGGGGTTTTCAAAAGAAAAGGTCCGGCTTTTATATGGTGGTGAAAAGAAGAAAATATGAAGTGGAAATAGGTGGAAAAGTGCGTGTGTGCATGAGATGGAAGTGTGATCGCCAGGTGCACAAGGACACCGAAGGAGGCGGGTGAGAGGAAGGGTCGGGGGTACTTACCTTCACTTGGAGATCACGGGAGTGAGGATGTGGGTCCTCCTTCCTCCTTCCACCGGCCGGTTGGCGAAGGAGACTTAGCTCCGGTTACCTTGCAAAAAGTAGAAACAAGAAACAAATGAAGAGAGATTAGACTGTGAAGTGTAGTAAAAGGTCAAATGGAATGAAATGAAAAGACATTAAAGGTGGCTAAAACACCTCGTGGAGGTGGTGTTAAACCCCTAAAAGATAGGTAGGGAAGAGATGCTATGTGGGTGTGTGACAAGTGTAATGAATGCAGTGTGCCCAGGAGGCTAAAAAAATGAAAAGGGACGAAGGAGGGAAGACGGCGACGCAGCCCGCTGCCTGAATGGATGGAACGAGGAATGTGGCTCCTCCCATTTCACATCGATCGTATGGAGAGTACGACGATTACGTGCTCCTCGACGCGACCTAGGGTGGGATGGCTCCTCCTCAGCTCCGGAATGCGAACTTCTGATCCGACAGGGCCTCGCCTTGAGGGGTTAAAGACTTCGGGCTCGGGGGTCGAGGCGAGAATTCGACAGGGCTTCGCCGTCTCTGGGGATTGGATTTGGAATCTTTTAAAATGATTGCACTCAGTCTGTATTTATAGGCAAAACTTGTCAAAATCGCGTCGGGTACAGCGGACGCATATAAGAGCATGAACCGCATTCACACGGAGCGCCGTGATTTATGAGCCCTTGATTTGACAATTGCATGATGATTATAGCCTGCGACCGCCTTCAGAATCGCATTTGGACAACACGTCGTGAATTGTTATGGACTCGATCTTGATTAAATCGATGCGTGATTTGATAGGAGATCTTGAAAATGCGGCGAGCCTGATGGACGTGATTCTAAAAACACTCTAATTTCGAAGTACGGGCTCTTAATGGCATCGACTGCAGGGTTTGACTTTAAATCGCGGCTGGTACAAGGGATGCGAATCAGAACCGCCTATGCCAACTAGGCAAGTATGATTCGCGTTGGCTCTGGCGGCCGCAAATCAATACCCAAAACAGCGTCCGCTGTGCCGGATGCAAATAAGTTAAGTTCAACAGACCCTTCTTTTAACCCCCTTAGAAAATTCCTAAAAATCCTAGATAAATCCCCAAAAAAAAGAAAATCACTCAAGAGTTTAATTGAAGAGAGCCACCTTGAGGCATTACGGTGTAACATGAAATTTGCTCGATATGTTGCCAAAATGGCGTGTCTACAATGTGCTTAACAAGATTGTCCAGATGATACTACAATGATCAAATCAGTGAGTATTTGTCATCATAAAAAATAGATCAAAGCAATTATCAAATCAGTGAGTATGGTTATTTAAATAACCATAACTCAACAAGCTGAGGGTTCCATTAGGAAGGAGAAGCCAGTTCTCCATGTTGATGAGATCAACACGAAAAGGAAGGCACGAAAAACCCTTAGGAAGAGCAAAAGCAAAGGCAACAAAGCGGGCAAGGCTAAGGTTGCCAAGAAAGACCGGTCAAGGACAAAGGAAAGTGCTTCCACTGCGGCAAGGATGGGCATTGGAAGAGGAACTGCAAGGAATACTAAACGACCCTGAGAACCCGACCCTCGACCCAAACTGAGGACTCGACTTTCGCGATCGCCGCCCACAGATCTGGGGACCCGGAAGGGCTATAACACAAGTCTAACAGAATATGTAAAGGAAATAAACGTCAACTGCTAACTAGGAGCACACACGCGGAAGCAGAAAGAAGAGCGAGACCGCTGCGTATCGCTCTAGGTACAGTCCCAACACATACACTAGTACAAGTAAAGATAGGGGGAGAACAAGTCCCTTAGGGGCATACCTCGAGGGTGACATACAACTGAAAGGGGAAACCACTGCTAGCTACGGAGATGATGACTACTGCCCCGTCTCCTCCGCTCGACGCGCGCCCTGCCACTGCTGAGAAGTCTCACCTGGAAAAGGAGGGGATGAGCTTCACAACAAAAGCTCAGTAGGGACTACCAATCTCCCACTGGCTCTAACAGGCAGAAGAATATATAATCAATTAAATAACAACAACATTATCTTCTACCCTACGAAGGAAAGTGCAGAAGCAAAGCTACTAACTAGCAATGGTACGGAGAACACCATGGTCGGAAACTCCGTAGAACCTCCACGTCGTGACCACCACACGGCTGGCTACGCAGACAAGGAGAACCCCGCCTGGACAAGAGCCACTAGCTACGGAAAACTCTACCACTAGTCAATCGGTCAGGTGCGTCCACTGACGTCTTATGTAACACCTAGAAATTCAGTAATTAGAAAAATAGAAATAAATTGAAAACGATAAAATTGAAATAGAAAAAACGTACGTGCCATTAAAGTACATACAAAAACCCATTAGAAAATTCCATAGAAATCATAGCTCAATTCTAAATAATACTCCCTAATGACCCATGAAGAAATTCATGCAAAGAAAATTCGGATGGTCCAAGTTTAAGGCGTTTTGCGACTGAGTATCGTAATCAGAGAATAAGTCAAGAAATTATTATCACACATACTTAGATGAGTCAGAAAATTAAATAAAAATCATAGATGAACTTCAAATAATATCCTCTAATGATTCATCATGAAATTGGGTCAATAAAAATCATTTGGGGTAGGTTTAAAAGTTATTGTGACATTATCGTAATAAGTTAGAAAATCTAGTATCATGTGTATAAAATATGATCATGAACCAAATTAAAATGATGGGTGGACTTTAAACAACATGGAATGATAGCCCCTTTTCGGAATGGTGTAGCACCCCAGAAAAAGTCAGTGATTTAAAAATTGTAAATAAATGGAAAGAAATAATTTTCGTATTATCGGAATGGTAGAACATACGTACCACTATCGTACGTACAAGAACATATTGAAAAATTCCATAAAAATTATAAATCAACCCCAAACATTATTCCTAAGTGTTCCACAAAGAAACTCGTGCAACGAAAAATCTGATGGGCCAAGTGTATATGTGACTAATTATCAAAATTAGGAAACTAAGTCGGAAAACCGTTAACACGGAAATATAACATGATCCCAAATTAAATAAACATGATGGAGAGACTTCCAACATCATATATTGATGACCCATTATCGGAATTAGGCCAATGGATCACTTTTGGCCCAAGAATAAAATGGAGCTAGAAAATACATAGAAATTCGCAACCCTAATTGAGCTGAAAATAGGAGGAGGTAATTAGGACAAATCCCAAGGCAATTAGGCTTTCTTGGCAACCCAATTTCGTGGATAACCATGGTGGGAGGTTTCCTAAAGCCTCACCCACTCTATTGGGGTGAGAAATCATCAAAATAAGGAAGGTGGAATGCCAAAACCGCACCTTACCTTTCCCTCACCTAATGGAACTTCTAAAACACACAAGATGCATATATACATGCACCTAGGGGATGAAAATATACATTGTTGGGGTGGTGGGAGGCTGTTCTTGAGCACCCAAAGGAGGAGGAAACCACCCTAACTCAGAGCTTCTTCTCTGCTGCGTTCTGCATCGACCTCTGCAGGGTCCCCTTCTTGGAGTCGACCTAAGGTGAGTCAAACCACAACCAAACTATGCAAGACTTATACCCCTGGAAAGAGGGCTGAGTCTAGTTCCTAATTCCACTGGTTTGCCTATTTTTCATCCAATAGATCGAGAGTATTCAGCGTTCTCCAACAAATGGTCTGAACGAGGACTGTCTGGAGAATGGGACTTCTTCAACCCAAAAGGTAGGTGATCTCGAGCCAAGACTAAACAAAACCTCTTCCATCTTGTAGTGTTGCATGTCTAGTTTCATATGCACTTGATTTACCCAATTTTCATGGTGTATCCGTTGAGTATTAGTCATTTTTCCTAAGTCACGCATGTTAGGGCTTTTTACATTCTTCATGTGTTGCATGCAAATTGAGACCGAATTAGATCCAATCCAAAACATGAAAGTTCTTCTAATAGTTGTTCTCGTCATCTTTTGTGTTGGGAGTTTTATCTAAATGTAAATATATTTCAACTTATAGGTCTGATATGAAGGTTGCAATGAAGTCACATATGTTTAGGACTTTTTATGTTCTTCAGAGGTTTCATGTGAATAGAGACCGAATTACATCCAACCCAAAACATGAAAGTTCTTATACTAGTTGTTCTCATCATCTATCATGTTGAGAGTTTTGTCTAAATGTTAGTAGATAGAGAGATATAAGTGTGGTAAGAGGAGCACTACTGGTTCCTACATTTTCGGGTTTTAGGTTTAAACCGTATCTGGTCCAGGCGACGTGATTCCAGCGCCTGATAACGATGCGATTAAGTAAAATGCGACTGTGAGGTCTGACATGATTCAACGTCTGACCAGTCAATGGTCCGCATTGTAGACACGCGAATTCGGCTCCACCGCAGGCAAATTTCCTGTTGTGCCGTAGTGCCACAAATGGCCCTCTTTTGCCTTGCAAGAATAGTTTTTCTGATATTTTTGGATCTCACCCATTCTCCCCTGGTGCTTCCCCTTCATTTACAGGGCCCCTCGGGAATCATAGGCATCAATTCCATGTCGCAACGGGTCTGGGGGACGCATTCTTAAAGGCGTCTCAAATACTGGACGCGATTCAGGACCTTATCGCGACGGCCTCTGGGGACGCGACCTTAACGCAACGGTCATAAGGGACGCGACTCCATTAATGTGTCCGGCATGACCGCCGCGATCTAAAAGTCAAAAAAGGCTATGCTCCAGAAGTCGCTGCACTTGAGAGCCTATGCCAGGAAATCATGACAAAATCCTGTAATCGCGTCCTTATCAACAGACGCAATTTAAAAGGTCAAATCATAATTCCCCATTAGAAGACAGTGCATTTATGAGTCGATTGCCTCGGAAAATTGCCCCTAAGGTAATCGCGTTAGTCGTGGCCACCGCGTTTCAAGTCGCGACAGCCCTGGCGGACGTGATTCCCCTCCTTATCGCGGCACCCTGACAGGACGCGATTCAAAGACATGGCGGCCATCATGCGCATGTCCCATCAAAATTGACCTTCTTAAACGCGGCCTGCCACCCAGACACGATTCAATCCATGTCGCGGCACCCTTGCCTGACGCAATTCAAGTCGCGGCCTGCCGCCCAAACGTGATTCAGTTTCTTGTCGCAGCGGCTATACCTGACGCGATTCAAGAATCTGTTGCCTATAAATTGACCCCGAGGGTCATTGTGAGGGGGGGTTCCACGAAGCGGCAAAGCCCTGTCGGATTCTCACCTCAACCTCTGGCCCTAGGAGTATCATCCATGTCGATCCGTCCTTCTTCCCCGAAGTCCGGCGTCGTCGTCTCCTTCCATTCCACGTGTGAGGTGGGAGCATCTTCCTCCACGTCCTCCATCAATCCCGGCAACAGCCCGTCACGTCGCACCAACATTTGGGGAAGCACCCCCTCCCCTTTTCTTCCTTTGTCGTCTACATTTTCATCTCCTCCGGGCCCCCACGTGGCCCCTTTTCTTTCATACACACACCTGCATGCACACACACACACACCTATTTTAGGGGTTTAAAAACCACCATCCGGTGAGTCCTCCCCATTTTTATTCATTTCACTTATTCGTTCGGGATTCGATACTACACGTTTTATTTGGCTAATCCCCTTATTTTCTTTGTCATTCTTGTCAGGGTAATCCAACGAGGGAAACACCATCTACCGTGGTCGGCCATGTTCGTAGAGGAAGAAAGGACCCACATCATCCCCCGCGCAATCTCCTTGCTCCAAAAGGTACACTCGCGATCATTCTCCCATCCCGCATCCCTCGCCGTGCATCTCTCTTTGGCACCCTCGCGTGCCTGGCGATCACGTTTCTTTTTCTTTATTTTGCGCTTTTCACACTCCATATCCACACAACACACACTTCACACACATTTTTCTACACACCCTCTTTGTGGACAGTTCTTCGTCCCCCCTAAAAGGGAACGGAAAACACATCTACACGCGTGAGACTTCACGCCGCGTGGGTTTCTGCCTCGGTCTGATACGCGACGAGAATACCCGACGCGATTCTACATGTTTTCCAGCTCAATGTTTTTCGCCAATTTTTATATTAGTATTTTAATGTTATTCATGAACGCGATGGGGTATCCCGTTGTGATTCAAGTTAAAAGGCAGCCATGTAAGCCGACACTATTTAGATTCTTCATAGTCGGCCATGTAGGACTCGATTCAAAGACCGACCCGAGACTTTACTTTTTGGCTAGTCAGTCAGCATATTTAATCTCTTAGTCTGTAAGCATGTCACTTAGTGTGCATTGGCCTAAAAGTAATCAACCCATTTGAAAATGGTAATGACATGAATATGCTTCTAATGTGTATCATGTGATTGATCTTATGTTCATTTGATTATCTTCTTGTGATCTAGCTTGATATGAAATTGTCATAATAAGCATGTGACATGAATATGTGATGAATACATGATTAGAATGGACTTGTTTGGTTAAGTTTTCTATCATGATTTGTATGTGGGTTTTTCTTTATTTATGTGCTTTCCGATGTCCCATTGTTCATTCATCAATTGCATACATGTGTAGGAAAGATCTGTGACTCGTCACTTACACATTTGCACGATTAGGCACACCCCTCTTGGGGAATTGGGAGCTCTCTGCTGGTCATTCCGTATTGGCAGACTAGCGATCTTTCCTTAAGACCTTCGTAAGTCTCCGTACTCTATGGATTCCCTCATAAAGACCGAGCTAGTTGTACCATGAAGTACCTTGGAGATAGAGAGCACTTGTACTGAGTACGATCTGTTATTAGTCACACTCTTGTCAAGACATTAATGCATTATGAAACATAAGATACGTCGTTATGTTGTCCAATTGATCTCTTGAGCTATTGTCTTACTTGACTCTACGAATGATCATGTCCTTATTACAATGAGCTTGTTATTGAAATTTTGTGGCCATAATATGTATATGTTTGATTGGCACAACGTGGGACTTCGGTCCATTTGACTAATGCCTGTGCAATAGGGGCCATGTCTGGTCCTGGGGAGGAGCGCCCCAACGTACTTATTAACCTAGGGAGTATGGACTCATGGTACTTGGCATGGCACAAATTTGTGTGCAAGATTTGTGGGAATGTGCCTTCATTTGATATGATATGATAAGTTTGATATGATACGTCTGATCATGTGAATATGTGATATCTGTGTGAATATGGCCAAATTCTTGTTTATGTGATACAAACTCATTCTTGAATTCCTTCTGATGCTATTCTTGAATTACCTGTCCTTTGTATATTAAATTCGATATTTGATTTGATATGATATTCGTTCTCTTCAGCTATTTGACTTGTTAGAAATGCATGCATTGCCATCATGTTCATGTGCATATTTGCCTATTTAAAATGTTAATCATGTATATTAGTGCCCGCACATTGAGATGTAAATCCTACTGAGCTAGTTCGCTCACCCCTATCATCCTGTCCTTTTCAGGTAGTGATGAGGATCTCATGGAGTCCGATGGGGTAGGGCAAGAGTGATGAGCACCCGTCTTATGAGGAGTTGACAGTTTAGGAATAGATATTTGAATAGTTATGTAATAGTGATACATTTTCATGAAGTTTATATTTGAATAATGGGCCCTATGGTTGGCTCGAATGATGTAAGGTTTTTAATTAGTTGAATGGAAATGAAAGAAAGAGTATTTTGGCTGGCAATATTATTGTCTCAAGTATGTGGTTATAATTAGTTGTTGCTCCGAGTTACTCGACTGTGATACTTATATTCGTATCGTTCACGCATCCCGATATTTATTCCGTTGCTAAATTTCGGGACGTGACATCTTATCCTTGACCAAGGTCCAAACCTCCACGTCTCGTCAGAGTGGGGCAGGAACACAAGTAACACAGCAGTAACTGCCGTAGTCTGGCCGGACTACGATCCCACGCCTGGCCTCTCTAAATGGTTCCGGGGCCACAAAGAGCGAGGCATTGAGAAAAGGACTGACTGGCATGTGCCGGGAAGGACTCCAAACGACCTCGGCGTCCCAGACCAACCACGAGAGCTCTACAAACGAGTCGACGCTGCTATCCTAACCACCATTTTCCCCTCCGCTTCAAAGTCTGCGACTCGAGCATGCCCGCCGCCTGGAGTACTCCCTCAACAGGCGCGTGGGGACGGGGGTCCCAGGCAACGGTAACAACCTCTCTCACGGGACAAGCCCTCAAATACTGAGCACCGAGCGAACGACCAGTGTAGGACCGTACTAGGGAACTAGCACTGGTGCCACGGGTACAGTAAGAAACGGGAATGGCGAAGACTCCATGGAAAACGAAACTCCACAAGACTTACCTGTGTCTACTATAGTCGTGACGAATCGTGCCGTCGCGACCATGTCGTGATGCCCAGGGCTGTCGCGACACTCCTTGCCGGTCGCGACATCATCGCAACCTCTATACAGGTCGTGTTCTCAGGCGAGGGGCGTCCTGGTACAGTCCTCCCAAGGACTGCCCCAAAATCGGTACAACACACCACATGGGGGAGGGGGAGCATGATAAAACACATAGGAAAGTCTTTAATCATGCCAAAACACCCTCAAACCCCATAAAACATGGATTGCAAGGGATCTACGCTCGATGGAAACCTCACTCAACACGAGTATAATTCTCACACCCCCAGAACCCCAAACCACAAGAAACTACAATCTTAAGGGAGAAGGGAGCATGCTAGGGCGAGGGGTCAAGGGTCCCTACCTCCAAGAGTAGAGCCGAGTTGGGGCCTTCACGTCGGAATGGCCACCTCCTCCTCTCTCCAAGCTCCACAATCACGCCGCCTGCACGAATGGGGCGTCACCTCCCACCACGAGCACCTCAAGAACGCCAAGAAACCATCGGAGAAGAGAGAGCTTGGAGGAGGAAGAAGAGGAAGGAAGGAGAGGAAGGAAACAGAGAGAGGGGGAAATGGGGCGCCGACCTCGATTTTAAACCAATGGGCCCCCAAGATGCGACAGGTCGACCCGGCACGACAACCAGCATGTCACGACGCTCTAGGCGTCGCGACCATGTCGCGACAGCCACCCACGGCGCGACACTAAAAGTGGTCAAACCTCGAAGACCGGGAAACAAGAACGCGACGGCTGACCAGGTCGCGTCAACACTATACGCACCTGA
Organism: Colocasia esculenta; assembly: GCA_014218235.1. NCBI lineage: Eukaryota > Viridiplantae > Streptophyta > Magnoliopsida > Alismatales > Araceae > Colocasia > Colocasia esculenta. The sequence continues at coordinate 102,163,908 of CM024762.1, forward strand.
CACCCGATAAAGCCGTTCTGACAGATAGGACAACGGTCAAGTCTTGTCAGAAAAGCAGTCGCGATGCCATCAGACGCTATGACAAGAACGCGATGCCCACCCCCGTCGTGACCATGTCGCGACGGCTAGGTGCTCCGTGTCCCAAAGCCTATCGCGATGGGCTCCCCTGGCGCGACCATGTCACGACCAGGGTGCCTGCCGTGACCCTGAGGATAGGGCCAAGGGCCCAAGAGGGCTAGGTCTTACAAATACCTTGCAGAAAAGGCAAAGCAAAAGCTTGGAGAAAGCTTCAGGTATATTTATGATTGATCTCCATTTGTCAAAAAATTATGATAATGCATGGGTATTAGATACCGCATGTGCATCTCATATTTGCCATTTGTTGCAGGTTCTTAAAAAGTGTAGAAGACTGGCAAAGGGCAAGGTTGACTTAAGAATGGGGAATGTCGCAAAAGTTGATGTTGTTGCTGTAAGAGAAGTCAACCTGCTACTACCTTGTAGAGCCACACTTGTATTGAATAAATGTTACTTTGTTCCTACTATCATCAAAAACATCATTTCCATTTCATGTTTGACTAAAAATGGATATAAGTTTGTTTTTGAGAACAAAGGTTGTTCACTGATTTTGGATGATGAGATCATTAGTAAAGGAACATTTATCAATGGTTTGTTCACATTAGATGTTGCTTCGCATGTCATGAATGTTGGTATGTCTAAAAGAAAGAGAAATGTGGTGAACGAGGCTTATCTATGGCATTGCAGGCTAGGTCATATCCATTAAGGTAGAATTCAAAGATTGTTAAAGGATGGATATTTAGATCCATTTGATTATGAATCATATGCAACCTGTGAATCTTGCCTTCAAGAAAAATTGACCAACTCTTCATTTAGTGGAACTAGAGAGAGAGCTTCTGAGTTACTAGAACTCATACATACTGATGTATGTGGACTTATGTCCATACAAGCCAGAGGCGGATATTCTTACTTCATTACATTCAATGATGACTTCTCAAGATACGGACATGCGTACTTAATGAAGTATAAGTCTGAGGCCTTTGAAAAATTCAAAGAATATAAGAATGAAGTAGAAAATCAGACCGGAAAGAGTATCAAGATTCTTCGTTCAGATCGAGGAGGAGAGTATCTGAGTACATAGTTCACCCAATTTCTAAAGGACCATGGGATTCTATCCCAATGGACTCCTCCTCATACACCTCAGCTCAATGGTGTATCGAAAAGGAGGAATCACACACTGTTGGATATGGTACGATCCACGATGAGTTTTGCCAACCACTCATATCATTTTGGGAATATGCTCTAGAGACCGCAACTTACCTTCTGAACAGAGTTCCAACTAAGAAGGTAGTGTCTACTCTATATGAGATACGGAAAGGGAAGAAACCCGATCTTAAAGTTATTAAGATTTGCGGCTACCCTACCCACGATAAGAGACACAATCCCGATAAGTTGGAATCAAGATCACAATGGTGCATATTCGTGGGATACCCTAAGAAAACTTTTGGGTATTACTTCTGTGACGTTCCGGCCATTCAGATCATCTTACTGTGTGTATGGAGGCCAGTGTGTGGCCAATGTCGTGTGTAGCAGGTGTTTTCCGCAGGTGGTGAGGCTTTGTGGGCCAGAGATTTGGGCCCAAAGAGCTTACTGATTCATTGTCTGTGGCCAATGACGTGTGTGCTCGGGGCTTGTCCCGGTACTGAGTACCGTCGAGGTTTTGCCGTCTTCCTGGACACCCTCACTCTTGTGCTGATTAGTACGTCCGGCTGAGGGAAAGACGGCAGTGGGACAGCGACTAGAGAGAGTTTGTTGTGTTGTTGCTTGTAGCGCACTCGTAGTTGGGGGAGACGGACACCAGTAGACGTACTGGGCCCCAGCTAGTCCTGTTTTCCAGTGCCTCACTTTAGGGAGCTCGGGCCAGAGTCCCTAAAGGTGCCAGACATGGGCCTGGGGGTGTGTGACCTGCAGGTTGTGGTGGTTTAGTTGGACTCACAGTTCTTTGTACTGGTTTAGTGGAGCGGCAGCTGGACCTTCCGTCCGTGGCTGCGAGACTGAGAGGTAGTCCTGTGTTGTTTGTCCGGGTCAGTAGTGGTGTCACGAGCCAGTCCACGTGGCCCGAGTGAGACATTTCTCTACTGTAGCTCGTACACTTGCTTGGGTTTGCCGTTTATTTATCATTATTGGTTTCTGTTAAGCGGCAAGTGGTAAGTGGTATTTACAGGTTTATATCCTGCTACATAGTTCTATGAATGTTAGTGTAATCTTCTGCTTTAATACTTGTGTTGGTTTGCTCGGTTTCTAGGGAGTTTCCCTACTGAGCCAGTGACTCGAGAGGCTCACCCCCCTACTCTTTCAGGTGAGGGAGAGCAGGAGACCTCACACCCATCGTCTAGTTCTGAGCCACATCGTAGCGGAGGGTCTGCACCACCGGCAGTGTAATTTACTTTTCTGTTGTACACCTCGGGATATGCCACAGGTTATTGTTGTAGATTGGTTACAGTTGTGCTATGGCTATGTACATTTCTAGTAAATATTTGTGAGATTGGCAAATCTTATATATATTTGAGCTGGTTCCTTTACATTCCTACGGACTAGTAGTTTGATATCCCTTGCGAGGCTTCGTCCCGGTCGCGGGAGGCAGACTCGTATTAGGCACGTTATTGGGTTAACGGGTCTGAATAATGAGGGCCGTCATAGTTGGTATCAGAGCAAAGTCCGTATGGATATAAAGGAATTGGAAATTGCATAGCCATGTCTCTATTGTAACCCACTGTTGGTAGCAACCTTGGTTTTGTATTAATTTATCGTATGTTGTGTCGATGAAATGATGCTTGTGCAGAATTAGGAATTGCAGAAAGGAGAGACTGGGGAGGTGGAGGAGAGGGGTCAGGAGAGGACCCTACGCAGAGAATGATAGAGAGAATTTGGGAAAGCCTGACAGATATAAGGATGAGATTAGACCAGCAGCCACCGGTGCAGCCAGCGGCAGCAGTACCACCACTTCTAGAGGAGGTAGTGACAGTCGCCCCAGTTCCACCATCATCCGGAGTAGAGGTACCTTCTGTAGTACCTATACACCCGGCAGTTCCAGCAAGGTCAGTTATCGGAGAGGAGACTACAGTACTTGTGGAGCAGTTTTTGAGGTTGCAGCCCCCTACATACTCAAGAGGCCCCAACCCGGATACAGTAGAGCATTGGATACATGAGATTGAGAGGGTATTTGCAATAATGAGGTGTCCCTAGGAAGATAGAGTGATTCTTGTAGCATATCAGCTACGAGGATTTGCGCAAGCATGGTGGCGGTTAAAGATACAGACAGTTTTTACAGGCAGAACGGAGGACACTATTAAATGGTCAGAATTTTTGTCAGTTTTTAATGATTCTTTCTTCCCAATACAGATCCAGCAGATGAAGAGGGAGCAGTTCAAGACACTCCAGCAAGGGAATCTCTCGGTGCTTGAATATCAGATGAGGTTTATGGCCTTGAGTAGGTACGCCCCATATGTGGTAACTGATAATACCATGATTGTGGAGTACTTTATCTGAGGCCTGAGGGCAGAATTACAGGATGCGGTGATTCCACTAATGTGTAGAAAAGTGGAAGAGGCAGTACATCAAGCAGCAATACTTGAGAGGACTGTTAGGGCCAGGCAGGGGCAATCTCAGACAGGTGGTTTAGGCTCAGGCAGTTTTCGGCATCCACAGCCGTCAGGAGGAATCAGTAAGGGGAAAGCACCTTCCGGAGCTTCTTCGTCATCTGGAATAGCAAAGTGGGGCAAGCAGATCAAGAAATTCTTACAAGGAGGCCGTGGTAGAGGCAGGCAGCAAGGCTATCAGCAGGGAGGTTTTCAGCAGGGTCATGGCTATAGGCCACCGGTTTCAGAAGAATCTCAGCAAAGTACGGCAGGGCAGCCTACGGCATACCCAACTTTCAGATGTTATAATTGTGGGTAGCCAGGACATCTAACGAGGAACTGTCCATATCCTCGAGAGCAGACTTATGGTAGAGGGACCCAGCAGCAGCAGCCTTTTTAGCGGTCAGCAGAGCAGGGTAGAGGTGTACCATACCAGAGAGGAGGACGGGGCCGAGTGATGGCAATCACCCGAGCACAGGCGGAGGCATCCAATCTCATTGAAGGTATATTACCATTCTTTGATTTTACTGCTAGAGTGTTAATTGATCCGGGTGCTTCGCATTCGTTTATTTCCGAAGATTTTCTAGATAGTATAGTGCATCCTTTAGAAGAAAGGTCTTGTGAGTTAGTGGTAGAGATTCCTTCAGGAGGATATATGCTTACTTCCAGTTTTCTAGAAGAGGTCCTGTTAGTTATTCATGGAAATCAGATGGCAGCAAGGTTATATGTTTTGACATTGAAAGATTATGATGTGATACTGGGTATGGACTGGTTAGAAGCCTATGGGGCTATGGTTGATTGCAGGAAAAAGAGAGTCAGATTTTGCAGACTCGGTGGTGAAGTGTTTGAATTCCAAGGTATGCCTTTTTACACTCCCAAGTTTATTATTTCTGCACTTAGAGCTAAAAAGTTGATTAATGCGGGATGTGTAGCCTACCTTGCGTCAGCTAGTCTAGTTGAGTCTAGTAAGTCTGTAGATTCAGTGCCAGTGGTCAGAGAATTTACAGATGTATTTCCAGAAGAGTTTCCAGGGCTAGCTCCACACAGAGAAGTAGATTTTATTGTAGAATTGCAGCCAAGCAGTTTACCGATCTCTAAAGCACCTTATAGAATGGCACCAGCAGAGTTGAAAGAATGAAGAAGCAATTGCAAGAGCTGATAGAAAAATGTTTTATCAGGCCCAGTCAGTCACCGTGGGGAGCGCCAGTATTATTTGTTAGAAAGAAAGATGACAGCTTAAGGATGTGTATAGACTACAGACAGTTGAATAAAGTTACAATAAGAACAAGTATCCTCTTCCTAGAATTGATGATCTATTTGATCAGTTGCAATCAGCCAAGGTATTTTCTAAGATAGATTTGAGGTCAAGACATCATCAATTGCGAATTTAGAGAAGAAGACATTGAGAAGACCGCTTTTCGTACCAGATATGGGCATTATGAGTTTGTTGTGATGCCATTTGGGTTAACTAATGCACCAACAGCTTTTATGAATCTGATGAACCGAATATTTCATCCGTATTTAGATCAGCTCATAGTGGTATTTATTGATGATATACTGGTTTACTCAACATCAAAAGAGGAGCATGCAGCACACTTGCGGGTACTTTGCAGATATTGAGGGATCACCAGCTATTTGCCAAGTTCAGTAAATGTGAATTTTGGCTGAAGGAAATTCAGTTTCTGGGTCATGTAATATCAGGTGAAGGTATTGCAGTGAATCCCGCTAAAGTTGAGGCAGTAATGAAATGGGAAAAACCGAGGACAGTGTCTGAGATCAGAAGTTTTCTGGGTCTTGCAGGTTATTACAGAAGATTTATTCAAGATTTTTTCAAGATAGCTGCCCCTATGACTAGGTTGACAAGAAAAGGAGTTCCTTTTGTGTGGTCATCAGAATGCAGACGCAGTTTTGCAGAATTAAAGAAAAGGTTGACTTCAGCACCAGTGTTAGAAATACCGTCAGGAAGTGGCGGATTTGTTTTGTTTACATATGCATCCAAGGAGGTGGGTTTTGATGCAGCACAGCAAGGTGGTAGCCTACGCCTCCAGGCAATTAAAGAAACATGAAGAGAATTATCCCACCCATGATTTAGAGCTGGCAGCGGTTGTTTTTGCATTGAAAATTTGGCGGCATTATTTGTATGGTGAAAGATTTGAAATATTTACGGATCATAAGAGTTTAAAGTATATTTTCTCTTAGAAGGATTTGAATTTAAGGCAGCGCCGATGGATGGAATATTTGAAGGATTATGACTTTAGTTTAGCATATCATCCAGGCAGAGCTAATGTAGTAGCAGACGCACTAAGTAGAAAAGCGGTTATGAATCAACTTATGATCAGAGAATGGAAATTGTATGAAGATGTGGCGGAAAATTCCTTATATATGCCAAGTAGTCAGAGCAGAGCAATATTAGCAACCAGTGCAATAGAGCCATCTTTATATCAGCAAATAGTGGAAGCGCATAGAGCAGATAATAATTTAGCAGATATTATAAGAATGGAAGAAGTGACTTTTGGGAACGACAGTGTGGTTAGACTCAAAGGTCGACTATATGTTCCAGCAGATGTAGAAATCAAACAAAGAGTTTTAGAAGAGGCTCACAGATCAAGGTATATTATCCACCCAGACAGCACAAAGATGTATCAAGATATGAAGAAACATTTTTGGTGGCCGAATATGAAGAGAGAAAATGCAGAGTTTATTGCAAGATATGCAGTATGCCAGCAAATTAAAGCAAAACACCAGAAGTCAGGAGGATTGTTGCAACCGCTACCCATTCCACAATGGAAGTGGGATGATATAGCAATGGATTTTATTGTTGGTTTGCCCAGATCATCAGGTCACAATGCAATTTGGGTATTTGTGGACAGATTAACTAAGGTTTATCGATTGTTGCCGGTCAGTATGACATGGTCAGTTGACAGATTAGCCAAGCTGTATGTAGAAAGAATTGTGCCTTTACATGGTATTCCAATCACCATTGTTTCAGATCGAGATCCTCGTTTTACTTCAGGTTTTTGGAGGAGTTTACAGAAAGTCGTTGGTACAGATTTAAGGTATAGTTCAGCATATCATCCACAAATAGATGGGCAGACATAGAGGACAATCCAGACACTTGAAGACATGCTAAGAGCTTGCTGTTTGGTGTGGGGAGGTATTTGGGAGCGCCACTTGGGATTAGTTGAGTTTGCTTATAATAACAGTTACCATGCAAGTATTGAGATGGCACCATATGAAGCCTTATATGGTAGACCGTGTAGATCACCACTAAACTGGCATGAAGTAGGAGAAAGACAAGTTTTTGGTCCAGAATTAGTCCGACAATGTGCAGAGATAGTAAAATTTATTCAAGAAAAATTGAAAACAGCCCAGAGCCGTCAGAAAAGCTATGGAGACATCAGATGTAGACCTTTGCAATTTGAAGTTGGTGATTATGTATTTCTAAAGGTTTCTCCTACTAAAGGCATGCTAAGGTTCAGTAAGAAAGGCAAGTTGAGCCCAAGGTATGTCGGGCCATTCCAGATAAAGGAAAGAATAGGTGGAGCAGCTTACAAGTTAGATTTGCCAGCAGATTTCACTGATGCACATGATGTGTTCCATATCTCAATGATGAGAAAATATATCAGAGATCCATCCCAAGTTGTCAGTTATCAAAGAGATGATCTGAAGCCCGACATGACAATGCCGGAATACCCAGTGCAGATTACAGGCCACAGAACTCAGAAGCTCAGGAATAAAGAGATTGAATTAGTGAAAGTCAGATGGGAAAACAGACAAGGTGGAGAAGATACATGAGAATTAGCAGAAGAAATGATGAAAGCGTATCCATACTTGTTTGAGCAAGTTTTAATTCTTTTAGGTGATAGTGTTATATAGATTGAATTAAAAAGTTTTCGGTGTTCAATTTTGTTTTAAATTTTAAGGACGAAATTTCCTTTTAAGTGATAGTAATGTGACGTTCCGGCCGTTTAGATCGTCTTCCTGTGTGTATGGAGGCCAGAGTGTGGCCAAGATGTGTGTAGCAAGTGTTTTCCGCAGGTGGTGAGGCTCTATGGGCCGGAGATTTGGGCCCAAAGAGCTCACTGATTCACTGTCTGTGAACGCGACAGTGAAGGGCGTCGCATTTTGAACGCGACATCCCAGGGCGTCGCGTTCATGAAACTGATGTTTTTAGTCTTCGTCTGCATGCGCGCCACGTGTTGCGCATAGGGTGAGCTTGCTGACGTCGACTTATTGAAGGCGACGGGCTGGTGCGTCGGGTTAAGGTCGCGACACAGTGTGGCGTCGCGTTCTTAACTGTGAAGAGTTTTTATAGAACCTCGGCAGAACAGAGCTCACATGAGCTCTGCTCGGCCAGGGGGTTATGCTGGAAGATTTCTGGGCGATTCGACTTGTTGGAGCTTGGTTTGACGTGTTCTCGCCGCAAGGACGCTGCGTGGAGCGGGGGAAACGTCGTGTGGGCTCCGTACTTCGCCTGCTTTGCGAAGGTAGGGAGATTTCCCGTGTTTGAATCCGTGGATTGCTCGTGTGTTGTGAATGATGTGTTTCTAGCTCTTTAAACAGTAGATAGCATGTGTAGGAACACATTAAAGCATGAAAATGGAATGGAAACTATAGATTATAGGGGTTTTGGGGGTGATCCGGATGATGGATTCTGGATTAGGGTTTGTGCCTGTGAAGGCGACAAACTTGGGCGTCGCGACAGTGTCGCGACAGAACGATACGTCGCATTCTTGTTTTCTAAGGCGACATATCGGGCTGTCGCGTTCTGAAGGTGACACTAAACCCCGTCGCGATCACATCCAAGGCTTGTTTTATGCATGGGTATGTTAGTGTGATATTATCAGATTATCGTATGTGTACTGTGTGGTAATGGTAAGAGGTACATTGGCACTCTCAACGCTCGGGGAGCATGTGGTGTGTGTGGTTGGCGTGGTGTTCACGTGGTTTGCGTGGAGGTTTCACGTGGCTTGTGCGTTGTGCACGTGGTTTCCGTGTACGTGGCGTGTAGTTTGACGCCTACCGTGGATACCTCTTCAGTTGGGAGCCCCAGGTTTTGTGTGAGCCAGGCACGTGTGTGCTCGGGGCTTGTCCCAGTACGGAGTACCATCGAGGTTTTGTCGTCTTCCTGGACACCCTCACTCTTGTGCTGAGTAGTACGTCCAGCTGAGGGAAATACGGCAGTGGGACAGCGACTAGAGAGAGTTTGTTGTGTTGTTGCTTGTAGCGCACTCGTAGTTGGGGGAGACGGACACCAGTAGACGTACTGGGCCCCAGCTAGTCCTGTTTTCCAGTGCCTCACTTTAGGGAGCTCGGGCCAGAGTCCCTAAAGGTGCCAGACATGGGCCTGCGGGGTGTGTGACCTGCAGGTTGTGGTGGTTTAGTTGGACTCCACAGTTCTTTGTACTGGTTTAGTGGAGCGGCAGCTGGACCTTCCGTCCGTGGCTGCGAGACTGAGAGGTAGTCCTGTGTTGTTTGTCCGGGTCAGTAGCTGGTGTCACGAGCCAGTCCACGTGGCCCGAGTGAGACATTTCTCTACTGTAGCTCGTACACTTGCTTGGGTTTGCCGTTTATTTATCATTATTGGTTTCTGTTAAGCGGCAAGTGGTAAGTGGTATTTACAGGTTTATATCCTACTACATAGTTCTATGAATTGTTAGTGTAATCTTCTGCTTTAATACTTGTGTTGGTTTGCTCGGTTTCTAGGGAGTTTCCCTACTGAGCCAGTGACTCGAGAGGCTCACCCCCCTACTCTTTCAGGTGAGGGAGAGCAGGAGACCTCACACCCATCGTCTAGTTCTGAGCCACATCGTAGCGGAGGGTCTGCACCACCGGCAGTGTAATTTACTTTTCTGTTGTACACCTCGGGATATGCCTCAGGTTATTGTTGTAGATTGGTTACAGTTGTGCTATGGCTATGTACATTTCTAGTAAATATTTGTGAGATCGGCAAATCTTATATATATTTGAGCTGGTTCCTTTACATTCCTACGGACTAGTAGTTTGATATCCCTTGCGAGGCTTCGTCCCGGTCGCGGGAGGCAGACTCGTATTAGGCACGTTATTGGGTTAACGGGTCTGAATAACTAGGGCCGTCACAACTTCTATCACCCCGAGGACCAAAATGTCTTTGTTATCAAGAGAGCAGTGTTTTTTGAGAAGGAACACATTCTTGGTGGAAACAGTGGGAGCGTAATAGAATTGAGCGAGGTTGGAGAACCTTGCTCAAGCACCATTATGCAAGAAAAGTCTGTTCAGGTACCTATCACACAAAATCCAATTTTGCGTCAGTCAAGTAAAGTTCCTATCCCTCCTGAAAGATATGTGGGACATATCAAGGGACATGACTCCGAGGATATTGATCCTCAAACCTATGAGGAGGTTATTACGAGCATAGACTCCAGGAATGGCAAGAGGCCATGAATTCTGAGATAGATTCTATGTACTCCAACCAGGTTTGGAACCTAGTTGATGCACCTGAGGGTATTGTACCCATTGGGTGCAAATAGATCTTCAAGAAGAAGATTGGAGTAGATGGAAAGGTAGAGGCCATTACAGCATACCATGACTATGAGATCTAACAAATGGATGTAAAAACCACATTCCTTAATGGCAACCTCGAGGAAGAGGTGTATATGATACAACTGAGGGATTCATTTCTGAGAAAAGTCCAGATAAGGTGTGCAGGTTGCTTAAATCTATTTATGGACTAAAGCAAGCTTCCCGAAGTTGGAATATAAGGTTTGATGAGGTAATCAGATCTTATGACTTCGTTAAGAACGAACATAAGCCTTGTGTATACAGGAAGGTAAGTGGGAGTGTTATCATTTTCTTGGCGTTGTATGTGGATGACATCCTCATCATTAGGAATGATGTTGGAATGCTATCCATAGTTAAGACTTGGTTATCAAATAACTTCTCCATGAAGGACTTGAGGGAAGCATCCTACATTTTGGGGATTCAGATCTATAGAGATAGATTTAAGAGGATGATTGGCTTGTCCCAGTCCATGTACATAGACACCATAGTCAAAAGATTTGGCATGGAAAATTTCAAAAGAGGTCTCATACCACTGAGACATGGAATTTCTCTTTCTAAGAGTATGTCCTCAAAGACTCTAGAAGAAAGGGCATACATGGATAGAATACCCTATGCGTCTGCTATAGGATCTATCATGTATGCAATGTTATGTACTAGACCTGATATAGCGCATGCTCTAAATGTTACGAGCAGGTATCAGGTAAATTCAGGTTTGGAACACTGGGAGGCAGTAAAGTATATCCTTAAGTACTTGAGAAAGACTAAGAATCTTTTACTAGTAAATGGAGGAGGTAGCCTCAAGGTTGAAGGCTACACAGACTCAAGTTTCCAGTCTAATATCGATGATAGCAAGTCTAACTCAAGGTATGTGTTTTACCCTGAATGGAGCAGCAGTAAGCTAGAAGAGTTCCAAGCAAGAGACTACTGCTGACTCGACTACCTAGGTAGAGTACATTGCTGCTTCAGAAGCAGCAAAGGAAGCTATCTGGATGAAAAAGTTCATCACTGATTTAGGAGTGGTGTCTGGCCATAGAGAGCCAATTTCATTGTTTTGTGATAATAACAGGGCGATTGCTCAAGCAAGGGAACCCATGTCTCACCATAAATGGAAGCATGTTCTAAGGAGGTTCCACTTGATAAGAGAGATCGTGACTTGTGGTGATGTAGCTGTAAAAAGAATTTCATTCGAAGATAACATTGCGGATCCACTGACAAAGCCATTGACTCAAATTGTTTTTGAGTGACACCGAGGTCTGATGGGGATCAGACATGTAGGTGATTGGTTTTAGGTCAAGTGGGAGATTGCTAGTTATAGGTGCCCTGCAAGCCAATTCATGTGAGTGATGGCACTTGTAATTATGTACAATCTCTTTTGATAATATTATAATGGTATTTTCTCACAGTATATTCCATCTGTATGTATATTGTGATGTCCTTAGGTCTATGCAATGAGAATTAAATCATGATGAGATCATGATAATGAGGTCGATTCTCTTTAAATATAGATTCTAAATATTCCTAGTCATAGATTACTCAAGAAGGACATTGAGATGACCGGACAGACCGGTGTGCCATATACTCGTCCATGTGATGGAGGCAGCTGGTCTCATAGCTGCTTGTGTGGAAACACTAGGGATATGGTGCAGGTGCTCATTGGAGAATGAGTTCACTGAATGATTCACTCTCGGAATGTTGTATGGTTAATGATACCTGATTGTCAGATAGAGATTCCGTAGTCTCAGTTGTGTAACTGGTCCTTAGACTTGAGACACAAAGATGTCTTATTGATTACTCTATTCTTTGATACTGGATTTATAGGTCTGGATGTTCCAAGTCTAGTATAGCCAGTCATTGGGAATGGTAGTCAAGCTTACGAAGGTAATTGTGTGTCAATAGAGGATCATCCACTCTCGGTATTGTTAGAGGAATATCCCATATTGTCTTACTCAGGCAAATCCCTGGCCAGGGTCGATCAGATTTAGAGAAGAGTTCTCCGAGAGAATCCGATAAGAGTTTGACTTTAACAGATTCCGTATAGGCTTGACAACATCATGCCTAATATACGTTCTCTGGGATAATAGATGGATGAGGGACTACAGGTACACGATAACTGTGGGCAGACTGGTCCAATAGATTTGATCACTCATATCGTCTGGGGATTATGGCATAGTGGCCTAGTATGTCCATAATCGATGAGTTGAGTGAATTATAATAATTCACTAAGTCAGAAGGAGTTCAGACGGGTGCAACTCACGGCCATCTCGATATTAGGTCTAGAGGGTCACACACATAAGGTGGATAACGCGATGAATAGAGGATTGGATAAAAGTTATCCAATAAGCCTTATTTAACATATTATGGATCTATTGGGTAAGACCCAATAAGCCTTAACAAGGATCCATTAAGTAAGCATACCAGGATCATGCCACCTCGCCCTTTCTAGAAGGAGGGCACCTCATCATCTTGTATGATGACAAGTGTCATCTCTTCTAGAAGGAGGACACCTCATCATCATTAGCCATGATGACATTATGAGGTGTCTTTGCGAGGTGTCCTTAGTCATGATGGCATCATGAGGTGTCCCTTGTCATGATTACCTGACGAGGTGTCCCTGCGAGGTATCCTTGTCATGATTACATGACGAGGTGTCCCTACGAGGTGTCTCTCTTGTCATCATGACATAATGAGGTGTCCCTGCGATGTGTCCCTCTTGTCATCATGATAGGATGAAGTGTCTCTGCAAGGTGTACCTTGTCATGATTACTTGACGAGGTGTCCCTGTGAGGTGTCTCTCTTGTCATCATGACAGGACGATGTGTCCCTGATGAGGTGTCCTTTAGGCTCTCTATAAATAGAAGGGGTTCTCCTTAAAGTTCATAGGCTAGATCTTGAGAGGAGAAGCCACCTTCTTCATCCTCCTTCAACTCTCCCTCATGTGCTCTCCCTAGGCAAGAGGAGAACTAGGAGGGCTAAGCCCTCTTGTTGTTGTTGCTACTTGCTGTTGTTGGCTGCTGTGTGGCATTGCACGACGTGGAGGAGTGGCACCACCGGTGAAGGAGGGGTCATCGTCATTGCCAATCATCCACTGTGGACTAGTTCTGCGCTTCACATGATATACGATCTCTCCTAGGTGAGATGGTCTCATGCCTTATTTGTATGTATGTTTACATGCACCGTAAATCATAGCCCAATCAAGTACATGGATGGAAATCAATTTTTGTTTTGTTTTACTTTCTCTAGGCATGTGATGCCCCAAGTCGATTTCCAACAGGTGCCTCCTTGGTCATTCGGGTCAGTGGGAAGTGGCTTGCTTCTCAGTCTGGCTAACCCGAGCATTGAGGAGATATCTAGACTAAATGCATAGCCTATTAGCCCCATCGAACCACTGGCGACTGACCCTCCCCCAAACGGCAAGATGCGAATCCCCTAGTTCGGGCTTGGTCGCTAGGCATCTAGTTAGACCTACCATGGGACCCATCAGACATAATGTGTCACAAGTATATTCCAAAAAAAAAATGGTGAAAGATCTCTTCCAAATATATTTGAAAAAAGACATTTATCTTTTGAAGTTGATGCCCACTTCATAGCTACACACCATATCCTAAAAACATCTTATCTTGGGAAATCCTATCTTGGCTCTCGACATCTTATCTCAAGAAAGTCTATCTCGATCCTCGACATTGTAACGACCCAGGATTCGAATTACTAGTTACCCACTAATAAGCTGAACCCTGGACCGCCACCCACGAGCCGAAGCTCGAAAGGGTTAAGAGAAAATTGTCTGAGGAGAACACATAAGAAAATGCATAACAAAAAAAACTAAAATAAACCAATATATAACAACATGGTATAACTTAGAGCAGATCCAACAAAAAGGGAAAGAGTACAGTAAGTGAGTACATAAGAGAAAGTACCACTCTCAGCAGGCAGCTAAGCAGGACCAGCACCGGAGTGACTCAGCTTCTCAGCATCCGGAGCTGACGACGACCCACCTGAAGAGGGAAGGGAGTGAGTCTCAAGAAGAGACTCAGTAGGGACACTAACCCCCACTGGTAAACAACACGAAAAGAAGTATAGGAAAGTAAACTACACTAAAGAAAGTGTTGTACTAAGGTACAGATAAACTGGTGGCGTAACGCCCAACTCCTCACAGGAGCGTGTCACAAACTGAAACCTCACAGGCTCAACAACACACAACAAAGCAAACACAACTGTCACACACACACACACACACAAGAAAGTAGGACCAGCTAGGGCCTATGACTTGGCACCTCGACACCACAGAGTCCTCAAGCCCTAGCTACATGTGCACACTCAGACGCTCTCCCTCGCGTCTGGTCCTCGACCGATTTTCCCCTGCGATGGACTCAAACGGTGGAGAAGGGGCCCCATGAAAACCAGCTCATAACCACCACAAGGTGCACGCATTGAACGGAGTCACACTCGACGCCCAGGCTCATCGGCAGAATAGCTCAACGCCAGTCATCTAGATGGAGCCCAGCTCAAAGCCCGAGAGTACACAAACACAAGCACAACACAACACGACTCTCGCACAGACGGAGATGCTCTCAACGTCTGGCACACTATGCCAGGAGGCAGACACCGCATGTCCGAGCCTTACACACACAGAAGAGGCATCAGCTACTGGGACCTACTTGCAAGTTAACGGCAGTCCCGATTGCCGTTAACCATGGGTAGACGTCACAACCTGTGTCATTAACCCTGAGTAAATGGCACAACTTGTTCCGTCAACCACATCTTGACGTCAAGTGATATTGACGTCAAGTTCAACATGAAGAACTAGACGTCAACAACCATGCTGTCAAGTTCATCAGCTTCCAGAAGCTGATACGACCCTAGGTCTCTCCTCAGGGCAATGTCAGCCCAAAAAAAAAAAAGATCTGATGGTGGGAAACTCTTTCCATCATCAAACTCCACCAGTGTAAAGCCAGAAAATGATGATCCAAAGCTTGGATTGACAATTACACCCATAAAACCTGGCATGGAGAAACCCTCCCCAAAATCGCGATTTCCACACAATATGCATGCATTTCAAACTCAAAACAGAACCAATAAGGGTTCAGGGGTAGGATCCCTACCTTAACACACCGAAAATCCAAAGGAAACCTTGGAATCTCACCAATCCGTCATGCACACTCTGTGAGGTCCAATCCCAAAATCCACTGTTTTCTCACCCATCCAAAACCACCACATGCACTACAACCTCCCCACGAACTCCTGTCGGCCGTCGGAAGAGGTGGAGGAAGAAGGGGGTGAAGGTGGAGGGGTGGAAGGGGAGAAAAGTGGAAGAAGGGGGGCCTCGGGTCGCCATATAAAAATATGCCCAGGGTAGGTTAACGTCAACATTATTGTCGTTAACCGCACCGCCAGGAACTTGACGTCAACAACAATTAGCGTCAAGTTCAATGCTTAGAAAGTTCTAGAAACATGGGTAAATGTCAACATACCTTGCCGTCAAGACGAAGTAGACGACACACTCTCCGCCGTTCACCCACTGTTGACGTCAAGCCCCCTTGAGGTCAACCGACACTGTTCTTAAAATGGCCCGTTAAGGGTCCAATAAGGCCCAAGACCTTACAAATATCTTATCCCAAAAAAGCCGATCTCGGCCTCCGACATCTTATCTTGGGAAAGTCTATCTTGGCCCACGACATCTTATCCCGGGAAAGCCTATCTTAGCCCCTTACATCTTATCTCAGGAAAGCCTATCTCGGCTCCCGACATCTTATCTCAGAAAAGTTTATTGAGGCCCCCAAAATCTTATCTTGGGAACAGGAGAATGAAGGAGAATAATTTTTTTCTACCTGATCCATGAATTTAAATCCCCATAAAAGTAAAGATAGTTACACCGAGCAATGTGGGCAACTCCAAGGATTCTCCCATAATTGGAGGAGCACCTCCCCGTAACCACCCCATTAAAGTCCCCATAAATAGCAACCAATATGGGCAATTAAGGCCAGTAACCCATGACCATAGCCACAACATAACCCTCAATGCTTAATCGCTCCCAAGGGAGTTACGCAGAAGTAATGGTCCACTTCTTATATAAAGGCCCAATCCTCACAAGTGTGGGCATCTAGAGACTCTAAAACTCTTCTCCTCCTCTGTACCATTATCTCTCTCTCTCTCTCTCTCTCTCTCTCTCTCTCTCTCTCTCTCTCCAACTTAAGCATAGGAGGGTTAAACTTGAGAAGAGAATCATAAGCTTCCATGATGCTAGTCCTGTGCTTCAAAGGTCCTCGACAAACTATTTTTCCTTACCACATCTCCACTATTGCCGCTACAGGAGGTCCAAGGATCTGAATAGAGAGAGAAGCGAGTTTTGGCCTTTTCAACTCTCAAACAATTTACTTGAACTTATTTACTCGACTAACATGAGAATAAGTATTTATCTTCATGCAACAACTTAAAAATAAACTTCCAACAAAAGCGCGACCTAACTATGTGTGCGGTTGCGAGAACACCAAGGAAATGAGGGCTTTGATGCACGTAGCCATCTTGAGAAAGACTTATTGCTCAGCCGAAAAGCTTGGCTAAGTAGTACCAGCACTCATAAATGGCCGAGTAGTACTAGCCCCACACCCATTTCGTGAGTGCTGGTACTACTCGGTCGGGCAAAATGCATTTTGACTGACCAGTAAACATTTCTCAGCCATCTCTAACTACGTGATGCAAAGTATATTATGCTGTTCTTGTGTACTTGTGTCTATATTGATGTTAGATTTTTAACATTTTTTATTTGCGCCGTCTTTAGAATTTTTTTTATATATTTTTTTGTGATGTAAACTTTTTATCTGGGTCTTAGCTAGTGAGTCTTGGTATGTGGCTCACAGGCCTTGTAGATATTGTAATACAAAGGTGGAGGGCTTAATCTTTTTTTTTTGCTATCAAAGTAAAAAACTAAAAAAATATGTTAACCCACTTTAACTCTTGAGATTAACTCTTGTATTATCAAAGTAAAAAATCCTTTCACCCTGCATAAAATCAGTCTTGAAATTGGGTTGAGTTAACCCAAACTCTTTTTCAAACAGGCAGAGTTGGGCCGATGTTGAAAGCCCAAAGGGGATTGTGTTAGGTTTCGGATAAAAAAAAAGCATGATGGATTAAAGAAGTGGAAAAAAAAGGTGTTGCCTTGTTGGGCGCCGCCCCTGTTCTCTCTCCCCAGTCCCCAGTCTCTCATGCTTTCTCCCCCCATCCCAACCAGGCTGAGCGGTGCGAGGCCCCCCAGCCGGCCGCTCGTCGCCGCCGCCTTCCAGCTCCACTGACCCCCCCATCCTCCGGATCTGGGGTGCGAGGTCCCAGACCGGCTTGGCGCCGCTCTCGCCCCCCGCCGCTGCAACCCTTCCTGTCCGGCGCCACTGCTGCGTGACCCCGCCTCCCTTCTTCGTGCTGCGGTCGTCTCCTGCCAGGGGCGGATCGGCCCGCCGTTCACCTGCCGCTGCTCTGCCCTCCACTGCGTCGCCGCGACAACCTTCTTCTCTTCCTTCTTCCTCCGACCGCCTCCCTCTCTCACTCACCAGGTAACTGTCCCTCTTTTTCTCTGTGCAGTCGACTCCCTCACCCCTTTCGGACACCCTTTCTCCCACCAGAGCTCTCCCTCCCTCCACCGGTTCTCCCTCTCCCGTATCTCCCTCCCGTCGTTTTTTTCTTTCCCTCTCATCCCCGTCCTCCTCGACACTGCCGCTGTTCGACTGGCGCCGAAGAAGGCGGCGTTCCACCGCCCAACCACTGCCGGACCACCCGCACAGGGGCGACCCTGCATCGGCGCCGCCTGGGCCCCGCCGCTGTCACCCAGGGGGTTGTGCTGGTAGCACCCCGCCCCCAGCTGGGTCACCTTCCAGTCGTACGCGGGCTGGGATGTCTGGGCGCATCCGGTCAGGGCTTGCATCACTTCGGGACCTCACTGGCTTATTGGGCGGCCCAGCACCGACTCTGCCTCGATCCGCCCCTACCTAGTCACCTTCCTGCAGGCATCTAGCTTGAGCCGTCCCGCATCACTACGGCTGCTTGTTCTGTTTCCACCCTCCCTTGTCGCTTCCGGCCTTTCTACTCCTCCCACAACCATCTCCAGTTGAAGTCCCGTTGGTGGCGGCTGCGGCTGGGGTAACCATGATAAAGAGGCACTTATACCACCTAGAGCATGGCGATGGGGACTCCGCCTCCTCGTCTTCGTCGTCGGATTCTGAGGAATTCGAGCCAGAGGAAGGAGGAGGAGAGCACAAAGAAAATGACCAGAGAGGAGACGAGGAAGAGGAGAAGGAGAAGGATGGGGGGAGACCTGCGTCGGAGACTCCTTCTGCCCGTTCCTCCAGTAACCACGCATCTTTTGTCGTCGTCATAGATTCTTTCTTCATGGGCTTAAAACTTTTTGGCATCATGTTGTTTGTTATTTTGTTGCTTTTCTATGATATTGTTTGTTCTTCTGTTCTAATAGTTGACTAGTTTCTCCGGCATGTTGTTTCTCCTTCATCTAAAGTGGGTTGCCCCATCATATAATTTATATACATGCAGGTTCAGCATTGTTAGATATGCATTTGTATTATCTAGAATAGTGCCATTTTTGGTCTTTTTTGTTACTTCTAGGAGAAAGATGGAACTTTAATAAAATTTCTGTTGGAATCTTTTTTTCTTGCCTACCCTCTGCTGAGGTACGATCCTCATTGCGGAGGATAGAACATAGCCCCTCCGGAGACAGGTGCGTGCGATATTTCTGGAGTTTCCACTGGCAGCTTATTTTTTTTATATATTTCTTTTACTTTTTTACATCTGGCTGCTGCCGAGTATTGTCCCGAGCTTTATGTTGAAAAGGGACCATCGGCAAGGAAAAGGGGATGAACCAACTTGATAAACACAACCATCATTCCCCTTAGAGTGGGTATGTGCTCTTCTGCCCAAAAAAAAGGGTATGTGCTCTATGACAAAGTTTCCACATACGATACCATTTATGTTGTGGCATTTTTTTTTGGTGCGTGGGTCTTTGCCAAGATGTTGTCCCCGTCGTGGAGGTGGGTTGTTTTTTTTCCCCCATTAATGGGAAAAGAACCATTGAGAGAGAATGGGAGACAGAGCCATCTGATTAGAACACAACCTCCATTAACATAGTTACTTTATTCTGCTGCCAATGATTTACATGTGGCACTTGATTTACAGTATTTAATTCCAATAACTAACAAACAATGTGGTCAATGTAGCTGGAAAATAAATTGCATGGCAGCAGTTAGTTATGGCATATGACAAGGGATTCAGGCTTATTCATCATTGCTTATTGCTTTTTATGAAGAAATTCGTATTTGTTAATTGCTATTTAGGTGAAATTTGTGGTTGTCTATGTCACTTCTTATTTGCTGGTTGTAATTAGGCATTTGTTACTGGCATGGTGATAGCAATGGAATCCACTGCGTGGGCAGGTTAGACAGTTCATTGTCACCATGCAGGGTAGGCTGAATGATTAAAGGAAAAAGAAACTCTCAAGGTTTTGATTTATGATAACCCTTTTTTCTTGGTTAATTTAGCCATATTCTCCCTGTGCTTTGCGTATATATCCTGTGAGTTTTTTTCCCCTGAGAAGGATGTTTTTATGGTACCTTCTCCATGATCTTTATCTTGTGGGACTTGTGCATGAAGCTTATTTGAGGAAGCTTCACACACTGGAAATTTCTCATCCTTCTTTTCTGTTTGCTTTATTGATATTTATTTGTTTTCTTTTCTTTTGTGTTGATAGGTTCTGGATATGAGAGTGAGGATAGCTCAGGAAATGAGATCAATTGCGACTCCACAGGTTTTGTTGCTTTCCCTCATAAAAGTATGTGATAGTGCATGACATGAAAAACTCACGCTTTTGTAATTGGCTGAAACTCTGATAAATGTCAGTTCACTGTTTTGTCACACAGTCAACTGGGGTAACCTTAATTTACTTGTTGATTGTATATTATCAAGCTGTGTCAGGTAATAAAGGATCACACCATGACAAGAGACAGTCAGTGAGTGTTTAAGTAGTTTGTTTCCATAAACATGTATATGATGGAGTGGTGTAAGGTAACAAAGTGCTGCAAGAAGACTTGGAGCTATGCAGAACTTGCAAGGTCACAGGATGACAAGGTGGACTGGGGGATGTCCATTTTTGGGAGGTTTTTGAGGAAAACTCCCATCAGAAAATCTGTCTACTGGTTCAAAATCATGGCATGCACAAAAGAGGCTGGGATTTCAAATGCGCTTGGGATTTGGGAGTTTTCTGATGGGTTTTCGGGGTTCTTGTTTCCCGGGTGTCTATGACTGAAAATATTGAGAGATGGCAGTCCACGGATGGTGCCACTGAATCTATTAACTGAGAAAAGTAGCTCTATGATGGAACTGCTTGTACTTTTTTGAATTTGTTTTGGTGAAAATACAAAAAAGGGTTACTGGAAAAGCTTTAGAATATAACGTTGTTACTTATATAGAGAAAAGAAACTTCTTAGAACAAGTTTTTATAAGTAGATGAATATTGCCTGGCTGTGTATGTTTTCATTATTCCCTTGTTCTTTGAAGTAAGATCACAACCATTGTGCTTTCAAATACCTTCTGCTTATCATGTTTGCTCTGTTTCTGAGTTTCTTCTTCTTTTGAATTGAAAATTCCATCCAAGATCAGATGTCGCATGCCATTTCTTCAGTGACTTTCTTTGTAACATATATTTCTGTAAATTTGGAGAAAAGGAAAGACACTGACCTAGTAACTCTTCTGGGGCAGGTTTGCTTGTTAATGATTACGAAGAGGACTCTGGAAAAGACTGGCAAAACCTCAAAGATAACCAGGCCCATGACTGTCATCCTGAAGAAAATAAGAGATTTGCCTCTAATAGCATCACCAAGACAGTTGATTCAGAAGATTCTCTTCAGGCTGAAATGTCTGAATGCATACTAAAATGCAGATCGGTGTTTAAGTGCCGAATTTGCCCAAGAATTGTCTGTCTGTCTGAGGACACCTTATTGGCACACCTTAAATCGAAAGTAAGAGCATCTGGGCTTCCATTTCTTTGCTCTTGGCCTGATTGACTATTATTTTCACTTATCCTGGCTATATGTTCATTATGTTACGTAACCTTACATTGTTTATTCTCTGGCTGTTAGATGTGTGAATATTCGGCAGAGTAAAACAAATTAAATTTGAAAGGGATTTGTCCTATTTGAAGACATAAATAGAAACTCTTATCCTGGATATATTTGAAAAAATTGTTTAAAGAGGGATTTGTTCTGGATAATCAACTCTTTTATTGGTGCTTTGTGAAACTACCAAATCAAATGACTAGTCTTACTGGCATGCTTGGTTCATTTAGCAATTTCATACATAATTTCTTGCGCAAATGAGAAAAATATTCTTTAATTCATTTTGCACTCTGCCTGAGCTCATGATTGAATTATGTGTGGTGGATTTGCTTTCTGTTAATAGATGGCATTGTGGTTTCTTGATGGTTTTCATATTTTATGTAGACATGTATGCCTCTTGCAAATGCTTGAGATAGTAAATTGTCCCATATCGGTTATTCTGGTGTGCATCACGAGCTTATGACCCTGTGCCTCTAAAATTCAACGCCATGGTTTTGGGTTTCTAGATGGTATCAAAGTGGGCCGGGCCATGTTGTACCAAAATTTCTTTGGTCCATTCTTTTATTCCGGAAGTAGCATGAGAAAAGAAGAAGAAAACAAAAAAAAAAAGGAAAAAAGAAAGAAAACTCACCTTTGTTACTGCTTGCCCCTGCGGTCGCCTCTGCCTGGCCCGGCCACCGTGGGAGGAAGAAGAAGAGGCGAAGGAGGGGGGAGAGGTCCCTGCAGCCGCCGTTGGCCCCCACTGTTGCTGCCGATGTTGCCCCTGCCTGGGGTGGCCGCCGCCGGCCGCGGCCACCGTCACTGCTGTCGCTGGCCCGCGTCGCTACAACCCCCGCCGCCGCTGCTTGCTCTTGCCGCTGCCGCCCTGGTCCTCTGTCGTCGCCACCACTACTATCTCCTGTGAGGGCCCCTGTCGAGCAGGAAGGGAGGAGGAGGAAGGAGGCCGCGCGCCTCCTCGTCCTCTGCTCTGTCTCGTGCAGAGACCAACCCCGAGGGAAGGGCCGAACGAAGAAAGGAAAGAAAAAAAAAGGGAAAGAAAGAAATTTGTGAGGGGCTAAAATGTAAATTGCCAAAGCAAATCTCCCGGTGAAATTATGCAAACCTCCATGTGGAGGTACGTAAGCCTCCCGGGGGAGGTACACAAATGTCCCGGCCATGGTCTCTCCTCCTTCCACTATAAAAGGAGGGGGGCGCCCAAGCCAAATGGGAGGATTTTTGAAGCTTCAACCCAGAGCAAGGCTCTGAGAAAGATTGCAAGGCGGTCTGGGAAAAGGGTCTGCAAGGCAGCCCTAAAGAACATTGTGTAAGGCACAATTTAAATTTTCTCAAGTCTTAAGCAAGGTCCATTGGACTTCCTTATTGGGCCAAATTTCTTATTGGGCCCCAAATTGCTTATTAGGCCAGACTTGTATCTTCCATGCTATGATGTATTAAACGACCATGATGCTTGATGCTTAATAGGCCTAATAGTGGTTAATGGGCCGACCTATGGTATATGCTTACATGTGATGTTTAATAGGCCTATTGGGCTAATCTCACTTATTTAATTATGCATTATATGAATAGTTACATGTAGTGTCACGTTTATTTCAAATTCTTCACCACTTGATTTCTTAATCAAAATCAACCAATTTTTCAACAAACCTTAATAAAATATTTCACCAACATTGTTGTTTAATTTTTAATAACATAAAAATAACAAACAAGTCATGTCTCATGTCGTTTTTGATCCACCTTAAGTTAATCTCCTTTTAAATCAAATAAATAAATAAAAATATTAATTTAATCCGCATAATCATAATTTAAATAAATAAATAACGAAAATAATTAAATAAATGAAATCAATGGTTTTAAAATACCCAAAAATGAGAAAATGAATTTAAAAATCAATAAAAATGAAATAAATATCAGAAAATTCCAAAAAAATAGGTTGCATGTTTGTAATTTTATTTTCTTTCATCTATATTTCATTTCATTTAATTGTGAGTCACGCTCTTCTATTTCAAAGGGGTTGTCTGATGGTTAATTAAGGGTGTTCAGTCTTTGTGCTGATATAATTAACACTAACTGAGGTTTGTGGGGGAGGTCAAACGAACTAAATAAGACCATATCTATGTAAATAAATAAAAGCCAAATAAATCAAATCCAAAGATAAATAATATTTTTAAAGTTAAAAAAATGATTCTCACAAAGATGGTGACTCCGCTGGGGACCTCCCTTCCCTTCATCTCTCCATCAGACAACACCCTAACAATAAGATGTACTCACATTTTAATTTTTGTGCAGGTCATAACTCTGCGATGGCGGCTGCAACTCACACTCCGAGTGTGTTCTTCGGCCCACTTGTGGTCCAGGACCACATAAGGAATGGCTATCTCACAACACCAACTAGGTTTGGAGATTTCCCCCCAGTGATGGAGTCTCCGTACTTCCTTGGCGTGATACCGGTCGTGCTACCAACTGCTGCCAAAGCCCACGAAGCAAAACAAGCAAAGGAAGAGCCTCAAGCTCAGGAGGCCAACTTGATACAAATATTTGCAACCTATGCCATCAACTTTGTCGATACTCCAACTACTGGAACGAACAAAAGGCGCAAGCCTAAGAGAAAGCCCACGACACATGGCATTTTAAGTTCTGGCAGGACTGTCCGAGTTGGCGATCTCCGGATCCGCTTAGACGGGAGTGAGATCCTAATGATACCTGAGCGGCATGTAGTTACTGTACCGGTAAAAAATAGTTTCGGTATACTGCCTAAAGTACGGCAAGACAAGCCAAGTTTCAAAGTGAAAAATGTGAAGAAGCAATGGATGAAAGCTGAAACCAAGAACAATCAATTTGACAAAGCTAGCTTCAAAAAATACAAAGTCAATGTTGAAAAAGATGAGATATATACCCCGCCTCGTGTTAAACGGGTGTGGGTCACTAAAGAAAATCCCAGGAACTCCGAAGGACAAAGGCCTTAGAATCTCTTGTAGGGCGAAAAAATGCAAGAGCGGTCATGAAGCAAGACCCAGCAAAGTGGCAAACTTTCAAGAGAAGAAGTGTCCTAGACAGACAAAAGGAACTTTCTCAAGAGTCTCGGACCAAAGAATGCACCCCTTCTTTGCCGGTTGATCTGCAAAGAGGATCTAAAAGGAAAGGGGTATATCAAAAAAGAAGATAAGCCAGCCCGAAAACAGGGCAAAATTTCAAGTCTGAAGAATATAAAAGGGATGGTAATATCCCTAGAAGATCAATTTTCCAACGCCTGGGTGCTATTGTACGCCCTAGGAAAAAGAAAAGAAGAACGGTGCAGATCACTGAGGAAGGTATGCGAGTGTATACTTGCTATGCTTCCAACATCAACAGTCTGCCCCCGACAGATGACACACCTGAAAATCTAAATATTGGCATACATCCATAGTTGTCAAGGCGTCAAGGCGAACCAAGGCGTTCACGGGGTCCCTAAGCGCTTAGACGCTTAAGCGTCTGCTTAGGCGCCGCTTAGGCAACACTTAAGCCACCAATTAAAAAAATTTAAAATACATATTTCTTAATATACATAACATAATAAAATATATGAAAATTACAAAAAAAATCAGAAACATGAAAAAAATTGCAGAAAATTAAATTACAGGAAATTAAATTACAGAAAAATTACAGAAAATTAAATTGCAGAAATTAAATTACAGAAAAATTGCAGAAAAATTAAGTCATAACATAATGACAGAAAAAGCAGGGGGCCGGAGGCCCTCTGCGCAGGGAGAAGAGAGAGTGAGAGAGAGAGGGAGGGAGCAGGGGCCGGAGGGAGGGAGGTAGAGAGGGAGTAGGGGGCCGGAGGGAGGGAGGTAGAGAGGGAGATGACTGATGAGAGAGTGAGAGAGGGATGAAGGGAGGGAGGGGGCTGCGCACTGGGAGAAGTCAGAAGAGAGAGTGAGAGAGGGAGAGAGAGAGCAGGGGGCCGGAGGGAGAGAGGGAGGGAGAAGGCCGGAGGGAGGGAGGGAGGGAGAAGAGGGAGGGAGGGAGAGAGGGAGATGAGAGAGTGAGAGAGGGACCGAGGGAGGGAGCAGGGGGCCGGAGGGCCTCTGTGCAATCTGGGAGAAGAGAGAGTGAGAGAGGGAGGGAGGGAGCAGGGGGCCGGAGGCCCTCTGCGCAGGGATAAGAGAGAGTGAGAGAGAGAGGGAGGGAGCAGGGGCCGGAGGGAGGGAGGTAGAGAGGGAGTAGGGGGCCAGAGGGAGAGAGGGAGGGAGAAGGCCGGAGGGAGTTACCTACCTTCGAAGAGGGTGGACGCCGTGGAGCCGGAGGCGGCAACGGTGGAGGCCGGAGGGAGTCACCGGAGTCGGCGGAGCCGGTGATGGTGGACGCCGGAGCCGGGGACGATGGCTTCGGAGCGGCAGTGCCCTTCGAAGCCCTAGCTTGCTTCGCCTGCGATCGGGGAGGGAGCGGAGTTAGCAGGGTTTGGGTGGGGTTTGGGGCGTGGGGGATTTTTATTTCATAAATATCCGGATATTGGGTCTGGGCGACCTAATAACCGCCCAAGCGGTCTAGGCGTCCACCTAGACCGCCTGGGCGACGCCTGGAAGCGCCTTTTTTCTATTCAGAAAAGCGGCCAGGTCGCCTTCCTCTTCCAGGGCGCCTTTACGCCTAAGCGGCGCCTAGGCGGCGCCTAGGCGGACGCCTTGACAACTATGCATACATCATAGAATAACAACTAGGGCTCAGGCACGTGCTCTGTTGGAAAGAATCAATAACGAGGTAGAATCCCTACCTCCTGATGACGATGTAGCAGCTACAGATGTCGCCGGCACCTCCAACCCCACTATACTACCAGAACAAAGATAATTTCCTGAAGGGGTACACATGGGGGCAACCTCATCGCAAACCCTAGAAATGGTAATACAAGAAAATCAAAGGTTGAGAGCACTGCTCGAAAACCTTATGCAAAAGTTGGGGACGACTCTACCCCCACAACCACAACAGCCACAACCATCACCACAGTTGCTGCAACTTCAACAGGCTACATTGCCCACAATGGCACCAGCCCTGGGAAATTTGTCGACAAATACTCCATGCACAGAACCTCTGGTCGAACAACCAATTGAAAATCCAAATTCAAGCTATGGGGAAACCCAGGAGGTGCATGTCACAGAACAAAGGCATGATGCACCACAATTAAATACTTCATTTGAAGGAACAATGGTCTCTCAGAGGGCCATGATTGAACAAATAATTGAAGCAAAGATGGCTGAGCAGAATGAGGGGTCTGCCACCTATGACCTATATAGGGTGCGATACCCTGTACACCATCTCTTCAAAAAACTCCCAGCAGAACACCCAAAGGTCCCTAAATTCTCAAAATTCAATGGGGATGGGTCACCTCATGAGCATATAGCTCATTACATGAGCATCATGGGAGAACTGACAACTGAAGAGTCATACCTTTTGAGGTACTTTTCAACATCACTTACTGGGCCAGCCTTTCAATGGTATCCCCGACTGAAGTCCAACTCAATAGTTAGTTGGGAAGATATGCAAAGGAAATTCTTTGAACGCTTCAGAGTGACAGAAAAAAGAGTCACTTAGCATAACTCATATCTTTAAAGCAAAATAAAAATGAGTCTGCTCTGGACTTTATCAAAAGATGGCGTGACATGAGCATGAAATGTGAGCAACCACTAGCACATGAAGATGTAGTGAAACTATGTCAAAGAAGTCTGAAGCCAGAAATCAAGGAAAAGCTCCTAGGGGCCAATATTCGGACATTTGAACATCTCAACAACACAGTGGCAGAGATAGAAATCTTCTTTGCCGAAAATCCCACTGCTTCATATGGAAGGGGTAAACCTCCTAAAGATGAAAACACCAGGTCACGAGAAGTAAATACCGTGGACTTTTCGGCAGCCCTGGAGAAAGCTGGGGGCAAGGGAGATACCCCCGCCTCTTCAAATTCAAAGAAAGAAGAAAGGAGATCAGCCCCCATCCTAAGTGAGAGGCTCAACAGTCCTTATTCATTTACCAGGGAGCACACAAGAGAGTTGTTGGACATATGTCTCCAAGAGAATCTCATAACACTCCTAGAGCCCAAGTGCCCAGAAGAAGCAGCAATAGTGGACAAGCCCAATTATTGCCCATATCATCGCGTGCTGGGTCACGCTCTAGAAAATTGCTATCTGTTCAAAAATCGAGTAGAAAAACTAATTCAAGCAGGAATTATTAACATGGCTGAGCACTTGGTAAATCCACCAAAGCCACACCAACAACCAAAACTTACGTTCTCTGCCAACGTGATCCATGTTATGGCCCAAGGCTAGGTCCCAATGAAGGCCAAGCACAAATGGCGCAGGCTGGATAGATAGATGAGTTGTCTAGAGTCGCTGCATATCACTCCCGAGGGAGGTAGTGGAAGGTGCTATTCGGGCAACATTCCACTATGAGCAAGAAGAAGCTAGCTGGACCCTGGTGAATACAAACAAGAGGCCAGCCCCTAAGAAACTTCAAAAGAAAGAACAGCCTAGAAAGGCATACCTTGGTGGCGTCGCCCCACCTAAGGAAATAGCAAAAGAAGCAATCCTCCAAGAATTGACAGTCTTGAGAAGGAAAATAAAAAAAATCAAAAGAAGAACGAGAAGAGGAAGAATCTGCTATTGAAATAAATAAGTCAATGTCCGTAGTGGCAATAAATGAGAAACCATCTCAAACACCAATTAAGGAGGGGACAAAAGGTTTGATACCCCTCGGAGCTGAACAATTTCCTCTAAAAAAAGAACGAGAGCCGGAAATGGGTGACAATGCTGCAATCCTCCCTCCACCACAGACATGCAAGGGTTTAGCAAAAATGATGCCCTTTTAACAAGACAAACAAAGACAAAGAAATAGTGGAGGCATCTCCAAAAAGAAAAGGAAAAATCACTGTCAATAAAGAAACAACAACGACATTAAAGCTCAGCATGCAGTTGGAGGATCCTGAGCGAAGACCATTACAGCTGCATAGGCCCATTGTCAATCTTGGAACTAATGCCATCAGCCAAGTAATAGAAGTTGGCATACCACTGCCATTAAATCATATACAAACGACAATCCACAGGAGGTCCACACACTAGAGCCTCTAAAATTCTTTTGTGGCCTACCATGCTGAAGGACAGCCAATAGTGTTCTATAAATGGAAGTCTGTACCCAAACAACCTCCAAATGATTTTGGCTAAAAGATGCCACTATTAAGTTGATGGAAATGGTCGAAGATCTGAAAAACATGTCAGAGCATATAAATGCAATATGCTGGAAGCAAAATATTCAAGTTCAAAGTCGAACGAGAGCCAAGCTATATCAAGTAATGTGATACCCTACCAATGTCAGGGGGCAACTACCATTCCCCCACAACGACACAAGAGATCTCGGATGGGAGACATGGGAAGGTCCCGCAGTTCACTATGTTCTAAATATAGTCATCATAAAGCTTCTAATAATTGAAACAAGGATGGATGAGAATGATGTCCAAATGGACGAGGATCTCTCCACAAATGAAATAAGGGTTGTTCAAAACCCCAAAAAAATTTAAGAAAAGGCTTATCCTTCCGAGAGCAAGAATGGAAGGTATCAACTATTACATAAATTGACAAAGAAAGGAGCCCCATTCATATGGGACGACGAATGTCAGAAAGTCCTTGACAAAATTAATATTTGCTCAATCCTCCTATGCTGGTGCTATCAAGGGCAAGTCTTTAATTGCGGCCATGTGTGCATCTCTGGAGGTATTACTATCTTTAAAATGAAAAGAGAGAGAGAGAAGAAAAAAAAACGAAAAGAAGAGAAAAAAAAAGAAGAAAAAAAAGGGGGCAGCGCATGGCAGAGTGCTTAACAACCCATCCAGTGCCAGAAGACTCCCCTCTGAATACAGAATTGATTGATGAGGACGTGCTCCCTGCTCAAGAAACTTATGAAGCACAAGAAACTCAACTTGAATATTGACAATTATATTTTGATGGGGCTGGACGGGCTTCTTTGAAGGCTGATGGCACATCAACAAATATGGCAGGGGCAGGAATTGTCTCCGTGACCCCAGAAAAAAGGGATATTGCATTACTCATGTGCTCTAATGGAATCCCTCACAAATAATGAAGCAGAATATGAAGCCCTCATAGCTGGCTTGAAAATTGCCCTAGAAATGGGCATAAGATGTATTAAAGTATTTGGCGATTCATTACTGGTCGTCAGATAATGTTGGGCATTTTTGAAGTTCGAAAAGAAGAATTGAAAGTCTACTTTGAGGCAGCTACAAGGCTCAGCGACAAGTTCTACCACTTCAAAATAGAACATGTCAGTAGAAGCCAAAAATTCGCAGGCTGACACATTGGCCAAACTCGCATCTGCCCTTAAACTTCCCCCGGAAGGTGAATTGGGAATTACCATAAAGAACAGAAGATTGCTTCCAAGCACCCTGAATCGCCATGATGGTTTGACAACCTTCGAGGCAAATGCACTGGAAGAAAATGAAAGTCAAGAGGAAGATGATTGACGTATTCCCATTATCAAGATAAAAAATGGTTGGCTACCAGACAATAGAGGGGAGCAAGTGCAATTACTGCGAAGAGCTGCTTCTCACAAATTGATAAATGACACATTATATAAATTCACACTTGAAAAGGACAAGTCGGTACTGTTGAGATGCCTCTCTCCAAAAGAAGCCAAGATGGTCATGCGGGAGGTACATGCAGGACTGTGTGGAGCCCACCAATCTGGCTCAAAAATGAAAATCAACATAAAAAACAAAGGCTTCTATTGGTCAACAATGTTTGCAGATTGCGAGCGATTTGCTCGAACCTGCCCTCAATGCCAGGCCTATGGACTCGTGCCAAGAAAACCGCCAGGCAAGCTCCATCCAACAACGCCTACATGGCCATTTGCTGAATGGGGAATGGACATAGTGGGTCCCCTCCCCACATCATCCAAGGGATACAAATACATACTGGCTGCCACAGATTATTTCTCAAGATGGGTTGAGCCATACATTTGAAAGAAACTACTGGAGAAGCGGTGGCTCGCTTTGTCCGACACCACATCATATATCGATTCGGGGTTCCGAGTCGAATCATATCTGATAATGACACTCCATTCAAAAATCAGACAATATACAAATTGATATCAAAATTCCATATTGAGTGGAGGACATCAACGGTTTATTACCCTCAAGTCAACAGGTTAGCCGAAGGCTTCAACAAAACTTTATGCAAGCTCATGGTCAAATTGGTAAATGGCCGAAAGCGCGATTGGGACAAAAGATGCATGAAGTTCTATGGGCCTATCGCATCGTCTACAAAACTCCTACAGGATGCTCGCCCTTTTCCCTAGTCTATGGGACCGAAGCGGTCATTCCTGTTGAAATTGAGCTCTCATCTTATAGGGTAGCTCTCCACTACGGGCTCCCTACTGACGAGGGGAGCGAAATTGAAAGACGACTTGAAGAGTTGTCAAATTTGGAAGAAAAACGTTTGGTTGCATACCGACGACTTCAAAATTATCAAGCACGGATGTCTCGCGCTTTTGACAAACTAGTGAAAGAAAGAGCTTTTAAAAAGGGAGATCTTGTCATGGTCAAGCAAAAAGACGTCATGGCCTCTCGACCCAAAAGTAAATTCATAGCCAATTGGCTTGACCCATTTGTGGTCGACAAGGTGTTTGAAGGTGGCGCCTACACAGTAGTCGACCAAAAGGGAAATGTTATGTTTCCGCCTTTAAATGACAGACACATAAAATTGTACCATACTCCCGAGTGTGAGTACGTCTACACAATACAACATGTGGATCCTGCTTCGGTACACACTGAAGATATAGAAGTGATCTTGCTGCAAGTTCTTCCAAATGAATTAAAAAAAAAGAAAAAAAAAGAAAAGAAAGGGGTTTAAAAACGAGGTGCCCCGGCAGACTTGATCCATTACTCTTTTAAAATGGATCAAGGGCAAAAATGCCTAAAACCCATCTGAGGTGAAAACCCGAAAGGGCACCTCAGGTAAAAATAAAAAACTCTGCTGCATGAAAACCCGAAAGGGCGTGCAGACAAAAGTAAGAGGGGGCTAATTGTGGTGAAAACCCAAAACGGGCATCACA